>CM024700.1:33986723-34586723 GCA_014182845.1 Corymbia calophylla | reverse complement strand
CCCCACGCCACTAGCTCCCCTCACATGGATACGTGAGCATGGGATAATCTGGTTTGTGACATGTGTGCTGCCTTTAGTATATGAATGAAGGCCATATGACCAAAGTCTGTAACAATACTCCTTTTGAATGCTAGTTATTGAAAATAAAACTACATATGTTGACAGTGATAAAGGTGTTATCTGTTGGACGAGGTTAAGAAACCTTGCATTGTAGATTTATTGAAAGAAAAGTACAGATGAATCCTTGATTTTCCCAACTGAATACGTGGGTTACGAAAAACGTTAACGCTTATGAGATGATGCGATCAAGATCTGTTTGGAGTATCCCTTTAGCATGTTGCAGGTCGACTCTCTGTTTAATTCCTTGGTAGAGCAATGTTCAGAGAAATTGACATTATTCGAGTCATCGGGGTGGCTCACAAAAGCTAAACTGGGGTCTGCATAGCACTGGCCATGAATGATGAATGGGTTCTGGTGACGACTGGAGGTATGTGACTGCGTGTCTTGAACTCCTTTTATCTTGGACACCATAGCCTACAACGACTATCAAGCTGTTGTGAAGCAATTGCCTTTTCTAGTGTTGAGCTTTTGTGTGCTTAAGAAACTCGACTCTAAATGTGCCACTGGAAAAACACCGTTTTTCCTGCTAGGAACCGCGTAAAAGGGAGAGTTTGTGAATCAGTCCAGAACTTTCTTGGGGTCTTTCCACACTCCTATGCACGTTCCTTTCGTGATGTGACATCGTGTGCGTGATGTCTTGTTGAAGGAGGCAATTGGGAACGCATGCTTCTGGCCATTCCGGGATTAGAAGAGTGGCCACAATTTCCAGCAAGCTCATTCAATCATACAACACGGTATGCATGTCTGGTGTTGCTAGTTTGCAGGTTGATTAGGGAATGAAGCTGGAATATATCGCAACTGGGTCTGAGGCTTGCGATTTGTGGAGCCAGGTGAGCCTGTAAAAATGCAGAAAAAAAAAAATGAACAAGTTTGTAATATGCTCTTAAACCACACCCAGAGTTGGAACTCAGTAATAAAATGAAAAGGTCAGCATAGAAAGTTTTGGAACTGAAGTGCTGAATGTTGTACGACTGAAACTCTCAAGTGAAAATTTGTTTCATTGTTTTGAATTTGAATTTAATGATCTGATAAGGTACTAATGCAGAGTTTTTGAGTTGCTGAAGAGTTTTTTGGTTAATATATTCTTGTCTTGCAGCCATCACAGCTGACACCACGTCCAGCAGTGCATTATCGTGACTACCGTCCGATCATTGCTTCACTACCATCTCGAGCACCCAAGACACAGGCTATTTTCACCTCCATTGCTACCTCACTGCCACCCACCATCGTGATCAATATCTTCACCGCCACTGTTTCAAGTGTCACTACTGTCACCACAACATCAATCACCACCCACCTCCAGCACCGATGCAATCCCCTGCTGATGCCGCATCCACAGCCGTTTCCACTTGTTTTGGTCAGCTACTGACTGGTCTTAGAGCTACTATTTGGTCTCAGATCTGTTCAAATAACTTGGGATGACTTTGTTTCTTTCATTTTATTCAAGTTTCAGCACATCCTTAATTAATGAGTGCAACTACTTTGTTCATTGTAGTGCAAAATCAGTCATTACCTGACAATGATTATAATTATGTGGTTGCTGATGATCCCAATTTGTCACTAGTGATGGGCTTTGGCTTACCAACAATTACTGTTTTTGCTCTAAGTAAACATGATCTTATACCTATCTGGTTCCAAGGCAACTCTTAGCTTTGTGCCTTCTCTGCTTTCTCCATGTATGATCTGCTGAATTCTGCAAATTCAAAGCGTGCATGCAGTTGTTTGCTCCAGCTTCATGGCAATCAACACTCGACTGCTTTGTATTTTGTATCGTAATCCATCCAGAGTGGCCAACTGTTTGCTCAGTCTAGTCATGATCCTTTTACTATTCTACATTAATTTCTACGTTCATTGTTTAATTTGGCAAAATGAAGCTGTCTGGCTGGTCATTCTCACTATATAAGTGATAGCAGTTCAACTGAAGAGCAGAAAAAGTTGCACTGTCGTTAGCATTGTCCTTTCAACCCATTTAGATGACCGGTCCTTTTCTGATGAGTCATAACAATTGAGTAGTTAGAAGATTCTCATTGACCAAAAGAGTAAAGAGATAAATAATCATCTTGTTTTCTCAATCCTCAACTTCACATAGGCACTCTACTAGTAGTTTGCAGAAATGTTAGGTCAATCTGCTACGTAATCGGATTGTCCTTGTGCTGCGAATCTTGATAAGCTGGAAACCAAATATAACCAATCAGACTGTTCATGACCCTTTTCCAGAACGCCAAGGATCGCTCCTCTTGACACCTTCTACGATCTGTTCTTTCGCAAAAAATGTTATGTGCATGACACAAATGTGGACTTTGCCTTGTAAAGTTCCATGTTTTTGCTATCTGAAAATGCCCAATCTGGAGACACCTTCAAGCTACCCTCACTCAGTGCCGCTATAAAATCTTACTGGCCTCTGATTTTCTTCCTATTGATAGGAACTTGCCATGGAGTTATTGCAGCCCGGAAGATGGAGTCACAACATTCTGAGGTTCCGATTCCGATGCACTCCAACTTTTTCCGTTTCGCACTGAGGGGAAGGCAGAGGGAGCTATCCTGCGCCGGCAACCCCATGGTCTGTGCCGACCGTGAGCGGAACCCGTGGGGCGGCAACACATGTTGCTTTGGCCGGTACTGCAAGGACACCACAAGGGATGTGAGCCACTGCGGTGCGTGTGGCCATGCCTGCGCCTACGGCCTGGTATGCTGTGGTGGGGAATGCGTCGACGTCCAGAGTGATCCTCACAACTGCGGTTCCTGTTTTGAGGAGTGCCCAGCACAAAGTAGGTGCTCATATGCAATGTGTGACTATGGTGGATAGTCGTTTGACTAATCAAAGCTTCTGAAAAACATTTCTTTG
Source organism: Corymbia calophylla (assembly GCA_014182845.1). Taxonomy (NCBI): domain Eukaryota; kingdom Viridiplantae; phylum Streptophyta; class Magnoliopsida; order Myrtales; family Myrtaceae; genus Corymbia; species Corymbia calophylla. Next base: position 34,583,758 of record CM024700.1, on the reverse strand, counting down.
TATGTGCTAAGCACAAATTCTTGAAAAACCAGCGATGATCATCTGCTATTTCCAGTTTTCAGATCTTCACCAGTCTGAAGAAAACTTTCTTTTATGAAAATAAGCGATCTTCCTCACAAATAATCCAGAATATTTCGTGGCAATCTGTCTTGTACATCATTCATCTTGTGAACAGTGAATTGACATTTGCCATTAGTTGGCAGGTCAAGCTGTAATAGAGCAACCTCTGCAATTGCTTTTGTTGTTTGGTGTTTTACTTTCTTTTACCTTGTGATGTCTTGAAGTATAAAATAGTTGAGCTAGACCCTTCAGGTACCATTTAAGTTGAGGAAGAGCACCTTGGCTATTAGTCACAGATTCCCAGCAGTGATCAGAGATCACCCACAAAAGTTCAAAAGTCAACCATCATTGATGCTGACAGTTTACCTGCTTGCGGTTTCAATTCCAGATATGTGAAATCTTTTTCCTCTATAATACTTCGTGATTTTCATCGTTTTCTCGGTTCATGTTTCTGGCCTACGTATGAATTTTAATATCAAATTATAAAAGTCATACCTTACAGAATTAGTTGGATAAGTGACGTGTGATAAACTATAAGCGTGCATCTAAAGAAATGAATGATATTCGATTCTTAGTTTAAATCTATCGCACTCTTCTGTGAATTAGATTTGTAAATCAACTGTGGACCTAATATAATTTTGTATGACCTCTTTAATAAGGAAAGATAATATAGACAAATGAAGAGGAAAAACTCAAAGAGAAGACGAAAATGCAAGAAGCATGCCTGAGGTGATCAAGACTCGGCACCTATCACGCGTGCTGGCCTATTGGCAACTTTTTAATATGGAGAGTTCATCTGGACAAATGACTAAAAACAAATCAATGTCACCATCGTCCGTGAGATAATTAATCAACAGCATTATCTCAAGATCGAGCAAAAACCCACGTTACAGAAATGTGAAGGAGAACAAAATCAGTCCGAACAAAATAGCATCGTATACAGTGCCATGAAAAAAGCTCACGATGCATTCCATCAGTGACACTGTCCAGCATACTCACTATGCACGACCCCGAAAGTCGACTAGCATTCTGAAACCGGTGCGTCGACCGGTGTTTTTTCACTTGTGTAAGTCGTTTCCTTGTCTCTTCGGAAACCGACGATGGGCAAGAAAACAATGGAGAGCTAAACTTTGGGAACAGGACAAAGATCAATTAGAGACGGATTGAGTAATCAACGGAGGGATCAAGAGAGGGCGGGCAGGCGATTGGCTATTGCTCTTCCAGCTCCAATAAAAATAAGGGCTCGGTTCACCAAACGATTGAATTTTAAGACTAAAACTTCCTAGCCTCCCCCCTTGCTGACATCTCCCAGCAGATCACAACAACTGCTCAGTAGTTGTAAATAAATCAACCACCTAATCAAATCAGACACCCAATTGGAGTTCGAAGAGAAGGGCCAATAAGTTAGAGACAAGTTGCAGTTCATGACAGTCATGGAGATCAATGAATATGATGAGTATAAATCAGTCTATTTAAAAGATGGATCTACTTAGCATCAATAAGTTTATTGGGATGATCAAGTTTAGTTTAATGAGAAAATCCCTCGGAACAATCTGTATTGAGATCTCCAATTCTGGTGCGTGGTCTCCAACCTCACATGCATGAAGTCCATAAGCAAAATAAAAATAAATAAATAAATAAATAAAAGATCAAGAAAATACTCTTTAATTGCTTTGTTGACTAAAGCCGGAAGAAGTTTCTTTACGCAACCTTACCCTTTGTCCATAAGTAATCCAACACCATGACATGGCGAGAACTGAGCATGTCCTTTAAATTTGATGGAGAAAATTTACCCATAAAAAAGAAGAAATCATTTTCTGAAATAGTTTAAATGTGCTTTTGATGGAGAAAATTTGCCCTTAAAAAAGAAGAAATTATTTTCTGAAATAGTTTAAATGCGCTTATCGCTTATTGAACTGGATATTAGGATAATCGAGGAGAGTCATTAATTTCCAAAATTCATAGTAGTTACTCGAATTACTAGTCGAGTTTATCAACAATATCATAGCGAACCACTTTGTTAAACCATGTTTCCACCACTTTCTTTCGTTAAAATCACTTGTTTAGCTTTTTGACTGAGTCTCTTTGGTTTTCTTCAAGGAGTATATTGCGCCTGAGAAGGACAGTTCAGTATAGATAAAGACATACATTGCTTTACGTAACGAACTCATGTATACATTGAACTGCTTATTTAAAGCTGAAAATAGTAAGATAAAAAGAAACTATAAGAGGGCGAAAGAGTAGCAAGCTGTGGGGGCTGACAAAAGGGTTGGGAACTATCTTGCATAACAGAAACTAAGGATAAGTACACTGAAAATCTTAAAATTTGTCAAATTGATTCGATCGAATTCTTCCATTGATTAAACTTTTTAAAAGTTTTAGTACTCGATTGTATTTTTGTGACAAGTTTGAAGACTTAATTATACTTTTTGAATGTTTGAGGATTCAATCGCATTTTTGTGAAAAGTTATAGGGCTTCTGATGCACTAATAGTCTAATTCCTAGAAACTATTATTATGTTACGGCATAATTAAGGCTAAGTGAATCCTCCCTCAGAGAAGCGCATCCTCATCCTGTCTGTACAGCTATCACCATATTTTAAGACCTAACTCGCAATTTAAAACCCCATAAATGGTGACGCACGAGAAATATAAGTACTTGCAAGCCCCACGCAAGAAAATTAAGGAAGCAACACCAGAATCTCAGCCTCAACAAAATTCACACCAGGAAAAGATGATGGGAGAGAGATATGGCGGTGGCGGTGTGCCATCCCAACAAGGGGTCCTCCTCATGGTGGTGGTTGGCGTGGTGGTCCTCGGCCCGTACATCCTCGGAGAGCAAGGCCAGGCCATGTTCGATGCCGTCGTGGAGCTGCTCTCGCCTGCCAGCCTCCTCATCTTCACCGTGGTCCTCCTCCTCACCATCCAATTCATCTCGTCTAACCGCCGCGCGCAGTACCCCCCTGGCTGTCCTCCCTACGGCGAGCCAGATCCGCTTGAGCGGTACTTCGGGGGGTCGCCGTCGCCGATTGGTGTCGCGCTGGTTCTCGTCCTGGTCTTGTTCCTACTGCAGAACAAGGTATCTCTCTTCGGCGGGGGCGAGGATGATGGAGGCGATGAGTGAAAATATTTGGTGGGGGCTGATCTAAGTTATCAAAATGTCATTGATATGGTCATTAGTGTTAGTTTTTCTTTGCCTTTTCTTCCTTTTTCCTAAATTTCTTTTTCTGGGTTGTTGACTTTGGTATGAGTTATATGAGGGGTGACAATGTAGATTTTGTTTGTAAACTACACAAGTGAGTACACAAGTAAGTATCTCGAATTATGCGAATGTAAAATTTTTAGTCCACTTCAAAATTCATATCAAAGTGTTGATATCGAATCAAATACCCTCGCTTCATAAAAGAACTATCTTGGGACGTGCGATTTCATTTACTTATGAATCGGTTTTTATACGGTTAGAATGTTGCCTCATCAACCTTGTTCGTCTTCATCCATTTCGAGCATTTTATCATGGTAAACTTCACTTTCATTCAGCAAATTTAAATTTTTAGATGAACGTGATCTTCATTCTACAGTATTCTACGAACCCATCTCTAAAAATTTGTACTTTCTTCCAAGTCTTTGCATTTGTACGAGTGAAAATTTCTGTGAACGAACCCTCCCTCCCGCAGATTCCAAAAGGAGTCAACGACGTTTGGCGTTTACTGAAACTTCGTTCGTTCATTTCGACTTCCTTGTAAATTGTTTATTTCTTTTGTTTAGTCTATTGGATCGTATAATTTTTTTTTTAATTATTTTCTCGCTGTCGCATCTTGATTTTACTAATATAATCCTAGACTCACCACGCTTTTTTAAGTCGTTCCATGCTGATGATGTCCCACAGTATATTTTCGCGAGCCAACAGTTATTTATTATTATTATTTTAATTTGGAAAAAGGACAAAAAGGGTTTGAGTTGTGAGACTGAGAACTGTTGATACAAGCCAAGATGGAAGAAAAACTTAAACAAAGAAGAAGATAATAATGCGTCAAATTTATTCCAGGTAAAGCCTCCTTGGCTATAAGCCAAGTGAAATTTCCATAGCTGTAATTGCATGTGGTTGTGTTGTATTTCATGCATTTCTAATGTAGCACAAGCCTGGCAAGCAGGTGCTGAGGCAATGCAGAGACTGACACGAACATGTGAAAGAGTAGAAAATTGCCTTGATTTATTAATTTTATACCTTCAGGAACGGAGAGGAAATTGGAGAATGTGGACTTTGGCATACCAGGGTTGCATGTTACTAGAGGAATCGTGAAGATTACAATAAAAAAAATAAGAAAAATTAATATCAGAAAAGTACTATTCAAGGGAAAATTTTTTATGCCTCTTGCCTAGTGAAGCATAGAGTCCACAGGCAGCTTCAACAACCAAGGGAACCGATAGCTAAATCACACTCAAGTCCCTGAAAAGCATTGATACTCTTTGACTGGACAACTTCATTCGACGGCAGATGCAGCAGAGATTTATTCCGAACGGCGATCAGGCAGCAAGAAATGATTTACCAGGAACTTCACGAAAGCAGCAAGTCTATTGGAACTCACTGATGTTCTCGAGAGACATTAGAGCATCGTGGAGTTTCAGCATATAGCTGAGCGGTGCTATGGAAACTAATGAGAAGTTCCCAGGCAGGGGACCTATTACAGACCATAAAAGGAAGCATATAAGGTATTTGCTTCCAACTGTTTTTAACATACCACGATCATTTACTTCATGAATTCACTTATTCGCCTAGGCAGCTTCTTCACGACCCCACCATACTGATGACATCAGCTCGGAAGCAAACCTCCCATCTGATTTCCTCTGTCCGATCACCCCGACAGGACCTCAATGGATTCCTCCCCATCTGACATTATATCCTCGGGACCACCTATTACATCTCCCGGCTGAACATCTGTACTTAAAGCCACCACCACTTCACCTACATCGGGCAATTGGATGTTGACCGTTCCAGATCCTTCAGCTTGAAAAGCCACCTGCTCAGCTGGAAGCAGGCCACTTGAGCTAAAAAGATTGCTTGCAGCATGCACCATGGCGTGCACTGGTGGAGATAGTAAATTCATTGACTGCTCCACAGGAGCTGCACCAGCTAATGGTCCAAATAAGCTCCCAGCACTGGCTCTCCAAGGGACAAAGGGTAACCAATAACAGAATTAGATCATCACCTTTGAGTTGTGAGTAGATAAAACCAACAAAATCATGCTGAAGGGAGGGAAAAAAATAAAAAAAGGATGGAGGACGGTAATGCAAGAGTGCTACTTAAGTATAGCATCTGTTCTTCACCACAAATGTCAGTATCAACCAAGAAACAGTGGAGCATTCACAGGATAAGGAGAAGATGCTGGCACAAAATAAGAGAATCATCAACTATTACCAATCAATAAAGAGGAGGAGGATTTTGGGTACGTGGAGGAGCCTCTAATTTGATAAACGTTTACCTGTAACTGAAAATGGGCTCCCCCAAGAAATCAATGTCTGGTACTTCAGGTCCAACAGGTTGGATGCTGTTCATCCCTTGAAAAAATGGGTCATAGTGTTCATTGGGACCAACATTACCCTGAAATGAATATCCATAATTCGGCTCTCTGTTGATGCCAAGATGAAGATGAGTGATCCTTGTCACATGAGATGATGCAGAGGCCCAACCAGAACCAATGACTGAACCCATCATCATATTGGCGGTTTCTCTATGGCGACGTTGAAAGTGGTAGGGGTGTCTAATAGGACCACCACCTGCAAAGGATAGCACTTAATTAGGATCCCACCAAAGGTAGCACACTCATCAGCACACAGGCCATCAGAACTTACTTCCAAGTGATAAAGATCCACTGGACCTGCAGAAGTAAAAATTATTGTAAGCCGGAAAAGGAGAACACGATATAAGGAAGATGAGTTTTAGAGCAAAGAGACAGAAGACTGTAGCAATGTAGCCTAATTCTTCTGTATTTTTTTGGTTGAATGTAGCCTGATTCAATTAGCTAAATAACGATGTTTATTCTTTTAGTTCTAGAAACCACCGCATGGACACATCTTAACTATTTTGGTAGTGTCAAATGACTAGTCTGAACCAAAAGGAAAAACCCAAAGAAAAAGTCCAAGACCCTGCAGATCAAGTTTGCCTGGAGCATGCAGGTTGAGAACTTAGTGATGTTTTCCATACAGAAAAATCATAGAATAAAAAGAAATCAGTGCATATACAGGCTATTTTTCATCCATCCCGTGATGAAAATTGATGACTATGCATTTGATCACATCATACACACCACACATGATCTCTTGAACTCCTAATAAAAACAAAACATATTCACTTGAAACGACATAAGAATAACAAGTATACCTAAGAACAGATGCTGCATTTCTGATGTTTATCTTAATTTGCAACCACATACTTTTTCTTCTGGCAAAAAACACTACTTCCCTTTTCTTTTGCAACTACTTACTTCAATGAAAACTTTCCCCAGTTTATCTGCATTTCATTTGGCAAAATAAATAATGCCACTGTGCTAAGAAAGCCAATAAAAAGGAAAAAAAATGAAGCAAAAACAATAAGAACTTGAACACCCCCCTACTTATAGCAGCTTGCCTCTCATATTTACTTCATTTCGTCAGCACATCAGCCCTTTTTCGTTTGAGTATTAACAAATAATGCCAGACTTATATATCCATAAATTATTTATTTATTTATTGCATAATCTGATGCATCCTTTTACAAATACCTCGATCACCATGTAAAAGTAATGTAACGAATAGTAATGACCTCAAAAGCACTTCTTTCCAGTTGAATTTTCCTAGCACATCGACAGGCCACTATCTAAACAAGCATTCTGGGCAAGAAAAATTGTTACTTAACAAAAGAGTTCAGATGGAGATCAGCAAAGCTGCAAAATTATGTGATATCAGTAGGAGGGAAAACAAGGTCCCCAAGCCAACAAATTCGCTGGCAGCCTAGCACTACAATGCCATTTATTTGAAATAACCACAATTACAATGTGGAAATTGGTCCTCTAAAATAAAGTTCACAATGAATTGTATCCTACAGAGAACCATTATTGATGGCATGAGATTCAAATCCTTTCAAGAGCCTGGACCTATCAAAAACGAGACAGCCATGAACTCACTACTCACTCCACTATAGGACCGCAGCTGTAAAATCCATCCAGAGATGGGACAATAACTTATAAAGCTCTATAACTTATTTATGGAATAGAAGACAGCCATTCGAAAGGTTCCAATTTAGACCTCACAGCCTCACAACAATCAAACAATTTCATGACGAGTTCAGAACACAAAAGATCTATGTTCTTGTCCATAATAAACTTGCAAAGTACCTGGAAATGATAACGCACCCAACTGGCTTTCTATGGAAACTTGAGAAACTTATAATAGGAGGAAAAACAATGAAAGTCTGCTAATGCATCAAGCGTTAACAGCATATACTCCGAAAGGTCTAAAAACTCAATAATAGTAACTGATGATCACATAAATCAGAGTACCAAAGCCGAACTCATAGATATTCAGTACAAGCCAGTTGGATATTTTTGTCATGGCAAATCCGTTATCTAATAATTCCTCAAATTCTGCTTTGTTATTAATGGTCAACAAGATGAGCAGGAATAGTACACCAGGTAATAGAAGATTGAAAATTGAAGAAATTGTTTGCTTTAAGAAAGTTGCTACTGAGCCAAAGAAGGAAGCCTAAGGTCTATGTAACGCTAGTATTTAGCATGGAAGAGAGGTTTGACATATAAGGAAAAGAATATTAACAATAAAGCTTCCACAAAAATATATAAGAGATGGTAACTGTTACTTGTAAAAATAAGCATTCAATCTTACAGACACGGCAAAAGTAAACATTCTGCAAACTCAAGGAATATCCATACTTACCATCCCTGATCAAGGTACCGGTAAGTTCCAGATTGTGGCTGCTGCAGAAATCAGCAAAAGATTCAACTTGAGAAAACAACTATCTAGTAGACAATGTCACAGGTATGACAGTACAATTATCACCCAAGAGTAAAATCAATGAAAGACAAACTGAAGCACAATTATAGAGGCAAGAGTGTGGATGCAAGAGATAGATAAAATCCGCATACTGTGGCCAAAACAATGGCATAACAAAATACAGAGATCATGACCAGAGCTTCTTATATGAACAAAGCAATAATGAGAAAGTAAAGCAAGAGGCAGCAGTCAATTGAACTTAGAATGAAGTCTATAGCGGCTAGATAAGCCTATTATCTTCTCAATTGTCAATGACATGGGCTGTTACAAGACTTCCAGACCATTCCCTCTGTAATAATACATGGGAAAAGCATTCTACTATGACTGATTGACCACTTTTGGAGAAGTACTCCAGCAGAAATCCTCCTCTCTCATACCTAATTAAAAAATATTTTTATGACTCGTTGTGCAGTGGACATGGTGTAATTAATTAATCATATTTTCAAAATGATAAAAGTCTCCACCAACTTTGTCTTTTGTATACTAAAATTATTCATTTTTTCCTAGCCAAGTTCTCCAACTTCTAGAGAAAAGCATGAGTAATGAGTAGTCAGGGTAATTAGTTTTGTCTAAAATCTTACTTAACAGCATTTTCTCATAAAAATTTAGCCTCTCTTCCACTGTTCTCTCCGTTGGTCAAGCAATAGAAAGGCATAAAGGGTAACAACAAATTTAGCATCAAGTCAGAATGGGACTTTCTACATAATTGTCCAGTAACCATACCCAACTTTTATTAAACAGCCAAAGCAACCTTACCAGCCTCAGTTGACCTAGATGATGCATAGTTATTACAAGTTACTTTGATGAAAAGTACGAAATTTGTGGTCCAGGAAGACACTTCCGATTTTAGTCTGATGCTCTACTAGAGAAATCTTGTCTTTGTCAATGTTCGTGTAGAATAAGAGAGTGTAACAATGAGAAAGAACAAATTATCCCCCTATGCTACAATTTCCAAGCAAATAATTGACTTCTTGGTTGTATTAGAGTTTGTTTGGAGTGGCTTTTACATTTTGCTTTTTCAAATATCAGGGAACATGTACTTTAACTATTTCATTTTATGACTAAAGGCACAGTTGAACAAAGCCTAACTACATGAAGCCCATGGAATAGCCCGCAATCCGCATGAACCGACTAAATCCTGGCCTTGGTTTGTGCAAGCAGCCCTGCTATAGAGCAGGTTGCATGCAATTGACAGGACTTGAACAAGTGATGCCCAACTCTTGAGCAGCAAATTGTCTAACACCCCACCCGATCATGCCAACCTTTGAGGATTACTTTGACTTTTCTAAGGTGAATATTTTATTTTATTTTTCAAAGCAATGCATTGCTTCATTAAATCATAAAGGCATATCCGAGGAGATGCAAATAATACTGCTTTAGCATGTAAAAGGTCACTCTACGTTTAATTCAAGCTAGACCTAGGAAGAGAATGATATTCCTTATATAGAATCTATAGTCCACAAGAAAGCTAAATTGAGGACAAAGTGGAAGATGAACAAAATGCATACTAACATTAAGAGTACTCCAGTGCACAATGCTCCTCGTACTGAGTGTTTGAGGAAAAGTTGATATGCACAACCTACCTCTAGCTTCCCACAGAGGTTGTTTCCGTGGCTTGAACTCATAATCTCAACTACAATGGAGCAAACTTGTACCGCTACACTAAGACTAACCCAAAAAATGTATATTAGAGATAGATTAGGACTCTAATTGCCTTTGTGATGATTACATTCATAAAGTTGCATTTTGATTTGCTAAACAAAATAAACAAGAGGTTGTCACTGTGTGAAAAATGTTTTTTTTTCCTAACATGTATGTTCGAACAAGATTGCCAAGGGGGAGCAATGCATTGACTAAAAATGGAGATATTTGGAAAACTACGTCAAGGGTTGGAACTTTGTACCATCGTCGTAGCTATATGCATAATTCGTGTCGATCCATGTTCATTGACAACAACATAATTATAATTTAGAAAGCCAATGGTTGATTGTTGACTTGATGAAAACATGTTATAATCCTAGTATATGAGTCAAATGTATCATGTCATGTCATATTTGGTGTTTCTCCCCACATATTAGAAGTGATCGGTTCCTTGTCCGGTCCGGTCTCACCTAGGAACCCAAAATCGGACTAGGAGGACCGATTCCCGTTTCCGGAACCAGAAACCGGACCACTTGGTCTTAGGACCGGTCAGAATAGTCCGGTCCTGTTCGGTACTGTTCGTGGACAGTCCAATAGAGCTAGTGGATTCACATATCTTGGTGAAAGTTTTGGATTAATTGAATTGCCGATCCATGTTACAATTCGAACATAGGATTTCATCCAAGATTGGCAAAGAAGACTGAGAGATGATGAGACCGTAATTGCAAGGGCACACTTGAGAAAAGGAGGAGAATTCAATGGATTCTTTTCCATAAATGACGGACTCACAAATTTAGGAAAGGTGCGAGTAAGCGGGGGAGGTAAAATTGATAAATCTTTGCAGGAAAAGAAAGAAAGTAAAATTAAAAAAGAAGCAACGGACAAAAGGAGCAAGTTGGATGAATTGATGCAACAATATGAAAGAAACAAAGATTTACTTCATCATCTAGAATAAGTGAGGTGTGTATATATATGTATGTATGTATGAATGTATGTATGTACATATGGTCCGGCTGGCTGGTCCAGTTCTCACCTTGGAACCAGAACGAAAATCACTAGCTCCAATTTTATGAAACTAGGAACCAAACTGACGCTCCCTATAACCACCCAATACTAGCAGTTCGGTCCAGCCCGGGTGGTTTTTAGTTCGGGCGGTCTATATGCTCACCCCTACTACATATTTCACCTTGCCTCGTGACAATTGACTCATAAGCAAGTCATGTCCAATATTGCCACCCTTATTAACTGATAAGTTCAAACACGAGTCTTGTTGAGATTTGATCCATTTAACCCCTCAGATACGCCCAAGATCCAATTGAATTGGCATTGGTGATGTTAGAACCACTTGAGAAGAGTAAAAAGTCATCTTATCATCAAATGGATGATGTATAAATTCTCCAATTTTAATTGCATAATAGGTATCTTGTAGGGTAAGTTCATTTGTCATCCTAGAGAATAAAAGCCCTATAAAACACATGGAGCTTTGCAAGCTTCATTACAAGAGCTTAATTGCAAAAGATACTAAAGCAAAAAGGTTTAGACATGTCTTTGTTTCCTCTGTCATTTTGTTTGATTTGAAAAGAGTGGAACAAGAGCGTCACTGAAGGATAGGAGCCCTCTTTAATATAATTATTGAAAATTGGCTAAGAAATCTTACACTTTTTGTATAATGGAAGCTTACTTTTGGATGTAAAAGCTTTGATCAGCATTGTAGACCCATTGTCTGGTGACTGAGGATGAGCTCTTTTTATATATGGTTGGCACCTCGTTGTTCCCTTGGTAGTAGATCATCTTTAACCAATAAAAAATGGTATGTATTGCAATTTGAGCAACAATGGCAAACCAGTGACTAGGGGTGAGCACATTGGACCGCCCGAACCAAGAACTGCCCGGACTGGACCAGACCGGCTGGTTTGGTCCGGTTCCCGAGAGCGTCAGTCCGGTTCTCGATTCCATAAAAATGGAACCGGTGATTTTCGGTCCGGTTCCCAGTTTCGGGGGGAACCGGACCGACAATTTTCTATTTAAAATATATTTTTTAAATTTCTTAAAAAATGCAATAAACCCTAAAATAATAATATTTAGAGTATTTTTTTATTTTTTTTGGCTAAGTGGTCGGTCCTATTGGACCAGACCGGACCATTGGTCCGGTCGGGTTCCCAGTCCGGTCCATGGTCCCAAAAAATGGGAACTGGTCCTCCCGGTCCGGTTCTTGGTTCCACCTTGGAACCGGACCGAACCTGGGAACTGATCACCCTTACCAGTGACCTTTCATCAGAGGGAAGAGGAACTTGTTGTGCACCTCCATTCACACTGCCCTTGGAAATGGTACATTTAGAAAACTTCTTAAGCTTCCCTAGAGATGGATTGGTCATGGAAGAGGTTTGGACTTCCCAGAGTACCTTGCTACAAGAATGGATCCATTTTTGTGTTTCCCCATATTTAGGTCAAGTTGGAAGGAAGGGAACAAAAAGGCTGTTGAGGGAGTAGTCCTATGGCATAAAGATTTTCAGGGACACAAAAACTTTGATAGAATATAATTCCCTTCTTTATGTAATTGAGGTTGCTTTTTTCGGTCTTCCCACTCTTGTTAAATGCATGTTTGCACCTCCTCAGTGCTTTTTATTAAAAATTTTCCTTTCACAAATCAAAACACAAAAGATGGAAAAGTCGAAGTTATCTTCAAGATTTCTCTATCTTGTGAATGAGTAGTCCATAGTTACATATATTTCCAGCAATAGAAACAGCTTTTCGATTGATAGTGCTATTGAATGTTTCCAAAAACTCAACGAGCACATTGGAAATAAAATGAATCATTCCATCTCACATAATGATAAGGGAAATTGATCAGGTTATCAGCGTAAAAGTTGCTAACGAAAGATATCCGCTGGTGAAAGCTTTTCCTAGTGTTATCAATGTGAAAAGCACTCTAACAAGACCAGCAGTGACAAAATTCGACTATTCAAGTCCTTAAACCTGCTAGATTCCTAAATGATCTTACTCCATCCTTTTCTTAGACCTTGTTCCTCAGTAGACTTCTTTAATCTCATTCCCGAATCCAAGCCCATTCTGCATGCTCCGTAAAAGATCTCACCCACCATCAACTGTCTTCCCTTATCAAATGGTCTCTTTCTACTGACCTCTCAATTATCCAGACCAGAACGAAGAAAGCCATAGTAATATCATGTGGACACGCTGAACGCTTAAAAGTTAAGGGTTCAAAGGAAAGGACCAACCAATTCACGTTTTGCCTTTTCTCTTGTCATTGTTCTCTCTGCCTTTCCTTTCTTTTTTTTCGTTTATGTATCGACAAGGTGCCCGAAATTGCCCTTGCACTTGCCACAACTTACAATCGTTCAGTTGAGCCCCATTACTTCTAATTTAGTTTAATAGGGCTCTTCTTCGATGTGAACAAGTAATTTCCTTCACACACTTGTGGCCTTTCATCATAAATTCCAACAACATACTAAGAAGACAGAGCAAAACAGACAGGAGGAGCAAAGACCTCGACAGAGCTGAAAATTGCACAAAAATATATTGGAGAGCTCATTGTATAGAGAAGGACCGAGGAGATTTTAACACTAACTGATTTGCAGTCCAATCCAAAAGTGTACAGTTCCCTAGTCCTAGTCTTCCACAGGTCAAAACAGATCAACTCAAGCTCAATGCGAGAAGAACGAGATAGAGCTCATGAAACTAGGAACATGTGATTTATTTCCACCACAAGTCTGAGAAATTTAAAATCTCAAATGCAGAGGGCAAAGTCATAGCGATAACTCAATCCACATCACACCATAAGCGAAATAGGGCAACATATTGGCCCCATCCCATCAGTTTCACCTGTAACTTATTAAACTGACCTAGCAAAGCCAAGACCAACATCCAAAAGGAAAGAAGCTGCGAGTCTATAGTCACGGCAGATTCTATAATTACGGCAAACATGAATCATTACAGGATCCTATGAAACCGATAGCGGAAGCGCAAAACAACTCGAGGCAAGTAAGGATGACTATTCGTTACCGTGCGGACAGGGGCCTCCTGCACACCTTCATGGGCAACACGGGCACCCGCCCTGCTGCTCCGCGGATCTCTGGTCGCAAAGCTCCTCCAGACCCCTTCCTCCAGCGCACGGCACACGGGGCACCGCATCTCGTTCGCAGCATTGAATGCCGACCCAAGGCAATCTGAAACAGAAACAATCGCAAAATGCAAATATTAAAAACGATTCATTTCCGGACATGAAAACCGAAAGGGCTCAACTTGAACGAGCACACCACAGTCCAAACTCAAGAGATGCCCACCATCAGGGACGACAAATGCGATGCAGCAAAGCATGATACATTCACGAATCGAGACGTTCTAAGAACGCAACCGGAGACCCATAATCAGATTATGCATCATCATCATCATCCATCATCCAATTTCTACGATTGAAACCTACAAAGATTGACAAGAATTACCCGGAACGAAGATGCATCATCACGACATCGCATTCGCCCACTCTCTCTATCTCTCTCTCTCTCTCTCTCTCTCTCACTCATATGCTGAGTTGAGCTCGAAGGAGAGCTCAGCGTCGCATCCTGTCTTCTCCATCTGACCAACGCTCTTCTACCGTCTCAGTTTCTGTGCGAGGATTGTTGAATAGCGACGTCGTTTCATCTTCTTCATCTTTGTTTTTTTGTTTTTTAGTAGCCATTTTTGTTTTTGTTTTGGGGCGAACATTTTTACAGTGGCATCTCCGCTATGTATTACATGACTCGAGATGTATTGCTAAGATTGTCGTGTCCATAACTTTCTCCTTATGCGTTTTGGAACATTGGAACAACATGAACAAACTGAGGAAGACATACATATGTCGGCCCTTTTTCTTCAAATAAAAAGTCATAGAATGTCTGAGTTTAGTGAAAAGGAAAATTAAAGAATGATATTGATTATGGTTGATGTCCTCCCAACCTATATCCAATTTGCCAATGAATTAATTAGACTCACCATGACAATGGCTTGATGAGATCAAATTCGTGTTTGCAATGATTGCTGAATCTAAGTCACATAATTAGTATCACCTTTGATTAATATAGATACTTTTATCTTTAGCCAACTAAAAATAATGATGTGATGTGAATTGGACAAAACAGTCCATGTAATTCTCAACAATTAACCAATTATGTAATCATCAACATCTACAAATAATAAGATTCGTGCAATATTTTATGTCAGCAAAGTTTTATACCAAGCCATTGATATTTGTCTTTGAAACACAAACCCCTGATAAGCTCGAGATCATTTAAGTGGAGTCATGGCAATCTTGATATATTTGGCTAGCCAATGACGCTACTGAATTTAGGTTAACACAAATATATTGATTATGTTAGGTGCTAATGAGTATTAAGATTGTCTAAGGATGAATTTACAAATTCAATTTTCTACCTTAAAATAGAATGTGAATTATATTCTCACTCACCAAGAAACTTCACTTGAAATCTCTCTCCTCACATATTGTGTCGATATTGTGATCTCCCTCTCCATTACAAAAGATGAAAGGTAACAACAAAAATGTGATCATTTAATTGTTAGGTGAAAAATAATAACTCAAATGTGTAACAAATACTACCCAAAATGTAATGCACAATATATTTCAATATACAAAGCTTATGGAAAGGAGCCACAACGACAATAATCGAAAACTGGATACATAGATACAATCAAAATAAAATCCAACTAATATCACATTTGGTCTAGTTGAAGTTCTTAATGGTCCCTACACCTAACGCCGATGTATACCATCATCGATCATAGGACATCTTGACTTTACCTTGACTATGGTAATTTATAATAAGCAAATACTAGGTATTGTCTTTTCTACACATCTTCATCTATCACCATTGATGTGGGTGGTTAGTTAATTGCTACAAGTCAAATTACTCTGATCAATCAATGGTGATGGATGTACTTCCTAAGAAGAAGAACACTAACCATACAGTTAATACAAGTCCTTACATAATATGTTTTGTTTAGTATGTAAGTATTATTGCCAATTTACAATATGGGTTATAAGTATATGGGCAATAAGGTTTACACGAGCTTGGCATAAAACCCCACAGCAAGAAGGAAGCATCTCATTCATAAAATTCCACTACAACTTTATGCACTCTTTATAAAAGAAAATAGTCAACAATTTTTATTTTTGAAAACTTGACCTTAAGAATCCTTATGTTTACGTTCAAGAAAATCATGGTCGATTTTGATTTATGATAAATACCTAACATAAAAAAAAGAAAGTAAAAGGATGTATTCATGATAAAGGAAAATATTTTCGGAAAATCATTTTTTAGAAGAAAAATGTTTTTCCATTTTCAAATTAGGAAATCCATTTTCCTAATTTTAAGCATGCAAATTTTCTTTAATTATTATTTTCAGCAAATCAAACACATGTAAGTCCAAAAACTAATTCTTAAAAAATTGTTATATTCAAACAAACAACCCAAAGTTTATTACAATTATATGAACTCTTCATAAAAAAATAATTTCTCTTTTTATTTTGAACACATCATCACATTTTATTTATTTTGTTGAAATGTAACCTCCTCTTTTTTCCATTTAAGAAAAAGGAATATGGAAATGTCATACATAAGAAATCTAGTGCAAACTTTGCACAAATGAGCAGTTTTTGGTTTGAAGATTTATTGAACAACATGACTTGTTAATGGTAGAATATTTAAATAATAAATCATGTATTTATCTAACAGTTTAAACTTTTAAAACACTTAGCAGTGGTTTCACAAAATCTTGCATAGTATCAGAGCTGGAGGTCTTGAGTTCGAATATTTCCAAACCCTTTTTGTTTCCCCAATTTAATTTTAACATTAGACTAAGCATGAATGGGAGTGTTAGAATATTTTAATAATAAACCACGCATTCATATAATAACTTAATATTTTTAAATAATTGGCAGTTGTCCGTGAGGGGGAGTGTTAGAATATTTAAATAATAAATCACGCATTTCTCTAACAATTTAAGTTTTTAAAATAATTAGTAGTTATCCCACAGAATCTCACAACTAAACTGTGGTTTTTGGAGAATAATCTTTGAATTAGACATACTGGCTTAAGATATAATAGTCCTTGATCAAATTGGCCAGATAACAATCAATTTTCGATCAAATAATCCCTCATATATCCCAACCTAAAATAAATAATATATGTAGACTATCCACAACATCAAACACCCAAAGCAAAAAATGCATTAAAACGTAAATCCACGAGCATTTGACGTAGATCTATTCGTTTTGTAGTGGAGCAGGAGCATTTTTGCACACAAACCTACGTATACTCGCACATGTGTCCATAGAGTAACAACAAAAAGAGAAGCACACATCAATTTGGAATTTCAACGATCTCCCCCCCCCCAACCTTCACTCTGTCAACATCAGCAACAATGTCAATCGAAGAAGCACGTAATGAAAACAAATGGACACAGAGAAGAAAAGGAAAAAAGAAAAACATAGGAGTCAATATTTACACGACAAAATACGTACCTAAATGGAACGTGTGACGGCAGCGAAGGGTCACAGTGGTGCGCATGGCCAAGCCATCCAAGCAGATCGTGCAGTGGTTCTGGTGGTTAAGAGCGACATTTGATGGATCGGCCATTTTCTTCAGAAATAATTTCTTCTTCGCCTCCCACTTCCCAAACACAAAAGATGAGAAGGCACACACAGAGAGCCTTTGCTAGGGTTTTGATTGAGAGCGAAAGGTGAGAATTTAAGAGAGCAACGATATGTATATCAAGGGGTTCACAATGATGGTAATGAGAGAATTAGGCAACTCGATATAGGGATGCATAATCTAGGTTGGCACGTAAAAGCCATCGGTGGAAATGCATTCAATGCAAAAGAAGAGACTAACCAAATCCAATATGGGTGGTGCATTTTTCTATTGTTTTGTTGCGGATTTTAGGGGGTGGACTAAATATTCCAAGGATGACACTAGTGACAAAAGATGGAAAAAAAATTACTCATTTAACCTATGAGTTATTTATTAAACTTAATTTGGACGTTAGCTGAGATAAGACCCATAAGTTTCAATGGTTTGAATTTAGGTTGACTCATAAAATTCTCATTTAACAATTTTCTTGATTGATTTGAGAATAATGGATCTTGCTTCCCCAGAAAATGTAGAACCACTCGGCAGGAAGTGAATTTTTTTTTTTTTTTGGTTACCAATTACATTGACTACTAAATGGTTAGAATCACGTAGTGAACCACAAGAGCTATAAAATAAACTTGTCTTTTATGGTGGGAGTAATTGAAGTCTTGCCTTTTTTTAACTATATGATTGGCTTTTTATCTTTTGGTCTTGATTATATGATTGTCTTTAATTTAATAAAATAAATCTCAATGATATCTGGTTATATTTTGAGACTAAATCATTTTCCAAACATATCATGGGCTTGGATATAGAGGATCATCGTTGGCCATTTTCCATAATTAGAGTGCATTAACTAAGTTACTAGCTTTAGAGAGTGAAACCCGAGTTCTTTCCATATTTTCAACCATTTTTAATCGACCATGACAAACAAATATGCCCTAAATGCATTCTTTGAACGTAATCCATAACAATTAATGTGAGTTATTAATTTGGATGAAAGAAAACATGGCAGTATCGAGGTACCTGAAATTTTCCCAATCACATACAAAGGCGTAAGTTAGGCAGAACAAGGTCAAGCAAAAAGCAGAATGCACTCTGTGATTTCGAAAGTAAAAGTATTTAAAAATTTATCAAAACTACTATACTTTAGTTTTGAGTCACTACCACTTCACTTATTCTATTCCCAAAACAAAAATTTATTGAGTTCAGTTAGCAATTGATCAATTTAAGATTAGGTTATGCTTTTCAAATTATCAGTTCAAAATTACTCACGCTTTTAGTCAACATGAAAGTATCACATAGAGAAGTATATGGTGACATTGGTTTACAAAAGTATAGACTGGGTAGTCTGGCAAATTACATTTGAATAATGTTGAACACTCATACAAATATGCTACATCATTTAGTATATTATTTTTAGGGTTAATACATGAAAAATCCCAAAGTAGTATGCTTGTGACAAATTTCAAAATTCATATTTTGACCACAAAAAAAAACCCCAAATTGGTATACTTATGATAAATTACCTTATGCTAATTTCTGTTAAATCTTAATGTCAAATTGCTGAGTTGGAAAACACGTAACAATTGATAAGTGTACGGATTTCGGGATTTTACCATCCATTTGTCACACGTGTATCAATTTGTGATTTTTTTATAGTATTAATCAAATTTAACGAAAATTGACCGAGGGTAAATTTGTCACAGATGTATTCGTTTGATTTTTTTTGTGATCAAAAAATTAGTGTAAGGTAAATTTGTCATAAGTGTATTAGTTTGGGTTTTACATGATCAAAAATTAGTTTGTAATAAATTTATCACATGCACACCAGTTTGGAATTTTAAGTGATATTAACCTTACTTTTATAAATAGAGAGAAAGTGTTAGAAAAATCCTAAACTTATTACATTGGCCTTTTGACCTAGAGCTAATTTTGTCTTTCTGACTAATTTTGATCAGTCAGTACTGATATGGATAATTTTTAATAATATTTTAATAAATAATATTTTTTATTTTTCTCTTTTTTCTTACTTTTTTTTTTTTCATTCTTCTTCCTTTTCCCGGTGATTGGCCATTCATGGCTGGGTTGGCCATCACCTGCCAAAGACAAGGCCCGAGTGACAGTTGACAAGCCCACCTTGGCCTAGGCAAAGGCTGATCCTGCTAGATTTGGTAAGGGGAGCCCTTGTTGGGGCTCGCCCTCACCAAGGTGAGGCATATTGATCTGTCATGGCAAAAGGTTTCTTTTCGTTTCTAATCTCGCTTGACTTTTCGAGTGTAATCATCTTGTGCACATGAAATTACATAAATATAACAACAATTGCAGGTCGAGGAAATTTTTTTTTTTTTTTGATGACCGAGGACTCCACCTGGGCCCGTCGCGCTCGGCAAGCGCTAAGGAACCGGGTGCCTATACCTCGGGCCAATGCAAGCTAGCCACCACACTCACGTCAACGGTTAAGTCACCTAGCGACGTCGCTGGGATTCGAACCTGCACTTTTTGCGAGAAGCACAAGGCCCAAACCAACTACGCCACCACAGCGGGTGGTAGGTCGAGGAAATATTCATCTTCCTTTGATCCACAATCATAATTTCGCAATACTATAGGATGTTCTTCAGTCTGAAACCTTGCCTGTATATGCTCCCTATCTAGCCTACCGCAAATCCTTTCCCACCCTCACCATATATCTCTCTTTCTCTCTAATTTCCATTCATGTTGGTGTATGAGGATCTCCTCATCGGTAACAATTAGTTAATTAGACTTGCCATGATAATAGCTCGATGAGATCATGTTACGTGATCTAAACCTCACATTTGCAATGATTCATGACTCATGACTATTATCTCCTTGCCATAGATGCTTCTACTTTTTTAGCTATTATAGATATTGATCTTGTTGTAAAAATAAATTAAGAGGTGTCTTATCCCATATCAACAATATGTAAGTGTACATGTGAACCATATTTGGACCGTTAGATTAAATAAGATCCATCAATTTCAATGGCTTGAATTCGGTTTGATTCATATACTAATGGTTTCTCAAAGTGACTTGAGATTAACAAGTCTCGTTTTTCATGTGATGTACAATTTTTTTTTTTTAACTAATTACATTGGCCATTGAAAGGATGGGATCATAGAGCCAACAACAAAAAGGGTAAAATAAACTTGTACTTCATGGTGAGAGCAACGGAAGCCTTGCGGTTTTTAATTATATGATTGGCTCCATTTAGTAAAATGAATCTAGATGACATTTGGTTATTTTTTGAGACCAAATCTTTTTTCAAAACATATCATGGGCTGAATGTGGAGTGACATAGCTAGCTGTTTTTCACTCTTAGGATGTATTAAGGGCGCGAATGATAACATTTCTGGCCAGAAATTGATTTCTGAAAGACAAATAAATTTTTCTATTTCTATTTCTATTTCTAGGTGAGTTTTTGAGCCAAAAAACGCGTTTGATAACGATAAAATATTTCTTTTATTGGAATAGAAATTTGTTTGATAATAAAAAAATTCACTTTCCCAAGTGGTGGCGGAATGAGAGGGGCGGTAGCGATTGGCGGGCGGCGGGGCGGGCGCGGGCGGCGGGTGACCGACAGGCAACGGGCTGGCAGCGGGGGACCGGCGGGCGATCAACGGGCGATCGACGGGCAGTGGGCGACGACCGACCGGTAGTCGACCGGAGGCGACGATCGACCGGTAGCCGACCGGAGGTGACGAGCGAGTGGTAGGTGGTGGGCGATTGGTGGAAGGTGGGCAAGCGGTGGGCAATCGGCGAGCGACTGACGAGTGACCGACAAGTGGCGAGCGACCGGTAGGTGGCGGGCGATCGGCGAAAGGTGGGCAAGCGGCGGGCGATCGGCGGGCGCGCGACGAGTGGTGGATGGGTGGCGAGCAACCTGCGGGTGGCGGTGGCGGTCAGCGGTGGGCAGGAGTGGTGGTGAGCAACGGACGGTAAGAATTTCCTTTAGGTGAGAAGTAAGAAAGAGATAAACAATTTCTGATTTTTTATACTAAAAATAGAAAAGTAAAAATTTTTTGTTTCTGATTTCTAGTTCAAACCTATTTCTGGAATATAAATCTATTCCAGAAATAAAAAAGTAAATTTTTTTTTTCAAACGAATTTCTATTCTAGAAACAGGTTTGGAATAGAAATCTAGGATGGGGACAATAATGTGAAGAAGAAGAAGGAATGAGAAACCATGTAAATCGGATTAGGGCGCAAATGATAACATTCCTGGCCAGAAATTGATTTTTGGAAGAGAAATAAATTTTTCTATTTCTATTTCTATATGAGTTTCAAAGAAAAAAACGCGTTTGATAACGATAAAAATTTCTATAATTGGAATAGAAATTCGTTTGGTAATCAAAAAAATTTCACTTTCCAAAGTGGCAGCGGTAACGAGAAGGGCGGTGGCGACTGGCGGGCGACCGGCGGGTGGTGGGTGGGCGCAGAACGGCGGGCAACCGACGGGTGGTGGGCTACGGCCGACCAGCGAGCGGCGGGCGGCGGGCGAGCGGCGGGTGATTGACGGGTGGTGAGCAATCGGCGAGAGTGGGCAAGCGACATGCGATCGGTGGGCGGCCGCGGGCAAGCGGTGTGCGATAGGCGGGCGGCGGCGGGAAAGTGGCATGTGAT
Source organism: Corymbia calophylla (assembly GCA_014182845.1). Lineage (NCBI taxonomy): Eukaryota > Viridiplantae > Streptophyta > Magnoliopsida > Myrtales > Myrtaceae > Corymbia > Corymbia calophylla. Next base: position 34,561,731 of record CM024700.1, on the reverse strand, counting down.
CGGCGGGCGGGCGGTGGGCAAGCGACGTGTGATGGGCGGGTGGGTGGCGGGTGGCGGCGGCGGTGGGCGGGAGTGGTGGTGAGCAGGGGAAGACAAGAAATTCCTACAGGTGAGAAGTAAGAAAGAGAGAAACAATTTTTGATTTTTATTCTAGAAATAGAAAAGTAAAAAATTTTTGTTTCTGATTTCTATTCTAAACCTATTTCTGGAATATGATATTCCAGAAATAAAAATGTAATTTTTTTTTTTACGGATTTCTATTCTAGAAACAGGTTTGGAATAAAAATTTATTATAGAAATAGAAACAGAATAGTTACCATGCGTGCTCTAACATAATTGGCATCATGGAGATAGATGGGGAAGGCATGTCGGTACGATCCCTGGTGTACTTGATCTTACTTCCTGCAAAATCATCATTGCCCAGTCTTTGACTTCCTTGACCTTCAAAGCACTGATCCATGCTATCTGTGTGCTTTTCCGAACGTTAATTCGATAAAACGTGGCGAAATGCTCGCAGTTGTTATTGAAGAGGTTGTACGCTCCGAAACTATTGCCCTCATGAAGCTCCCAAGCCTTGTTTACGACTTCCTCAGGTGATTTGATATCGAGTAAAGTCATGCGAGTACCCCTCTATGTCAGCCAATACTCTAGCAGTGGCCGCCCATAGGCATATGAATGGAGGGAATAATGTTTCCCACCTTCTAGTCGGAAGGAATCGAGAGAAGTCTTTTCTACCCCCGCTCTTGTGAGATGAATGACATTGCCCTCTCCAACATAAATTCCTACTAGAATCAATAGTGAGTACTTGCAATAAAGAAAAAGAATTTATGGTCTAAATCACCACAGCAAATAGTGACCACATAATCAACTTATTAATAGGGAATAAGAAGTGAATATATATATGGGTCAATGATTGCCTAAAGTGAATCGTAATAAATTAGTCTTGGCATTGGAGAATCAAAGGGTACTAGAGAATATGCTTCGATAACAACAAATCACAGAGTTTCAATGCTTTACGTGATTTAAATGAGGTACATTATTATACAAATTAGTTTCGACGGTTCAAAATCAGTAGGTTTTGCTCTGGTTGTCAATTTTTCCATATGGAAAGGATGAGGTAGATGATTCGGATCCCTACTTCAAGAGAGATTAGGATGGGGACAATAACGTGAAGAAGAAGAAGGAATGAGAAACCATGTAAATCGGATTATGGCGCGAATGATAACATTCCTGACCAGAAATTGATTTCTGGAAGAGAAATAAAATTTTCTATTTCTATTTCTATTTTTAGATGAGTCTATGAGTAAAAAAACGCGTTTGATAGATAAAAAATTTCTATTATTAGAACAGAAATTCGTTTGATAATCAAAAAAATTTCACTTTCCGAAGTGGCGGCGGTAACGAGGGGCAGTGGCAACAGGCGGGCGATTGGCGGGCAGCAGGTGGGCGCAGGGCGGCGGGCGATTCTTTACTTTGAGAAAGAAGGGCCAACTCTTATTATATAATATTATTAAAGGCCCCTTAGATAGATAGACTAAGGGTGGCGGGCGATCGGCGAGCGGTGGGCAAGCGGCGTGCGATCGCCGAGAGGCCGGCGAGCAAGCAGCGTGCGATCGGTGGGCGGCCGGAAAGCAAGCGGCGGGCGATCGGCGGGTGATTGGCGGGCGGGCGGCGTGCGATCGGCGGGCAGTCGATAGGCAAGCAGCGTGCGATCGGCGGGCGGGCGGCGGGGGCGGCGGGCGACCGGCGGGTGGCGGCGGCAGTCAACGGTGGGCGGGGGTGGTGGTGACTGGTGGACGACAAGAAATTCCTTCAAGCGAGAAGTAAGAAAGAGAAACAATTTTTGATTTTTACTGGAATATGATATTTCAGAAATAAAAATGTAAATTTTTTTTTTCAAACGGAATTCTATTCTAGAAATAGGTTTGAAATAAAAATCTATTCCAGAAATAGAAACAGAATGGTTCCCATGCACGCTCTAACTCTTCAAAAAGGCCAATATAATTGGTAGCACGGAGACAGATGGGGAAGGCACGTCGGTACGATCCCTGGTGTACTTGATCTTACTTCCTGCAAAATCATCATTGCCCAGTCTTTGACATCCTTGACCTTTAAAGCATTGATCCATGCTATCTGTGTGCTTTTCCGAACGTTAATTCGACAAAACATGGCGAAATGCTCGCAGTTGTTATTGAAGAGGTCGTATGCTCCGAAACTATCGCCCTCGTGAAGCTCCCAAGCCTTGTTTACGACTTCCTCAGGTGATTTGATATCGAATAAAGTCGTGCGAGTACCCCTCCATGTTAGCCAATACTCTAGCAGTGGCCGCCTATAGGCATATGAATGGAGGGAATAATGTTTCCCACCTTCTAGTCGGAAGGAATCGAGAGAAGTCTTTGCAACCCCCGCTCTTGTGAGATGAATGACATTGCCCTCTCCAACATAAATTCCTACTAGAATCAATAGTGAGTACTTGCAATAAAGAAAAAGAATTTATGGTCTAAATCACCACAGCAAATAGTGACCACATAATCAACTTATTAATAGGGAACAAGAAGTGAATATGTATGGATCAATGATTGCCTAAAGTGAATCGTAATATATTAGTCTTGGCATTGGAGAATCAAAGGGTACTAGAGAATACGCTTCGATAACAACAAATCACAGAGTTTCAATGCTTTACGTGATTTAAATAAGGTACATTATTATACAAATTAGTGTCGACGGTTCAAAATCAATAGGTTTTGCTCTAGTTGTCAATTTTTCCATATGGAAAGGATGAGGTAGATGATTCGAATCCCTACTTCAAGAGAGATTAGGATGGGGACAATAATGTGAAGAAGAAGAAGGAATGAGAAACCATGTAAATCGGATTAGGGCGCGAATGATAACATTCCTGGCCAGAAATTGATTTCTGGAAGAGAAATAAATTTTTCTATTTCTATTTCTATTTTTAGATGAGTCTATGAGTTAAAAAACGCGTTTGATAGATAAAAAATTTCTATTATTAGAATAGAAATTCGTTTGATAATAAAAAAAATTTCACTTTCCGAAGTGGCGGCGGTAACAAGAGGGGTAGTGGCAACAGGCGGGCGATTGGCGGGCGGCAGGTGGGCGTAGGGCGGCGGGTGATTCTTTACTTTGAGAAAGAAGGGCCAACTCTTATTATATAATATTATTAAAGGCCCCTTAGATAGATAGGCTAAGGGCGGCGGGCGATCGGCGGGCAAGCGGCGTGCGATCGTCGAGCGGCTGGCAAGCAAGCAGCGTGCGATCGGCGGGCAGCTGGAAGGCAAGCGGCAGGCGATTGGCGGGCGGGCGGCGTGCGATCGGCGGGCGGCCAATAGGCAAGCAACGTACGATCGGCGGGCGGGCGGCGGGTGACCGGCGGGTGGCGGCGGCGGTTAGCGGTGGGCGGGGGTGGTGGTGAGTGGCGGACGACAAGAAATTCCTTCAAGCGAGAGGTAAGAAAAAGAAACAATTTCTGATTTTTACTGGAATATGATATTCCAGAAATAAAAAACTAAATTTTTTTTTTCAAACGAAATTCTATTCTAGAAATAGGTTTGGAATAAAAATTTATTCCAGAAATAGAAATAGAATGGTTACCATGCGCGCTCTAACTCTTCAAAAAGGCCAATATAATTGGTAGCACGGAGACAGATGGGGAAGGCACGTCGGTACGATCCCTAGTGTACTTGATCTTACCTCCTGCAAAATCATCATTGCCCAGTCTTTGACTTCCTCGACCTTCAAAGCACTAATCCATGCTGTCTGTGTGCTTTTCCGAACATTAATTCGACAAAACATGGCGAAATGCTCACAGTTGTTATTGAAGATGTCGTACGCTCCAAAACTATCGCCCTCGTGAAGCTCCCAAGCCTTGTTTACGACTTCCTCAAGTGATTTGATATCGAGTAAAGTCGTGCGAGTACCCCTCCATGTCAGCCAATACTCTAGCAGTGGCCGCCCATAGGCATATGAATGGAGGGAATAATGTTTCCCACCTTCTAGTCGGAAGGAATCGAGAGAAGTCTTTTCAACCCCCATTCTTGTGAGATGAATGACATTGCCCTCTCCAACATAAATTCCTATTAGAATCAATAGTGAGTACTTGCAATAAAGAAAAAGAATTGATGGTCCAAATCACCCGCAACAAATAGTGACCACGTAATCAACTTATTAATAGGGAACAAGAAGTGAATATATATGGGGCTATGATTGGCAAAAGTGAATCGTAATATATTAGTCTTGGCATTGGAGAATCAAAGGGTACTAGAGAATACGCTTCGATAACAACAAATCACAGAGTTTCAATGCTTTATGTGATTTAATTGGGGTACATTATTATACAAATTAGTTTCGACGGTTCAAAATTACTAGGTTTTGCTCTAGTTGTCAATTTTTCCATATGGAAAGGATGAAGTAGATGACTCGGATCCCTACTTCAAGAGAGATTAGGATGGGGACAATAACGTGAAGAAGAAGAAGGAATGATAAACCATGTAAATCGGATTAGGGCACAAATAATAACATTCCTGGCACGAAATTGATTTATGAAAGAGAAATAAATTTTTCTATTTCTATTTCTATTTCTAGTTGAGTTTCTTAGCAAAAAAACGCGTTTGATAACGATAAAAATTTCTATTATTGGAATAAAAATTCGTTTGATAATCAAAAAATTTTCACTTTTCCAAGTGGCGGCGGTAACGAGAGGGGCGGTGGCGACCGGCGGGCGGCGGGTGGGCGCGGGGCAGCGGGCGATTCTTTACTTTGAGAAGGAAGGGCCAACTCTTATTATATAATATTATTAAACGCCCCTTAGATAGATAGGCTAAGGGTGGCGTGCGATCGGCGAGCGGTGGGCAGGCGGTGTGCCATCGGCGGGCGGGCGGCGGGTGGGCAGCGTGCGATCGGCGGGCGGGCGGCGTGCGATCGGCGGGCGGGCGGTGGGCAAGCGGCATGCAATGGGCGGGCGGGCGGCGAGCGACTGGCGGGTGGCGACGGTCAGCGATGGGTAGGAGTGGTGGTGAGTGACAGACGACAAGAAATTCCTTTAGGTGAGAAGTAAGAAAGAGAGAAACAATTTCTGATTTTTATTCTAGAAATAGAAAAGTAAAAATTTTTTGTTTTTGATTTCTATTCCAAACCTATTTCTGGAATATGATATTCTAGAAATAAAAAAGTAAATTTTTTTTTCAAACGGATTTCTATTCTAGAAACAGGTTTGAAATAAAAATGTATTCTAGAAATAGAAATATAATGGTTACCATGCGCGCTCTAACTCTTCAAAAAGGCCAATATAATTGGCAACACGGAGACAGAAGGGGAAGGAACGTCGGTACGATCCCTGGTCTACTTGATCTTACTTCCTGCAAAATCATCATTGCCCAGTCTTTGACTTCCTTGTCCTTCAAAGCACTGATCCATGCTGTTTGTGTGCTTTTCCGAACGTTAATTCGACAAAACGTGGCGAAATGCTCGCAGTTGTTATTGAAGAGGTTGTACGCTTCGAAACTATCACCCTCGTGAAGCTCCCAAGCCTTGTTTACTACTTCCTTAGGTGATTTGATATCGAGTAAAGTCGTGCGAGTACCCCTCCATGTCAGCCAATACTCTAGCAGTGGCCGCCTATAGGCTTATGAATAGAGGGAATAATGTTTCCCACCTTCTAGTCGAAAGGAATCGAGAGAAGTCTTTTCAACTCCCATTCTTGTGAGATGAATGACATTGCCCTCTCCAACATAAATTCCTATTAGAATCAATAGTGAGTACTTGCAATAAAGAAAAAGAATTGATGGTCCAAATCAACCACAGCAAATAGTGACCACATAATCAACTTATTAATAGGGAACAAGAAGTGAATATATATGGGTCAATGATTGCCTAAAGTGAATCGTAATATATTAGTCTTGGCATTGGAGAATCAAAGGGTACTAGAGAATACGCTTCGATAACAACAAATCACAGAGTTTCAATGCTTTACGTGATTTAATTGAGGTACATTATTATACAAATTAGTGTCGACGGTTGAAAATCACTAGGTTTTTGCTCTAGTTGTCACCTTTTCCATATGGAAATGATGAGGTAGATGATTCGGATCTCTACTTCAAGAGAGATTAGGATGGGGACAATAACGTGAAGAAGAAGAAGGAATGTGAAACCATGTAAATCGGATTAGGGCGCGAATGATTGGGCGGCGGGCAGGTGCTGGGCGGCGGGTGCTCGACAAGCGGTGGGCGAACGATTGGCGCATGGCAGCGGGCTACTGGCAAGCGATCGATGGGCAACGCGCGGGCGACGAGCAGGCGACCGACGGGTGGCGAGCGGGCGACTGACGACGGCGAGCGGGCGATCGACGGGCGGCGAGCGACCAGCGGGCGGTGGCGGTCAGCGGTGGGCAGGAGTGGTGGTGAGCGGCGGACGGCAAGAAATTCCTTCAGGTGAGAAGTAAAAAATAAAGAAATAATTTCTGATTTCTATTCTAGATATAAAAAGTAAAAAATTTTTTGTTTTTGATTTCTATTCCAAATCTATATCTGGAATAGAAATCTATTCTAGAAATAAAAATGTAAAATGTTTTACCAAACGGATTTCTATTCTAGAAATAAGTTTGGAATAGAAATCTATTCCAGAAATAGAAACAGAATGGTTACCATGCGCACCCTAAATTACTCGAGTTTAAAGGGAACTTTTTATTATTATTTTTATTTTGGTCGGATAGAGAGAGAAACTTGAGTTAACGGTTTTTAGGTACTTTCCACGTTGTGAACCATTTAAATTAATCATGACAGTTTGATCAAAAGAAAATGAATCATGACAAAAATTATGCCATTATTGTATTCTTTGCACGTAATCCTTAACAATTAATCTAAATAATTTATTTGGATGGAAGAAAACTTCATTGTTTCAAAACATCCATAATTTTCCCAATCTTCTGAATGCGTAATTTCGGTTAAAAGGAATTCAAGCAAAAAGTCCAATGCGCTTTAAAGTAAGAGTATTTCTAATTCATCAAAATTGTTGAGTTGAGCTTGCAATCGATCAATTTAAGGTTGGGCAATGCTTTTCTAATGATTAGTTGGAAAAAAAAATACTTGGACTTCTTTGTGTGCCCGAAAAGTATCACGTGGAAACATACTTGTCGCCACATTTCCCCAAAGTGTTTCCAAATGTACCATTATCTTTTTAAAGAGCCAACATTCATTTATTAATTTTTTCTTCATTTGAAAAGGACTAAAGGATTTGAGCTGATGGTGAACAGTTGATCCAGTCAAAGATGGAGAAAAATTAAAAAAAGAAAAAGAAAATAATGCGTCCAATATATTCAGGTAAAGCCTGTTTGGCTATATTCAGGTAAAGTTTTCGTAGCTTCTATTTGCATGGGGTCGTGTCGTGTTACATGCATTTCATATGTAGCATAAACCTGGCAAGCAGGTCCTGAGCACATGCACAAGTGAAAGAGTAGAAGATTGCCTTTGATTTTTTTTCAGGTTTTTTTTACTAGAGGAATAAAATTGCAATGAAAAAAACGAGAAAAATTAATATCAAACAAGCACTATCCAAGGGAAGAATCTTATCCCTCTTGCCCACTGAAGAATAGAGTACACAGGCAGCTTCAACAACTGAATGTACTGGCGACCTGTGCATCGACCGGTAACTAAATCACACTTAAAAGCCCCTGGAAAGCATTGAGACTCTTTGACTTCATTAGACATCAAATGCAGAAGAGATCTATTCCAAACAGGGATCAGGCAGAAATGATTAAACAAGGATACCACGAAAGCAGCAACATCTATTGAAATACACTTAGGTTCTCCTCAGAGACATTAGAGCATTGTGCAGTTTCGGCATATAACTGAGCGCCATCATGGAAATAAATGAGAATTTCCCAAGTACGGGACCTATTACAGACCAAAATAAAGCATATAAGGTTTTCACTTCCAACTGTTTTAACATACCACATTTATCCACTTCAGGAAATCATTTTTTGGCCCAGGTAACTTCTTCGCAACCCACGATACTGTGATGAGATCAGCTTATAAACAGACCTTCCATTTGGCTCCCTCTGTCCAATCACTCCAACAGGTCCTCAACAGATTCCTCACCATCTGGCATAATATTCTCTGTACCATCTATTTCATCTCCCGGTTGAACATCAGCACTTAAAGCCACCACTACTTCACCAACGTCAGGTAACTGCATGTCGACCATTCCAGATCCTTCAGCTTGTAAAGCTGTCTGCTCGGCTGGTAGCAGGCCCACTTGAGCTGGAACGATTGCTTGCAGCACGCATCATCGCGCGCACTGCTGGAGATGGTGAATTCATTGACTGCCGCACAGGAGCTGCCCCAGCTAAGCGTCCAAATAAGCTCCCACGTCCAAATAAGCTCCCAGCACTGACTCTCCAAACGACAAAGTGTAACCAATAACAAAATTAGATCATCACCTTTGAGTTTTGAGTTGATAATATTTTTTACCAACAAAATCATGCTGACAAAAAAATAAAGGGGCAGGGAATCAATGCAAGAGTGGTACTAAAGTATAGCATCCGTTCTTAACCATAAATATGTCATTATTTACCAAGAAACAATGGAGCATTGAAGGATAAGGAGAAGATGCTGGCACAAAATAAAAGAATGATCAACTACTACCAATCAATAATGAGGAGGATGTTTTTAGGCACGTGGGGGAGCCTTTAATTTGATAAATGTTTACCTGGTATTGAGAATGGGCTCCCCCAAGAACGCGTCTGGTGCTTCAAGTTCAACAGGTCGGAAGGTGTTCAGCCCTTGAAACAATGGATCATAGTGTTCATAGTGTTCATTGGGGCCAACACCACCCTGAAATGAATATCCATAATTCGGCCTACTGTTGACGCCAAGACAAAGATGCGTGATCCTTGTCACATGAGATGACGCTGAGGCCTGACTAGAACCATTAACTGAACCCATCATCATATGGGTGGTTTCTCTGTGGCGGCAATGAAAGAGGTGGGGGTGTCTAATAGGACCACCATCTGCAAAATGTAGCACCTAATTAGTATGCCAATAAAAATAGCACACTCATCAGCACACAGCACATCAGAGCTTACTTCCAAGTGATAGAGATCCACCGAACCTGCAAAAGTAAAACAATATTGTAAGTTGGAAGGAGAGAACACTATATAAGGAAGATGAGTTTTAAAGCAAAGAAACAGAAGACTGAAGCAAGGCAGCTTAATTCAATTAACTACATAACCATATTTATTCTATTAATTCTCGAAACCACTGCATGGACACATTGTAGCTATGTTGGTAGTGTCAAATGACTAGTCTGATCAAAAGGTAAAACTCAAAATGTTCAAGGTTCAAGACACTGCAGATCAAGTTTACCTGGAGCATGCAGTTGTGAACTTAGCAATGTTTTCCGTATAAAACAATCATAAAATAGAAAGAAGTCAGTGCATCTACAGGCTCTATTTCATCCATCCCATGATCAAGACTGAATGACAACGCATTTGACCACATCATACACACCACACATGACCTCTTGAGCCCTAATAAAAGGAAAATATGTCCACTTGAAACAACATAAGACTAACAAATATATCTAAGAAGAGATGCTGCATATCTAATGTTCTTTATCTTAATTTGCAGCCACTCACTTTTTCTTCTGGCAAAAGACACAACTTACTTTTTCTTTTGCAACTACTTACTTCAATGAAAACTTTCCAAAATTTATCTGCATTTCATTTGGCAAAATAAAAAACGCCAATGTGCTAAGAAAGCCAATAAAAGGAAAAAATGAAGCAAAAACAATAAGAACTCAAATGTCCCTACTTATAGCAGTCTTGCCTCCTACATTTACTTCATTTCGTTTGCACATCAGCCCTTTTTTTTTTTAGTATTGATGAAGAATGCTAGATGTACGCTTTTTTGCATAATCTGATGCATCTTTTTTATAAAGACCTTGATCACCATAAAAAGTAATGTAACGAATAGTAATGACCTCAAAGGGACTTCTTTCCACTTGAATTTTGCTAGCACATCAACAGGCCACTATCTAAACAAGCTTTCTAAGCAAGATAATTTGTTACTTGACAAAAGAGTTCAGACAGAGATCAGCAGAGCTGCAAAATTATGTGATATCAGTAGGAGGGAAAACAAGATCCCCATGCCAATCTAGCAGCCTACCACCATGATGGCATTTATTTGAAATAACCTCAATAACAATGTGGAAAGTACTCCTCTAAAATAAATTTTACATGATAAATTGTATCCTAGAGAGAACCATTACTTATGGCATGAAATTTAAATCTGTTCAAGTGCCTGGACTGATCAAATACGAGACAACCATGAACTCACTACCCACTCCACCATAGGAACTCTGGTGTAAAATCCATCCAGATTCAGACAATAACTTATAAACTTCTATAACTTCTTTACAGAATAGGAGACAAGTAATCAGAAGGTTCCTAGTTAGATCTCACTGCCTGATGACAATCAAAAAATCTCATGAAGAGTTCAGACACAAAATGTTCAAGTTCTTGTCCATGATAAACTCCCAATGTATCTGGAAATGATGCTGCACCCCACTGGCTTTCTATGGAAACTCGCGAAACTTATAATAGAAGGAAAAAGAATGAATATCTGCTAATGCATCACGTGTTAACAATGTATATTCCAAAAGGTCTATAAATTAGAGTACCAAATCTGAACATGCAGCTTTATTCAGTATCAGCCAGTTGGATATATACTCCAAAAGGTCTACAAACTCAATAGTAAATAATGATCATATAAATTAAAGTACCAAAACCGAACATGTCGCCATACATTACAACCCAGGTAGGAATTTCCATCATCGCAAATCCAATATCTAGTGATTCCTCAAATTCTCCTTTGTTATTGAGGATCGTCAAGATAAAACAGGAATAGAATAACCAGGTATAGAAGATTGAAAGTTGGAGAAATTGTTTGTTTTAAGAAAGTTGCTGCTGAGCCAAAGAAGGAAGCCTAAGTTCTACGTAACGCTAGTATTTATCATGTATCGAGGTTTAACATATAAGGGAAAGAAAATTAATAATGAAGTTTCCACAAAATATACAAGAGAGTAACCATTAATTGTAAAACCAAGCATTTACTTTTCTCATGGCAAAAGTAAACATTCTGCAAGCTCAAGGACAGTTCACACTTACCATCCCTGATCAAGGCTCCAGTAAAGTCCAGATGGTGGCTGCTGCCAAATCAACAAAAGATTCGACTTGAGAAAACAACTATCTATTAGACAAGGTCACCAGCATGACAGTAAAATTATCACCCAAGAGTAAAGTCAATAAAAGACAAACTGAAGCACAATTATAGAGGCAAGAGCGTCGTTGCTAGAAACAGATAAAATCAATATACTATGGTCAAAATAACAGCACAACAGAATATAGAGATCATGACCATTTCAAAGAGCTTCCATAAACAAAGGAATAATGAGAAAGTAAAGCGAGAGGCAGCAGTCTTGAACTTAGAATGAAGTCTGTAGCAGCTAGAGAAGCCTTTTATCACCTCAATTGTCAATGACACGGGCTGTTTTACAGCTTTTTTACAACTTCCAGACCACTCCCTCTATAATAATACATGGTTAAAACATTCTTCTATTACTAATTGACCACTTCTGAAGAAGTACTCTAGCCAAAGTCCTCTCTCATAACTAATGGAAAAAAGATATTCTTATGACTCATTACGCGGACGATGTGGTGTAATTAACCAATCATATTGCCAAAATGATATAATCTCCATCGACTTTGTCTTGGAATTTTACTAAAACTATCCATTTTTTCCTAGCCAACTTCTCCAACTTTTAGAGAAAAGCATGAGTAATGAGTAGTCTCAGTAACTAATTTTATCTAGAATCTAATTGAATATTAGTTTGTCGTAAAATTTTAGCCTCTCTTCCACTGTTCACTCCATATGGCCAAGGACAAGGTAGGCATAAAGGGTAACAACAAATATAGCATCAAATCAGAACAGGACTTTCTATATAATTCTCTGGTAACCAAGCTCCTGTTATTAAACAGCCAAAGCAATGATACTAGCCTCAGTTCATCTAGATGGTGCAAGGTTATTTCAAGCAACTTTGATGAAAAGTATGCGATTTGTGGTCCAAGAAGTTACTTTATATATCAGTCTGATGCTCTACTAGAGAAATATTGTCTTCATCAATGTTCACAGAGTATAAGAGAGTGTAACAATGGGAAAGAACAAATTATACCCCTATGATACAATTTTCAAGCAATAAATTGACTTCTTGGTTGTACAAGAATTTGTTTGGAGTGGTTTTTACTTTTTGCTGTTTGAAAAATCAGGGCCATGTACTTTGACTATTTCATTTTACAACTCTTGGGCACGGTTGCAGAGCCAGCTACATGAAGCCCATGGAATAGCCCGCAAGTCCAATGATCCAACTAAGTCAGGGCCTTTCCTTTGTGCAAGTGGCCCCGATGTAGATCAGGTTGCACGCAATTGACGGGATTTGAAAGAATGATCTCCAACTCTTGAGCTGCAAATTCTCTGACACCCCAACCAATCATGCCAACCTTGAGGGACTATTTGACCTTTTTCAAGGTGCATGTTTTTCTTACAGTAATGCATTACTTTAAAAATATTCTTCCATCAAATCACAAAAGGCAAATCAAAGCAAATACGTAATGCATCATTCTTGCAAATAAAGCTATTTTAGCAAATAAAACGTCTGGCTACATTTAATTCAAGCTAGACCTAGGAAGAGAAATGATCATTTTCCTTATATACAATCTATAGTCCACAATTGACGACAAGGCTCCTTGTAATTAGTGTCTAAGGAGAAGTTACTATGTGCAACCTACCTTTAGCTTCCTAGATAGGTTGTTTCCGAGACTTGAACTCATCACCTCAGCTAAATGGAACAACCTTTTACCACTACACTAAGGCTAACCCAAATAATGTATATTATAGAAAGAAAAGGACTAATTGCCTTTATGATGATTACGCTCGTAAAGTTGCATTTTCGTTTTGCTAAACAAGATAAACAAGTGGTTGTCACTGTGTGAAGAATTTTTGTTTTTTTTTACATTTATGGTCTAACACAATTGCCAAGAGTGAGCAATAAATTCATAAACGGAGATATTTGGAAAACTACATATAGGGTTTGGAATTTGTATCATCATATAGTGGCTATATTTATAATTCATGTCAATTCATGTTCATTGACAACGTCATAATTACAATTTAGAAAGTCAAATGATTGATTATTGATTTGATGAAAACATGTTATGATCCTTGTATATGAGTCAAATGTATCATTTCATGTCATATTTAGTGTTTTCTCTCTACATATTTCCTCGTGACAATTGACTCATAAACAGGTCATGTCCAATATTGCCACCCATATCAACTAATAAGTTCAAACGCAAGTCTTATTGAAATTTTATCCATTTAATCCCTCAGATGCCCCAATATTTGATTGGATTGGCTTTGATCATAGTAGAACCACACAAGTAGAGTAAAAAGTCATCTAATTATCATATGGATGATGTGTAACTTCTCCCATTTCACTCGCATAATAGGTATCTTGCAGGGTAAGCTGGAGTCATTCAAAATGTTACAAACAGATTCGAAGGTTAAAAAAAAAAAAAAAAGCATCATTAGCCAACAATGAGGCGCAAATATCATCCTGCCTCAAAGGAACTTGACATCGTCCAATGATTAAACAAGCCCCAACCATCAAAACAAATATCCTCATAACTTAAAAAATAAAAAGCCCTTGAAAACACATGGAGCTTTGCAAGATCAAACATTTCATTCTTCATAAATGGACAAGAGATAACAGATAAGATAGTTAATTGCATCCAGTAAAAGAAACAATCAAAGTATTTCACATTTCTTTGCCAAAGCCCGAGGCTCAACGGCGGCATTCGCGTCCTTTGCAGGAACTTTTTGGGTGATTTGGAAAGAGTGGAAGAAGAGGGTCATTGAAGGAGAGGAGCCCTGTTTTAATGTAATTATTGAAAATTGGCTAAAATCCCACATTTTTGGTATAATGGAAGCTTACTTTTAAAAGTAAATGCTTCGATCAACATTATAGATGCATTGTCTAGTGAATGCTTAGCTCTTTTTCAGTTCTCGAGCTCTTTCTACATATGGTTGGTACCTCCTTTGTGCCTTGATAGTAGATCATCTTTTACCTATGAAAATTGTTTGATATTGTAGTTTAAGTAACATTGGCAAACCAATGACCTTTCATTGGAGGGGAGAGGAAATTGTTGTGCACCTCCATCTGCACTGCCCTTGGACATGGTAGAGTTAGACAACTTCTTAAGCTTCCCTAAGATGGGTTGGTCATAGAAACAGGTTTGAACTTCACAGAGTACCTTGCTACGAGAACAAATCCATTTCTGTGTTTCCCCATATTTAGGTCAATTAGGAATGAAAGAAACAAAAAGATTGTTGAGGTAGTAGTCCTATAGCATAAAGATTTTCAGGGATGCAAAATCTTTGATGGAGATAATAAATTCCCTGAATTCAATAATAGAGCCTGTTGGCATTCTAAACTTCCTTCTCCCTTCAAGACCTATCCAAAAGACAATTTAGTACTTCTTGGTCGTGAACATTTACCATTCTGTGGATATCTTTGCTTCAAGACAAACCAATTAAAATTAAGCTCGGTCAAATGGAATATGAATTATCCATGTAAGGATTCTTTACGTAAATGAGGTTGTTCTTTGGCCTTTCCGCTCCTGTTAAATGCGTGTTTGCACCTCCTCAGTGCCTATATAGTGAAATTTTTCCTTTCGCAAATCAAAACACAAAAGATGGAAACTGTCGAAGTTATCTCCAAGATATCTCTATCTTGTGAATGAGTAATCTCTAGTTACATTACATTTCCAACAAGAGAAACAGATTTTTGACGGTAATGCTATTTAATGTTTCCAAAAGTTCAACGAGCACATAAGAAAGAAAATGAGTCATTCCCATCTCACATAATGATAATGGAAATCGATCAAGTTATCGACGTAAAAGTTGCTAAAGAAAGATATCCGCCGGTTGAAAGCTTCTCCTAGTGTATCAATGTGTAAAGCACCTTAACAAAACCAGCAGTGACAAAATTCGACTATTCAAGTCCTTAAACCTGCTAGATTCCTAAAAATCTTAATCCATCAATTTCTTAAACCCAGCTTGTTCCTCAGTAGACTTCTTTAATCTCGTTCCCAAATCCATGCCCCAAAGATCTCATCCACCATCAACTGTCCACCCTTATCAAAGGGTCTCCTTCCACTGACCTCTCTTAATGATCCAGACCAGAACGAAGAAAGCCATAGTGATATCATGAGAACATGCTGAATGCTTAAAAGTTAAGGGTTTGGAGAAAAGGAACAACCAACAACCATATCCCGTTGTGCCTTTTCTCTTGTCATTGCATTGTTCTCTCTACCTTTCGTTTCTTTTTTTTCACATATGTATCAACAAGATGCTCAAAATTGCCCTTGCACTTGTCGCAACTTATAGTCATTCGATTAAGCCCCATAACTTCTAATTTAGTTTAATAGGGCTCTTCTTCGATGTGAACAAGTAATTTCCCTCACATAAATGTGGCCTGTCATCATGGATTCCAACAGCATACTAAGAAGACAGAGAGCAAAGAGCTCAACAGAGCTGAAAATTGCATGAAAATGAGTTGGACAGCTCATTGAATAGAGAAGGACCGAAGAGATTTTAACTCTAATTGATTTGTAGTCCACTCCAAAAGTATACAATTCCCCAGTCCTAGTCTTCCAGAGGTGAAAACAGATCAACTCAAGCTCAATATGAGAAAAACCAGACAGAGCTCATGAAATTAGGAAAATGTGAATTCTTTCCACTACAAAGTCTTGAGAATTTTAAAATCTCAAGTGCTGAGACCACAGTCATAGCAATAACTCAATCCACATTACACCATATGCAAAATAGGGCAACATATTGACCCCATCCCATCAGTTTCACCTGTAACTTATCAAACTAATCTAGCAAAGCCAAGATCAACATCCAAAAGGAAAGAAGCCGTGAGTCTATAGTCACGGCAGATTCTAAAATTACGGCGAATATGAATTTACAGGATCCTACGAAACCGATTACTGAGGCGCAAAACAACTCGAGGCAAGTAAGGACGACTGTTCGTTACCATTCGGACGGGGGCCGCCTGCACACCTTCCTGGCCAACACGGGTACCCTCCCTGCTGCTCCACCGCCGAGCTCTGGTCGCGAAGCTCCTCCAGACCCCTTCCTCCACCGCGCGGCACACGGGGCACCGCATCTCGTTCGCGGCATTGAAAGCCGACCCAAGGCAATCTGAATCAGAAACAATCGCAAAAAGCAAATAAGAAAATCGATTCATTTCCCGACATGAAAAGCGAAAGGGCTCAACTTGAACGAGCACACCAATCCAAACTCAAGAGATGCCCATCATCAGGGACGACAAATGCGAGGCAGCACAGCATGATACATTTACGTCTCGAGACGTTCTAAGAATGCAACCGGAGACCCATAATCAGATTATGCATCATCATCATCATCATCCATCATCCAATTGCTGCTAAGATTGAAAACCCCCTACAAAGATTGACAGGAATTACCCGGAACGAAGATGCATCATCATCAGGACATCGCATTCACCCTCTCTACTTCTCTCTCTCTCTCTCTCTCTCTCTCTCTCATATGCTGAGCTGAACTCGAACGAGAGCTCAACGTCGCATCCCGTCTTCCCCATCTGATCAACGTTCTTCTCTACCGTTTCAGTTTCTGTGCGAGGATTGTTGAATAGGCGACGTCGTTTCACCTTCTTTCTTTTCTTTCTTCATCTTTTGTTTTAGTAGCCATGTTTTTCTTTGTTCTTTTTTCTCGGGGGGGAGGGACACGTCGAGAGTGGTATTTCCGCCATATATTATATATATATGTCGACTCTTTTTCTTGAAAGAAAAAGTGACGGAACGTCCGAATTCAATGAAAAGGAAAACTAAATAATAATATTAATTATGGTTGATGTCTTCCCAACCTAGGTCCGGTTGCTAATTAGTTAATTAGACTCACCATGATAATAGCTTGATGAGATCAAATTCGCATTCACAATGATTGATGAATCTAAGTCGCATAATTAGTGTCACCTTTGATTAATATAGGTACTTTTACTTTTAGCCAACTATAGATAATGATGTGTTGTGAATTGAACAAAACGGTCCATTTAAGTCTCAGCAAATTAATCAATCATGCAGTCATCCAATTACGGGCAGAATAGTTGGTATGCGTTCTTTCCCTCATCGCTGAGGTCGAGAGTTCAAACTCTCTTATTGCTGAAGTGTTGGAAGAGGGGGTCCTGGTGTTGGGGTTCTCATGGATGATGGCCTTTGAAACCCAAACCCTTTATGAGCTCGAGATCATTGAAGTCGAGTCATGGCAATATTGGTACGTTTGGCTAGCAAATAATGCCATTGAATTTAAGTTAACACACATATACAGATTATGTCAGTTCAACAATAATGGGCATTAAGACCATCTAAGGATGAGTTGACATTTTCTACCTTAAGATGGAATGTGAATTATATTCTCACATACCAAGAAACTTCACTTGAAATCTCTCTCCTCACAAATTGTGTTGGTATTGTGATCGATCTCCGTTACAAAAGACGAAAGATAACAATAAAAATGTGATTCATTAATTGATGGGCAAAAAATAATAAATCAAATGTATAATTAATGCGACACAAAATATAGTGTACAATATATTTTAACATACAAATCTTATAGAAATGAACCACAATGATAATAATCAAAAACTAGATAAAAAAGATACAATTAAAGTGATCCAATTAATGTATTTGATCTAGTTGAAGTTCTTAGTAGTCCCTGCACCTAACATCCATGTATACCAATATCAATCATAGGACTTCCTGACTTTACCTGAACTATGGTAATCTATAATAAGCAAATACTAGGTATGTCTTTTTTGCCCATCTTCATCTTTCACCATTGATGTGGGTGGTTAGTTAATTGCTCCAAGTCAAATTACTTTGATCAATGGTGATGGATGTACTTGCTAAGAAGAAGAACACTAACCATATAGTTCATACAAGTTCCCACATAATATGTTTTGTCTAGTATGTAAGTATTATTACCAATTTATAATATGGGTTATAAGCATATGGGCAATTAGGTTTGACACGAGCTTAGCATAGAAGCCCACGTCAAGAAGGATGCATCTCATTCATAAAATTCCACTATAACTATATGCACTATTTATAAAAGAAACAGTCAACCATTTTTATTTTTGAAAACTTGACCTTAAGATTCCTTATGTTTACGTCAAGAAAATCGTGATCAATTTAGATTTATGATAAATCCCTAACATGAAAGAAAGTAATAGGATGTATTCACAATAAAGGAAATTTTTTTGGGAAATCAGTTTTTTAGAAGAAAAATGTCTTTTCATTTTCAAATTAGGAAATCATTTTCCTAATTTCAAGCATCAACATATTATTATTAGTGGTTATTCACTTTCAGTAAATCAAATGCATGAAAATCCAAAAAACTAATTCTTAAAAAATTCTTCTACTCAAACAAACACACCCTAAATTTATTACAATTATATGCACTCTTCATTAAAAACGGTTATCTCTTTTATTTTGAACACATAATGACATCTTATTTATTTGGGCAAATACCACAAAAAACCCTAAACTATGCCCTTTATGACAATGTTACCTTGAACTTTTTTTTGTGTCATCAAAAATCCCAAACTATGCCACTTGTGACAATTTTATCCTGAACTTTTTTTTGTACCATCAAAAACTCCAAACTATGCCACTTGTGACAAATTTACCCTAAAATTTTTGACTAAGGGGCATTTTCGTCCTTTTCTTTCTTCTTTTTTCTTTTTTTCTCTTGATAAAGGGAAGCCGGCGAGGCCACCCTCGTCGGCGTCGGCGTCGGAGTTAGAGTTGGGTGAGGCTCTGGCGACCCTCGCCCGATGCCGGCGAGGATCGCCCATGCTTGAGTGACTCTTGCCAGTGTCGGGCAAGGGCTACCCAGGCGTGGGCGGCTAGATCTAGTAAGGGCCGCCCTTGCCAGTGTCGAGCAAAGGCCGCCTGGGCGTGGGCAGCCAGATATGGTGAGGGTCGCCCTTGCCAGCGTTGGGCGAGGGCGACCTTCACATGAGTTGAGCGAGGGCGCCCTCGCCCTTAAATGAGTCGCATCGGGCGAGGGTTGCCCAAGCTAGATCCGACGAGGGCGACCCTCACCAGCATTTGGCAAAGGCCGCTCGAGTTGGATCTTGCTTGGGTGGCCCTCACGCCGGCGAGGGTCACCCAAGCTTGGGCGAGGTTCGCCGGAGCCTCGCCGGATTTCGAGGGCGACGAGGGCGAACTTGCCGGCTTCCTTTTGTCAGGAGAAAAAAAAAAAAAAAAAAAAAAAAAAGAAAAGGAAGAAAATGCCCTTTAGCCCAACAAACTTAGGGGTAAATTTGTCATAAGTAGTATAGTTTAGGGTTTTTAGTGGCATAAAAAAAGTTCGGAGTAAAATTGTTATGAGTGATAAGTTCAGGGTAAAATTGTCACAAGTGGCATAGTTTGATGTTTTTTGTGATACAAAAAAAAAGTTCAGGGTAAAATTGTCACAGGGGCATAGTTTAGGGTTTATTTTGTTGAAATGTAACCTCCTTTCTTTTTTCCATTTAAGAAAGAGGAAAATTGAAATGTTATACATAAGAAAACCAGTGCAAACTTTGCACAAATGAACAGTTTTTCATTTGAAGATTTATATAGCAAGATGGGTTCCTAAAACTGTGGTTTTTGGAGAAACATCTTAGAATTACGACATACTAGCTTAAGATATAGTAGTCCTAGATCAAATCGGCCAAATAAGTTCACTGATTTTCGATCAAATAATCCCTCATATATCCCATCCAAAAGTAAATAATAATCTCTAAGTAGACCATCCACAACACCGAACACCCAAAGCAAAAAATGCATGAAAACGTAAATCAACATGCATTTCACGTAGATCTATAAGATTTTCAGCGAAACAGGAGCATATTTGCTCACAAACTTGTGTATACTAGAGCATGTGTCCATAGGGTAACAACAAAGGACGGCAGACATCATTTCGAAATTTGAACAACTCCCCCTCCCTTTTTTCTCTCTCTCTCAATATCAACCCAACAAACGTCATTCGAAGAAGCACGTAATGAAAACACATGGACAAATAAAAAAAAAAAAGGAAAAAGAAAAACATGAGTCAATATATTCATATTTACACAAGACAAAGTACCTACCAAGATGGAATGTGTGGCGACAGCGAAGGGTCACAGTGGTGCGCACAGCCAAGCCCTCCAAGCAAATCGTGCAGTGGTTCTGGTGGTTTAGAGCGACATTTGATGGAGCAGCCATTTTCTTCAGAAACAATTTCTTCTTTGCCTCCCACTTCCCAAACACAAAAGATGAGAACTTGCACGCAAAACACACAATCTTTGCTAGGGTTTTGATTGAGAGCGAAAGAGGTGAGAATAAAAGAGGTGAATGATATGGAAATCGAGGGGGTCATAATGATGGTAATGAGAGAGTTAGGCAACTCCATATAAGGCATACATAATCTGAGTTGGCACATGGAAGCCATGGGTGAAAATGCATTCAATGCAAGAGAAGAGACAAACCAAATCCGATATGAGTGGTGCATTTTTCCATTGTTTTGTTGCAGATTTTGGGGGTGGCCAACAATTCCAAGGATGACACTAGTGACAAATGACAGAAAAAAAATACTCATTTAACCTATGGTTTATATATTAAATTAAATTTGGACCATTAGATGGGATAAGACAAATCAATTTCAATGGTTTGAATTTAATCTGATTCAAAATATTCTCATCTAACAATCTCCTTGATTGATTTGAGAACTACGGACCTCATTTCCTACATGATGTGCACTTTGTTGCCTCGGCCGAAAGTGAATTTTTTTTTTTGTTACCAATTGCATCTACTGCTAAATGGATAGAATCATAGAATGAACCACAAGAATTATAAAATAAACTTGTGTTTTTATGGTGGGAGTAATTGAAGTCTTGCCGTTTTTTTAATTATATGATTGGCTTGATTTAATAAAATAAATCTCAGTGATATCTAGTTATATTTTGATTCTATATCATTTTCAAAACATACCATGGGCTTGGATCTAGAGGATCATTGCTGGCCATTTTCCATAATTAGGGTGCATTAACTAAGCTACTGGCTTTAGAGAGTGAAATGGAGTTGGTCATTTTTGAGTTCTTTCCATATTTTCAACAATTTTTAATCAATCATGTTAAACAAATCTACCATAAATGCATTCTTTGAACGTGATCCATAAAAATTAATGTGAGTAATTAATTTGGATGAAAGAAAAGATCGCAACTTCAAAGCACCTAAAATTTGCCTAATCCCATACAAGGGGGTAATTTAGGCAGAACAAGGTCAAGCCAAAAGTATAATGCACCGTGTGGTTTCGAAAGTAAAAGTATTTCAAAATGAATATACTTTAGTTTTGAGTCACCACCACTTCACCTATTCTTTTCCCAAACAAAAATTCATTGAGTTTAGTTAGCGATTGATCAATTTAAGATTAGGTTATGCTTTTCAAATTATCAATCAAAATTTACTCGCACTATGAGTCTACATGAAAGTATCACATGGAAAAATATATGTTGAGCTTGGTCTACATCATTTAGTATATTATTTTTAGGGTTAATACTACGACAAATTCCAAATTGATATGCTTGTGTAAAAATTTACCTAAAACTAATTTTTTGACCATAAAAAATCCAAAATTAATACACTTATGACAAATTTAGTCTCCGTTAGTTTTTATTAAATTTTATTATCAATTGCTGAGTTAGATAACATGTGATTGTCAATGAGTATACGGATTTAGGATTTACCCTCTATATGTCATTTATGTACCAATTTGTTTTGGGATATTAATCCAATTAAACGGAAACTGACGAAGGATAAATTTATCACAAATATACTATTTTGAGGTTTTCATGATTAAAAATTTAGTGTAGGGTAAATTTGCCAAAAGTGTATCAGTTTGGGGTTTTTCGTGGTCAAAAAATTAATTTGAGCTAAATTTGTCACATGCACATCAACATGTAGTTTTTTGTAATATTAACATTAATTTTATAAATTGAGGGAAAGTTCTAGACTTGTTATACTTGTACCAATTTAGTCCTAAACTATTTGACTTAGTGCCAATTTACTTAGCTAATTTTAGCCGATAATATTTTTAATATTTTCAACTATTTTTATTATTTTTTCAAAATTTATTCTTTCTTTATTTTTTCCTTCTTCCCTCTTTTGCCAGTGATTGGCCACTAGCCATGGTTAGGTTGGTTGTTGCTTGCCATAGGTGAGGCCTAGTCAATTGAGGGCGAGCCTTGGTGAGGGCTCTCCTCACCAAATTTGGCAAGGTTGGCCCTCTGGTGCCTTCATTCGGATGATGCTTGACAAGGCTGTCTTGGCTTGGGCAAGGGTAGCCCCACCAAATTTGGCGAGGGGAACCCTTACTAGGGCCCAGTCTCACCCAAGCCAAATCTAGCGAGGGAAGCCCTTGCTTGGGCTCACCCTCACTTGATTAGGCCTCCCTTGTGGTGAGCAATGGCAAGCCTTGCTCAAGCAAGGCCAACCCGGCCATCGGTTGTGGCTAGTGGTCAGTTATCGGCAAAAGGAAGAAGAAGGAAAAAAGAAAGAAAGAAAAAAAATTGAAAAAAAATAAAAAATTGAAAAAAATATTAAAAATTATCCACATCAATGTTGGTCGGCCACATCTATGTCAACAATATTTGGTTAAAATTAGCTAGAATAATTCAATTAGCACTAAGTCAAAATGTTTATGATTGAATTGGCACTAATAAAAGGTTTAAAACTAAATTGGTACTAATGCAATAAGTTTTCCTATCAATCTTAGTATAGCAAACATTTTATTGAAGTGAGAAATACAATAGTAATATCCTTTTAATGTTTTTTGTACTTGATAATCCTAAATGGGACCTTAAATCGATTCGGAGAGGGGGAAAATGGGAGAGTTTAGGGACTTTGCTTGTTGAGCCAACAATGCCCTAAGTTGTTCCATAGGGACAACATCTTAAATTCGACCATACATCTAGTTCTCCGATCTCTATCACATCCCAAGAAATAAATTGATATATGTAAATTTTAACTAATATCTCGCTAAAATAAAAAGATGATTTTTTCCTTAAAATGTCCCTAACCATTCCCTATATATGTCTAGATAAGAATAAATTAATGCAACATAGTTAAGATTTATCATCCACCAACGCCAAACGACTTTCGCCACCTTTTTGTTTTTCCTTTTCTCTTTTGTATTGTTTGCTTGTGTTGATAACGTTTTTAAAATAAAATAAGAACATATCGTTTCATATATATATATATATATATGGGTGTATTTTGAATGCTCATTCATGCTGAATTGGACATGTGCAAGTTAAAATCGAGGTACGTGCCTGTGCTTTGTGCGAATATATCTCGGTGAAAATCTTCCTATATAACCAGTGCACACTCTAATATTGTTCTTCAAGACCCAAACCATTTATGAGCTCGAATTAATCAATATTGAGTCACGGCAATCTTGATATGTCTAGCTAGGTCAATGATGCTATTGAATTTGGGTTTGCACGAATATACTAATTATGTCAACTCAACATCAATAAGAATCAAGATCGTGTAAGGATGGATTGACAAGTTCAATTTTCTATCTTAAAGATAGAATACGACATATATTCTCACTAATAAAGAAACTTCACTAGAAATCTCTCTCCTCACATATAGTGCTGATGTTATAATATGTCTGTCTCCATTCCAAAAGATGAAGGGTCACCAAAGATATGGGATTCATTAATTTGATGCAAAATAATCAAAAAGATCAAAAGTGTTTAAATAACACTACACAGAATGTAATGTATGATATATTTTAGCATGAAAAGCTTATACAAAGGAATCATAGCAATAATAATTGAAAACTTGACATTAAGGTATGCTTAATACAATCAAAGTGATCCAACTTATAAAGTACTTGGTCTAGATGAGGTTTCAAATGGCTGCTGCACCGAATGTCACTGTGAACCATCGTCAACAACTAGACTTCTTGATTTCACCTTAACTATAGTATTTCATAATAACCAAATATCAGGTACAAACTTTTCTACATATCCCCACTGTATTGCCAATGATGTGAGTAGTTAGTAAATTGCTACAAATCAAATCACCCTGATCAATGGCGATGAATGTAGTTGCTAACCTGCTAAAAAGGAGTACACAGACCGTATAGTCAATAAAAGTTCTTACATAATATGTTGTGTTCAGCATTTATGTATTAGTGTCAATTCATAATATGGCTTATAAGTATATGGCCAATTAGGTTTGACAAATGCTTAGCATAAAACCCCACGTCGAGAAGAATGTCTCTTATGCAAAATATTCTATTACAGCTACATGCACTCTTTACTAAAAATAGTCAACCCTTTTTATTTGAAATTTTGACCTTAAGATTCCATATGTTTCCCCATAATCGGTTCTAATTTATGATAAAGCCCAACATAAAGAAGTAATTGTAATTCTATGACAACTATATGCAATCTTCATTAAAAATGGTTAACTCTTTGCATTTTGAACACAGCAACACAATTTATTTGTTCAGCTGAAATTTAACCTCCTCTAACTTTTTTTTTTTTTATGAAAAAAGGACCCTTGAAATGTCATACATAAGAAAAGCAATGGAAACTTGGCAGAAATGAGCTGTTTTTCCCTTTGAAGATTTATTTAACAACATGACTTGCTAACTGTGATTGTAGACAAATATCTACGGATTATGGCACTTTGGCTTAAAATATAATCGTCATAGGTCGGATTAATTATTTCTGGATCAAGCCCCTCATGTATCCCGACAAAAAGGAATTGATAACCTCTATGCAGGCCACCCACAACACCAAACACCCATAGGGAAAAATGCATGACAACGTAAGTCCACGTGCATTTCACGGTGCAATATTTTACTCACTTGGCCATTCAACACAAAGTTTCAAACCATGCCATGGATATTGGTCTTCAAAACCCAAATCCCTAATGAGTTTGTGATAATCAATATTGAGTCATGGTCAGCTTGATATGTCTGGCTAGGCCAATGACACCATTAAATTTGGGTTTACACGACCATACCGAATATGTCAGCTTAATGCTAATAAGAACTAAGATTGTTTGAGGATGAATTGATAGGTTTAATTTTCTACCTTAACATAGAATTCAATGCTCACCAAGAAACTTCACTTGAAAGGTAAAAAAAGATATGGATTCATTAATTCGATGCAAAAAAGAGAGATGATTTAAACACAACACATAATTTAATGCATGAGACACTTCAACATAAAAAAGCTTATACAAATGAATTATAATGATAATAATTGAAAACAAGATAAAAAGACATGCTCAACTCAATCAGAGTGATCCAACTTATAAGGTCCTTGGTCTCGTTGAAGTTTTAAATGGTTGTTGCACCGAACGCCACTGTGAACCATCCTCAATCATAAGACTTCTCGATTTCACCTTAACATCCCCATCCATTACTAGTGATATGGGTAGATAGCTAATTGCCACAAATCAATCACCTTGATCAATGGCAATGGATGTATATGTTAACTTACTAGAAAGGAGTATACAAACTGTATAGTTAATACAAGGTACTTACATAATAAAATGTGTTCACTATGCATGTATAAGTGTCAATTTATAATCTGGCTTATAAGTATATGAGCAATAAGGTTTGACACAACCCTAGCATAAAACCTCACGTCGAGAAGAATGTATCTTATGCATAAAATTCTATTACAGATATGCACTCTTTATAAAATAGAGTCGACGGTTTTTATTTTATAAAAATTTGAACTTGAGATTTCTTTTGTTTCCCATCAAGAAAATAGTGATCAATTTTGGTTTATTATAAAAGCCCTTAAAGGAAGTAGCAGTAATTTTTTTTTTTGGCAATAAAAGAGGCATAGCCCCAAAGTAACGCCAAAACATGCCTAATGAAACTGGATCCAATCTGATCTCCTATCAATAAAGGAATCGAACCTTTTAGTGGCCTATCTCGGATTAAGGTGTTATTCGCATCACAAAAGCAAATGATTCAATTTGCTAACAAGTCATCACAAAAGTTTCTAGGTAACAGAAATTCTACAACTATATGCACTCTCCGCTAAAAATGGTTAACTTTTTTATTTTGAACACGTCAAACACTTTATTAATTCAACAGAAATGTCACCTCCTCTAGATTTTTTTTTTTTTTTTTTTCATTTTAAAGAAAAAGGAACCCTAAAATGTCATACATAAGAAGAACAGTGGAATCTTTGCAAAAATCAGCAATTTTCCTCTGAAGATTTATCTAACAAGATGGCAAGGTAAATTGTGGTTTTAGATAAAGATTTTCGAACTATGATACACTAGCTTAAGATGTAATAGTCGATCAAAGAAGCACAAAAATGCGCAAATGAATGAAGCAAAGAAAAATGTCTGTGTATATATATTCAAAATTACGCTTCACCTATCTAAATGGAAGGTGTGGGGCAATGGGACATCATAGCAGACCCTCCAAGTAGATGATGTACTAATTCTGATGGTTCGCAGTGGCGTATGGTGCAGCAGCCATTTTCTTCATAAGCAGCTTTTCTTCACAATCATTAGAGATGAGAACATGCATATAGATGCACACAACATTTGCTAGGGTTTTGATCGAGAGCGATACGGATGAAATGGAAGAGTGGAATGATATTTATATTGAGGGGGATCACAATGACAATAATGAGAGAATCAGTCGATTCCATATTATGCACGCATAATTTGGGTTGGAATGTAGAAGCCCCAGATGGAAGTGCATTCAATGCAGAGGAAGAGACAAACCAAATCTGATATGGGTAGTGAATTTCTTAATTGTTTTGGTTATGGATTATCTATTTTTTTGGGGGGGGGGGGAGGCACATATTGGATGACACTAGTGATAAAGACAGAGAAATTACTCATATATATACTAGATCTAATTTGGACCATCAGATTGAACAAGACCCATCAATCCCAGTGGTTTGAATTCAATTTGATTCACACACTACACTTGTTTAACGATTTTTATAATTGATTTGAGATTAACGGGGCCGTTTCCCACATGATGTGCACTTATAGGCCACATGGGACCAACGGGCTGAAAGTGATATTTTCTTCTTCTTCTTCTTTTTTCATTATCTACAACAGCAATTAAATGGATAGAATTATAGAGCCAATCACAAGAACAGTAAAAAGTTGTGTTTTACGGTGGGAGCAAGGAAAGACTTACAGTTTTTTTACAATATGATTAGCATTCTTTAATAAAATAAATTTAGGTGAATTTGTTTTAATAAAATTTGGATTTGAAATGTAATTTCCTAAAAATAATTACTTGTATCGCTTATAAAAACGAATTGATAAAAAATATTTTCATCGTACACAAAATATATATATTCATTGAATTTTAAGCAATACAAAAGACCGTTTTTAGAAAAATATTATTCAAATCATTCATTTTCAACGAAACAAGCAATACCTAAATCACATTTGGTTATCTTTTTACAAAAATACCATGGGCTTGAATGCAGAGAAACATAACCAGACATTTTTCACTATTTGGATGGATTAACTAAGTTACTCTCTTTCCTCGCTTTGGAGAGTGGAACATGAATTGGACTTTTTTGGTACTTCCTTCATGAAAATCATGACAAAAGAAACTTGCCATTATTATATTCTTTGAACATTGAACATAATCCATGACAATTAATGTGAAATTATCATTTGGATAGAAGGAAATATCTTAGTTTTTAATCCCTAAATTTTTCTGAATCATGTACAAGTGTAATTTAGGCGAACAAGGTCAAGCAAAAAGTATATTTTGCTTTGTGATTTCGAAACTAAAAGTATTTCAAATCCAATCAAAACTATTACTTTGATTTCGATCATCACCGCTTCACTTATTTTTTACCCCCAAAAGAAATTGATTGAGTCTAGTTTGCAATTAATCAATTTAAGGTTAGGCCACCATTTTTGAATGATTAGTCGAAAAATACTTGGGCTTTTTAGCCATCACAAAGGCATCACAAGGAAAAATTCAAATAAATGAGTGATGCTCTATATACTGACACTATTGTACAATAGTATAGATTGGATACAAGTGCATGTTATTGAATACTCATACAAATATGCTGCATCAATTATTATAATACTTTTTTAAATTGATTTTAGTATTTGTGGTAATGTTTTCTTGCAGTAGGTAACCCTAAATGTGACTTGGATAAATTTGGAGAGAGGGGAAAAGCAGGGAGTTGAGGACTTTGCTTGTTGAGCCAACGACGCCCAAAGACGTTCCATAGGGAGAACAACATCTTAATTTCAACTACATATCTATGTCTCTAATCTCTGTCCCGTCCCCAAAAAAATAACTTGATATATGCAGATTTTCAATAATATCTTCCTCATATTAAAAGATGGATTTCCTTCTTTTTAAGCCACCGCCTTGATTTTCTTCTTCAAATGTCCCTAACCATTCACTATAAGATGAGCATAAATTAATGCAACATAATTAGGATTAATCATCCACTAATTCAAAATTGCTTTCATTACCTTTTTGTTTGTCCTTTCCTTTCATGATTTTGCCTTAGTTTGTTTGTGTTAATGTTTTTTGGAAATATGACATAATTAGTCCATAAATTTTATCTCAATTTGCAATGTCATTATTAGACTTTTAATTTGTTCAATATGATCTCTGAACTATTGATAATTTCAACGCAGTCCTTTTGTTTGGTTAAACAACAAATCAAACGTTATTTGATTACGTGGACTATCACATGCTAAGTTGAATTTTAATAAATGAGGAATCCACATATTATCTTTTTATCCATTTACTTTTTAAAAAAAAGAAAAAAATTATGACATTAACATGTTGATCGTTATTTGATGATGTGGATAATTTCATCATGATTTGAGAAGAATATATAACTTGGATAATCCATGTGCAACTTTTTTTTTTAATTGTCCACAGTTTAAACTCAAAGAATTGAAAGCCACATAAGTAAATTCCACTAACTTAAATTAACATAAGGGTGGCATTGAACATTTTCATATACCAAGGACTAAACTGCACATTTACTAATTGTTCAGGAACTACATTAAAAAATTAAAAGTCTGATGACAACATTGCACATTAGATTAAAGTTCGAAAACCATTTATGTTATTTTCTCATATAAATGGAATATAACGTTTCATTTTAAATAAATATTTTCAGTGCTAATGCTAATTTGCACACGCACAAGTTCCAGTACTAACTAGCTATGTGAGTATGTGCTTTGTGCGGACGTCGGTGAGCGTGTCTCTATTTAATTGGTCGCACCCACAAATTGCACTTCGACGGGCATGTGTGAGAAGATTTTAGTAAATTACTACATTAATAGTGTCATCTACCAATTTTCTTAATTTCTTTGACAATTTCGTCTCAAGATATGGAATTTCTCGTGCTTACGACTTAAATTTCCGATGATTTTGTGAGTTAAATTAATTTAAATGGCCCTAGAGTTGATTTCTTCAAAAATTGGTGTTTATTAAATAGACTAATTGATCAACTTCTTCCTAACCTATCACCCAAGTCGTAAAATTTGTTACGTCAAACTTGCAATTTGACCATCAGGTTTGTAAATATCTCATGATGTCATTGCTTGGCTATACTAGTAATTTATCCTCTCTCCTATTTTTGCCTAAGAATTTATTCGAACAATACTTTATACGGAAAGAAACCTTTTAGCAAAAACACTAATTCTATGATTCATAATAAAATTTAACACATGAAAAATTATAATAATTCTTAGGGAAAATGCCACCAAAAATACCAAACTATGCCTCTTGGGACAATTTTATCTTGAACATTTTTTTGTGCCATCAAAAACCTCAAACTATGTCATTTGGGACAATTTTACCTTAAACTTTTTTTGTGCTACCAAAAACTTTAAACTATGGCATTTGAGACAATTTTACCTTGAACTTTTTCTTGTGTCACAAAAAATCTTAAACTATGTCACTTGCGACACATTTACTCCAAACTTTTTAACTAAATGGCATTTTCGTCTTTTTTCTTTCTTTTCTTTTTTTTCCCTTTCTTCCCCATGGCAGGGGGAAGCCAGCGAGGGCCACCCTCGCCAGTGGCGGCATCCGGGAAAGGGAAGAGGAAGAGAAAAAAAGAAGAAAAAAAGTAAAAAGTAAAAAGTAAAAAGACGAAAATGCCATTCAATTAAAAAGTTTGGAGTAAATGTGTCCCAGGTGGCATAGTTTAAGGTTTTTTGTGGCACAGACAAAAAAGTTCGGGGTAAAATTGTTCCTAAGAAGATATAGTTTAGGATTTTTTTGTGGCACAAAAAAAATTTTAAAGTAAAACTATCCCAAGTGGCATAGTTTGAGGTTTTCGAAGACGAAGCTTTTTTAAGGTAAAATATGCCAATGACATGGACGTGGGGTTTTTTGGCATTTTAATTCTTATTTGACATTGACTTGGAGGTGTCATGGGGTTAGATACATAAATGGGTTGGCCCAGCTTGCAATAGGGCCATGCATGATGGACCACAGGCCGAATTGTTCCAACCCAACTTAGTTGCCCCACCTAACTTGGCCACCAAACAAAAATGAGACGTGAATAATCATGTCCTCATTTTTTAATGTACAAAAGAAGTTCATCAATTGCAGGTGGAGAAGAAAGGGACTTTCTCGGCATATTCGTCTTCCTCAGACCCACAATCATAATTTCGCAATGCCGTACAATTTTTTTGGGTCTGAAACACTTGCTTGTACTTGTCTAGCCAGTGGCAAATCTTCTCTCGCTCTCGCCATACCCCCTCTCTCTCTCTCTCTCTCAATTTTTGTAAGGAATTTCATGGAGAGAGCTACGCAAATCTCCATTTATGTTGGTGTATGGGGAACTCCTCACTAGTAACAATTAGTTAATTAGACTTGCCACAACAATAGTTCGATGAGACCAAGTTGTGAGAATTAAACTTCGCATCTGCAATAATTGATGACTTTTAAGTCACGTGATTCATGTCACCTCACTATCGGCACTGCTACTTTTTTGCAACTATAGATATTGACTTCATGTGAATTTACTGGTTTAACTAAAGCCAAGTCTAAACAATGTAACCAATCATGCAGTCGTCAACATCGCAAAGAACATGATTCGTGCATTGATTTACCTAACTTGGCCAATCACCAAAGAGTTTCTAACCATGCAATTGGTACTGGTTTTCAAAATATATAAGCTCGACTTCAAAAATAGAGTCATGGCAATCTTGATATGTCTGGCTAGGGCAATGATGCTATTGAATTTATATTTGCACAAATAATTATGTAAACTCAATGATAATTAAGATCGTCTAAGGATTAATTAACAGTTTCAATTTTCTTCCTCAATATAGAGTATGATGGACATCTTCACCCACCAAAACTTCACTTGAAATCTCTCTTTCCATGTATAGTGCTAATGTTGTGATCTCTCTCCGTTACAAAAGATGAAAGGTAATTAAAGATATGACATTAGAGCATGGTGAAGTTATGGCATATAGCTGAGCGGCATTATAGTAATAAATGAGAAGTTCCCAGGTACGGGATCTATTACAGACCACAAACGAAGCAAATAGGATTTTTGCTTCCAAATGTTTCAACACTCCAGTCATCCAATTCAAGAAATCATTTATTCATCCAAGCAGCTTCTTCACGATCCCACCATACTGATGAGATCAGTTCGGAAACAAACCTTCCATCTAGTTTCCTCTGTCGGATCACTCCGATGAGACCTCAGTGGATTCCTCGCCATCTGATATAATATCCTCAAGACCATCTATTCCATCTGCCGGCTGAACATCTGCACTTAAAGCCAACACCACTTCGCCAACGTTGGGCAACTGGCTGTTGACCGTTCTAGCCGTCTGCTCAGCTGGTAGCAGGCCACTTGCGCTGAAACGATTGTTTGCAGCACGCATCATTGCACGCACTGATGGAGATGATAAATTCATTGAATGCTGCACAGGAGCTGCCCCAGCTAAGAGTCCAGATAAGCTCCCAGCACCAGCTCTCCGAAGGACAAAGGATAACCAATAACAGAAATAGATCATCACCTTTGAGTTGTCAGTTGATAATATTTTTTACCAACAAAATCATGCTGAGAGAAAAAAAAAGGATGGAGGGCAGAAATGCAAGGGTGCTACTAAAGTATCACATCTGTTCGTCACCATAAATATGTCAGCATTTAGCAAGAAACAGTAGAGCATTGACAGGATAAGGAGAAGACACTGGCACAAAATAAAAGAATGATCAACTATTGTCAATCAATAATGAGGAGGACATCTTTGGGCACGTGGAGGAGCCTCTTATTTGATAGGTGTTTACCTGTTATTGAGAATAGGCTCCCCCAAAAATGCGTCTGGTGCTTCAAGTTCAACAGGTTGGATGTTGTTCACCCCTTGAGGAAATGGATCATAGTGTTCATTGGGGCCAACACTTCCCTGAGTTGAATATCCATAATTAGGCCTTCTGTTGACGCCAAGACGAAGATGAGTGATCCTTGTCACATGAGATGACGCTGAGGCCCGACCAGAACCATTAACTGAACCCATCATCAAATGGGTGGTTTCTCTGCGGTGGGGGTGTCTAATGGGACCGCCATCTGCAAAATTTAGCAACTTAATTAGCATCTCACCAAATATAGCACACTCATCAGCACACCACACATCAGAACTTACTTCCAAGTGATAGAGATCCACTGAACCTGCAAAAGTAAAACAATATTGTAAGTGGGAAGGAGAAAACACTACATAAGGAAGATGAGTTTTAAAGCAAAGAAACAGAGGACTGTAGCATGGTGGCCTATTTCAATAAACTACATGACCATGTTAATTCTATTAATTCTTGAAACCACTGCATGGACACATTGTAACTATTTTGGTTGTGTCAAATGACTAGTCTGAATCAAAAGGCAAAACTCAAAAAATAATTCCGAGATACTGCAGATCAATTTTACCTGGAGCATGCAGTTGTGAACTTAGCAATGTTTTCCGTACAAAAATAATCATAAAATAGAAAGAAGTCAGTGCATATACAGGCTATAATTCATCCATTCCATGATCAAGATTAATGACTACGCATTTGACCACATCATACAAGCCACAGATGACCTCTTAAGTCCTAATAAAAAGAAAATATATTCACTTGAAACAACATAAGACTAACAAGTATATCTAAGAAGAGATGCTGCATTTATGATGTTCTTTATCTTAATTCGCA
This sequence comes from Corymbia calophylla, assembly GCA_014182845.1. Classification (NCBI taxonomy): domain Eukaryota; kingdom Viridiplantae; phylum Streptophyta; class Magnoliopsida; order Myrtales; family Myrtaceae; genus Corymbia; species Corymbia calophylla. The sequence goes on along the minus strand of CM024700.1, from coordinate 34,528,324 downwards.
ACCATTTACATTTTCTTTTGGCAAAAAACACTACTTACCTGTTCTTCTGCAACCTAAGTAGCACCAACTCAACACAACACGATGACACGTCATTTCTAAAAAAATAGAGAATTACAACGCATTGGAACAAGTTATATATTAATTGTATATATTTCATATATACATGATAAATTATCATTTTTATTATTATTTCAATCAAATTCACAAATAAATAAATAATAAAAAATACCCTAGAATGAATTTACATTAAAAACATCAATCTACTATTTGATAATATCATTCATTCTTTCAATTTTACAAAGTCAACTACATTCCATTCCAATAATCCATAAAACTTGGAGAAAAAAAGCAATTCACATTTTACTATTAGATTTAACATTTAACAATAAGTCCAAAAAAAACTAGGGTTTTTCTTCTTTCACCCTTTATTTTTATTTTTACATTTATTTTTTATATATTTACATTTTGAGCCTTAATTTATTGAAAATTTTAAAATTGACTGTGTGCGTCGGACTCGCGTGTTGCCGGCATCGAAAGAGTTGACCACATGTCGGATGTCTGACCCTTGTTGACTGCATGTCGGACACGTGTCAGGGTGTCCAACATTGACATGGAGGTTTCTGAAAAGTGTCCGTGTTTCCTAGTTTGCAAGTACTTCAATGAAAACTTTCCACAGTTCATCTGCATTTCATTTGGCAAAATATAAACCGCCACTGTGAAAAGAATGCCCACAAAAAGGAAAAAATGAAGCAAAAACAATAAGGACTTGAACGTCTCCTACTTATAGCAGTCTTGCATACTATATTTACTTCATTTCGTGTGCACATCAACCCCCCCTTTTTAGTATTGATGAAGAATGCTAAACGTACGGTTTTTCTGCATAATCTGATGCATCCTTTTACAAATACCTCGATCACCATGCAAAAGTACTGTAACGAATAGTAATGACCACAAAAGCACTTCTTTCCAGTTGAATTTTCCTAGCACATTGACGGGCCACTATCTCAACCAGCATTCTAGACAAGAAAATTTGTTACTTAACAAAAAAATTCAGATAGATAAGCGGAGCTGCAAAATTATGTGATATCAGTAGGAGGGAAAACAAGATCCCCAAGCCAACAAATTTGCTAGCAGCCTAACTCTATGATGCCATTTATTTGAAATAACCTCAATTACAATGTGGAAAGTACTCCTCTAGGATAAATTTCACACTGAATTGTATCCTAGAGAGAACCATTAACCATGGCATGAGATTCAAATCTGTTCAAGAGCCTGGACCTAGCAAATACTAGACAGCCATGAACTCACTACCCACTCCACCATAGGACCGCTGTTGTAAAGTCAATCCAGAGATTGGACAATAACCTATAAACTTCTACAACTTCTTTATGGAATAGATGACAACTATTTGAAAGGTTCCTATTTAGACCTCACAACCTGACGACAATCAAACAATTTCATGAAAAGTTGAGACACAAAAGATTCATGTTCTTGTACTTAATAAACTCACAATGGATCTAGAAACGACGATGCACCCAACTGGCTTTCAATGGAAACTCAAGAAATGTATGATAGGAGGAAAAACAATGAATATCCACTAATGCATCAAGTGCTAACAATTTATACTCCAAATAGTAAAAAAACTCAATAATAGTAATTGATGATCATATAAATCAGAGTACCAAAACCTAACATGTAGCTATATTCGGTACAAGCCAGTTGGATACATACTCCAAAAGGTCTGAAAACTTAATAGCAACTGATGATCATATAAATCAGAGTACCAAAACCAAACACGTAGCTATATTCAGTACAAGCCAGTTGGATATATACTCTAAAAGGTCTAAAAACTCAATATCAACTGATGGTCATATAAATCAGAGTACCAAAACCGAACACATAGCTATATTCAGTACAAGCCAATTGGATATATGCTCCAAAGGTCTAAAAACTCTGTAGCAACTGATGATTATATCAGAGTACCAAAACTGAACACGTAGCTATACAGTACAAGCCAGTTGGAAATTTCCATCATCTCAAATCCAATAGCTTGAATTCTCCTTTGTTATTGAGGATCATCAAGATGAGCAGGAATAGAATACCAGGTATAGAAGACTGCAAGTTGGAGAAATTGTTTGCTTAAGAAAGTTGCTACTGAGCCAAAGAAGGAAGCTTAAGGTCTATGTAACACTAGTATTTATCACGTATCAGGGTTTAACATATAAGGGAAAGAAAGATTAACAATGAAACTTCCACAAAAATATATAAGAGAAAGTAACCGTTAATCATAAAACCAAGAATTTACTCTCCTTACAGATATGGCAAGAGAAAACATTCTGCAAGCTCTTGGAAAATCCACACTTACCATCCCTGATCAAGGCTCCAGTAAATTCCAGTTGGTGGCAGCTGCACAAATCAACAAAAGATTCGACTTGAGAAAACAACTTCTATCAGACAATGTCACAGGTATGACAGTACAATTATCACCCAAGAGTAAATTCAATTAAAGACAAACAGAAGCACAATTATAGAGGTAAGAGCGTGGTTGCAAGAGACTGATCTAATCATCATACTATGGTCAAAATAATGGCACAACAGAATACAGAAATCATCATCTCAGTTGTCAATGACGCGCTGTTTTACAACTTCCAGACCACTCCCTCTATTATAATACATGGGAAAAACATTCTTATATTACTGATTGACCACTTTTAGAGAAGTACTCCAGCAAAAGTCCTCTCTTATACCAAATGGAAAAAAATATTCTCATGACTCGTTGTGCAGTTGATGTGGTCTAATTAACCAATCATATTGCCAAAATGATATACGTCCCCATCAACTTTGTCTTTCAAAGTTTATTGAAACTATTCATCTTTTCCTAGCCAACTTCTTCAACTTCTAGAGAAAAACATGAGTAATGAGTAGTCTCAGTAACTAGTTTTGTCTAGAATCTTATTTAATAACAGTTTCTATACAAATTTAGCCTCTCTTCCACTGTTCACTCCATATGGCCAAGGACAAGGACAGCATAAAGGGAAAGAACAAATTTAGCATCAATTCAGAACGGGACTTTCTATATAATTGTCCGGTAACCATGCTAGCTTTTATTAAACAGCCAAAGCAACAATATCGGCCTTAGTTCACCTGGATTCTGCATGGTTAGTAACTTATTATAGGCGACTTTAATAAAGTATGCGATTTGTGGTCTGAGAAGACACTTTAAATATGCTCTACTAGAGAAATATTGTCTTCGTCAATTTACATGTAGGACAACAGAGTGTTACAATGGTAAAGAACAAATTATACCCCTAGGCTACAATTTTCAAGCAATAAATTGACTTCTTGGTTGTATAAGAATTTGTTTGGAGTGGCTTTTACTTTTTGCTTTTTCAAATATCGGGTCACACGTACTTTGACTATTTCATTTTACAAGTCAAACATATGGTTGCAGAGAGCCCAGCTACATGAAGCCCAGGGATTAGCTCGCAAGTCCCATGATCCAACTAAGTGCGGGCCTTTGCTTTTTGCAAGCGGCCCTGACGTATAGGAGGTTGCAAATAATGCAATTTTAGCATATAAACGTCTGGCTACATTTAATTCAAGCTGGACCTAGTAAGAGAATGATGATCATTTTCCTTATATAGAATATATTGTCCACAAGAAAGCTAAATTGAGGACAAAGTGGAAGATGAACAAACTGCATACTTGAAACATAAAGAGTACTTGAGTGCACAAGGCTCCTCATACTTAGTGTCTAAGGAGAAGTTGATATGCGAAACCTACCTCTAGTTTCCTAGACAGCTTGTTTCTGTGACTCAAACTCATAACCTCAACTAAATGGAGCAACGTTTTACCACAACGCTAAGGCTAACCCTAAAAATGTGCATTAGAGATAGAAAAGACTTTAATTGCCTTTATGATGATTACACTAGTAAAGTTGCATTTTTGATTTGCTAAACAAGATAAACAAGCGGTTGTCACCATGTGAAGGATGGTTTCTTTTACATGTATGGTCTAACATGATTACCAAGAGTGGGCAATACATTAATAAGCAATGGAGATATTTGGAAAACTACGTAGAGGGTTAGAAATTTGTATCATCATATAGTAGCTATATTAATAATGCGTGTCTATTCATGTTCATTGACAACATTATAATTACAATTTAGAAAGTCAAATGATCGACTATTGATTTGGTGAAAACATGATATAATTCTTGTGCATGAGTCAAAATGCATCATGTTGTGTCATATTTTGTGTTTTCTCTTTACATATTTTACCTTGCCTAGTGACAATTGACTCAAAAACAGGACATGTCCAATATTGCCACCCTTATTAACTAATAAGTTCAAACACAAGTCTTGTTGGAAATTAATTCATTTAACCCCCTTAGATATGCCCCAAGATCCGATTGACTTGGCTTTGATCATAGTTGAACCACACGAATAGAGTAAAAGGCCATCTAATTATCTAATAGATGATGTGTAACTTCTCCAATTTCACTCGCATAATAGTTATCTTGCAGGGTAAGCTCATTTATCTTCGTAGAGAATAAAAGCCTTGCAAAACGCATGGAGCTTTGCAAGCTTCATTACGAGAACTTAATTGCAAAAGCTACTAAAGTATTAAGGTTTTGACATTTCTTCGTCACCTCTTTGTTTTTTGGTTGATTTGAATAGAGTGGAAGAAGGGTGTGTTTGGTTCAAGTTTCCCAAGAGGCTTTCAGCCTCTAAAGTCCCCTGGAGAATGCTAGGCCGTTTGGTAAACCTTTGCAAGGGGCTTTCGGCCAAATGCTAGCCTTGGGACAACTGAAAGCCCAATGCCGGTAGAGACCAACTTTGGGCATTTAGTATTTGATCAAATGCTGAAACTAGTTTTTTTCCTTCCAAAACTACCATCACCAATTCTTTAGTTTTTCAATTTTACCTCCACGCTGTTCCAAAACTACCCTCACCTTTGCCAAAATCAGCAAAGAGTTTGATATTTTTTAATAAAAAAAGAAAAATGAAATCCAAAAGACCTTTAAAAAAAAAATTGTCAAACACTCTTTATACCTAAGTAGCTTTGCAAAGAATTTTTTTCTAAACGCAATTTGTATTTCCCCAAAGCCCCTTAGGCTAAAGGCATTTGCATTTCCCCAAAACCCATTTCCAAAGCTGAACCAAACACAGCTAAAGAGGGTCATTGAAGGAGAGGAGCCCTCTTTTAATGTAATTATTGAAAATTGGCTAAGAATCCTACATTTTTGATATAATGGATGCTTGCTTTTGGATGTAAACACTTTGATCAACGTTGTAGATGCATTGTCTAGTGACTGAGGCTGAGCTCTTTTTTGGTTCTTGAGCTCTTTCTACATATGGTTGGCACCTCCTTTGGTAGTAGATAATCTTTTACCAATTAAAAATTGTCTGATATTGCAGTTTGAGTAACATTGGCAAACCAATGACCTTTCTCCAGAGGGAAGAGGAAATTGTTGTGCATCTCTGTCTGCACTGCCCTTGGACATGGCAGATTTAGACAACTTCTTAAGCTTCCCTAGAGGTGATTTGGTCATGGAAAAAGGTTTGAACTTCACAGAGTATCTTGCTACAAGAACAGATCCATCTCTATGTTTCCCCATATTTAGGTCAATTTGGAAAGGAACAAAAAAGACTGTTGAGGGAGTAGTCCTATGGCATAGCTATTTCGGGGATGCAAAAGCTTTAATAGAGGCAATAAATTCCCTGAATTCAATACTAGATGCCTGTTGCCATTTTTAAGGCCTATCCGAAAGACAATCCAGTACTCCTTGATCGTGAATATCTGAATGGTAAGAACCGTTCCGTGGATATCTTTCCTTCGGAACAAAACAATTGGAATTAAGCTCAATCAACTGGAATGTTTATTATCCATATAGGATTCTTTATGTAAATGAGGTTGTTCTTTGGTCTTTTTGCTCTTGTTAGATGCGTGTTTGCACCCCCTCAATGCCTATATAGTGAAATTTTTCCTTTCTCAAATCAAAACACAAAAGATGGAAACTGTTGAAGTTATCTGCAAGATATCTCTATCTTGTGAATGAGTAGTCTTTGCTTACATTATATTTCTGACAAGCGAAATAGATTTTCGATTGATAGTGCTATTGAATGTTTCCAAAAGCTCAACGAGCACATAGGAAAGAAAATGAGTCTTTCCCATCTCACATAATGACAATGGATGTTGATCAAGTCACAGCAGATTCTAGCATTACAGCGGATATGAATTTACAGGATCCTATGAAACCGATAACTGAAGCTTAAAACAACTCGAGGCAAATAAGGATGACTATTCATTACCATTCGGACGGGGGGCTCCTGCACAACTTCCTGGGCAACGCGGGCACGTGCTCTTCTGCTCCGAGGAGCTCTGACTGGGAAGGTCCTCCAGACCCCTTCCTCAACTGCCCGGCACACGGGGCACCGCATCTCGTTCGCGGCATTGAAAGTAGAACCCAGGCAATCTGAAATAGAAACAATCGACAAAAAGCAAAAACGATTCATCACCAGGAAATAAAACCGAGAGGGCTCAACTTAAACGAGTACACCTCAGAACAAACTCAAGAAATGCCCACCATCAGGGACGACAAATTCGAGGCAACAAAGCATGACACATTCGCCATCATTAGGACTAATGAAAACCTACAAAGGTTGACGGGAATTACCCGGAACGCATTCACCCTCTCAATCTCTCTCTCTCTCTCATGCTGAGCCGAACTCCATCTTCTCCATCCCATAAACTTCTCTACCGTTTCAGTTTCCGCGCGAGGGTTGTTGTTTTATAGGCGTGAAATAAAACTGATCGCGGACTGTGGGCCCTGGTGGGCCCATCAGGCCCGAAGTACATTTTACTTACATCAGATGTACTGGTTTTAATAGGATATTTGGTCTAGTTGAAGCTCTTAATGGCCGCTGCACCTGACACCATTGTATGCCATCATCGGCCGATCATTTGATTTTTTGATTTTACCTTTACTATGGTAATCTATAATAATCAAATATTAGATATTGTCTATTCTACACATCCTCCTCTATCATCATTGACGTGGGTGGTTAGTTCATCGCTAAATATCAAATTACCCTAATCAACGGTGAGGGAAGTACTTGCTAAAGAGAAGTACACTAATCATATAGTTTACATAATATGTTTTATTCGGTATGCATGTATAAGTGCCAATTTATAATATAGGTTAGGCAATTAGGTTTGACAAGAGCTTAGCATAGAACCCCACGTTAAGACGGATGGTTCTTATTCACAAAATTCTACTACAACTATATGCTCCCTTTATAAAAAAAAATAGTCAATGGTTTTTACTTTTGAAAACTTGACCTTAAGATACCATATGTTTATCGTTAAGAAAATTGTGGTCAGTTCTGATTTATGACAAATCCCCAGCATAGAGAAAGCAACATGATGTACTCACCATAAAGGAATTTTTTTTTTTCGGAAAATATATGTTTTTGAAGAAAATTGTTTTACCATTTTCAAGTTAGGAAATTTATTTTCACAACTTCAAATATGCATATTTTCTTTGACCATGAATGATTTTTCATTTTCAAATGCGTGAAAATCCAAAAAACTTATTCTCAAAAAATTCTTGCACTCTTTATTAAAATAGCTATCTATTTTTATTTTCAACACATCATCACATTTTGTTTATTCGGTTGAAATGTAACTTGCTTCTTTTTCTTTTTTTTTTTTTTTTTTTCATTTAAAAAAAACCTTGAAATGTTGTATATAAGAAAAAGGGCATATACCATCAAAAACCCTAAATTATGTCCTCTGTGATAATTTTATCCTGAATTTTTTTTTGTGTCACCAAAAACCCTAAACTATGTCGTTTGTGACAATTTTACCTTGAACTATATCACTTATGACAATTTTACTCCGAACTTTTTTTTATGTCACCAAAAACCCTAAAATATGCTACTTAAGATAAATTTACCCAAAAGTTTTTTTTGGGTTGAAGGGCATTTTGGTCATTTTCTTTTTTTTTCTTGACAGAAGGAAGCCGATGAGGCCGCCCTTGCCGGTGTCGAGCGAGGGCCGCCAAGGCCAGATCCGGCTCGGGTGGTCCTCGCCGAACGTTGGCGAGGGTCGCCCTCACCGGATCTGGCTTGGGCGACCCTCGCCCGATGCCAACGAGGGCCACCGGAGCCTCGCTCGACTCCGATGCCAATGAGGGCAACCTCGCCGGCTTCCCTCTGTCAAGAGAAAAAAAGAAAAGAAAAAGAAAAGGACGAAAATTCCCCTCAATCAAAATGTTTTGGGTAAATTTATCACAAGTGGCATAGTTTGAGGTTTTTGATGATACAAAAAAAGTTCATGATAAAATTGTTATAAATTGTATAGTTTGGGGTTTTTGGTGTCACAAAAAAAATTCAAGATAAAATTGTCACAGAAAGTATAGTTTGGGATTTTTGGTGATATTTGCCCTAAAAAACAAGTGCAAACTTTGCAAAATCAGCAGTTTTTCCTTTGAAGATTTATCTAACAAAAAGGCTTGCTAACCTGTGGTTCTAGACAAAGAGCTTAGAATTGCGATTCATTGGCTTAAGATATGGTAGTCCTAAATCTAAGATATTAACATCTTTGATTTCCCATCAAATAATCCCTCATGTATCCCAACGAAAAATAAATAATAATTTCTATATAGACCATCCACAACACCGAACACCCACAGCAAAAAATGCATGAAAACGTAAGTCCACATGTATTTCATGTGGATCTTTATGTTTTTAAGTCGAACAGGCGCATTTTTGCGTACAAACCGGCATATTCTCGTGCATGTGTCAGTACAGTAACAGCAAAAAGACAACACACATAGTTTAAAGTATGAACAACTCGACAATCTTTCTCTCTCAACAACAACAACAACAATGTCAATTGAATTGAAGAGTCACGCAATGAAAACATGTAGACACATAGAGAAAAAAAAAAAAAAAAGAAAACTATGAGTCTATATATGCAGATTTACACAAGATGAAACACTTACCGAGATGGAAGGTGTGACGGCAGCGTAGGGTCACGGTGGTGCGCAAGGTCAGGCCCTCCAAACAGATAGTGCAGTGACTTTGGTGCAGAGCGTTGTCCGATGAAGCAGCCATTTTCTTCAAAAGCAGTTTCTTCTTCACCTCTTTCTCCACTGACACAAAAGATGAGAATACGCACCCGCGTGCACACACAACCCTTAGCCAGGATTTTGATTGAGAGCAAACGAGGTAAAAATGAAGAAGGGAATGATATGTAAATCAAGGGGGATCACAGTGGCAGATAATGAGAGAATTAGGCAACTCCATACAAGGAATGCATAATTTGGGTTGGCATGTGAAAGCCGGGGTGGAAGTGCATTCAATGCAAAAGAAGAGATAAACCAAATTCAATATAGGTGGTGCATTTTCCATTTTTTTGTTCCAGATTTTAGGGATAGGCCCTCAATTCTAAGGATGACACTACTGTACAAACGATGGAACAAATTACTCATTTATCCTATGATTTATATATTAAAATAAATTTGGACCGTTAGATGGATCCATAAGTTTCATAGTTTGAATTGAGTTTGACTCATATAATATTCTCATCTAGCAGACCAACAAATGGAATAAGACCCATAACTTTTAATGATTTGAATCTAGTTTGACTCATAATATTCTCATTGAACAATTTCTTTAATTGATTTAAGAATAACAAGCTCATTTCCCACATCATGTGCACTTATTGGCCATTATAAATTATAGTTGAACTAATCGGCCAAAAGTGCATTTCTTTTATATATATAATTTCATTTTACCAATGACATCGACTATTGAATGGATAAAATCATAGATGAAACAGCTAAATCAGTAAAATAAACTTGTGTTTTATGGCAGGAGTAATGGAAGTCTTGCCTCTTTTTTATTAAGTGATTGGCTTGATTTCATAAAATGAATCTCAACGATATCCAATCACTTTCCAAACATACCATCGGCTTGGATGTAGAGGATTACAGCTGGCCATTTTCCGTTGTTAAGGTGCATTAACTAAGCTACTCTTTGTAGAGAGTGAAACCTGAGTTGGTCATTTTAAAGTACTTTCCACATTTTCAACCATTTCAATCAATCATGACAAACTGACCAAAAATAAAATATAAAAAAAAATCAATCGTGAGAAACAAATATGCCTGAAATATATTCTTTGAACACTGAATGCGAATAATTAATTTGGACGAAGGAAAACATTATAATTTCAAAGCATGTAAAATTTTCCCAATCACATACAAGTGCGTAATTTAGGTAGAACAAGGTCAAGAAAAAAGCATAATGGGCTCCGTAATTTCCCAAGTAAAAGTTTGGCAAAACAAAAAATTATTGAATTTAGTTTGCAATTAATTAATTTAAGGTCAGATCGTGCTTTTCAAATTATTAGTCAAAAAATTACTTGGGCTTTTTAGTCAACATAAAAGTATCACATGGAAAACTATATATTGACATTGGTATGCATAAGTATAGATTAGGTAACCTAACAAATTATGTGACGTCCTGAAAATAGGTCCATGATCCATGACCCATCTTAACGCCCCCTATGCTCCATAGAAGATCTCATCCACCATCAACTGTCCTCCCTTATCAAATGTCTCTTTCCACTGACCTTTCAAAAAGATCCAGACCAGAATGAAGAAAAGTTAATGGTTTGAAGGAAAGGAATAACCATTTCACGTTTTATTCGTTGCTATTGTCATTATTCTCTCTTTCCTTTTTCTTTTCGCTTATGTATCGACAAGGTTCTCAGAATTGACCTTGCACTTGTCACAACATAAGGTTATTCAGTTAAGCCCCTTAACTTCTAATTTAGTTTAATAGGGCCCTTCTTCGACGTGAACGAGTAATTTCCTTCACATACCCGTGGCCTGTCATCATGTCGAATTGCATTCCAACAACATGCTAAGGAGACAGAGAGCAGAACAGATAGGAGGGCAAAGAACTCGACGGAGCAGAAAATTGCATGAAAAAGCGTTGGAGAGCTCATTGAATGAAGAAGGACCAAAGAGATTTTTAACTCTGATTTGCAGTCCACTCCAAAATTATACAGTTCCCCAGTCCTAGTCTTCCACAGGTAAAAACAGATCAAATCAAGCTCATTATGAGAAAAACGAGACAAAGCTCACGAAACTTGGAAAATGTGATTTATTTTCACTACAAAGTCTTAAGAAATTTAAAATCTCAAGTATAGAGAGCATAGTCATAGCGATAACTCAATCCAAATTACACCATTTGCGAACTAGGGCAACATGTTGCCCCTATCCCATCAGTTTCACTGTAACTTATCAAACTGATCTAGCATAGCCAAGATCAAAATCCAAAAGGAAAGAAGCCGTGAGTCTATATTACAACGAATATGAATTTACAGGATCCCATGAAACCAATAATTGAAGCGCAAAGCAACTCAAGGCAAATAAGGATGACTCCTGCACATCTTCCTGGGCAACACGGGCACCTGTTCTTCTGCTCCGTGGAGCTCTGGTCGGGAAGGTCCTCCAGATTCCTCCCTCCACCGCCTAAAACATGGCACAGCGCATCTCGTTCGTGGCATTGAAAGTGGAGCCCAGGCAATCTGAAACAGAAACAATCGCAAAAAGCAAAAAAAAAAATTCATCGCCAAAGTAAAACCGAGAGGGCTCAACTTGAGCGAGTACACCACAGTGCGAGGCATAAACTAGAACACCGCTGTTGATTAGAATCATCATTTGCAGAAATCATCAGCAGTTTTTCCTTTGAATATTTATCTAATAACAAGGCTTGCAAACTGTGGTTTTAGACAAAGATCTTAAGATTACAACGCACTGGCTTAAAATATAGAGTCCTAGATCTAATTGGCCAAATATTAGCATCTTTGATTTCCGATCATAATTTCTCCTGCATCCCAATGAAATATAAATAATAATCACTACATAGACCATCCACAGTACCGAACACCTACAGTAAAAAATTGCGTGAAAATCCATATGTATTTCACGCAGATCTATCTTCGGGCACAAAGCTGCATAAACTCGTGTACGTGACGGTAGGGTAACCAAAAAAAAAAAAAAAACCGCTCACATCAGTTTGAAGTATGAACAACTTGATGAATCTCTCTCTCTCTCTCAAAACAGTGGCAACAATGTCAATTGAAGAAGCACACAATGAAAACACATACACAGAGAAAAGAAGAAAAAAGAAAAACGTATGAGTCTATATATGCAAATTTACACAAGATGAAATACTTACCCAGATGGAAGGTGTGGTAGCAATGGAGAGTCACAGTGGTGCCCTCCAAGCAGATAGTGCAGTGGTAGGGGTTCTTGTGGTTCAGAGTGCCGTTCGATGCGGTGGCCATTTTCTTCAGAAGCAATTTCTTATTCACCTCCTTCTTAACAAACACAAAAGATGAGAATAAAACACACACAACCTTTGATAGGGTTTTGATCTAGAGTGAAAGAAGTGAGAATGAAAGAGGGTAATGATATGTAAATCAAGGGGGTCACAATGATGGCAATGAAAAATCAGGCAACTCCATACAAGGCAATTATAATCTGGGTTGGCACATGGAAGCCATGGATGGAAGTGCATTCAATGCAAATAAAGAGACTGACCAAATCTGATATGGGTGGTGCATTTTTCCAATGTTTTGTTGCAGATTGTGGGAGTGGGCCCATAATTCGGAGGATGACACTAGTAACAAATGATGGAAAAAATTACTCATTTAATTTAAGGTTTATATATTAAACTAAATTTGGACAGTCATATGGGATAAAACCCGTCAATTTAATGGTTTGAATATAGTTTGACTCATATAATATTCTCAACTAACAATTTCTTTGATTAATTTGAGAATAACGGAGCTCCTTTCCTACATGATGTGCACTTATTGGCCATTGGAAATTAGCACTGTTGAACCACATGCCGAAAGTGAATCCTTTTTTCAACCAATTACATCAACAATTCATTGGATAGAATCATAGAGTGAACCACAAGAACTATAAAATTAACTTGTGTTTCATGGTGGGAACAACTATTTGATTGACTAGATTCATTAAAATGAATCTCAATGATATTTGAATATATTTTGAGACTGGATCATTTTCCAAACAAACAATGGGCTTGGATGTAGAGGATCATAGCTGGCCATTTTCCATTGTTATGGTGCATTAAATAAGCTACTTAAATTACTAAGGTTTATCCTAGTAGCCACTCTTCCCAAATAAAAAGGGGAGGTAGGAAATTCAAATCTCTATCTTCTCAAGAGGGTTGGAGAGGAGATGATTAGCTTTAAATGTGGGTTTTGGCTCTATGCCTTGTAAAGAGATAATGCACAAGTCTGAAAAGTGAATTGAAAGTTAGAGCATGACAAAAATAAATAAATAAGCTACTCACTTTAGAGAGTATAACTTGTGTTAATTGTTTTTAATTACCTTTCACATTTTCAATCATTTGAATTAATCATGACAAACAAATATACCCTAAATATATTTTTTGAACATTGAACTCAATCCATAACAATTAATGTGAATAATTAATTTGGATGAAATAAAACATCGTAGTTTCAAAGCACCTAAAATTTTCCTAATCATTTACAAGGGCGTAATTTAGGCGAAACAAAAGCATAATGCTCTGTCGTTTCAAAAGTAAAAGTTTGCCAAAACAAAAATTTACTGTGATTAGTTTGCAATTGATTAATTTAAGGTTAGGCTATGCTTTTCAAATATTAGTCGAAGGTTACTTGGGCATTTTAGTCAAAATGAAAGTATCAAATGAAAAATATATATTGATATTGGTCTACATAAGCATAGACTGGGTAACCTAACAAATTACAAGCGAATAATGTTGAATACTCATAAAAATATGCTACGTCATTTTGTATATGACTCCTATAAATCGGTCTTAATATATCAAAGGGAGAATTGCCAAAAAAAGTCCTAAACCTATTACAATTGTGCCAATTCAGTCTTAAACATTTTTTTTTACTAATTCAATCCTAAACCTTTTACGATGGTGCCAATTTAGTCCATCCGGCAAAATTTGGCCGGCCGGAGCTAACGTGGACGCCGGCCGGTGCCGATGACAATATTTTAATAATATTTTTATTATTTTTCGAATTTTTATTTTTTTTTTTTCTTTTCTTTTCTTTTCTTTTTTTTTCTCTTCCTCCCCCCCCTCCCCCACCCCCGTGGCCGGCCAGCTCCAACGAGGCTGCTAGCCCCGCGCGAGGGCCGTGAAGCCCTCCCGGCGGCCTCGCCTAGATCTGGGCAAAGCCACCTCACCTAGGTCCGAGCGAGGACCGCCGGGGCCTGCGACCCTTGCCGGCGGCCTCGCCCGGCACTGGGGAGGCACGGGGGCCGTAGCGAGGCTGGTCTCACCCAAGTCTAGGTGAGGTCGCCGGGGACCACGACCCTCACCGACGACCTCGCCAAGACCTAGGCAAGGCTTGGGGGGCGCGGCGGCTTCACCCGGATCCGGGTGAGGCCATCTTCACCCGCGGCCAGGCCATGGCGAAGCCGCCGGTGAGGGTGGCCGATCTGACGGGGGCCGCGACCCTCGTTTAGTGGCCAGCAGCTTTGTCGGAGCTGGCCGGCCACTACCACCGGCGGGGGGAGGGGGGAGGAAGAGAAAAAAAAAAAAAGAAAAAAAAAAAAAAAAAATTAAAAAAACAATAAAAAATTTGAAAAATAATAAGAATATTATTAAAATATTGTCGCCGGCGTCCACGTATCCACGTTAGCTTCGGCCGGTCAAATTTGGCTGGATGGATTAAATTGGTACAATCGCAAAAGGTTTACGATTAAATCGATAAAAAAAAAGGGTTTAGGACTAAATTGGCACAATTGCAATAGGTTTAGGACTTTTTTGGCAATTCTCCCATATATCAAACATAACTGAAGTGAGAAATACAATAATAATATCCATTGTAATGTTTTATTCTGTTGGTAACCCTAAATGTGATCTTGGTTCGATTTAGAGAGAGGTGTAAAGGGGGGGTGAGTTGAGGGACTTTGCTTGTGGAGCCAATGATGCCCTGAGTTGTTCCATAGGGACAACACCATCTTAAATTCGGTTATACATCTAGTTCTCTAATCTCTATCACGTCCACCAAGAAATAACTTGATATATGTAAATTTTCACCAAGCTAAAGTAAAATGATGGATTTCCTAGTTATTTGGTCATAGTTCCTGGTTTTCTCCTTAAAATGTCCCTAACCATTCCCTATATATTTCTAGGTATGCATAAATTAATGCAACATAATTAAGTGGCCTTTGTGCATGGAGTTCAGCTAGGTAGATGTGAGTTCAGGATTCCTGTATCGTGTAAGGGCTCTTCACTTGCATGCTTAGGTGAATTACAAGGTTCATAAGTAGAGAGTTCAATACTTTTTTTTTTGTCTACACTATATGAGGTGCCAAAAAGGATGGAGAGGTTGCCATAGTGTTGTCGGTCTAATAAGTGTCTTAGTTATTGTATTATAGATTAAAGATGGATGAGAATCGTACCATGAGCAAATTGATTGTATGGTTGCATCATTGCATTAAGTAGTGATTGGATTTTGTACTTCTATAGCTTTGTTTATTCCTTTACTTGGTTTTTGTTACCCTTTTATTTTTTTAATTTGTTAAAATGGATGTTCCACCCATCGCCACGTAAGGGGTCTCCGATACATAGACATTACATACCATGACTTGCTTGACCTGGAGACTGACCTGAACTATGTCTGATACAAGGCGGTGGTATGGATGGACGATGGACATCCAGAACTAATTCCATGGAGGCTTGTTGCGTGGTTCCTGAAGCACGAAGGTAGCCTATTTTAACCTCTTAGGTTTGGACCGGATGGACCTAGCATAGGGGTGGCACCTGCAGATGGACGAAGCAAAATGAGCTTTTGGTGTGTCATGGGGTTGGATGCTGGGTACTGGAGTAGGCTTGCTTTTGAACCTTCCCAGATATCATCATCATATTGCATGTTTTTGGGAACATAGAAATGTATATGATGTAAAATATCTACCGATGCAATTAGTGGTAGTATAATCTCGAATGCTTTTCCTTGAAGTAATGAAAGAAAGAAGTTGCCGCAGCTATCTTTGTTATCTTGATTTCTCATTGGTATTTTACTTGAATAAGAAAGTTTAGGCGCTCACGTTTCTCGACTTAATTTATTAGACATGGATTTTGCCGGAAAAAGTTTAACCAGCACTATCTTTGTGTTGTATGTGCAATTCGTCCCCATGATTTAAGGTAAGATTTATCTAAAATAGTAGCCACTTATATTAGTCTTTAATAGAGCCGTTAGAAATTGGTTTTTTTCCCTTGCGATTAGTATGTGACATTACAGGGGTGTCACAGAATTGAGACTAACCGGATAACTTCATTCGACAGCAAATGCCGAAGAGATCAGGCAACGAGAAATGATTCATCGAAAATTTCATGAAAACTACAAGTTCTTCATGACCATAAATGAAGCATACAAGGTTTTCGCTTCCAAATGTTTTTAACATACCACAATCATCCCCTTCAGGAAATCATTTATTCGGCCGAGTAGCTTCCTCATGACCCCACCATAATGAAGAGATCAGTTTGGAAACAGACCTTCCATCTGTTTTCTCAGTCCGATCGCTCCGACAGGCCCTCAACGAATTCCTCACCATTTGAATAATATCCTTGGAACCATATATTCCATCTCCCGGTTAAACATTCGCACTCAATGTCACACTCCCGACCCTCGAGAACGCGATGATCCCCTTACTCGTTCGTGGTCGAAGAGTGCAACGTCCTAGGACACGTCACCAACCATTATTTTTATCAGATAAATATGCGCATGCAAAAGTAATTAATAAACCCCAGTCAAACATTATCAATAAGGATAGTCAGAAACATAAACAATTTAAAACAACCTTCTTTAATCCTTAAGAAGAGGTACTCGTACAACCCTATCCTTGGGCATTAATCCCAAAACCAACAAAATACATAGGGTAAAAATGGTCGATCTACTTCCTCCCTTATCCTTAACGTTCAAGGTCTACTTAGTCCAAAAATCAATGGCCAGGCATATCTCTCAAGGACCTGAAAATAGTTAAATAATAACCAGTGAGATAAAATCTCAGTAAATTCGGACGCTAAGTCTCGATTAGGTACCAATTCACCTTTGGGGTACCTAATAGGCATGTTCCTCATAATACTAACAACCAATAGTTAAACAATTCAATTACCAACAGCCTTACCTCGCAGTGCACATACCCTGCATAATATTAGTTATTCGGCCACACTCAAGCAAACAGATAATCACGTAATTAAAACACCGCACATATAACATTCTATGCACATGCGTATTTCAATCATGCGTCTCCTCGCATCAATACGCTTCAAGGCTCTCCCTTTTTTCCCCGCGTCACGCGCATCAGGGCACAACCACCTCTACCTTCCCGCGTACCACGCATCAAGGCTTTATCCATTTTCCTTGCGTAAACACGCATTAGGGCACAACCATTGCTATCTCCCCGCGTACCACGCATCAGGGCTTTAACATTTTCCCACGTAAACATGCATCAGGGCCGCCCTCCACCTTGCATCACCCACGCCTCAAGGCACAAGTGGATTTATAAACACACATCATAATCCACACAGGACATGAACGAGATCCACATACGAAGTAGTAAATATTCCACATAAATATTCCACATATTATCCATAAACCGCCATATTATGATAATCCGATAATCAGCCAATTTCATAAGGAAATACCACATAATTTCCGAAATATACGTACTACAGTCAATAGGGCATAAATAAGCAATTAGCAAATCAATCAATTGTTGCCGCAGACAATAATTGTCTCGCAATAATGCAACAACTGATAATTCCGTAAATCACCATTTACCACAATTACTTATCGAAAAATAATAAATCTAAACACGGGAAATTATCCTAAACAATAATTATTAAACACAATAATCATCAACAATATAATTTAGGGAAAATGCCACCAAAAACCCCAAACTATGCCCCCTGGGACAATTTTACCCTGAACTTTTTTTTGTGCCATAAAAACCCCAAACTATGCCACTTGGGACAATTTTACCCTAAACTTTTTTTTGTGCCACCAAAAACCCTAAACTATGCCACTTGGACAATTTTACCACGAACTTTTCTTGTGCCACGAAAACCGAACTATGCCACTTGGGACACATTTACCCCCAGACTTTTTATCGAAGGGTATTTTCGTCTTTTCCTTCTTCTTTTTAATTTTTTTTTTTCTTCTTCCCCACTGGCGAGAGGTGCCTGGCGCGGCGCGGCAACCACCCTCGCCGCGCCGGCGTCCAGCGAGGGTGGCCCTCGTCGAGGAGGGTCGCTCCCAACCGGGTGACCCTCGCCGGGGAGGGTCGCTCCCGACCAGGGCGACCCTCGCCGAGTCGGCGAGGGCCGCCCGCCGAGATCCGGCGGGGGCGGCCGCCCGACTCGGGCGAGGGTGGCCCTCGCCGGATCCGGGCGGGCGGCCCTCGCCGACGCCGAGGAGGGCCACCCCGCCGAGATCCGGGCGGGCGACCCTCGCCCCGACGCCGGGAGGCCGCCCGGCCCGATCCGAGATCCGCGGGCGGCCTCGCCGGTCGGGCGACCCTCCCCGGCGTGGGCCACCCTCGCCGGACGTCGCCGCCGGCGAGGGTGGCCGTCGCCGGCTCCCTCTGCTGGTCCAGCAGAGGGGAAGAGGAAAAAAAAAAGAAAAAAAAGGAAAAGACGAAAATGCCCTTTAGTTAAAAAGTTTGGGGTAAATGTGTCCCAAGTGGCATAGTTCAGGGTTTTTCGTGGCACAAGAAAAAGTTCAGGGTAAAATTGTCCAAGTGGCATAGTTTAGGGTTTTTGGTGGCACAAAAAAAGTTTAGGGTAAAATTGTCCCAAGTGGCATAGTTTGGGGTTTTTATGGCACAAAAAAAGTTCAGGGTAAAATTGTCCCAAGGGGCATAGTTTGGGGTTTTTGGTGGCATTTTCCCTATAATTTATTATTATTAAGAATAATAATATTTTCCAAATAAAATAAATATAAATAATAAAATAAATCCCCCTAATTAACAAAAATCACCATTAGTCTCTAATTAGGCCCCACTAATCCCGATTAGCCAAAATAATCAAAACTAACCACCTAATCAAGATTAACCTAACTAAACTAACCCTAAACGCGATTAATACGCTAAACAAGGGTTTAGGGCTGAAACTTAGGTTTAACGACAGTGAAGGCGCGGTTGCAACAGGGATGACAAGGCCGTTGCATGGGCACCTCCGGGGTGTCGGGACGGACAATGTGGCGGCCGGATCTTGGCCAAAGACCCGCTGTCCGCACGGCCAAGGGGGAAGCCGAGGAAGAAGGAGGCGTCCAGCAGCTCGGGGCTGGCTGGGGGCGGCTCTCCGGTTGGCTAGGGGCGGCGGACAACGGTCCAAGTGGTCGCCAACGGCGGCCGGAGGCTGGAACAGCGGCGACGGTCGCTGGTTCGGTTGCACCAGCACTGAAAGAGAGAGAAATGAACCCGGCGAGGAGGACAGCGGCTGGCTCGGACAGGGACAGGCAGTCGAGCTGCAGCCTCCGGTGCCGACTAACGTGACTGGACGGCAAGGAGAGCAGCGGGCAACCGGCGGGCAGCGACGGCGCGGCCTGATGCAGGAACCAGGGAAACGGAGGAAAATGGAGGAGGGAGGAGAGGTTGGCGTCGGGGGTGGCTCAGCCGCGGCTCACGGCGATTCAGCGGTGAGTAGACAGCTTGACTGAGCTGCTGCGGTGACGGGCGACGGCCAGCTGGAGGGGTGCAACAACTACTGCAGTTCGGCGGCCAGCTGGTGGGGAAGGAGAGGAGAGGCGGCCGGCTGGGCTCGCGATCGGTGGACAACAACTCGCCGGCGAGCAGGGGTGGTGGCGGAGCTGCAGTGGCAACGGCGGTGGCGGAACAGCAGAACAGCAGCAGCAGCGGCAGTGGTCGGATGAAGAAGAAGCAGAACTGAGGAAGAAGAAGAAGAAGAAGAAGCAAAAAGGGAGAAGGAGAGAAGCGGCAACGTCGACTCAGGAAGGGGGGGAGAGAGAGAGAGAGAGCCGTTTGACTTTTCAAATGGGCAGAAAAAAAGGGAAAAAGGACAAGGGGCAACGGCAGAGAGGAAAAGGAGAGGGGATGTGAGAGGCAGCGACAGAACGGGCGGAAAGAGAGGGAGAGAGGAGAGAGAAAGGGAAGAGCGGCTTTAATTATGAATATTTCCTCAATTCGCTATTGGCTGAATCTCGTTCTGAACTAATCACTTACGAGATATTAACTAAAGGGGAGAGGTTACTAGGGACTCGTGCACGCGTGTGATTCTTAAAAGCTGCTCGTTAGTCTGAGACCCACTAAAATTGCGATTGATCGACTCGGCCGTGATTTTTAATCCAAATTCGGATATCGGACTTTTTGGATATCAAGATTAATTATTGGACTTTGGCCTCATTATTTTCCAAATTTTTCGGGTTCTCAAAAATGTCGGACGTAGGACCACTGAGCCGAATTTCGGACCCGAGACCCCGCCGTTTTTCCTTCTCTCTTTCCTCTCTCTCCCACGTGTGTGCGTGCGTGCGTGTCTCTAGTTCGGGAAATTCCAAGACGTCACACTCAAAGCCACCACCACTTCACCAACATTGAGTAACTAGATATTCACCATTCTAGATCATTTAGCTTGAAAAGCTATCTACTCAGCTAGTAGCAAGCCACTTGAGTTGGAACGATTGTTTGCAACATAAATTGGTGTGGGATAAGGAATAAACTCACCATCCTGTGACTTTTGCTGTAATTGCGATACACAGAAGTGTGGTAATAACACGTGATTTATATTCTGTCAGCTTACCTGAAAGTTGTAATCAAATCTATTGGTGTACAACTGAAGGAGCTCGTAGACAAAGGGTAAGTTTCGCTTTCTTAAACATTAAGTTCAATGAAACTCCCATAGAACCCACATGGTCCTTGTTTCTTTCATTATTAAGAGACTATTAATCATGCCGTTGATTTACGTGCTTTTATTCATACAGATCTTGCAGCTTCTGGAGAAAGAATCCATTGAGTGGACTGAAGAGGGAACTGTAGGAACCATTTCGTCGCGTGGCGAGAAAATCTGAGATTTTACAAGAAGAAATTCCTTTGCAAGAAGTTATCTGCAATGAGAATTTTAGTCATTCTTTGCTCACCTGTAGCCGGTCTATATATGCAATGAAAACACATACGAAAAATGAAAACAGAAATTTTATTGATTTGAAAACACATAGATCCACAGAGAAAATAAGATAAAAGAAAAACATATGAGTCTATATATGCAAATTTACACAAGACGAAACACCTACCTAGATGGAGTGGGTGGCGACAATAGAGAGTCACGGTGGTGCACACGTTCAAGCCCTCCAAGCAGATAGTGTAGTGATAGTGGTTCTTATGATTCAGAGTGACGTTCGATGCAGTGGCCATTTTCTTCAGAAGCAGTTTCTTCCTCACCTCCTCCATAACAAACACAAAAGAAGAGAATAAGACACACAAAACCTTTGCTAGGGTTTTGATCTAGAGAGTGCCATCCAATCCAATGGTCATTTCCTTCCGAAGCATTTTCTTCTTCACCTCCTTTTTTACAAACACAAAAGATGAGAATAAGTCACACACAACCTTTGCTAGGGTTTTGATCTAGAGTGAAAGAAATGAGAATGAAAGAGGGGAATATATGTAAATAGAGGGGGGTCACAATAATGGTAATGAGAGAATCGGGCAACTCCATACAAGGCATGTATAATATGGGTTGGCATATGGAAGGTATGGGTGGAAGGGCATTCAATGCTAAAAAGAGACTGACCAAATCCAATATGGGTGGTGCATTTTTCCATTGTTTTGTTGTAGACTTTGGGGGTGGGCCCACAATTTTGAGGATGACACTAGTGACAATTGATGAAGAAAATTACTCATTTAACCTAAGGTTTATATATTAAACTAAATTTGGACATCGGATGGGATAAGACACAAAAAATTTTAATGATTTGAATTTAGTTTGACTCATATAATATTCTCATCTAACAATTTCTTTGATTGAATTGATAATAACGGAGCTTGTTTCCTACATGATGTGCACTGATTCGGCATTAGAAATTAGCACTGTTGAACCAAATGGCTGAAAGTGATTTTTTTTTTTAATACATCAACAATTTAATTGATAGAATCATAGAGTGAACCACAAGAAGGTAAAATTAACTTGTGTTTTATGGTGGAAGCAGCTATATGATTGACGACATTCACTAAAATGAATCTCAATGGTATTTGGATATATCTTGAGATTAAATCATTTTCCAAACAAAGCATGGATTTGGATATAGAGGATCATAGCTGGCTATTTTCCATTATTAGGATACATTAACTAAGCTACTCACTTTAGAGAGTAAGACCTAAGTTAATTGTTTTTACGTGCTTTCCACATTTTCAACCATTTGAATCAATCATGGCAAACAAAAATACCCTAAATATATTTTTTGAATGTTAAACTCAATCCATAACAATTAATGTGAATAATTAATTTGGATGAAATATAACATCAGTTAGTAGTCAATTGAGCAAGGGCGATATCGATGGGGACTTTTAAGAGTTGATATTTTGGTGGTTTGAAGTTACGTCTGTCAGGTGGAAGGACTATTGTGTTATCGCCATTTCTTCAAGGATTTGGGGCATGCCAATTCATCTAGTTCTCTAATCTCTATCACGTCCACCAAGAAATAACTTGATAAATGTAAATTTTCACTAATATCTCGCTAATGTTGAAAGATGGATTTCCTACTTATTTTGTCAGTGTTCTTGGTTTTCTCCTTAAAATGTCCCTAACCATTCACTATATATGTCTAGATACGCACAATTAATGCAACATGATTAAGATTTATCATCCACCAATGCAAAAGACTTCCGTCATCTTTTTTTTTTTTCTTTTCCTTTCATGATTTTACTTTTTGTATAGTTTGCTTGTGTCAATAATTTAAAAATTAAAATAAGAACATATTGTTTCATTTAGTATATGTATGTATGTATATATAATGCTATATATTTAATTTTCACATGTGCGAGTTAGAAACTAGCTATGTGACTATGTACTCTATGCAAATACATATTGGTGAACATTTTCCTATTTCGCCGGTCGCATGCTCTAATTTCACTTCAACAGGTATGTGTGGTTTGAGGTTGTTCTCCCTTCAATTCGAGTCTCTATAAATAAGAGTGCAAGTCACTTTACTTTTCTTTTATGAGATTGCACGTATATGTGGATACCTATTATTACTGTTACATCGAAATTTGTGAAAGATAATGGGAGGATTTTTTTCGCGAATGACTCCTATTAACAGCTTCAACTACCAAAGTTTTTTTAATTTCTTGGATAATTTTGTTTTTGATTTTTTTTTTTTGAGTTATTGAGTTGCTCGAACTTGCTTCAGCATTTTAAATGTGCTTACGAAGATGCATCATCAATCTCCCCCCCAAGAAGATGTTGAGTTGAACTCCAAAATTTTAATCGAAAATTGTTGACGTGAATGTCGACCATCAATGACTAGATAATCTACATTAGCGATTTCTAACTAAAATCAGGCTAATAATTAAATTGACAAATTGTTAAAAGGTTTAGAACTAATTAATTACCTTAGGCACATCATAGGCAATACCCCTAAACTTAAGTCTTTTCCTCTCTGGACAAAAACGGCTAAGTTGCAACAAGCATCAATTACCAATTTTCTTAATTTTCTTTGACAAACTCGAGCTATGTTGCTCCTAGTACTTGCTTAAGCATTTTAAATGTGCTGGTGCCTTAAATTTCTAATGATTTTGTGAGTTGAATTAATTGATATGGCCCTAGGGTTGATTTCTCCAAAACATTAGTGTTGATTAAACAGACTAAGTGATCCGCTTCTTCCTAACTTATCACCCAAATTGTAAATTTTATATATAAAACTTACAAACTGATCACCAGGTTTGTAAATATCTCATGACGTTATCGCTTGACTCTACTAATAAATTATCATGGCTTCCATTTTGGCGTAAGGATTTATTCAAACAATACTTTATACGGAAAGAAACCTTTCAGCAAAAATACTAATTCCATGTTTTATAATAAAAGTAAATACATGAGAAACTATGATAGTTCTCATTTGACATTGATTTAAAGGTATCATATAGATCGGGTTGCATAGATAAATGGGTTGGCACAGCTTTCAACAGTGCCCAAGCATGATGGACTGAAGGCCCACCATTTATACCCAACCTAGTTGCCCAACCTAACTTGGCCATCAAACAAAAATCATGTCCTCATTTTCTAATATGCAAAATTTCATCGATTGCAGGTGGAGAGAGAATAAGAGAGAATGGACTTTCTCGGCATATTCGTCTTCCTTATTCTCACAACCAATAATTTCGCCGTGCCATAGGATGTTCTTCGGTCTGAAACTCTTCCTTGTATGTGCTCCCTGTCTAGCCGATCGCAAACCCCCTCTCCCTCTCTCAATTGTTGAAGTGCTATCCAAGAACACTGTACAAATCTCCATTCATGTTGGTGTATGAGGATCTAATCTCAATTATCCAAAAAGTCTTAAACTTGTTGCAATTGTACCAATTCAATTATACTTTTTTTTTGCTAGTTCAGTCTTAAATATTTTGCAATTGTGCCAAGTTCAATCCACATCAGCCCCGGTTAGCCAAAATTAACATAATAAATTGAATTAACACAATTGGAAAAAGTTTAAGACTACATTTACAAAAAAAAAAAAAAGATTTAGGATAAGTTTACAACTTATTTGGTGATTTTCCCCATCCTTGGTATCAATTAGTTAATTAGACTTGCCATGATAATAGCTTGATGAGATTAAGTTGCATGAATTTTACTTCGAATTTGCAATGATTGATGACTTTAAAGGTGCACATGGTAACGGTTCTATACCAATAAACAATTTATGTTCAGAAATAATTCTGTTTTATTATATTCTCGAGAACAATTTTTAAGCATATGAAAATATTTGATGATAGCCTAAAATTTTTATTCTCGGGATAGAAATGATTTTGATAAGACTCTTAAAATTTCTAGTCCAAGCCATTTTCTTTTAATTTTTTAATGATTTTTTTTTTCTTTCCTTTTTTCCCTTCCTTTTTTTCCTTTTCAGCTTGTCCTCCTTTCTAATCGTCGACCGGCCAGACTCGAGCCAACGATGGTCGACAACCTTGCTGGAGTGTCATGGCCCTCGGCAACGTCAACCCACGGTGAGGCTCATTGGCCCGAGCCTCGCCATGAGTTGGGCGAGGCTTGGCCTCACCTAGCTTGGCAAGGCTGAGCCTCTTCCAACCATTGACGAGGCTCAGCTTCACCGGGCCAAGTCAACCTCGCCTTGGGTGGGCGAGGTCGGCCTCACCCAAAGTCGACCTCACCCACCCAAGGCAAGGCCAAGCCTCGCCCTAGCCTCAGCGAGCTTGGGTTGACAAGCCTCACCGTGGCTCGACAACGCTCCGGCGAAGTCGCTAGGCAAGAGGAAGAAGAAGAAAAAGAAAAGGAAAGAGAAGAGAAGAAAGGAGAGAAAATAAAACTTGGACTCGATTCTTGGAATTGTTCTCGAAAACAAGAGTTAACTTTTTTTTAAATTCTTGATTCTATTCCAAATATATTCTTAGGAACAAATTTGTTCCTAAAAACAAAAGTTTTACTAAATGGATTTTTATGCCAAATTTATTCCCGAAAATTAAAAAACAAAATTAAACGCTATTTGATCAGTTACCATATGCACCCAAAGTCACATGGCTAGTGTCACCTTACTACGGACCCTCGTGCAATGATTTTACCTCACTTGACCATTCACCAAAGAGTTTCAAACCATCCAATTGATTTTATTGGTCTTCAACATATAAGAGCTTGATTTCATAAATAGCGAATCAAGGCAATCTTGATATGTCTGGCTAGGGCAATGGCGCTATTGAATTTATGCTTGCACGAGTATATCAATTATGTCAGCTCAATGAGATTAAAGATCGTTTTCTAGGCGAATTAACATTTTCAATTTTCTCCCTCAAGATAAAGTACAACATATCCCCTCACTCAAAACTTCACTTGAAATCTCTCTCCTCGAGTACAGCGCCAATGTCGTGATATCTCTACTATAAAAGATGAAAGGTAATTAAAGATATGACAATAGAGCATCATGGATTTTGGTGTATAGCCGAGCGGCATTATGGAAATAAATGAGAAGAGTTCGCCGGGATGTATTACAGACCATAAATGAAGCATATAAGATTTTCGCTTCCAACCTTTTAACACACCACGATCATCCAATTCAGGAAATCATTTATTCACCCAGGCAGCTTCTTCACGACCCCACCATGCTGACGAGTTCAGTTCGGAATATTGTTTCCTCTGTCTGATCACTCCGACAGGACCTCAATGGATTCCTCGTCATCTGACATAATATTCTCGGGACCATCTATTCCATCTGCTGGCTGCACATCGACACTTAAAGCCAACACCACTTCATCAACATCGGGCAACTCGATGTTGACTGTTCCAGATCCTTCGGCTTGAAAACCCATCTGCTTAGGCTCTAGCAGGCCAGTTGAGCTAGAACGATTGTTTGCAGCATACATCATGGCACGCACTGCTGGAGATGGTAAATACAATGAATGCTGCACAGGAGCTGTGCCCCAGCTAAGCGTCTGGAAAAGCTCCCAGCACTGGCTCTCCAAGACAAAGTGTAACCAATAACAGAATTAGATCATCACCATTGAGTTGTGAGTTGATAATATTTTTTACCAACAAAATCATGCTGACAAAAAGATATAGGGACAGAGGGAAGCAATGCAAGAGTGCTACGTAAGTATAGCATCTGTCAACCATTACCAATCAATAATGAGGAGGATGTTTTTGGGCACGTGGAGGAGCCTCTTATTTGATAGGCGTTTACCCATTATTGAGAATGGGCTCCCCCAAATATGTGCCTGGTGCTTCAAGTTCAACAGGTAAAATGTTGGTCATCCCTCGAGGAAGTGGACCACAGGGTTCATTGGGGCCAACACCAGCCTGAAACGAACATCCATAATTTGGCCTATTGTTGACGCCAAGATGAAGATGAGTGATCCTTGTCACATGAGACGACGCTGAGGCCCAACCAGAACCATTAACTAAACCCATCATCATAAGGGCGGTTTCTCTGTGGCGGCATTGAAAGAGGTGGGGGTGTCTAATAGGACCGCCATCTGCAAAATATAGCACTTCATTGGCATGCCAATAAAGCTAGCACACTCATCAGCATACAGTACATTAGAACTACTTCCTAGTGAGAGAGCTCCGCTGAACCTGCAAAAGTAAAACAATATTGTAAGTGAGAAAACTGTAGCAAGATAGCTTAATTCAATTAACTACATAACCATGTTTATTCTATTTATTCTGGAAACTACTGCATGGACACATCGTAACTACTTTGGTAGTGTCAAATGACTAGTCTGAATCAAAAGGCAAAACTCAGAGTAAGTTAGGAGCATGCAGTTGTGAACTTAGCAATGTTTTCCATATAAAACAATCATAAAATAGAAAGAAAGTGCACATACAGGCTATAATTCATCCATCGCATGATCAAGGTTGAATAACTACACGTTTGACCACATCATACACGCTACACATGACCTTGAGTCCTATAAATAGAAAATATGTTCACTTGAAACAACATAAGACTAACAAGTATATCTAAGAAGAGATGCTGTATTTCTACGTTCTTTATCTTAATTTCCAACCACTCACTTTTTTCTTTTTGGCAAAAAACACTACTTACTTTTTGTTTTGGGGCTACTTACTTCAATGAAAACTTTCTACAATTTATCAGCATTTCATTTGGCAAAATAAAAGCACCACTGTGCTGAGAAAGCCGATAAGAAGGAAAAAAATGAAGCCGAAACAATAAGAACTCGAACATCCCCTACTTATAGCAGTCTTGCCTCCTATATTTACTTCATTTCGTCTGCACACCAGCCCTTTATCTTTTGAGTATTGATGAAAAAGTTAGACTTACGTTCACGCATCCTTTTTTAAAGACCTTGATCACCGTATAAAGTAATGTAACACATAGTAATGACCTCAAAGGGACTTCTTTCTGGTCAAAATTTTCCGAGCACATCGACAGGCCACTATCTAAACAAGCATTCTAAAAATGAAAATTTGTTACTTAACAAAATAGTTCAGACAGAGATCAGCAGAGCTGCAAAATTATGTGACATCAGTAGGAGGGAAAACAAGATTCCCAAGCCAACAGATTTACTAGCAGCCTAGCACTATGATGGCATTTATTTTAAGTAACCTCAATTACAATGTGGAAAGTACTCCTCTAAAATAAATTTCATGCTGAATTGTATCCTAGAGAAAACCATTATTTATGGCATGAGATTCACATCTTTTCAAAAGCCTGGACCTATCAAACACGAGACTGGCATGAACTCACTACCTACTCCACCATAGGACCCCTGGTGTGAAGTCCATCCAGAGATCGGACAATACCTTGTAAACTTTTATAACTTCTTTATAGAATAGGTGACAAGTAATCGGAAGGTTCCCATTTAGACCTCACAGCCTGATGACAATCAAAAAATTTCATGAAGAGTTCAAACACAACAGGTTCATGTTCTTGTCCGTGATAAACTCACAATGTATCTGGAAATGATGAAGAACCCAACTGGCATTCTATGGAAACTCGAGAAACTTATAATAGAAGGAAAAAGAATGGACATCTGCTAATGCATCGAGTGTTAACAACCTATTCCAAAAGGTCTAAAAACTCTATAATAGTAATTGATGATCACATTAATCAGAGTACAAAAACTGAATATGTAGCATTATTCAGTACAAGCCAGTTGTATATATTCTCCAAAAGGTCTAAAAACTCAGTAGTAACTGATGATCATATAAATCAGAGTGCCAAAACCGAACACGTCGCTATACAGTACAAGCCAGTTGATATTTCCATCATTGCAGATCCAATATCTAGTAATACCTCAAGTTCTCATTTGTTATTGAGGATCATGAAGATAAAGCAGGGATAGAATGCTTTAAGAAAGTTGCTACCGAGCCAAAGAAGGAAGCCTAAGTTCTATTTAACGCTAGTATTTATCATGTATCAGGGTTTAACATATAAGGGAAAGAAAATTAATAATGAAGCTTCCACAAAGATATATAAGAGATCATAACCGTTAATTGTAAAACCAAGCATTTACTCTTCTTACAGACATTGCAAACCTAAACATTCTGCAAGGTCAAGGCTCCACACTTACCATCCCTGATCAAGGCTCCAGTAAATTCCAGATGGTGGCCGCTGCACAAATCAACAAAAGATTCAACTTGATAAAACAAGTATCTATTAGACAATGTCACAGGTATGACAGTACAATTATCACCCACAAGTAAAATCATAAAAGACAAACTGAAGCACAATTATAGAGGCAAAAGCATGGTTGCAAGAAAGTGATAAAATAAATAAATTTATTATGGTCAAAATAATGGCACAACAGAATACAAAGATCATGACCAATTCAAAGAGCTTCCATAAACAAAGGATAATGAGGAAGTAAAGCGAGAGGCAGCAATGTTGAACTTAGAATGAAGTCTATAGCAGCTAGAGAAGCCTTTTATCATCCCAATTGTCAATGATGCGGGCTGTTTTACAACTTCCAGACCACTCCCTCTATACTAATACATGGAAAAACATTCTTCTATTACTAATTGACCACTTTTGGAGAAGTTCTCCAGCCTAAGTGCTCCCCTCTTATAACTAATGGAAAAAATATTCTTATAACTTGTTGCACGGTTGACGTGGTGTAATTAGCCAATCATATTGCCAAGATGATATATGTCTCCGTCAACTTTGTCTTTGAATTTTACTGAAACTATTCATTTTTTCCTAGCCAACTTCTCCAACTTCTAGAGAAAAGCATGACTAATGAGTAACCTCAGTAACTAATTCTGTCAAGAATCTTATTGAATAATAGTTTCTCATAAAAGTTTGGCCTCTCTTCCGCCATTCACTCCATATGGCCAAGGACACGCACAAAGGGCAACAACAAATTTAGCATCAAATAAGAACAGGACTTTTTTTATAATTGTCCGGTAACCACGCCAGCTTTATTAAACAGCCAAAGCAACAATACCGACCTCAGTTCATCTAGATGGTGCATGGTTATTACAAGCAACTTTGCTGAAAAGTATGCGACTTGTGGTCCAAGAAGACACTTCAAATATCAGTCTGATGTTCTACTAGCAATGTTTGTGTAGGATAAGAAAGTGCAACAATGGCAAAGAACAAATTATATCCCTATGCTACAATTTTCAAGCAATAAATTGACTTCTTGGTTGTATAAGAATTTGTTTGGAGTGGCTTTTACTTTTTGCTTTTTCAAAAATCGGGGCAACTGTACTTTGACTATTTCATTTTACAAACCGGGCACGGTTGCAGAGAGCCCAGCTACATGAAGCCCACGGAATAGCCCACAAGACCAATGATCCAATTAAGTCCAGGCCTTTCCTTTGCGCGAGCGGCCCTGATGTGGAGCAAGTTGCACATAATTGACGGGATTTGAAAGGATGATCTCAAACTCTTGAGCTGCAAATTCTTTGACATCCCAACCAATCATGCTAACCTTGAGGGATTACTTTGACTTTTTTCAAGGTGCACGTTTTTGACAGTAATGCATTACTTCAAGAACATTCTTTCATTAAATCACAAAGGCATATCAAAGGAGATACCTAATGCATCTTTCTTGCAAATAATTCTATTTTAGCATATAAAACGTCCGGCTACATTTAATTCAAGCTAGACCTAGGAAGAGAATGATGATCATTTTCCTTATATACAATCTATAGTCCACAAGAAAGCTAAAATTGAGGACATAGTGGAAGATGAACAAAATGCATACTAGAAACATAAAGAGTACTCCAGTGCACAAGGCTCCTCATACTTAGCATCTAAGGAGAAGTTAATATGCACAACCTACCACTAGTTTCCCAGAGCGGTTTACGTTACTTGAACTCATAACCTCAGCTAAATGGAAGGACCTTTTACCACAATGCTAGGGCTAACCCAAGTAATGTATATTGGAGATAGAAAAGGACTCTAATTGCCCTTCTGATGAATACACTCGTAAAGTTGCATTTTCGATTCGCTAAACAAAATAAACATGAGGATGTCACTATGTGAAGGATTTTTTTTTTTTTTTACATGTACAGTCTAACACGATTACCAAGATTGAGCAATACATTCATAAACAATGGAGATATTTGGAAAACTATGTAGAGGGTTAGGAATTTGTATCATCATTTAGTAGCCATATTTATAATTTGTGTCAATTCGTGTTCATTTACAATGTCATAATTATAATTTAGAAAGTCAAATGATTGATTATTGATTTGATGAAAACAAGTTATGATCCATGCATATGAGTCAAATGCATCGTGTGGCGTCATATTTAGTGTTTTCTCTCTACATTTTCACCCTGCCTCATTAGAATTGACTCATAAACAGGTCATATCCAATATTGCCACCCATAATAACTAATAAGTTCAAACACGAGTCTTGTTGAAATTTAATCCATTTAACCCATCATATACGCCCCAAGATCCAATTGAATTGGCTTTGATCATAGTAGAACCACATGAGTAGGGTAAATGCCATCTAATTATCATATGGAAGACGTGTAACTTCGCCAATTTCACTCGCATAATAGGTATCTTGCAGGGTAAGCTCATTTGTCTTTGTAGAGAATAGAAGCCCTGCAAAACACATGGAGCTTTGCAAGCTTCATTACAAGAGCTAAATTGCAAAAGATACTAAAGATTAAGGTTTTGATATTTCTTCGTCTCGTATTTGTTTTTTGGTGGATTTGGAAAGAGTGGAAGAAGAGGGTCATTGAAGAAGAGGAGCCCTCTTTTAATGCAATTATTGAAATTGGCCAGGAATCCTACCTATTTGATATAATGGAAGCTTCCTTTTGGATGTAAACGCTTTGATCAACATTGTAAATGCAATGTCTGGTGACTGAAGCGAAGCTCTTTTTCGGTTCTCGAGCTCTCTCTACTTATGGTCAGCACCTCCTTCGTGCCTTGGTAGTTGATCATCTTTTACCTATAAAAAATTGTCTGACATTGCAATTTGAGTAACATTGGCAAAACAATGACCTTTCACTAGAGGGAAGAGGAAATTGTTTTGCACCTCCGTCCGCACTGCCCTTGGACATGGTAGATTTAGACAACTTCTTAAGCTTCCCTATAGATGGTAGGTCATGGAAAGAAGTTCAAACTTCACAGAGTACCTTGCTACAAGAACGGATCCATCTGTGTTTCCTCGTATTTAGGTCAATTCGGAAGGGAAGGAAAGAAAGATTGTTGAGGGAGTAGTCCTATGGCATAAAGATTTTCAGGAACACAAAAGCTTTGATAAAGATAATAAATTCCCTGAATTCAATACCAAATGCCTATTGGCATTATACCCTTCCTTCTCCTTTCATGGCCTATCCGGAAGACAATTTAGTACTTCTTGGTCATGAATATTTACTGTTCCATGGATATCTTAACTTTGGAACAAAACAATTAGAATTAAGCTTGGTCAACTAGAATGTGTATTATCCATATAGGGATTCTTTATCTCACATATTGACAATGGATATTGATCAAGTCATCGACGTAAAAGTTGCCAAAGAAAGATATCCACCGGTGAAAGCTTCTCCTAGTGTTCTCAATGTGTAGAGCGATTTAACAAGACC
The DNA here is from genome assembly GCA_014182845.1 of Corymbia calophylla. Taxonomy (NCBI): domain Eukaryota; kingdom Viridiplantae; phylum Streptophyta; class Magnoliopsida; order Myrtales; family Myrtaceae; genus Corymbia; species Corymbia calophylla. Next base: position 34,495,524 of record CM024700.1, on the reverse strand, counting down.
AGCAGTGACAAAATTCGACTATTCAAGTCCTTCAACCTGCTAGATTCCCAAAGAATCTTTCTCCGTCCTTTTCTTAAACCCAGCTTGTTCCTCAGTAGGCTTCTTTGATCTTGTTCCCAAATCTAGGCCCATTCCACATGTTCCATAAAAGATCTCATCCACCATCAATTGTCCTCCCTTATCAAAGGTTCTCTTTCTACTGACCTCTCTCAATGATCCAGACCAGAACAAAGAAAGCCAAAATGACATTAAGCGGACACGCTGACCGCTTAAAAGTTAAGGGTTTGAAGGAAAGGAACAACCATTTCACGGTTTGCCTTTTCACTTGTCATTGTTCTCTCTACCTTTCTTTTTTTCACTTATGTATCAACAAGGTGCTCAAAATTGCTTTTGCACTTGTCACAACTTACAGTCGTTCAGTTAAGCCCCATAACTTCTAATTTAGTTTAATAGGGCTCTTCTTTGATGTGAACAAGTAATCTCTCTCACATACATGTGGCCTTTCATCATGGATTCCAACAACATACTAAGAAGACAGAGAGCAAAACAGATAGGAGGAGCAAAGAGCTCGACAGAGCTGAAAATTGCATGAAAAAGCGTTGGAGAGCACATTGAATAGAGTAGGACCGAAGAGATTTTCAAGTCTAACTGATTTGCAGTCCACACCAAAAGTATACAGTTCCCCAGCCCAAGTCTTCCACAGCTAAAAACAGATCAACTCAAGCATAATATGAGAAAAACGAGACAGAGCTCATAAAACTAGGGAAATGTGATTTCTTTCCACCACAAAGTCTAAAGAATTCTAAAGTCTCAAGTGCAGAGACCAGAGTCATAGCGATAACTCAATCCACATCACACCATATGCGAAATAGGGCCACATATTGCCCTTATCCCATCAGTTTCCCCTGTAACTTATCAAACTGATCTAGCAAAGCCGAGATCAAAATCAAAATCTAAAAGGAAAGAAGCCGAAAGTCTATAGTCACAGCAGATTCTAGCATTACGGAAAATTCAAATTTACAGGATCCTATCAGACTGATAACTGAAGTACAAAACAACTCGAGGCAGATAAGGATGACTGTTCATTACCATTCGGACGGGGTGCTCCTGCACAACTTCCTGGGCAACGCGGGCACCTGCTCTGCTGCTCAGAGGAGCTCTGATTGGGAAGGTCCTCCAGACCCCTTCCTCCACTGTCCGGCACACTGGGCACCACATCTCGTTCCCGGCATTGAAAGTAGAACCCAGGCAATCTGAAATAGAAACAATCGCCAAAAGCAAAAACGATTCATCACCAAGAAATAAAACCGAGAGGGCTCAACTTGAACGAGTACACCACGGTACAAACTCAAGAGAAACCACCATCAGGGACGACAAATGCGAGGCAACAAAGCATGATACATTCACGAATCGAGACGTTCCAAGAAAGCAATCGAAGACCCCTAATCAGATTATGCATCATCATCCATCATTTACCATTATCAGGACTAATGAAAACCTACAAAATTAGACAGGAACTACCCGGAAGGCATTCACCCTCTCAACCCTCTCTCTCTCTCTCTCATTCATGCTGAGCTGAACTCCGTCCTCTCCATCTGATCAACTTCTTCTCAACCGTTTCAGCTTCTGCGCGAGGATCGTCGAATGGGGACATTTTTATAGGCGTGAACTGAAACTGTGGGCCCGCGTGGGCCCATCAGGCCCGAAGTACGTTTTGAGTGAGAGGGTGTGGAAAATGGCATCTGCGCTATATATTTCTATGCGTGACAAATTGTATGATAGGAAATCGTGTTTGTGATGACATTACATCGAAAGAGGAAACTTCATTTAATTACATGAGATTCAATTAATGATTGATAACCATGATAACCATAATGCTTCTACTAATATTTAGTATAGCTTAAAATTACATAACACAATCTCTCATTACTAAGATCAATGTGTCTATAACTTTCTCTCGATGCATTTTTGAAATATTGGAAAAACATGAACAATCAAGAGAGACATACTTATGTAACCCCTTTTCCTTAAAAAAAAAATGGAACATCCCAGTTAAGCGAAAAGGGAAGTTAAAGAACGATGTTGACTATGGTTGATGTCTTCCCAACCTATATGCAGTTGCAATTGGTTAAATAGCTCGATCAGATCAAGTTGCATGAATAAAACCTCACATTTGTAGTGATTGATGAATCTAAGTCACATGCCCGGTATCATCTTTCATTAATGTAGATCTTTTACTTTTGGACAACTATAGATAATCATGTGATGCAAATAAGATAAAACAGTTAATGGTAAATCTAACCAATAATGTAGTCATCAACATTGCAAAGAACAAGATTCATGCAATATTTGACTTCACTTGGCCATTCACCACAAAGTTTCCAACCACGCCATTGATATTGGTCTTTAAATCCCAAACTACCTTATGAGCTCGAGATCATCAATATCGAGTCATGGCAATCTTGATATAACTGTCTAGTCAATAATGCTATACAATTTGGGTTAGCACTAATATATCGATTATGTCACCTTATCACTAATTAGTATTAAAATGGAATGTGACATATGTTCTTACTTAACAAGAAACTTCACTTGAAATCTCTCTCTTCACATATAGTGTTAATATTGTAATCTCTCTCCATTACAAAAGTTTAGAGGTAACCAAAAATATGTGATTCAATAATTCAATGTGAAAAACAACAACCCACCCAAGTGTATAAAAAACACTGCACAAAATGTAATGAGCAATATATTTTAGCATGTAAGAATCACAATGATAATAACCAAAAACTAGATGCAAAGATATAATCAAAGCGATCCAATTGATAAGATATTTGGTCTAGTTGAAGTTCTTAATGGCCGCTGCACCTAACACCGTTGTATGCCATCATTGACCATATGACTTTTTTATTTTACCTTTACTAAGGTAATCTATAATAATCAAATACTAGGTATTTAATAAATAAAAAAAGTACACAGTGATAACTCTATTTTTAATAGAGTATTCTTGCTAATTTAGACTTGATATTTGCTAAATTTTGAGGAATTTTTGGGTGAATTTAATTGCTACTCACGTAATTTTATTTTGTATGAAATATTTTCAGATCTTCAGAATATTGCAATATCTTTCAGAATATTTCATCTTGAAGAAAAAGGCAGCCCAAATCAGATATTTGGAGAATTTGACCATGATTGAAGATAAAGTTTAAAGAAAATCAAGAAGGAATCTTTTCCAAATCCTAGTAGAGTCAACCTAGGGCAGATTTTTGGAGGCTATTTAAACCTTTTATGCCGCAAAAGAAGGGAGAATCCGGGAGCCACCATCTCTACGTAAGATTTTAGGTTTTAGATTTTGTTCTTCTATTTTAGTGGAGTTGATGCATGTCAAGGAGAGAAGGAGGAGACAACCGAAGCTCCTTGTTTCTCAATTCGGTGAATTTGTTTTTATTTAGTACTATGTTTTCTTTAATTCTTGTTAGTTTAATTTTTACTATGTTCTAAATTTCTTTTGTTAGAGCTCCATTGGATCTTAATCATGATTGATTAATTTTTAAAGACTTTCATGCAATAGAATTTTTGATTGTGTCGTTCTTTATCATGATCTTAATGCTTTTAGAAGTCCGGCCAACTTTTGAATGATTTTTATGTATACATGATACCGGGTGGAGATTGTGTGCATGCGCATTAGTGATATTGAACCATAAATTAAATCTAGGTCAAGGTACACTAGGTTATTTATGTGGCTGCGGTAGTAAATCTAGGTTGGGACTACTTAGATTAAATCCGGGAATTTCCACAAGAACTTAATGCTTTTAGGTAGTTTAAATTCACCTAAGGTTAGTGTGGGTTAACATATCTAATTAGGGATTATTAGACCGAGGTCGGCTTTTAATCCATCTTAGGGAAATTTCGCCAACACAATTGGAAATTAATTTGTTGCATGAAAAGTTAAGAAAATTAATTATGAATGGTTAAGTGAAATTGGATGCTCTAACCCTTGGTGATCTTGAATTTGCTTTAGATTAATTTTACTTATTTTTAATTCTTTAAGTTTTGACATTTTCTATATTTTAGTATTTTAGTTGGTTTAGTTTACTTTTTACTCATCTTTTCGATTTGGTTAGCTAGATTTTTGAATTGATCACTTTCAGTAAGTAATTGGATAAAATAAAATAAAAACAGTCCTTGTGGGAACGATACTCACTCATCACTTTATTACTTGTTGATATTGTGCACTTGCAATTCACCTAACAAGTTTTTGGCGCCGTTGCCGGGGATTGTTTTGACAATTTTCCAATTACTATTGATATCGAGCAATTCTTAGTTTAGACTAGCCTTTATATTATTTTTAATTTGTTTCTTTTGTAGGCCAAACTCACTTCTCTATAAAAGGTGGAGGAGCATCGCATAACCCGAAGCCAACAAGGAGACCTTGAACAGGTTTGATCCCGAGATTGAAAAAACCTTTCTTAGGAGAAGAAGAGAACAATCACAAGCAATTCACATTGCAATGGCTGAAAATCAAGAAGTCGCACCTCCAAGGAGGACTTTGAAAGATTATGCTACACCAACAATTCAAGGAGCACAATCAAGTATAAGGAGGCCGACGGTGCAAGCCAACAATTTTGAGATCAAGCCATCCTTAATTCAAATGCTTCAAAATGCGGGGGCAATTCGGTGGATCGCCTAATGATGATCCAAATCTACACTTAGAAGCATTCCTTGAAATTTGTGACACTTTGTTAAATTTAATGGCGTTACGATGATGCTCTTAAATTAAGATTGTTCCCGTTTTCTCTTCGTGATAAAGCTAAGACTTGGTTGACTTCTCTTCCCCGCAGCTCTATCACTACTTGGGAAGACTTGGCTCAAAAATTCCTAAGTAAATATTTTCCTTCCGCAAAATCCGCCAAAATGCGTAATGATATTACTACATTTATGCGGATGGATGGTGAGCCCTTTTATGAAGCATGGGAGAGGTTTAAAGAGCTGCTAAGGAGATGCCCGCACCATGGACTGCCAATTTGGATGCAAGTACATACATTCTATAACGGAGCGCATCCTACCGTTCGAGCTAGTCTAGATGCGGCAGCTGGAGGCACTTTGCAAAACAAGTCACCCGAAGAAGCTTTTCATCTACTTGAGGAGATGGCGAGCAATAGCTATCAATGGCCAAGCGAGAGATACCAAGCCCGAAAGCCAAGTGGAGTTCATGAAGTTGACACCAATAGGACTTTGAATGCAAAACTTGATGCATTAAGCAATATGATTGCTTCTCTAAAAACTCAAGGAGTATCTTGTGAATTTTGTGGTGGAAATCATATTAGCATCGATTGTCAAGTAGGTAACCCTTATGCTAATTCTTCTGAACATGCTAACTTTGTTTCAAATTTTAACAGGGGCCCTCAAAACAATCCTTATTCCAACACTTACAACCCAGGATGGAGGAATCACCCTAATCTATCTTGGGGAGGTCAAAATCAACAAGGACCGAGAGCACCACCACCATCCATGGAGAAGCATAATTCCAACTTGGAGGCTTTGGTTGCAAAGCTAACCCAAACTGTGGAAAAACAAGCTCAAACCACTCAAGATTTCATGAGAAGTACCGATGTAAGATTCCATAATCAAGAAGCATCAATTCGAAACATAGAGAAGCAAGTGGGGCAACTAGCTCGGAGAATTAATGAGAGACAAAGTGGTGCCTTGCCAAGTGATACCGAGAGGAATCCCATGGAGAACGCAAAGGTAATTACATTGAGAAGTGGAAAAAAAGTTTGAAAGCAAGATCAAGATGAGGAAGTAGAAGACGAGAACAAGGACAAATCTTCCACCGAGATCAAACAAAAGGATGAGCCACAAAAGAGCAAGCCATCTCCAATGCCATATGTTCCACCTATTCCTTTTTAGGAGAGGCTAGCCAAACACAAGCAAGATAAGCAATTTTCAAAATTTTTTGATTATCTTAAACAAGTTGCACATTAATATTCCTTTTGTAGATGCTCTAGCTCAAATGCCAAGCTATGCCAAGTTTTTTAAGGAGATCCTAGCTAACAAAAAGGAAGTTAGAGGAGTATGAGACTGTGAAGTTGAATGAGGAATGTTCGGCCATCCTTCAAAATAAGCTACCACCAAAATTAAAAGATCGGGGAGTTTTACTATTCCATGCAATATTGGTGATGCTTACTTTAATAAAGCTTTATGTGATCTTGGTGCTAGTATAAATCTAATGCCTTATTCGGTGTTTGTGAAACTAGGTGTAGGAGAAGTAAAAGCGACCACCGTGTCTTTACAATTGGCGGATAGATCTATCAAATATCCAAGAGGCGTAGTGGAGGATGTTTTAATAAAGGTGGATAAATTTATCTTTCCAGCGGATTTTGTCGTGCTAGAGATGGAGGAGGATTATGAAGTTCCTATTATTTTGGGCCGACCATTCCTAGCCACGGGAAGAGCTCTCATTGATGTACAACAAGGAAAATTGATCCTTAGAGTGGGAGAAGATCAAGTCACTTTCAATGTCCTCAAAGCCATGAAAAACCCTGAGGGACCAAGTGATTGCTTGAAGATAGATACCATAGACGGTGAAGTAAAGACCGTGCTTGAATTGACCACAACTCAAGATCCTATAGAGGCATGTTTGGTTCAGCCAAAAGAGAAAGAAACTGAGCATGAAGAAATTAGAGAGGCCGTTGAGTTTTTAGAAGCAAGTCCACTATGTCCGAGATGGAAATCACAAAAATTTGAAGAATTGGAGTCAAGTGCAAAGAAGCCCAAGCCTTCCATTGAAGAACCACCAACTCTTGAGCTTAAACATTTACCTTCTTATTTAAAATATGCTTTTCTTGATGGTGTTTCTTATCCAGTGATTATTTCTTCTTCTTTGACGGGGGTGATGGAGGAGAAGTTACTTCGAGTGCTTAGAGAGCATAAGAGTGCAATTGGATGGACCATTGCGGATATAAAAGGAATAAGCCCTTCGATTTGCATGCACAAAATTCTGATGAAGGAGCAATACAAAATAGTCATCCAGCCACAAAGGAGGCTCAATCCAAAAATGCAAGAAGTTGTGAAAACCGAAGTAATTAAATTACTCGATGCGGTATTATCTATCCAATTTCTGATAGTGATTGGGTAAGTCCTGTGCAAGTAGTGCCAAAAAAAGGAGGTATGACTGTTCTAACCAATGAAAAGAATGAATTAATTCCAACTAGGGCAGTGACAGGTTGGCGAGTTTGCATGGATTATAGAAAATTGAATGATGCTACTCGTAAAGATCACTTTCCTTTACCTTTCATTGATCAATTGTTAGAAAAACTTTCAGGACATGAATATTATTGTTTTTTGGATGGATATTCAGGGTATAACCAAATCCCTATTGCACCTAATGATCAAGAAAAGACTACATTTACTTGTTCATATGGTACATTTGCATATAGAAGGATGCCTTTTGGTCTTTGTAATGCACGCTACTTTTCAACGATGCATGATGGCTATTTTTTCTCGACATAATAGAGAAATACATTGAGATTTTCATGGATGATTTCTCTGTTTTTGGTACATCTTTTGATTCATGCTTGCATAATTTAGCTTTGGTGTTACAAAGATGCGAAGAGACTAACCTTGTGCTAAATTGGGAGAAGTGTCATTTTATGGTGCAGGAAGGGATAGTTTTGGGCCATAAAATATCTGCTAGAGGTATTGAGGTGGATCAAGCCAAAATTGAAGTTATCTCCAAATTACCACCTCCTACTTCTATAAAATTACTTCGAGGATTTTTAGGACATGCAGGGTTTTATAGGCGATTCATAAAGGACTTTTCCAAGATTGCAAGACCACTTACGAAATTGCTTGAAAAAAGATGTTAAGTTTGATTTTAACTCTAAGTGTTTGCGGGCATTTGAGATATTAAAGGAGAAGCGATTTCGGCTCCTATAATGACACCACCAGATTGGAGTTTGCCTTTTGAGTTGATGTGTGATGCTAGCGATTATGCCATTGGAGCCGTGCTTGGTCAAAGGAATGACCGAATTTTTCAAGTCATCTATTATGCTAGCCGAACCCTTAATGGAGCCCAATTGAATTATGCCACTGCGAGAAGGAGCTTTTAGCAATTATTTTTGCTTTTGATAAATTCCGTTCTTATTTGATTGGCTCTAAAGTGATTGTCTATACCGATCATGCGGCTTTAAAGTATTTGTCGGGCAAAGAAGGATGCGAAACCAAGGTTAATTCGTTGGATCTTGTTGCTTCAAGAGTTTGATTTAGAGATTAAGGACAAGAAAGGGACCGAGAATCTTGTGGCCGATCACCTATCTAGGTTACCGAATGCCCTAGCGATGAGGTACCAATTTTGATGACTTTCCGATGAAGCACTATTTTCCTTGAAAATCGAAACTCCATGGTATGCAGATATTGTGAACTATTTGGTAAGTGACATCTTTCCCCCTGACTTGAATTATCAACAAAGGAAAAAGTTTCTCTCCGATGTTAGACACTACTTTTGGGAGGATCCTTACTTGTTTAAGGTATGTGCCGACCGAATAATTAGACGTTGTGTTGCTAAGGAAGAAATTCCTAACATTCTTTTTCATTGCCATGATGGAGAGGCAGGTGGTCACTATGGTGCCACCAAAACTGCTGCTAAAATTTTACAATGTGGATTTTATTGGCCTACTCTTTTTAAGGATGTACATGCTTATGTTTCTCATTGTGATAGGTGTCAAAGGACTGGAAATATATCTAGAAGGCATGAGATGCCCTTAAACAATATCATGGTGTGTGAATTATTTGATGTTTGGGGCATTGACTTCATGGGTCCGTTTCCACCTTCTTTTGGTAACACTTACATATTAGTTGCTTGTGAGTATGTGTCTAAATGGGTAGAGGCCGTGGCTTTGCACTCTAATGATGCTAGGGTTGTTTGTAATTTCTTGAAAAAGTATATCTTTACTCGATTTGGCACACCTAAGGCTATTATAAGTGACCAAGGCACACACTTCATGAATAAACAATTTGAGTCACTTTTGCATAAATATGGAGTCACTCATAAGGTAGCTACGCTTATCATCCCCAAACTAGTGGTCAAACCGAGATATCTAATAGGGAGATAAAGAGAATTTTGGAAAAGACTGTGAATACTAATAGGAAGGATTGGGCAAGAAAACTTGATGATGCTTTATGGGCTTATAGAAACGCTTTCAAAACTCCTATTGGTATGTCACCTTTTCGACTTTTATTTGGTAAAGCATGCCATTTACCTGTTGAGTTGGAGCATAAAGCATATTGGGCTTTGCAAAAACTGAACTTTGATATGCAGGCAATAGGTGAGAAAAGATTGCTTCAGTTAGATGAATTGGAAGAGATGCGCAATGATGCATACGAAAGTGCAAGAATTTACAAAGAGAAAACAAAGAGATGGCACGATCGACACATCCTAAGAAAGAAGTTTCATGTGGGTGAAAAAGTTTTGTTATATAACTCGTCTTCGTTTGTTTCCGTGAAAGTTGAAGTCTAGATGGACCGGTCCTTACACCATCACCAAAGTATTCCCTTTTGGAGTTGTTGAGATTATCAAAGAGAATGAGGGGACTTTTAAAGTAAACGGTCATAGGCTTAAGCACTACTATGGAGGAGGTTTCAATGCTCAAACATCTGTCATCACCTTGGTTCCACCTACTTAAAAGCATGAGAAGAGTTCGGCCGTGAACTATAAAGCAAGCGCGCTTGGGAGGCAACCCAAGTTTTTAAGCTTCTATTTTTTATTTTTATTTTTTGGTTTGCATTTTGTCTTAAAAAAAAAAAATTGAAAAAAAAAAAAAAGAAGAAGAATTTTTGTGGTGATGAATTTTCTATTTTGCAGAGATAGTAGTGCACACGATAGGTAGAAGAGGGGTTAGAGGCGTACAGCCATGCAATCATGAAGCTAAGAAATTTTCTGCGAGCAACCTCTAACGACACATCTGAACCATTCCTTACCTTACTGGGCGTGATTCAACATGGATAATTGCCATCTTCACATCTCCAGGGGAGTATTTCGAACTTTACTCTAATTTGTTGGCCTCATTGCCTGTATTTAATTCTTTATTTTTATGCATTGAGGACAATGCTTCATTTTAAGTTGGGGGTAGGGGATCGAAAATTTTGAAATTTTTTGTGCTAAAACTTTTGCTAATCTTGAAAATATTTGCGCTTATTTAAAATTTTTGAAATATTTTTATAGCAAACTTTATAGGAGATGATGATTTTGAACCGTAATCTACAAGATTGATATCCTTTTCATGATTATGAGTTGTTGTAATTCTTAGGGGAATATAAATCTTGTTCAATTGGTTATTGATATATGAGTTAGTCTTAATCTTGATTATGCAATCCATATTTTGAGCACTTATCCTTGCCTTTTGAGTTATGTGTGCTTAGAAAAGATCAATGGGAAGTATGTGATTCTCTAGAACTCACCTAAGTCTTAGAATTTGTTTGATATTCTCTTGAAATTAATATGATATACTCAATCAAGAAGATGATATAGGCATTCTTTGGATCGTTTGAGCCTTTCAAGCCTACCTTATTACTTGATCACTAGTACCCTTTTGAGCTTAATTGGCCTATTTTTCTTTGATGACCTTATAATGCCGATCCAAATGTATTACTTTACCTTATACCCCATAAGCATGTTTATCCTTAAAGCTACTTTAATAGTTATGGATTCTTGATGTGTCTGAAGTTGTTGAAGCTTGAAATAGTCATGAAAAAAAAAATTGCAAAAAAAAAAAAAGAAAAAAAAAGAAAAGAAAAAAAAGAAAAAAAAAAAGAAAAGAAAAGAAAAGAAAGAAAAAAAAAAAGTGCAAGTTATAAAGTGAAAGTTGTTTACTCTAGTACGGCTCATACGGATCCCTACCGCTAACTTTCAACTTGAGTGAGCCTTTGGATACTCAATGGGTTAGCATTGCACTATGAAAGGGACTTAGGAAGGAACTTCGCCGTACGGCGTGGAAAGAGAAATAATGGAAGCTTTAAAGTGTTGAGTGTTTATGAATTAAATGGCTATAATAGTGTAAGCATATGGATGATATGTCTTGAATCCTATTTAATTCAAATGCTTTGAGAATTGATATGTTTATGGGGTTTGTTGAGCTTAAATCCTTTATACCCTCCTCTTAGCCAAGCCACATTATAAGCCTTAAAGACCTATTGATTTTTGAATGAGTATTAGTTTTCAATAGTGGAGAGAGAATTGAAAAACAAATCTATGAGACTTGGTTAGTGGATCTTGAGTTTAGAGTGTTGCATATCAACTTGATTTATTTGAGTATACATGATTTGAAGTCAAGGGGCACACATACACACGGATTGCATAGTTAAGGTTAGACATAGCTTATGTATTGATTTTGGATTGATGGGATTTATTTTTTCCATTGAGTTGTGATTTCACGTAATTATGAATGGATATTGATAATTGGAGATGAGGTTTGTTTATTGTTTGCTCGAGGACTAGCAAATTTCTAAGTTGGGGGTAATTGATAACTCTATTTTTAATAGAGTATTCTTGCTAATTTAGACTTGATATTTGCTAAATTTTGAGGAATTTTTGGGTGAATTTAATTGCTACTCACGTAATTTTATTTTGTATGAAATATTTTCAGATCTTCCAAAATATTGCAATATCTTTTGAGAATATTTCATCTTGAAGAAAAAAGGCAGCCCAAATCGATATTTGGAGAATTTGACCATGATTGAAGATAAAGTTTAAAGAAAATCAAGAAGGAATCTTTTCCAAATCCTAGTAGGAGTCAACCTAGGGCAGATTTTTGGAGGCTATATAAACCGCTTTTATGCCGCAAAAGAAGGGAGAATCCAGGGAGCCACCATCTCTACGAAGATTTTAGGTTTTAGATTTTGTTCTTCTATTTTTAGTGGAGTTGATGCATGTCAAGGAGAGAAGGAGGAGACAAACCCGAAGCTCCTTGTTTCTCAATTCGGTGAATTTGTTTTTATTTAGTACTATGTTTTCTTTAATTCTTGTTAGTTTAATTTTTACTATGTTCTAAATTTCTTTTGTTAGAGCTCCATTGGATCTTAATCATGATTGATTAATTTTTAAAGACTTTCATGCAATAGAATTTTTGATTGTGTCGTTCTTTATCATGATCTTAATGCTTTTGAAGTCCGCCAACTTTTAAATGATTTTTATGTATACATGATACCGGGTGGAGATTGTGTGCATGCGCATTAGTGATATTGAACCATAAATTAAATCTAGGTCAAGGTACACTAGGTTATTTATGTGGCTGCGGTAGTAAATCTAGGTTGGGACTACTTAGATTAAATCCGGGAATTTCCACAAGAACTTAATGCTTTTAGGTAGTTTAAATTCACCTAAGGTTAGTGTGGGTTAACATATCTAATTAGGGATTATTAGACCGAGGTCGGCTTTTAATCCATCTTAGGGAAATTTCGCCAACACAATTGGAAATTAATTTGTTGCATGAAAAGTTAAGAAAATTAATTATGAATGGTTAAGTGAAATTGGATGCTCTAACCCTTGGTGATCTTGAATTTGCTTTAGATTAATTTTACTTATTTTTAATTCTTTAAGTTTTGACATTTTCTATATTTTAGTATTTTAGTTGGTTTAGTTTACTTTTTACTCATCTTTTCGATTTGGTTAGCTAGATTTTTGAATTGATCACTTTCAGTAAGTAATTGGATAAAATAAAATAAAAACAGTCCTTGTGGGAACGATACTCACTCATCACTTTATTACTTGTTGATATTGTGCACTTGCAATTCACCTAACACACAGATCATATAGTTTACATAATATGTTTTGTTCAGTATGTAAGTATAAGTGCCAATTTATAATATGGGTTATAAGTGTATGGGCAATTAGGTTTGAAACGAGCTTAGCATAAAACCCCAATCAAAAAGGATTTATCTCATTCATAAATTTCTACTACAACTATATGACCCTATATAAAAATCATAGTCAACGGTTTTTATTTTTGAAAACTTGATGTTAAAGATTCCATACGTTGATCATCAAGAAAAGCATGATCAGTTTTTATTTATGACAAATCCCCAACATAAAAAAGCAACATGATGTATTCACGATAAAGGAAACCTTTTTCCAGAAAATATTTTTTTTGAAGAAAATCGTTTTACCATTTTCAAGTTAGGAAATTTATTTTTCTAACTTCAAGATGCACATTTTCTTTGGCAATAAATTATTTTTCATTTCAGCAAATTAAATGCATGAAAAATCCAAAAAGCTTATTCTTAGGAAATTCTTTCACTCAAAAAAGCACATCCTAAGCTTATTATAATTATGTGCTCGTTCATTAAAATCACCTATCTCTTTTTTTTTTTTTTGGTCGGAAATATAGATTTTGCATTAGATATCCATAAATAAGGGATTACAGGAAAGATTTAGTTCTGAGCATAAATTTAACTTCAGAGGTTGCGGGGTTGTGCAATCCAATTAGCCGGGAGGTTTTCCGTGTTGTGGGCTTTTGCAACCCAGTCGGCGACTCGGTTTTGGTCCCTAGGAATCTCTTTTAGAAGCCCACGGCATTCTTCTACCAGCTGTTGCGCGGCCCATGGAGTTTCAGCCCGGCCAAGTATAAATTGAACTGCAGTTTGACTATCGATACAGCATCGATCCGTTCTCTTCTCCCTGATGTTGTTTGCTGCTCGTACTTTCCCCTTTTGACTTGAGAAAGAGAAGACTGTCGCGGATTGCTAGGGTTTCTCCGATCAGAATCAAAGGAGCGAGCACCCTCTTTGCGAAGCCGTCGATCATCACTCCTGCACGGTCCCTCCAGACTCCGGCGACCGAGCCTTCCATTGTCGAGCCAATCCAAGAACAGTCGACGTTTATTCTGGTATTAGGGGGGTTTTCGGTTGTGTGATCATCCGACAAATGCGAGGGGGTAAGTCGTTCCTTGCTTTTTTTACTTCGATTCCACTTCTGGTGCAACTGCAAATTCTGCTCTGCTTCATCTAACAGCTGATGTTTGGTTGTTGAGCGCGCTTGGAATACAGATCTGTTTTGGGCCTTCCACGCCGACCAGAGGATCTCGGTGAAGAGTTCCCGTGCTTGTGGTTCTATTTGGGCGGTCAGGATTTCCCAAACCCATTTGTCTACTCTTGTTATATTTAACATTGGAAACTTTACCCCCGTTCTATTATCGGACCAGAGTGCGCTTGTCCATGGGCAGAGGATGAAAAGGTGTTATGTTGTTTCAGGGCTATCACCGCATAGGGGACATGACATATCAGGTATGATTTGCCGCTTCACTAGGTTTTCCTTCGTCGGTAGGGCATTATTGCATAAGCTCCATAGATGAAATTTGACTTTTGGCGAGCTCTGAAGGTGCCAAATCACTGACCATAGTTTTTTAGGAACCTGGTAAGAAGGGGATGGCTGATCTGTTGAGCGGGTTGACTGGGTAGACCGAATTCTATTGTAGCCGCTCTTTACAGTATAATTTCCTGAAGTGTTGGCTGTCCATACTAAATTGTCTGGGATGGGTAGCGTGCTCAAAGGTATAGCAAGAATTTCTCTTGTTCGTCCTTCATCAAAGAGGTTTTCCACTACATGGGTGTTCCATTGTCTAGTTGTGCCATCTATCAGGTCAGCAACCAGAATCGGGTCGTTTTTGTTTGCCGGGCCTCCTATTTTCCCTGAAATTAGCCACCGGTCTTCTCTGATGCGAATGCTTTGTTCGTCCCCCACAGCCCATTTAACATCAGGTGCAATGGTTTCCCTTCCTTCGAGTAGGCTTTGCCATCCCCACGATGGTCTGTTACCTTTTGTCGCTGACTAGAAATCCCCTCTAGGAAAGTAAATTCCCTTGAAAATTTTACTCCACAAGTTGTCCAAATGATTTAAGATCCGCCAAGCCTGTTTACCCAGCATTGCCTTGTTGAAATCAACAAGATCTCTAAAGCCAAGACCCCCACAATCTTTTCTATCTTTTAGTCTATCCCATGGTTTCCAGTGGATACCCTTCTTCAGAGCATTTTGTTTCCACCAGAAGGAAGAGATTTTCTGTTCAATTATTCGACACAAGGACACCGGGATTTTGAAAATTGACATAGCAAATTGGGGGAGGGCTTGGACTACAGCTTTGATTAGGATTTCCTTGCCTGCATTTGTGATTAACCTCTCCTTCCACCCAGCCAGCTTCTTTTCCACTCTTGCTAGAATCCGTGAGAAGAGTTGTTTTTTTGTTTGACCCCAGTCTAAAGGTATTCCCAGGTACTTCCCCGTTTTCTCTATAATTGGGACCCTCATATTGTTAGCAATATTCTGTTTAAGGGTCTGAGGACAGCTTTTTTCAAAGAAAATACCGGACTTGTTTAGGTTCACCAATTGGCCCGATGCGTAGCAATATTGGTTTAGGGTACTTGATAGTTGTTCTGCCTCTTGAGTAGTAGCATTCAGGAAAAATATCGCATCATCCGCGAACATCAAGTGGGATAGAGCTGGAAAGTAGGCATTCAATCTTATACCCTTGAAGCTTCCATCCGACATCGCTTTAGAAATCAGGGAGGAGAGAGCATTAGCTATGATTATAAACAGATAGGGTGATAGTGGGTCCCCTTGTCTTAGCCCTCTAGTTGGTTTAAATGACTCGCTACAGTCTCCATTGACCCGTACACTGAAGGAAACTGAGGAGATGCAGTAGTTAACCATTTGGATCCATTTCTCCTCAAAACCCATCTGTCTCATGTAGTCACATAGAAAGTCCCATTCGACCCTGTCATAGGCTTTTTGCATGTCAAGTTTTAAGACAGCTTGAAATTTCTTTTTTCTTCTTCTAATGCGCATGTGATGAATGACCTCCTGTACAATGGAGATATTGTCCTGTATTTGTCGCCCTCTCACAAAGGCACTTTGCTCATGAGCTATTATGTCTGGGAGCCAAGGTTTCAACCTATTTGCCATGACTTTAGCAATAATTTTGTAGAGAAAGTTGCAGAGACTGATTGGTCTATACTGTGAAATGTCCTCAGGATTGGCTATTTTTGGAATGAGAATAATCCGAGTATTGTTTATTGCAGGGTCGAAGGTACCTTGATTGAAGAAGTTGTCCACCATTTCAAAGAGGTCCTCCTGAATATCTGCCTAGTAACCTGATAGAAGAGACCATTCAAACCGTCAGGACCAGGAGCCTTAGTGGCACCCAGTTGAAACATAGCATGGTATACTTCTTCTCTAGACACTTTTTCCAACAGGGCGTTGTTCATATCGCAGGTGACTACTCGTGGGCATTGATCCAGGACAGGCTGGTAATTTCTGCTCCCTACTGATTTATACAGTGATGTGTAGAAGTGATTTATATGCTGTACAATGCGTATCGAATCCCTGCTCCATGTGCCGTCATTTAGACGGAGCATTGAAATTTTGTTTCGTTGCCTTCTTTGAATGGTTGTTGCATGAAAATATGCTATATTTTTTTCTCCCCACTTTAACCAATTGATTCTGGACCGCATGCCCCAGTACAGCTCCTCCTGTCTCCATAGATCTTCAATTTTCCCTACAATCTGTCTATATTCTTCAACATTACAATTATCATCCCTCGAGTTACTGAGCTCAGTCAGTTTCCTTTTAAGGAGGTCTATTCTTCGAGCAGCATGTTTGAAGTTAGTTTTACTCCATTTCCCCAAAGCAGCAACAACATTCCTTGTTTTACCCACAACTCCCTGTTGAAATTCAGTTTCCTTACTCCATGCAGTTTTTACAACATACTTACAATCTGGATGTTCTGTCCAGAATGCTTCGAAACGAAAGACTTTAAGTTTTTTCTTTCCCATGTCGTCTAGGAATAGAAGAATAGGGCAATGGTCGGATCCAATAGCAGGTAGCGCATAAGCTTCGGCATTTGGGAAAAGTACTCGCCATTGGGCCTTACATAGTGCTCTGTCCAGTCTTTTTTTGACTAAGTCAGCTCCTTCGCGATTATTAGACCATGTATAGAAGCACCCCTTACTCTCAATATCTATTAGTGAGCATGAGTTGACAAAATCCCAAAAAGACTCCATGCGATAACGGTCCGCTTCCCTTTTTCCAGCCTTCTCCTACTCGTATAGGATCTCATTGAAATCCCCCATGCAAATCCAAGGTCCTCTAAACTGTCCAGCATAGTTGTACATTGAATGCCATAGATTCAGTCTCTCTTGGTAGTTGGTTGAGGCATGAATGAATGTGATCCGCATTTGAGAACCACTACTTTCAAATTCACATTTATGTCCATCCTTTCCCGCGTACTCAATAATACTTCCACCTGACTCTCCTCATCCCATAGTAGAGCTAAACCACCTCCAATACCCACCGGATTCACAGTAGTAGAGTTCTTGAATTGGAGGCGTTTTTTTAGACGCTCAAGTACCACTTCTTTATTCTTAGTTTCCATAAGGAATACTAAGGTGGGCCTATCGCGAGCCACTATGGCTTGAAGGTTCTGGACTGTCAAGGGGTTGCCTAGCCCTTGACAGTTCCAGCTTAGTATCCTCATGTCTTTGCGGGTGGCTGATTTGGGCTAGCCACCGGGGCCTGTTCACTGACTTCTTCCCACAGAATTATGGGTGTATCCAGTAAGTTAGCTTCGTTTAACAGATTATCAGAGCTGCTTTTCTTCCCATAGGGTGCGAACCGCTTCTGTTTTTTTCTTGCTGGGCTTTTATATCCCAACTTCTTCTCATTTTCCTGCTTTCCCTGCCCACATTTACTTACTGTTCCGGTATCATCAAAGGGCTTATACTACTGTATTTTCTTGCCTTTGTCTATGGCTGGAGGATTGGTGGGGCATGTTTCTTGGATGCATTCATGGCCTGCGGGGCTGTAAAGAACGAGGGCCCGATCGTTGTGCTCTGGTGTTTGCTGTATGGCCATGTCCTCTAGGGTGGTTTGAGATGCAGGTTCAGGTTCCTTCTCCTCAAAGGCTGAATGAATATCCCCAAAGAAGATTTTCCAGTAGGGGCTATGCTCTTTCACCTCAGCCCTTAGCCACGAGCCATAATTTCCATGTTTGTCATTTGGCAACTTTGTTTCTTCATATGGAATTTTCTGGCAAAAGTTTGCATAATGGCCTATGCACCCACATGAGTAGCAAAAGTGTGGTAATCGTTCATATTTAAAATCAATCCACCATTTCCTACCACCCAAATTAATGATAGTGCCAGTTTTTAGGGGAATGGTGAGATTCAGTCTTACTTTTGCTTTCCCAATTTTACTAGAGCTATTGTTCCTTGCATCTATTCTCACCTCCTCCACAGTACCCAGTTTAGATGCGATACAGTTGATAGCCTCATCAGTGAGTCCAGCTCTTGGTAGGCCAACTAGATGTACCCAAAATGCATAATGTGTGAACTCATAACAATGCTCTGGGATTGTAGGATCACCTTCCTGTAAAACCAGTAAATTGCTAGCAAAAGACCATGGGCCCGTATCCATTACTCTTCTTTTATCATCTATAGACTCAAATAGGAACATAAAGAAGCCTGGCTCTATCATTTCACATTTGACTGTGTCTAATTTCCAGACTCGTCTCATTGTTGTAATGAATGCTTGGAAATTGACACTTGGTTTGGAATACAGTTTACCATAGAGGATGAGGGCACTTTCATGCTGCATGTTCTCTGGTATGCTACCAGACAGATCGGTGATATCCTCCTCAGACCATAATTTGCCCATTCGTTTACAGAGGGCGAACAATCTGAGGTGATTGTCGTTCTCTTCTTCCATTTGGTCTTACGAAACAAACAAAACGTTTGGAGGAGTGTGTGTGATGATTTGATGATTCCGACAGGGATTGTGAGCAGGGATTGAGGACTTTTCCGTTATGTCAGATTTGAAGATGGAGGACGAAGACATTGAGGTAGCATTGAGATCCAGGCTTCCACTTCGTTTTTGCCAGTCTTACCCATGGCTCTCTGGGGGCACGAGGGAGCAAGGAAGAAAAGAAGGGGACGAAAGAAAGAAACCCCACTTAGTCAGGGGGAAGGAGATGGGGAAGCTGCATTGGGGTTACTCCATATCAGCTAGGGTTTTGGGGAGGGCTGCCACCGGAGGGGCAGGGAGATAGCTGCCACCGGAGGGGCAGGGAGAGAAACTGAATTTTTGCTTTTTTTCTCAAATCACCTATCTCTTTTTATTTTGAACAAATCGTTACATTTTGTCTATTCGGTTGAAATTTAACCTTCTCTTTTTTTTTTTTTTCTTTTTTGCTTTTCTTTTTTTTTCATTTGAAAAAAGGAACGTTGAAATGTCGTATATAAGAAAAACAATGCAAACTTTGCAAAAATAAGCAGTTTTTCCTTTGAAGATTTATCTAACAAAAAGGCTAGCAAAACTGTGGTTCTAGGCAAAGATCTTAGGTCTACGACACATTGGCTTAAGATATAGTAGTCCTAAATCTAATTGGCTAGATATTAGCATCTTTGATTTCCCATCAAATAATCCCTCATGTATCCCAACGAAAAGTAAATAATAATTTCGACATAGACCATCCACAACACTGAACACCCATAGCAAAAAATGTATGAAAACGTAAGTTCACGTGTATTTCACATAAATCTATACGTTTTTCAGTTAAGAAGGTACATTTTTGCGCACGAAAGTGCACATTTTCGTGCATGTGTCGGTATGGTAATAGCAAAAAGCACTTCTTAACCATCACAAAAGTAAATAAATGAATGATGTTATATATACTGACCTTGGTCTAAAAGGTATAGACTAAATAATCAAAAAAATTACGAGTGAATAATACTGGATACTCATACAAATATACCACATCATTTAGTATATTACTTTTCTAAATCGATCTTAGTATATCAAACAATATTGAAGTGAGAATCATCAACTGGATAACTTCATCCCACGGCAAATGTCAAAGAGATCTATTCTGAATAGCAATCAGGCGACAAGAAATGATTTACTGAGAGTTTCACCAAGAAAAAAAAGCAAGTTCTTCATGAAAATAAATGAAGCATATAAGGTTTTCGCTTCCGACTGTTTTTAACATACCACAAACATGCCCTTCAGGGAATTATATATTCGGCCAGGCAGCTTCTTCATGACCTCGCCATACTGATGAGATCAATTCGGAAACGAACCTTCCATCCTGTCCAATCACTCCGACAGTTTCTCAATGGATTCCTTGCCATATGACAATTTCCTCGGAACCATCCATTCCATCTCTCTGCTGAACATCCACAGTTAAAGCCGCCACCCCTTCACCAATGGCGGGTAAATGGATGTTGACCGTTCCATATCCTTCAGCTTGAAAAGCCGTCTGCTCAGCTGGTAGGTGGCCACTTGAGCTATGAAGAAAGGCTTGCCTTATTTCCAGGGAAGAGAAAGAGGAAAGAGAAAATGGGCTAATTCGCCTTATAGAGAAGAAACTCTTGGGGAATCGATCTAGACTAGATGAGATGCCGGTGCCATTCAACTAGCTGCCAGAACGAGTTCAAGAGATGAGGATCTAGGTAGTGAAGCTGCCCTCGGGGGAAGAATCATTCCATTCACTTGTTCAACTGCTAAGAAGAGTAGCTTTTTTCTTGCTTGAATGTGGCACAAAAAGAAGAAGAGGCGAAGTGTTGGGTATTTGCAGAAGCCTGTGTTTGTGTGTGTGGAATATGGCCAGAAAATAAGGATGTAATTTTGAGAAGGTTATTTGGCAAACGAAGCACAAGGGA
Source organism: Corymbia calophylla (assembly GCA_014182845.1). Classification (NCBI taxonomy): domain Eukaryota; kingdom Viridiplantae; phylum Streptophyta; class Magnoliopsida; order Myrtales; family Myrtaceae; genus Corymbia; species Corymbia calophylla. The sequence goes on along the minus strand of CM024700.1, from coordinate 34,474,824 downwards.
AAAATAAGAAAACCTTTATTACTTGGTGGGTAATACAAGGAGCTGAAGTTGGTCTGTTGGGTGGTGGTCTCAATTGGACGTCCACCAAGCCTATTTATAGGCATGCATCACCGACCTATTCAAGCAAAAATCTCTGCGCAAGTCAGATATTTTCTCATCCTTAGTCAGCTTTACATTGAGCTTGTTGACTGGCTTTGAAGGACAAATATCTCTGCAAGTTGCAGAGATAATATAGTAGTCCACCCTACACAATTCTAGTGATGTCTAGACATTTCCTTCGCCGCCTAAGTCTAGAATTTATTTTTATTTTTTTTAGTATTCTTTAGCTTATTCTAGAAATTGGATCAACAATTTAACACGAAGCAACGACTGTTTGCAGCACACATCATGACGCGCACTGGTGGAGATGGCAAATTCATCGACTGCTCCACTGGAGCTGCACCGGTTAAGGGTCCAATTAAGCTCCCAGCACTGGCTCTCCAAAGGACAAAGCATAACCAATAATAGAATTAGATCATCACCTTTGAGTTGTGAGTTGATAATATTTTTTACCGAAAAAATCATGCTAAGAAAAAAAAATTACGGAAGGTAGTAATGCAAGAGTGCTACTTATGTATAGCATCTGTTCTTCACCATAAATCGCTCATGACCCTAGAACTGTGGCCAAATCAGTCCTTCCATAAAATTTACTAAACGATAGACTCCAATGTCGGCCCTGAATCCACATCAATCTAGTACTTGGCACTAATGGCATATTAATCCACGGTACATGCATTCATGCTAATGCAAACTGTTGTTTCTTCTTAAGAGAGGAAGTTCACCTTAAGAAAGTAGACCAGGGAAACATGTTGTGTAGCAGATCTCGATTGAGCGTCAAAATAATGAAGTGTTTGCATTTGGTGATGACACAAAGGAATCAGATCATATTCTCGTGCCTTATTGTCTTTCTCTAGAAGTTATTGCATACCAGGTGTCTTAATGACCTGATCAAGCATGATTATTTTGGTCATGGTTCCCAGCAATTTATTATTTTTCTTTTTAAGTTTGATGGGCTAAAGATTTCTACCTGCACAAGTGGGTTCATTTATAGTATAGAGTCCACTACCTCATCCTACAGCTTAATTTCGTTCACTCTCCTTCTAAACCAACGAACCCGCCGTAATCATCTCTGCATGAAATTTCCATTAACTATGGGAAGAACATAAGTAAATCCACAAAATAACACAAACAATCCTTGAGTACTTGTAATTGGCAATGTTAAACGAAAGGAGTTATTCCTAGACTACAAGTACTTATCCCTTGTAACATTTCTGCAAAGGAGCTGCTCAAATAACCATGGATATGGCTAAACGGGGTGGAAAACACGGTACTCACAAAGGATCAGATCAAGATGACAAAAAGTTTAGCCCCCCAGTGATAAAAAGAGCAACTCTCAATCACGCAGTTTCAGGTGAAACGAGGCTAGGCTCATAACCGTGTACCATAATGAACATTGGAGGGAGGCCAGGGATGTCCAGCGGCAGGTAATTTGCCCTTTTTGGGAGGAACGTGTGAAGTGCTTTTTTTAGTTTCGAAAGTCACGGTAGCAAGCACTTACCTCTAACAAATAACATTTCGGGCTCAACCTACCATTGACTTTATAAGTCACGAAGGGATTCCGCAGCACGTGAGTAATAAGGTCATCCCAAAACCAGATGGAAAGGTCTTCGAGCTTGTCCCCATCACTGTACATAATCTCATCTGCTCGTTATGAGCCTAGCCTTATATCACCTGAAACTGCGTGATTGAGAGTTGTTCTTCTTATCTGTGTGATTGATGTACTATAGTCAATTATCCTCCGAAGCCTAGCCGCTCAAGCTCGTTGGGTTTGATCATTGTCGTGAGGTGGTATATCCATCAGGGACAAAACCTTGGGGAGTAGGAGTAACTGACCATTATTGTCATGCCATGCTCCAGGTCCTAATTGGCCAGCACCTTTGGCGTGTGGACTGATGACAAAGTCGGATAATCCTTTGGGAAATGAAATCTTCCGAAACTTCTCATGACATATGCTGGATGATATGGCAAAGTCACATTCTGTTTTAGAGGCTTTCCAGTGAATGGCCTTATTCCAGCATATAGTTTTATATATAAAAAAAGCCTGCCGACAATCAGATACATCTGATTTCCTCCACAAACTTGCTCCCAGTGTAGTCACTTCGAAGCACCTTCTTCCTTCATTAACATATGTCCGCAGAACTTCGAACTTTCCCGTTGAAGGATCAAAACCTAGTCCAACTTGATAACTGCCAATATCTTTTTCTCCTGATGTTGGCAATCTTCTGTACTCTCTCGTTATGGAATTGAAAACAAAAATAGGATCAAGAGCTGACAGAGAACCTACACATAGCACTCCTCAGCAAGTGGCCATGGCCGGAAGTCCTTTTAGTGGATCAATGCGAATCTATCTAACCCTGCGTCCCTTGATATCCACCAAAAGAAATGGTTTTGCGGAATCATTCTCTACAAAAGACAGTGAAATAAATATCCATATTCCGGCCTTCTGTTGACGCCAAGACAAAGATGAGTGATAGTTGTCGCATGAGACGACGCTAAGGCCCAACCAGAACCATTAACTGAACCCATCATCATATGGGCGGTTTCTCTATGGCGGCATCGGAAGGAGTAGGGGCATCTGATAGGACCGCCATCTGCAACACATAGCGCTTAATTAGTATCCCACTACATGGAGCACACTCATCAGCCCACGGGCCATCAGAACTTACTTCCAAGTGATAAAGATTCGTTGAACATGAAAAAGTAAAATATATATATATATTTTAAGTGGGAAGGAGAGAACACCATATAAGGAAGATGAGTTTTAAAGCAAAGAAACGGAAGACTGTAGCAAGGTAGCCTAATTCAATTAACGACATAACCATGTTTATTCTATTAATTTTCGAAACCACTGCATGGACACATTGTAACTACTTTGGTAGCGTCACATGACTAGTCTGAATCAAAAGGCAAAACTCAAAAAATAAGTTGGAGACACTGCAATTCAAGTTTACCTAGTGCTTGCAGGTTGTGAACTTAGCAATGTTTTCCGTACAAAACAATCATAAAATAGAAAGAAGTCAGTGCATATACAGGCTATATTTTGTCCATTCCATGATCAAGAATGATGACTATGCGTTCAACCACATCATACACTCCACACATGACCTCTTGAGTCCTAATGAAAAGAACATATATTCACTTGAAACAGCATAAGACTAACATGTATATCCAAGAAGAGATGCTGCATTTCTGATGTTCTTCATCGTAATTTGCAACCACTTAACTTTTTTTTTTGGCAAAGAACAGTACTTATTTTTTCTTTCGCAATTACTTACTTCAATGAAAACTTTCCACATTTTATCTGCATTTCATTTGGGAAGAGAAAAGGCCACTGTACTAAGAAAGCCAATAAAAAGGAAAAAATGAAGCAAAAACAAGAAGAACTTGCACGTCCCCTACTTATAGCAGTCTTGCCTCCTATATTACTTCATTTCTTCTGCACATCAGCCCTCTTTCGTTTGAGTATTGATGAAGAATGCTAGACTGACTTTTTTGCATAATCTGATCTATCCTTTTATAAAGGCCTTGGTCACCACGTAAAAGTAACGCAACCAATACTAACAACCTAAAAGGGACTTCTTTCCAGCTGAACTTTTTTAGCACATCGACAGGCCATTATCTAAACAAGCATTCTAGCCAGAAAATCTGTCACTTAACAAAAAAGTTTAGATAGAGATCAGCAAAGGTAAACATTCTGCAAGCTCCAGGAAAATCCACACTTACCATGCCCAATCAAGTCTCCAATAAATTCCAGATGTTGACTGCTGCAAAAATCAACCAGAAGATTCAACTTAAGAAAACAACTATCTGTTAGACAATGCCACAGGTATGACAGTACGATTATCACCCAAGAGTAAAATCAATGAAAGACAAACTGAAGCATAATTATAGAGGCAAGAGCATGGTCGCAAGAGACAGATAAAATCATCATAGTATGGTCAGAATAACAGCATAGCAGAATACGGAGATCTTGACCAATTCAAAAAGTTTCCATAAACAAAGGAATAACGAGAGCATAACTCGAGAAGCAGCAGTCAATTGAACTTGGAATGAAGCCTATAGCAGCTAGATAAGCCTATTATCACTCGAGTGTTGAAAGAACACTACGCAAAATGTAGCGCACGATACATTTCAGCATAAAAAGCTTATACAAAGGAATCGTAATGAAATAATTAAAAACTTGACACAAAGATATGCTTAATACAATCAAAGTGATCCCACTTATGAAGTTCTTGGTCTTGTTGAAGTTTCAAATGGTCGCCGCATGAAATGCCTTTGTGAACCATCATCAATTATAAGACTTCTTGGTTTCACCTTGATTATGGTATATTTCAAATAAGCAAATATTACGTACAGACTTTTCTAGCAATCCTCATCCATTACCAATGATGTGAGTAGTTAGTTAATTGCTACAAGTCGAATCACCCCAATCAATGGCGATGGATGTACTCACTAACTTGCTCAAAAGGAGTATACAGACCGTATCATTACTACAAGTGCTCAATACTATGATGTGGTCAGTATGTATCTATAAGTTTTAATTTATAACATAGCTTATAAGAATAAGGGCAACTAGCTTTGACCCGAGCATAGCATAAAACCCCACGTGAAGAGGAATTTATCTTAAGCATAAAACTCTATTACATCTATATGCACTCAAAGAAAAATATTCAACACTTTTTATTTTGAAATTTTGACCGTAAGATTCCATATCTTTCAAGAAAATCGTGATCAGTTTTGATTTATGATAAAAGCCCAAAATAAGGAAGTAACTCTAATTCTACTACAACTGTATGCACTATTCATTAAAATTGGTTAACTCCTTTTATATTGAACATAGCAACACATTTTATCTGTTGGGCTCAAATGTAATCTCCTAGTCTTTTTTCTTTTCTTTTTCAGAAAAAGGAACCCTGAAACGCTATACATAAGAAAAACAGTGCAAACTTTGCAAAAATCAGCTGTTTTTCCTTTGAAGATTTATCTAACAACATGGCTTTCTAAACTGTGGTTTTAGATAAAGATCTTTGGATTACGACACGCTGGATTAAGATATAATAGTCCCAGATCTGATTGGCCAAATATCAACATTTTCTATTTCTCATCAAACCCCTCATGTGTCCCAACGAAAAAGAATTGATAATCTCTATGCATATCATCCACAACACCAAACACCCACAGCGATAAATGCATGAAAACGTAAGTCCACGTCGATTTCACATAGATCTATACGTTTTTCAGTAGAGCAGACAAAAATTCGTACACAAACCTCCATATTCTCACGCCTGTGTTCGTTGGGTAACAGTAGAGATACTGGCACACATCAGTTTAAACTTTGAACAACTTCACAAAACTCTCTCTCTCTCTCTCTCTCTCTCTCTCTCTCTCTCTCTCTCTCACAACGATAACATCAAGCCAAGAAGCGCACCGTGAAAACACACAAACACACAGAAAAAAGAAGCAAAAAGAAACGTATGTTTCTATATATTCACAAGACTAAACACCTATCCAAATGGATGGTTTGGCTGCAGCGGAGTGTCACAGTGGTGCACACGGCCAGGCCCTCCAATCAGGTGATGCACTGGTTCTGTTGATTCACAGCGGCGTTTGGTGCAGTGGCCATTTTCTTCAAAAGCAGCTTCATCACAAACACAAAAGATCTGAAAACGCACACAGACACGTGGAACCTTTGCCAGGGTTTTGACCGAGAGAGAAAGTGGTGAAAATGGAAGAGGGGAATGATATGTATACTAAGGAGGTCATAATGATGATAACGAGAGAATCAAAGAATTCCATATTAAGCATGCGTAATTTGGGATGGCCGTGGAAGCCATATGTGGAAGTGCATTCAACGCAAAGGAAGAGAAAGACGCAATTCGATATGAACGGTTGATCTTTTTCTTTATTTTGGTTGCATATTCAGGGGGATGGGCCCACAATTCCAATGATGACAGTAGTGGAAAGGGTGATGGAGAAATTACTCATTAAACTTGTCATGTACATGCTAAATCAAACTTAAACCATAAGGCCGGATGAGACCCATCAATTTAAATGGTTTGAATTTAGTTTGACTCATATACTATACTCATCTAACAATTTCTCTGATTGATTTGCGATTAACGAAGCTTGTTTCCCAGAAGATGTGCACTTTTTGGCCATTAGAAATTGGAAGTGTTGACTCAACCAGCCGAAAGTGAATTTTTTCTTTTTTGCCAATTAAATCGGCTATTGAATGAATAGAATCATAGAGCAAACCACGAGAATACTCAAATAGACCAGCAGGATCTTGCTCCATCCTTTTCTTAAAGCCAGCTTGCTCCTCAGAAAAATTCTCTGATCTGTTTCCAAATCCAAGCCCATTCCGCATGCTCCATAGAAGATCTCATCCACTATCAACTGTACTCCCTTATCAAAGGGTCTCTTTCCACTGACCTCTCTTAATGATCCGAACCAGAACGAAGAAAGCCACAGTGATATCACGCGAACACGCTGAACGCTTAAGAGTTAAGGTTTTGAACGAAAGGAACAACCATTTCACGTTTTTCCTTTTCTGGTCATTGTTCCCTCTGCATTTCCTTTTTCTTTTCGCTTATGTACCGACAAGATGCTCAGAATCTAGTTTAACGGGGCCCTTCTTGACGTGAACGAGTAATTTCCTTCACATACACCTGGCCTTTCATCATGTCCAATCGCATCCCAACGACATGCTAAGAAGACAGAGCACAACAGATGGGGGGAGCAAAGAGCTCGACACAGCTGAAAATTGCATGAAAATACGTTAGAGAGATAATTGAATTGAGAAGGACCGAAGAGATTTTAACTCATGTTGCTCTTGGGCATGGCGTAAAATTCTTGCACTACGGGGTGAATTTCAACCCCTCTTTAGATGGAAGATAGGAGATGGGGAAACTGCGTCGCTCTGGTTTGATCCATGGCTTGATATTGGCCTTCTTAATTCGGTGTTCTCGGATAATTTCATTTATCAATCAGATTTGACTAGACAAGCAAAGGTGAAAGACTTATATTCCCCGGATGGACTACTGATTCTTCAGGAGCTGCTAGCATGGGGAGTTACAGTCCCCCCCCTCTCCCAAGGCCAGGACAGATTTATATGGGTGGAGGACCCCTCGGAGAAATTCTCGGTGGCTTCGGCCTGGGTTGCAACTAGGCGTAAATCTAATTTGGTACCTTGGTCTTCTTTTGTGTGGAGTAAGGCTATTGCCCCTAGACATCAATTTTTACTTTGGCTTATTGCCAAGAACCGTCTCCCAACTCAGGCTTTCCTTATGGCCTATGGAAGAATTCCTAGCTCGGTTTGTGCACTTTGCAATTCTAGGCCTGACTCGGCTGACCACTTATTTTTTGATTGTTGTGTCTCTAATACGTTGGCCATCTTTTGGGCTGCCAAATGTAACCTTCCATGGTACAATTCCTCTTGCATGGACAACCTGATTTGGGCTATTACCCACCTGTCTGGGAGAGGTTTTTATTGGGAGATAGCTCGGTTCTCCTTTGGTACTCTTTGCTATGCCATTTGGAAGACCAGGAATGACATCCTATTTCGGAGTCGTAACCTTAGTATCCCAGCTATGAAGCAGTACCTATCCAAGGCGGTGAAGGACAAAGCTCTTGCTTTCAAATGGGTCGAAGATAACTCCAAGAATAGGAGATTGCAGCGTAGTTGGGGGATTGATCCATGTATTTTTACTGTGGAGCCGCACTTGGCCTAGTCTAGGACTGTTAGGGTCCCTTTTGTTGATGTATATCATAGTTTGTCTTGAGAATTTGGTGAAGGTGGTACCATTTCACTCCAGTGACATGTTGTCCAGTTGAGTGCTTGCTGGTGCCATGATTTACCTTCCTGTATAATCTCTCTGGTTGAAAGTCTATAATACTTACCTTACCAAAAAAAAAAAAAAAAAAAAAAAAAAGAGATTTTAACTCTAACTGATTTGCAGTCCGCTCCAAAAGTATACAGCCCCAGTCCTAGTCTTCCACAGGTAAAAACCGGTTAACTCAAGCTCATTACGAGAAGAACGAGACAGTGCTCACGAAACGAGGAAAACATGATTTATTTCCACCACAAAGACTTAAGAAATTGAAAGTCTCAAGTGCAGAGAGTCATCCTGATAACTCGATCCCCATTACACCATATGCGAGATAGGGCTACATATTGCCCCTATCCCATCAGTTTCAACTGTAACTCATCAAACTGATCTAGCAAAGCCAAGATCAAAATCCACATAGGAAAGAAGAAGCGAGTCTATATTACAACGAATATGGATTTACAGGATCCCATGAAACTGATAATTGCAGCGCAAAACAACTCAAGGCAAATAAGGATGACCATTCATCATATTCGAACCAGGGCCTCCTGCACGTCTTCCTGGGCAACACAGGCACCCACTCTGCTGCTCCGAGGAGCTCTGGTCGGGAAGCTCCTCCAGACTCCTTCCTCCACCGTGCAGCACGCCACCTTATCACGTTCGTGGCATTGAAAGCTGAGCCCAGGCAATCTGAATTAGAAACAATCACAAAAAGCAAAAAAGAAAAGAAAAAGGATTCATCGCCACAAATAAAACCAAGAGGGCTCAACTTCAGCGAGTACACTACAGTGTGAGGCATAAACTAGAACACTACAGCCGATTAAAATCATAATTTGCTAGGTCTAGCCCTGGTGAGTATTCGATAAGGCTAATGAGATTGACAGGAATTACCGGGAACCAACCGGGAACCAAGATGCGTCATCGGGACATTATATTAAAATCATAATAAGCTATTGAAAGTGAGTTAACACGATTATGTCAGCTCAACACTAATTAGTATTAAGATCTTTAATGCGATATATCTTCTCACTTAACAAGAAACCTCACTTGAAACCTCTCTCCTCATCTATAGTGTTGATTTTTTAATCCCTCTTCATTACAAAAGATGAGAGGCAACCAAAGATATGTGATTCAATTCATTTTTCTAATTTTAAGCAGGCATATTTTCTTTGACCATAAAAAGTTATTAATTTTCAGCAAATCGAACGCATGAAAATCTAATTAACTAATTCTTGGAAAATTCTTTCATTCAAACAAATTCACCTAAGTTTATTAAACTGATATGCACTCTTCAAACATAATTAAAGGGAGAAATAAAATAAATATCACATATGAAACTAGCTATGTGACTATGTGCTTTGTATATTGATAACAATTTTTTTTTTGGTAAAGTAAGTATTAATATATTGATAACAATTTGAATGCTCATTCAAGCCTAATTTGCACATGTGCTGAGTTCGAAACTAGCTATGGGACTATGTGTGCTTTGTGCGAATATATTGGTGAACATTTTCCTATCTAACCGATCGCATGCTTTTTTTTATATCCATTGTAATGCTTTTTGCAGTTGGTAACCCAAAATGTGACGTTGGATCGATTTGGAGAGAGGGACTTGAGGGACTTTGCTCGTGGAGCCAACGATGCCCTAAGTTGTTCCATAGGGATAATATCTTAAATTTCAACTACACTTCTAATTCTCTAATCTCTATCACATCCACCAAGAAATAACTTGATATATGTACATTTTCACTAATATCTTGCTAAATTAAAAGGATTGATTTCTTACTTTTTCTAGTCACTGTTCTTGGTTTTCTCCTTAAAATGTCCCTAACCATTCACTGTATATGTCTACAAAAGCATAAATTGATGCCACATAATTAATATTATCATTTACTGAGGCCAAACAACTTCCACCACCTTTTTGTTTTTTTCTTTTCCTTTCACGATTTTATCTTATGTATAGTTTGCTTGTGTTAATACCATTTTAAAATTAAAATAGGAACATACTGCTTCATTATATATATAGTCCATGCCTCATTTGCACATAAACTAGCTATGTGACTATGTACCTTGTGCGGTTACATATTGGTGAGCACTTTCCTATTTAACCGTTTACATCCTTTATTTTTACTTTGACAGAGTATGTGTCGTTTGAGGTTGTTGTCCCTCCCATTTGAGTTTTGTAGAATTAAGAGTTCAAGTCACTTTACTTTTCTTCCATGAGATTGCACGGATATGTGGTGTGTGATCCATACAGCATGATAATTATTATTATTTGTTCGAAATTTGCGAAAGATAAAATGCGAGGGTTCTTTGGTGAATGACTCATATTAGTAGCTTCAACTACCAATTTTTCTTAACTTCTTTAACAATTTTGTTTTGATTTATTGAGTTCCTCAAACTTGCATCCACACTGAATGGACAGAATTGGCAAAATGTCAAAGAATTTAGGACTAAATTAGTCAAATTAAAAGATTTAGGACTTGATAAGAGCAACAAGTTTAGGACTTTTTGAATTATTCTTTCCGTTATCAAATGTTATCACTCTGTTCATATAATACAATTACGAGAATTATATCTTCTTACATGTAACTAGAATATGATCACACACGATGCGTGTGCAATAAATAAAAATGTTTGGCTAAGTACACACTATAGTTATTCGTACGTGTTATTAGCTTCATATTGTTCAATTAGCTAAAAAAATGAGAAAGAGAGAGCACTTCATACTCTTATTTTAATTCGTTCAATGTGATCTCTAAATTGGACAATCCAATCAAAGGTAAGTCTAAATAGTGTAACTAGTCGTGCAATTATCGCCATCACAAAAGACATGAGCCGTGCAATGATTTATGTGACTTGGCCATTCACCACATAGTTTCCAACCACACCAATGATATTGGTATTCGAAACCCAAATTGCTTATGACCTCGAGATCATCAATATTGAGTCATGGCAATCTTGATATATCTGACTAGGCCAATGATGCTTTTTTATTTACATTCACACGAATATATCAATTATGTCAACTCAACATCAATAAGAATCAACATCATCTAAAGATGAATTGACCAATTCAATTTTCTATCTTAATGATGGAATTGAACACACAATCTCGCTTACCAATACCTTCACTTCAAATCTCTCTCCACATTAGAAAAGATGAAAGGTGACCAAAGATATGGGATTCATCAGGTTGATGCAATATTAAAAAAAAAAACTCAGTGGTCTAAAGAATACTACACATAATGTAATGCACAATACATTTCAACATAAAAAGCTTATACAAAGGAATCACAATGATAATAATCAAAAGCTAGACACAAAGATATGCTTAATACAATCAAAGTGATCCAACTTATAAAGTACTTAGTCTCGTTGAAGTTTCAAATGGCCACTGCACCAAACGTCACTGTGAACCATCTTCAATCATAAGACTTTTTGGTTTCACCTTAATTATAGTATTTTATAATAAGCATATATAAGGTACAGACTTTTTTACAAATCACCATCCATTACCAATGATGCAAGTAGTTAATTGCTACAAATCAAACCACCCTAATCAATGGTGTGGACGTTCTTGCTAACTTGCTAAAAAGGACTACACCGACTGTATAGTTAATGCAAGTGCTTACAGTATATGTTGTTTTTAATATGTATGTATAAGTGTCAATGTATATTATGGCTTATTAGTAAATGGCCAATTAGGTTTGACACAAGTTGAGCATAAACCCCCGCGTCAAGAAGGATGTGTCTTATGCATAAAATTATATTACAGCTATATACCCTCTTTATGAGAAATAGTCAACGCTTTTTGGAAATTTTGACCTTAAAATTTCATATGTTTCCCGTCAAAAAAATCATGATCGGTTTTGATTTATGATAAAGGCAAAGTAAGGGAAGTCTCAGTAATTTACTACAACTATATGCACTCTTCATTAAAAATGATTAACTCCTTTTATTTTTAACACATCAAGACATTTTATTAATACGACTTAAATGCAACCTCCTCTAATTTTTTTTCTTTTCTATTTATTTTCATTAGAAAAAAGGTATCCTAAAATGCTTTGAAGTAGTATCTAACAACATGGCTTGCCAACATGTGGTTTTAGACAAAAAATTTCGGATATCAACGCAATGGCTTAAGATACAACAATAGACCAAAGAAGCACGTAGCGAAACACACAAACACATAGGAAAAAGAAGCTAAAGGAACAACGTATATGTTTATATATGTGGATTTACTCACGACAAAACATATCCAAATGGAAGGTATGCACCACTGATTTTGGTGGTTCGTAGCGACACATGGAGCAATGGCCATTGTATTCAAAAATAGCTTGTTCTTCACAATTAAAAATACAAAAGTGAAAGATAGAATTGTGAAATTTTCAGTATATTTCGATGTACAATGAAAAAGAATACATGACTCATCTATAGGCTTTATTAAATGACTATATAAGATAACATATCAATCAAGATATGCACAATCAAATGGAGATATATGCACAATCTTGAGAGATATAAAGAATCAATAAAATTATCTAATTATCTCTAACATAGGAAATTATCCTAGAAAAATCTCTAATTATCTTAAATATTCACAAGTAAAAATGATCATAACATGCACATAGACACACATCCTTTGCTAAGGGTTTGATCAAGAGCGACAAAGATGAAAATGGAAGAGGGCAAGGCAATTCCATATAAGGCAAACATAATCTCGAATGGCACATGGAAGCTAGGGTGGATTACATTCAATGCAAAGAAAGAGATAGACTAAATCCAATATGGGATGCAGATTTCTACATTGTTTTAGTTAAGGATTTTGGTGTGGGCCTACATCCCAAGGATGACACTAATGACAATGATGGGGAAATTACTAATCTAGACTAAATGAAATTTGGACCGCTAGATTGGATGACACACATCAATCTCAATGGTTTGAATTCAGTTTGATTCGCATATTGAACTCATCTAATGATTTCTCTAATTGATTTGACATTGACAAGGCTTGTTTGGAATGTGATGTACACTTATAGGACCGAAAGTGTATTTTCTTCTTCTTTTATCTACAATGGCGATCGAATGAATGGAATTATAGAGCCAACCCAAGAATCATAGAATAAACCTGTGTTTTATGGTGGGAGCAGGGAATTTCTTACATTTTTTTTCAATTTTATTAGTTTCATTTGGTGAAATGAATCTAAATCACATTCTTTTATCTAGGCTAAATCTTTATCCATACATACCATGGCTTGAATGTAGAGGGATATAGCTAGCCATTTTCATTATTAGGGTGCATTAACTAAGTTATTCGCTTTAAAGTGTGAAACCTGAGTTGGACTTCTTTAGGTATTATCAATCATGACAAAAAATGCCATTATCGTATTCTTTGAATGTTGAACATAATCCATAACAATTAATGTGAATAGGTCATTTGAATGGAAGAAAATATCTTAGTTTCAAAGCCCTAAAAATTTTAGAATCATATACGAGTGCCTAGTTCTTTTTTTTTTTTTTTTTTTTTTTTGTTGAAACAAGTGCTTAATTTACGTGGAACGAGGCCAAGAAAACATAAAAGTATTTTAAAACCAATTAAAACTATTACTTTCATTTTGCATCACCACCACTTCAGCTTTTTTTCTAGCAAAAAAAATTGATTGAGTTTAATTTGCAATTGGTCAACATAAGGTAAGGCTATGCCTTTCATGATTAGTAAACATTGAAGAAATCAATGTTTTTTAAATAGACTAATTGATCAATTTCTTCCTAACTTATCACCCAAATTGTAAAATCTATATGTAAAACTTGCAATTTGATCATCAGGATTTATTCAAGCAATACTTCATAAAGAAAGAAACATTTTAGCAAAAACGTTAATTCCATGTCTCATAAGAAAATACATGAGAAATTATGATAGCTCTCAGTTGACATTGACTTAGAGGTGTTATACAAATCGGGTCAAGTACATAAATGGGTCGGTCCAGCTTGCAACAACGCCAAGTATAATGGATCACAGGCCAAACCATTCCGACCTGACCTAGTTGCTCTGCCTAACTTGGCCATCAAACAAAATTAAGATGTATATTTCCATGTCCAGACAAAAGAAGTTTCACAATTGCAAGTGGAGAGAGAAGGGACTTTCTCACCATATTCGTCTTCCATAGAGCCACAATCGTAATTTTGTGATGATGTAGTATGTTCTTCGGTCCAAAACCCTTGCCTACATATGCTCTCCATCTCACTGATCGCCCTCTCTTGTACTCATCATCTCTGAATCGTAATTTCATGATGGAGCGATACGTTCTTCAATAAAAAAAAAAAACCATTGCCTATATATGCTCCTTATCCGGTCGATCTCAAACCCTATCTCGTACTCGCCATCTCTCTCTCACTTTCAATTGTTGGAGGTGCAATCTGAGAGAGTTGCGCAAATCTCCATTTATGTTGGTATATCAGGATCTTCTCACCAGTAATAATATGTTAATTGGACTTGCCACGACAATAGCTCGATCAAATCAAGTTGTGTATCACATTTGCAATACTAGCATCGCCTTAACATAGATGCTTCTGTTTTTTTGCTACTATAGATATTGATTCCAGGTGAATTGGACGGTTCAACAAAATGTAAATCTAAATAATGTAATCTGTCATCGTGATCCCAAAGAACATGAGTCGCGCAATGATTTACCTCACTTGACCAATCACCTCAAAGTTTCAGACCATGCAATTGGTATTGGTCTTCAAAAATATGAGCTCGAGTTCATAAATATCGAGTCATAGCAATCTCGACATGTCTAGCTAGGGCAACGACGCTATTGAATTTGCATTTGCATAAGTATATTAATTATGTCAGCTCGACAATAACGAGAATTAAGATCATCTAAGGATGAATTAACATTTTGAATTTATTCCCTTAAGATAGACCATGACATATATTCTCACGCATCAAGATACTTCATTTAAAATCTCTCTCCTCACATATAGTGCTAATGTTGTGATCTCTCTCTCCGTTACAAAAGATAAAAGTTAAGTAAATATATGGGATTCATTAATTCATTGCAAAGAAAAGCTCAAGTGCTTAAAGATCACTAAACAAAATGTAACGCATGATACATTTCAACACAAAAAGCTTATACAAAGGGAATCACAACGATAACAATCAAAAACTAGATGCAAAGACATGCTTAATAGAATCAAAGTGATCCAATTTATAAAGAACTTGGTTGAGTTGAAGTTTCAAATGGCCGCTGCATCGAACGCCACTCTGAACCATCATCAATCATAGGACTTCTTGATTTTACCTTAACTATTGTATTTCATAATAAGTTAATGTTAGGTTCAAACTTTTCTACACATCTCATCCATCACCAATGATGAGGGTCATTAGCTAATTGCTAAAAAATAAAAAATAGTTGACACTTTTTATTTCTGAAAACTTGACCTTAAAATTCCATATGTTTACCATCAACAAAATCGTAATCAGTTTTGATTTATGAGATTTTTATTTATGATAAAAGCCCAAAATAAAGGAAGTAATAGTAATTCTAATACAACTATATGCAATCTTCATAAAAAAATGGTTAACTCTGTTTATTTTGAACACAACGCATTTCATTTATTTGATTGTGATGCAAACTCCTCTAATTTTTTGTTTTTGTCATGTCATATGTAAAAAAAATAGTGCAAAATTTCGCAGAAATCAATAGCTTTTCCTTTAAAGATTTATCTAATAACATGACTTGTTAAACTGTGATTTTAGACAAAGATCTTTGGATTACGACACACTAGCTTAAGATTAAAAAAAAAATTGATCAAATAAGCATACAGTGAAAACACACAAGCACACACACAAAAAAGGATGTGTATATATGTGCAGATTTACGCAAGACTAAACACATATCCAAAAGGAAGGTGTGGTGGCAATGGAGCATCACAGTGGTACGCATAGCTAGGCCTACTAGCAAATAGTGAACTGATTTTGAGGGTTCACAGCGGCAAATGATGCAGTGGCCATTTTCTTCAGAAGCAACTTCTTCACAAATACAAAAGGTCATATCTGCACACTAACACATAGACACAACCTTTGCTAGGGTTTTGATTGAGAGTGATAGAGGTAAAAAAGGATGAGGGGAACAACCTGTATATAAAGAGGGGTCACAATGATGGTAAGGAGAGAATCAAGCAATTCCATACAAGGCATGCATAATCTAAATTTACACATGGAAACTATGGGTGGAAGTGCATTCAATGCAAAGGAAGGGATGGACCAATTATGATAAGAGTTGTGGATTTCTTCCCTATCTAGGTTGCAAATTTCAATGGATGGGCCCACCCAATGATAACACTAGTGAAAAATGTAAGACAATTACTCATTGAACTTATCCCATACATGCCAAATCAAATTTTGACTGTGAGACCAATTATGATATGGGTTTTGTAGACCCACAAATTTTAATGATGACACTAGTGAAAAATGAAAGAGAAATTACTCATTGAACTTATCGCTTATATGCTAAACCAAGTTTTGACTGTTAGATTGGATAAAACCCATCCATCTAATTGGTTTGAATTTAATTTGATTCGTATATTATACTAATCTAACGATATTTCAAACTAACTTGAGATTAACAAGGTGCAAATTCTTTTTCTTTTTATAGCTTTTGCCAATTACATTGTCGATTAAATGGATAGAATCATAGAGATAGCCACAAAAATGGTAAAATAAACTTTGTAGTCTATTGCAAAAGCAATCGAAGGCTTACCGTTTTTTTATTATATGATTGGCTTAATTTAATAAAATGATTCTAAATGGCATTTTTGGTTTTTTTTTAGACTACATCTTTTTTCAAATATACCATGGGTTGAATGTGGAGGAGCATAGCTGGCCATTTTCCATTATTATGGTGCATTAACTAAGTTACTTGACTTTAGAGAGTGAAACCCGAGTTGGAGATTTTTAGGTACTTTCCACGTTACCACTTATGACAATACAATCAAAAAAAAAAAAATCAATCATGACAGCAAGTGTCATTATTATATTTTGAGCATTGAATATAATTAATTGACTTAATTTTTTTTGGTCATATTCTGATTTTCACTCTCAAACTTTTGGCTGCACGCTGCAACCGGTCGCCACTGCATGCCCACTGGATGACCGTTCCCGAGCCCCCTCCGCCACACTGAAGCCACCACAGCAGTCCCTTCCTCTCGATTCAGCTTTGTCTAGTCTCCCTCGGCTGAGACCCGTTTTGGACCGCCTTGTCTCAAAGAAACAGAGGTGCCCATGTGTTTGCCTCGTCGCTGCCGTCGTGACCGTGTTGTCAAATTCATCGCCGGGTGAGTTTACATTATAAACCCTAGATTAGTCCATTAAACTCGTTTAGGGGGAGATTAGATTAGGGTTTATATTAGTTAGGAGGCCAATTAAGTTAAATGTGATTATATGTTGTTTACGTGGTTAATCGTGGTTCAAGATAATTATCGGTGATTAGTTAGGGTAATTAAAGATTAGTAGGATAATCCATATTAGTATTACTTTATTAAAAAGAAATAATCTCTTATTATTATTATTTATTAAATTTCGAAATTAAAATAATAAATTCCGAAATTATTATTTATTAAATTCGGAAATTATTAGTATTTATTGAAATGTGGAATTAATATTATTTATTGAAATTCGGAATTATTATTAATTATTTTAATAATAATTGATTGTGGTCTAATTACGAATAGTACTGTTTATTTATAATTAAATTGTGGGATTTATTTTATGTGTCGATAATTATAAACGCATGTTGGACTGTTGATTGAATTAATTGCGTGATTGCTGGAAATTATTGCGTGTTTGATTATTCTAATTACTTATGCCTGGACGTATGTGCATTGATTGCATGTATTATAAAAAGGCAAAACCCCAAGATGTCGAGCATATATATGTCAAGCTTTGCGAGAAAAGTATGAACGGTATACTCTTTGATGAGGCATGAAAGCGAGACGGGTTTTGAAATAAAATGTGATCACGTATCATTCTTTCTTGCAATTTATATCCGAGAAATATGCAGTGATTTATATTGTGAGCATGTACCGCATTTGCATCGGCTAATTTGCAAGATTAAAATGGATCATGGTGGTATGCTCATGTGGTCAATTAATTGAACCCATCACCCCAATGGTAGATCCGGGGACGAAGTCCGATTTGTCGGAATTCCCGACGGGTGTCCGGATGTGGGTCGCGGTAGAAGCCGAGCTTATGCTCCCTCTAAAATGTCATCTGGGAGGAGGCCCATGACGTAGCCATGCCTCACAGGGAAGGACAATGCCTGGTTTACGACTAGTAAACCGCCAACCCGAGGGTTGTGCCATGGTCCGGGAGGTCGCAAAAATTGGAACACGCATGAATGCAGAGGTGCATGAGAGACAAGTTGACATTGTGTTCTGATTATACTTGTACTTGTTGCACTGTTTATGATATGCCTGAGTTGGTACCGTGCAAGATGTGGCAATAGCTAAGTGAGATCGTCTGCAATACGATGATTAATGCAATGCTGAGAGTGCAAGGTGCATTAATTGTGTATTGCATGTATATTTATCGTGCAGGGTATGGCATGATCGGGTAAGGTCGCTTGCGAGTCGATTGCTTGTCCATGTGTTCATGAGATCACTAAATGTATTAAGTCATTGCCTAAGATATATGGTTGTTCTACTATTGACCTACTTAAAGTATTAGACCGTGCCATAGGTACTCGAGGCGAGTTGGTGTCCTAATAGGGGCTTAGAGTGAGAATTTGCTGAAATTTATATCTCACTGGTTATTGTATAAACATTTTCAGGTCTGTTGGAGGAAGATTCAGCAAGTGGTGCATTTTGAAAAAAGTAGATTAACCCTAGCCCTATTTGTTTGGTTGGCTCTATAGGAAGTAGCCCGTGGTAATGGCCTGTTTGTGTAGACTTCCTAAGGTTAATCATAAAATGAATAAACCAGCATTATTGATTGTGTTTCATTTTTTACTTTCCTGACTATCCCATTTCGTTAAGTTGTACAGGAATTAATTATCGCTTCCACATGCGCTTAACTGAAAAATAAAAAGAATAGTCGGTGACACGTCCTAAGATGTAGCATTCAAATGACCGAAAGAGAAAAAGGGGATCGTCGCGTGCTCAAGGGTCAAGGCATAACATCCCCATCAGACACCATAATGAAGAGATCAGTTTGAAACAGACCTTCCATCTGGTTTGCTCAGTCCGATCGCTCCGACAGGCCCTCAATGAATTCCTCACCATTTGACATAATATCCATGGAACCATATATTCCATCTCCCAGTTAAATATCTGCACTCAAAGCCACCACCACTTCACCAACATTGGGTAACTAGATATTCACCATTCCAGATCATTCAGCTTGAAAAGCTATCTACTCAACTAGTAGCAAGCCACTTGAGTTGGAATGATTGTTTGCAACATGCATCATGGCGCACACTGGTGGATTTGGTTAATTCATTAACTGCTCCACAGGAGCTGCACCAGCTAAGGGTCTAGATAAACTCACAGAACTGAGGAATTGGTGTGGGATAGGGAATAAACTTACCATCATGTGACTTTTGCTGTAATTGCTATACATAGAAGTGTGGTAATAACACGTGATTTATTTTCTGTCAGCTTACTTGAAAGTTGTAATCAAATCTAATGGTGTACAACTGAAGGAGCTCATAGACAAAAGGTAAGTTTCGCTTTCTTAAACAATAAGTTCAATGAAACTCCCATAGAACCCACATGGTCCTTGTTTCTTTCATTATTAAGCGACTATTAATCATGTCGTTGATTTACATGCTTTTATTCATACAAATCTTGCAGCTTCTAGAGAAAGAATCCATTGAATGGACTGAAGAGGGAACTGCAGGAACCATTTCAATTGTGTTGGACGACTAGCGAGAAAATCTGAGCTTTTACAAGAAGAATTCTGGGAATACATTTCCGTTCCTTTCCAAGAAGTTACCCGCGATGAGAATTTTAGTCATTCTTTGCTCACCTGTTGCTGGTGTATATATGCAATGAAAACACACAGACAAAAAAAGAAATTTTATTGATTTGAAAACACATAGATCCACAGAGAAAATAAGATCAAAGAAAAACATATGAGTCTGTATATACAATTTACACAAGATGAAACACCTACCTAGATGGAGCGGGTGGCGACAATGGAGAGTTACAGTGGTGCACACAACCAAGCCCTCCAAGCAGATAGTGTTGTGGTAGTGGTTCTTATGATTCAGAGTGCCGTTCGATGCGGTGGCCATTTTCTTCAGAAGCAGTTTCTTCCTCACCTCCTCCTTAATAAATACAAAAGAAGAGAATAAGACACACAAAACCTTTGCTAGGGTTTTGATCTAGAGAGTTTCATCCGATCCAGTAGCCATTTCCTCTGGAAGCATTTTCTTCTTCACCTCCTTTTTGACAAACACAAAAGATGAGAATAAGTCACACACAACCTTTGCTAGGTTTTTGATCTATAGTGAAAGAAATGAGAATGAAAGAGGAGAATGATATGTAAATAGAGGGGGGTCATAATAATGGTAAGGAGAGAATCAGGCAATTCCATACAAGGCATGCATAATCTAAATTTACACATGGAAGCTATAGGTGGAAGTGCATTCAATGCAAAGGAATGGATGGACCAATTATGATAAGAGGTGGATTTATTCCCTATCTAGGTTGCAAATTTCAAAGGATGGATCATAATGATGGACCAATTATGATAAGAGTTGTGGATTTCTTCCCTATCTTGGTTGCAAATTTCAAGGGATGGGCCCACCCAATGATAACACTAGTGAAAAATGTAAGACAATTACTCATTGAACTTATCCCTTACATGCCAAATCAAAATTTGACCGTGAGACCAATTATGATATGGGTTGTGTGGACCCACAAACTTTAATGATGACACTAGTGAAAAATGAAAGAGAAATTACTCATTGAACTTATCCCTTAAATGCTAAACCAAGTTTTAACTGTCAGATTGGATAAAACCCATCCATCTAATGGGTTTGAATTCAATTTGATTCATATATTATACTAATATAATAATATTTCATACTAACTTGAAATTAACAAGGTGCAAATTCTTTTTCTTTTTATGGCTTTTGTCAATTACATTGTCGATTAAATGGATAGAATCATAGAGATAGCCACAAAAATGGCAAAATAAATTTTGTATTCTATTGCAGAAGCAATCGAAGGCTTTCCATTTTTTTATTATATGATTGACTTAATTTAATAAAATGATTCTAAATGGCTTTTGGTTATTTTTTTAGACTACATCTTTTTCCAAATATATCATGAGTTGGATGTGAAGGAGCATAGCTGGCCATTTTCCATTATTATGGTGCATTAACCAAGTTACTTGACTTTAGAGAGTGAAACCCGAGTTGGAGATTTTTAGGTACTTTCCACGTTACCACTTATGACAATACAATCAAAAAAATCAATCATGACAGCAAGTGTCATTATTATATTTTTTGAGCATTGAATATAATTAACTGACTTAATTTTTTTGTCATATTCTAACTTTCACTCTCAGACTTTTGTCATGCTTTCTTGCAGAGCGTGAAAGTCAAAACTCACATCTGAAACTAAATCATCCTCACCCCAATCCCTATGAAAATGTAGGGATTTGAACCCCATTTCTATGTGGGAAGAGTGGCCATTAAAGCAAGCCTCAATGATTGTAAATAGTTAATTTGGATGGAAAAAAACACCACAGATTCAAAACACCTATCGTTTTTCCAATCACATAAACGTGCGTAGTTTAAGTGAAATGGAATTCAAGCAAAAAATCCAATGCTCTTCGTCGTTTGATAGTAAAAGTTCTAAACTAATCGAAACTATTATTCTAATTTTGCATCGCTACCATTTCACTTATTCTTTTTCCCGGAAAAAAGTTATTGAGTTTAGTTTGCAATTGATCACTATTGAGTGTTGGGAAAATCCCTATGTTGTTTTGAAGATAACAAAGATAATCAAAGGCTACTAATGTGTATATTGGTTGAGTAGTGTTGGGTAATATATGCACAAGCCAAGATGTATATGTTATCATAAATGGCACTAGAAATTCTAATATTATGAGTTTTCTATCACTGTCAAGATTGCTTCCGATATATGAAGTAAACAAGGTATTGGGCAATGAAGATATCTATAAGCTTAAAGGTATTTTTAGATAAGATGAACATTTGGAATGACCTTGATCGAGAGTAAATAAGTTGAGAAGAATGGGAATGTTTGTGATGGCTTGGAGGTACAAAGATCAGGTGAACAATTGGATGGACCTAGTAGGTAAACAAGCCTAAAACAAGGATGTTCGGTAAAGCTTAGGAGGATCATGAAAATGAGCAATTTGACAAAATCGAAATTACCAATATGCTTAGAAGGAATAGAAAGATCGTCATTGCTATCAGGTGTAGGGGATTATTATCAGAATAGCATATTGTTGGCAAAGAGTAGTTGTCTTATGTAAAAGATGAAAGACTATGACAATACTAGTGATCCTTGTGAGTTTAATAAAGATAAGGAACCATCGCATGTACAAGGTATCCTTGGAGATATTTGGAAGCTGACTTAGTCAAATTAGTAAAGACGAGGAATCGACAACGGATGCTAAAATCTTTGGAGATCTTTGGAAACTGATATGGTTAATCACCGAAGATGAAAAATCAGTTAGGATGTTAATGTTCTTGGAAGTCTTTGTATGTTAAAGAAGTCAAAAGGATCATGGAATGATTGATCGCAAGTCATCCATATGGTTTGTTAGTGAACGACATTAACAAATTAGTAAAGATCTGCATGTTGTCTTGATTAGAGGTAAAGGATCGTAAGGATATTTAGTATTGGAGATGTTGATCACTTGACCACTTAAAACATTAAAAAGAAGAAAATAGGCATTGACATGGCTTAGAATTTGCAAAAGATCACTAGAGTTTGATCGGGAGTAGTTTTGGCATGAATGAGCATGTTTAACAATGGTACACTGACAATATTTGGGAATAATCGCTATCAGAGAGCCGTTCTTACGATCTTTAGCAACGATGCTATTAGCAACGGCTAAAACCAATAGCTACTTAAGGACTTTGATAGGCATCAGTAATCTGAGGATGGATGGCTATATATCGAGTCCAAAAAAAGTAGTTGGGTTGGGTAGGAATGAACAACAAGTGTCTTAGGCTTTGACGTTTCTTCTTTGCTCTATTTTTGCTATTAGCTACTATGTAATCCTCATGTCAACATTTGCGCGGTTCTAATATTTATAATCCGTGATAAGAGTAAGTGTACTAGAGTGATAGCAATACGTGAATCCTAGTAGTGTAATCTACTAGAGAGGCGATACTTATTAATTGTAACTTATCTTGAAGATTACCAGAGAATTCTAGCCTTATTGTGGCCATTAGTGTTAGGAGTGAACATAGGCTTGTTGATAAAGCTTAATAACTATATATTTGCTTACGAATCTTCTATATCTTCACTATTTGCATTGCTTGATTTTTCTTATCACGATTTGTTAAATAGTGGCAGATGCACCTAATTTATACAATCTATTTCTACTCATGTTTGAAGTTGAACTTGTTATCTTTCACAAATTTTTTTCATAGTTCTCAAACAACCCTACTCATCCCACCTCTTATTGTATTGTTAGCCCCAATACAAGGTTAGGCATTACTTTCAAATAAAAAATACTTGGGCTTCTTAGTGTGCCCAAAAAGCATCACATAAAAAAATTTAAACAAATGAGTAATGTTGTATATTTGGATACTAATTTACAAAATTATAGAATGCCTAGCTGGACAAATTACAAATGGATTGCATTCGATATGAATATATATGGTACATCATCGAATATACTATTTTGTAAATCAATTTTAATATAAAGAACAAATTTGAAGAAAGAACTACATTAACGGTATCCGATCTAATAGTTGGTAACCCCAAATGTGACTTGAATGAAAATTTTCTTGAATGTCATGCTGATAACAAATATTGAATTTTTACCATTTTAATCATATAATTTAAACATACTTCTCCTTCTTGAAAAAATAACATCTTCATAATCTAAACCTAAATTAAAACTTTCTTCCTCATTTGAATGGTAATACTTTGGTTCATACTCAAAAGTATCTACTAACTAAGGATTAGTCGTTAACTCAATTGGAAAGTTAATTTTTGATTGGTAAGGATGAGTCACATCAATGTTAGTCCCAAATTTAAGCCTATGTCTCGTTGAATATTCATTTATCTTTCTCCTTACTTCAATCAGTTCAAGATCATCAATTTGTCAATCAAATGTTCAATATGCACCAAATTACATGCATCATCATCGTCATCCATCCATATTACCAATAGTAACCCGATTCCCATCATCATTAGCATTCTCAAACACACTTTTTAATACATTACCGACCACATTATCAATTCTTCCTACATCCACATCATACAAACCTTCATTTTCTATCCCGCACCCTATCTCAGCACTCATCTCTTCATTAGCAATAAGCTCAACATACAAATCAACAATGTCATAATGTGCATATGATATAGAAGATCTTTCACAATAGAGTTTGCCCATAAATACCTAAAATCATCCTCAAAAGCGTTATTTTTAGAATTTCTATAATAGATTATTATTATATTATACTCACTCAAAGCCTCAATAGTTTCAATTATATTAATGGTGAACTCTTACTTAAGTGTAATTCTATGACATTGAACTTTCCACCGGCGTATTTCAAGGGTGGTTCAATTTTGAAATTTACCTCCAAAGAAAGTCATGATGAGAACTTTGTTGTCAACCATTGGACTTACAAATAAACAAAAATAAATAGCAATTTAGATCGTCCAATTATGTAGGCTAGCTCAAGCTCGCATTTTCATCAAATGAAAGCCAATTAAAAGATGAAAGCCAAATATTTTGATTGAAAGTAGGAAGACAATATTGAAGCCATGGATTACTTGGTTCTCGAGTAATCATTTGCAATACTTTGGAATAACAGTATATCCATTGAAAATTATGGAGATGCAGATGTAGTATCAAACCTACTTAGTACAATATTAAATTAGCACACATAGCTACATTCTTCAAATATAAGTTTGTGAATGAAGAAACAAAGTAATTTTAAACACATTCATGTTATGTGATATGAGTAGACTGAATGACGACAAGTCAACGTGTGAAATAAAGTAAACTGAAAAATGTCTAGTTTATCAATGGACATAGCCATGGCCAATGGAATGAGTAGACATTATGTACCAAAATGACAAATAATAGAGTGGAACATGATGCAAACATCGACATAGACCCAAACACTAGCAAATTGAAACAAGACACTCACATTCAACGGTTCAAAATGACTAAGTTAAATCGACAAAGAAGATGCAAACACTAGCACAAATGCAAAGACGCTATACCAATAAGGAGGAGAGAAGCTTAAAGATAGTCACTGTCTCTATTATCAATATCGCACAATCCCCCACTGAGCTCCTACAATTTGCAAAAATGAGAAGGAATATGACGTCATGACACCGTCTATGATTTAGAGGTAGAGACCTTTTGATTTGCCACCATGATATGAAAATGGAAAATGGACAAAAAAGAGATCTCAAACTTTAATCTAAGGCTTGTATCGACTCGCCACCATGATGCACAAAATGTGATTTAGGACTAAGAATTTGGATTTGAGGCAACTATGAAACAACTAGACAAATAAAGAAACGAATTGGTTCTACAACTAAACAAGTCCATTTTTAATATATGAAGTTTTTCACTTAAATTACCTACCGCATAGGAGATAAAAATAATTAAAACAAGCTATATCAACAATTTCCATTAACCAAATTAGACAGAGCAAACGGAGGAACTCGATTACACCAACTTGACACTTGTTAGGATTGTCACGACCCTCCTGACAAGTTAGGGAGACAAGTTCAAAAATAATGTCGAGTTGGGGACCAACACTAATCAAACAACTTGGGTTCTCCCAAACCCTTGGTTCAAATTACATTGGGATTTTCACTTTGATTTGATTAATCTTATGAGATTCTAAATGAAGAGTCACCACTAGCCTTTTGAGGTCGGTTAGAAACTAAATAAGTTATGGAAGTATACCTCATTCCTACTCAACCAAAGATATAGAGTTAAGTATTTGAGTATACTAGTTATCTAACTAATGCACTTTCGATACCTAAACTTAATTAATTGTCAGCTAAATGACCACGCAGCTTTTACCAAATTATAAATCTTAAGGTTCTCATCCGTTAAGTGTCCATGCAATTATTTTTTATTTTATTATGGTCCTAAAATATAATCTAACCATTCAACTAAAACAAGCAAATCACAACTCGGAAAAGCAATAGAAAAGAATCACAATCCATTCATCAAAGATAGTATTGAAAGAACAAATAAAAAGTAAAGTGCAGTAAAGCAAACCGACACGAGTCAATCAAAGAATATAACACGGTTTTGTTATTAAGCCCTAAAACAGTAGTCATGAGCCAATTTCAAATCAAATTTGTCTTATAAAAAATTGATATTTCTAAACCTCAACCGAATTAAAGGTGCTCCTTAATCCATAACGTATATGTATACTAATTAAATGAAGATAAACTAATTCTAATACTAAAAACTAACCACATAATCAAGGCCTATTTTTCTAACCAATTTTCCAATTTCTTTATTTTTAGAAAAAATTAATATACTTTTTTTAATTTTATATTTTTATCATTAATCTTTTCTATTTATTTTCATTACTATTCTCTTCTATGCCCAAAAGCAATTTACGTGACCAAGTTAACATTTTCTCTTTTCTTTTCCTCTATATTTTTCTTTTTTCTTTTCTTTTTTCTTCTCTATGATGATAGAATAGGACACAAGCCTAGGCCCTTAGGCCTAGTCCGTATATGGATCGAACTAGAGCTTCCTCGGTCTGGACTGAGGACGTAAATTGGGCTTTCTATAACAAGCACCTTCAATGGAATCAAACCCAAACCACCAAAAGTCTAATTCTGACCGATTGAAAACCCAAAATCTCTAAAACCCAAATCAAAACCCATTTTTTATGTAATCGCACTAAGCTCATCTTAAATACAATACTAAACCCATTAGCCATCATTACTATTCTAAGCCCATGGCCTTCTTCATATATTGAGAACTCCATTTTTACTGATTCACCATCAAGAAAATCTTAATAATGATCAATATATCCAAGCCTCAAACTAAACATCACCATCATCTACCTCCAGTCGTAGGACCACCAACCTCGTCTGTTGGTCATGAACCCACAAAACCACCTCCAGTCATAGGATTGCCACCCATGTCTGTTGGCCACACCCACAAAACCAAACTATTTCCTCTCCCCTCTTTTGACATTCCAAACACCACCATCATTCATATTGTTAGAATATTTACATAACAAATTAAGCCTTCACATAAAAGTTTAAATTTTTAGAGTAGTTGGCAATGATCCCAAAGTTGGAGATCCTAAGTTTGAATCTTTCCCGATACCATTTATCTTCCCAATTAAATTTTCACACCTAGTACTAAACAAAAGGCCAAATAAGCATGAGGAGTGCAAAATATTTAAATAATATATCACGCATTTATTTAACATTTTAAGTTTTTATAAAGTTTATAGTAATCTCATAAAATTTCACACATGTAGAGAATACAATTTCAAGCAAACATGCATGATTTAGAGAAATTTTAAACAACATATGCACCTGAATTTGCATAAGATATTTTACTCATTCACAAAAAAAATGTTGTATCCGGTGTAAGCTCAGGCGAGGCGGCGACAGCTCCGGCGATGGCACCGGGTGAGGGGAGGAGAGGCGGTCCAAAATTTCGGAGGAGCTCACATGTAGTCACGGCCAGAAGCCGGGAGGGGAGAGGGGGAGCACGGCAGCGACGAATGGGACGGCTCCCAGGGGTTCAAGCAAACATGCGGAGGATGGCTGAGGGTGGCCGTTTCGGGCGAGGACGGCGGCGACCGAGTACTCATTCAGTGCGCACGGGAGAGAGAGAGTAGAGGGAAAAAAAATGTTGTCCGGTAAGAATTGCACCATAACACTGACAAGGAACTAACAGATCTATCCCAATAAAGAGAGCATAGCGAGTTTAGTTGGCAAAACAAATGGACATGAGAATCAACTACTCAAATTTGGCAACTAATTTCATCAAATGGTTCAATTTCAAACACGATTCAGCTATATCTAACAATCAACAAAGTAAAAGCACAGTGCAATAATGAATTGGGATATGTTCACTATAAGTCCTAAAACTTGTCGCGAAAGTGCAATTGAGTCATAAAACTTACAAAAAGTGCAATCAAGTCCTAAAACTTATTAAATATGTGCAATTGAGTTCTAAAACTAACACTGTCAATTTGATTAACAGAAAATGCTTACTTAGCATTTTAATTATTTTTTATTTTCCACGTGGCATTTTTAAAGTAATTTTTTTTTTCACATGGCATTTTTTATTATTTTTTATTCAAGTCTTTTTAAATTTTATTTAAAAAATAAAATTTTATTAATAAACAAAACTGGAAAAAAAATAATGGTGGGGCGCTTTTGGTTCTTCGACCGCCGCGCGCCCATGCCATAAGGGCCAAGGCTAGCCCTCGTGGGGGGGCCGACAACCATCGCCCGGTGAGGGGGAGTCCTTGCCGATCCCAGGTGAGGGCCGGGGCCAGCCCTCGTGGGGGGGGTCGACGACCATCGCCCCATGAGGGGGAGTCCTTGCTAGCCCTAGGTGAGGGCCGGCGACCCTCGCGGTGAGCGCAAGGGCGCTCGGATATGGGCACACCGGCCCTCACGAGGGCCGGCAACTATCGCCCCCCCCTCCCGAGCGAGGCCTCGCCAACCCAAGGTGAGGGCCGACGACCGTCATCAGGCCCCCAATGAGGCTTGCCTGGGTTTGGCGACAGTCGTCAACCCTCGCCTAGGGCCTACGAAGCCTCGGGAGCAAGCGATGGTCGCCGACCCCCCGTGAGGACCAGCGTGCCCAAATTTGGGCGCCCTCGCGCTTATCGCAAGGGTCGCCGACCCTCACCTGGGCCTGAGCAAGGGTCGGCCGTCCTCGCCCAGGGTCGTCGACACCGGCTCTTTTGGCGATGGGCGGCGGTGGCGGCTGAAGCCCCCGCCCTTCTCCCTCTTTTTTTTTTTTTTTTTTTAGTTAATGTTTTTTATTAAAATTTTAGGTTTTCTTTTCCAATTTTTTAATCTAATTAAAATAAGATTGAATAAAATAACAATTAAAAAAATGTTGATGTGGCATTAAAAAATAATTTAAAAATGCCACATCAGCTTTTCCCATTACAACTTTAGAACTCGATTACATTAATTTGATAAGTTTTATAACTTAATTGCACTTTTTGTAAATTTTATGACTTCTAGTGAACATATCCCTAATGAATTAGATGATTCTGGATTAACTTGAACATTTCGTTGAATAGGTAACGAGCATATTTATGAATGTATTTATGTACTAGAAATGAATGAAAAACTAGCATTGCGGTTAATGCCAAGCGTGTTAATGTTCTAATAATCACAAAAATATCTTCAAATCTACTTAAAAATTGTGCAAGCAGTAAAAATATCTTAGGGTATTAGAGCTTCTAATGTATATATCATTAACTCCTTTGGTTATATATCATGCGCTCGTGACCCATGGTTAATTTCTTCAAGACAGTAGTGTTGATTAAATAGATTAATTGACATTTCAAATTTATCTTCCCCAGTCTACTTGTAAATATCTCAACCTGTAATTGCTTGACTCGGTTATTAATGTATTCTGGCTTCGCCTTTGGAAGTTTTTTCCCCCTTAAAATGCTAATTTAGACATTTCATTAAAAAAAATTATGCTCAAAGAATTCATTATAATTCCTAATTGACATCAACTTAGAGGCACCGTCCAAACCAAGTCGACAACCAAAAATGAGTCGGCCCAATTCGCTTCAGTTCCGCACATGACGGACCGACTGCGGGCCGAACCGGCCGGATCCGGTCCAGTCGCTGAGCCGAAACTGGCCATCCGGCGACCCCGCGGAGCAGCTGCCTGGTTAGCAAGATGTGAATTATTGTAGAGAGAGAGAGCGAGCGAGAGAGAGAGAGAGAAGAAGAAGAAGGGGACTTCCTCGGAATATCCGCATTCCTCGGACCCATAATCGTAATTTCGGACGATGCCGCAGCGCACGTCCTTCGGTCCGAAACCCTTGCCTATATATGCTCCCCTGTCTCGCCACTCGCACGCCCTCTTTCGCTCTCGCCATCTCCCTCTCTCCTTCGCTCTCGATTTGCCGTAGGTTCGATCCGAGAGAGAGCTCCGCGCAAATCTCCAATCATGTTGGTCTACCAGGATCTCCTCACCGGTAAATTTCTTCCGGCCTTTAATTAGATGAATTCTGTGCGTAGTTTTGCGTTCTTGCGCGGGGAACCGCTGGTCGGCGATGAGTTTTTTCGATCTAGATCTGTGGCGATGTGTGGGTGTTCTGTGGATCTTCGGTAGAGTTGCATGTTGGGATCTGGGTTCCTGGCTTTGGATGAGAGGATGAGGGATGATCTGATTGAAATATCTGATTTTTCGTGCGTTTTTTTCTTTTTGGGTGGTTTAGCGGTTGATTGATGCTGTAAATTGATTCGGTGAGTCGTGGGTTTTTGGATAGGAGCTCGAAAGTCGCCGACTTTTTCGGTGAAATTGGGTGTTGGGTCATGTGTCATTTGAATTGGTGTGATTGATTGTCTCGTGAGGTAAACAGTGTCTGTTGAGGGTTTATGCCGACAGACTCTGCCACTTTAAGTTGCGGTCGCAGCCAATCCAACATGGTTTGTGGATAGGAGCTCGAAAGTTACTGACTTGTTGGTGAAATTAAGTGTTGAGTGATGTGTCTTTTGAATTGGTGTGATTCATTATCTCGTGAGGCAAACAGTGTCTGTTGAGGGTGTGCTGGACAGAGTGTGCCTCTTTGCGTTTTGGCTGCAGCCAATCCAAACATGTGTTGTGATTTCCTCCTTTTTCTGGAGGGTGATGGGACAGTAATTAAGAGAAGGAACGGAGAAAAAGGAAGTGTTATGGAGGAATATATCATATGGAGGGATGCAGTATGTACATATGTGTGTTCATCTTTGTAGTTTGAGATTGGGATCATGGAATAGGACCGTAGAGCAATTGTTTCATTGAATTCATAGCTGTCACTTGTTACTAACTAAGATGTTTGCTATAAATGCTTATCCCAGGTGATGAGCTTCTCTCGGATTCGTTTCCCTACAAGGAAATCTTCGATGGAGTGCTGTGGGAAGTTGAGGGAAAGGTACTATATCAAAACAGCCCTTATGTAATATCTCAACATTCATATCCATGGGATAGTGAGTATGGTGATGTTAGGCTAATATGTCAGTGGGACATTGAGGAATTTTACTAAGTCTATTGTGACAAGTTAATCTGTTAAACATATCGTATTTACTTGAGTATAATGACATGTAGTCATGCTGAGATTTTTTCGCAGGTCATGCTGTAGCTTTTTATTTTAGATTGAGTAGCCAGGAAAAAAAAAAAGTAGTGTAAGGTCTTCAGGTAGTTTCTGTTCAATCACGGTGATTCTTTTGGGTAGTTGGTCAAGATTTGTTCATTCTTAGATTGGATGAGTTTTTTGGGAGGATTGTTTAATCATTTGCTCTCTATGCTCTTGAGACTTATCATGATATGTGAATTCAGAAATTGGTGGATTTGTCTCTGCTGCTCTTGCAAAGTCATGAACACTTGTAACTCACTGTGGTTTGTTTGAACAGTGGGTTATTCAGGGTGCGGTTGACGTAGACATTGGTGCCAATCCCTCAGCTGAGGGTGGTGAGGATGAAGGTGTTGATGATTCAGCTGTCAAGGTGGTCGACATTGTCGACACATTCAGACTCCAGGTTATGATCACTCTATCATTGCCTACTTGCTTGTTAAGCTTTTGTTCGAGTAAGTTATTTGATAAATTGTTATCACAACCTTGGGCAGGAGCAACCCCCTTATGACAAGAAGCTATTCGTCACCTTCATGAAGAGGTACATCAAGTTGTTGACGCCCAAGTTGGAGGGGGAGAAACAAGAACAGTTTAAGAAGAACGTTGAGGCAGCAACTAAGTTCCTTCTTTCTAAGCTCAGTGACCTTCAATTGTAAGTGGAATGAACAACAAAGTTGTCCTGCAATGTCTCCACTTCTGCTGGGTTGTTCATTGTGCATTTGTCATGTTTTTCCTTGCAGCTTTGTTGGCGAGAGCATGCATGATGATGGCAGTCTGGTATTTGCTTACTACAAGGAAGGCGCCACCGACCCAACATTTTTGTATTTTGGTCACGGTCTGAAGGAAATCAAGTGCTAAGAAACTGGGCGATGCTGCCAAGTCAAGCTATGTTTTCTGTAGTTTTAGTTATTTATTGAAGGACCTTATTTCGGATGTTTTGTATTGGATGACTCATGGCCTCAATAAGCCTGGTGTTTTGGTCGAATGTTACTCTCGTGGTGGTTTGATGCGTCGTTCCTTCGAAAATGCCTCTTTTACTAACTTTGCATACCGCTTTATGTTATAGTTATAGATTCTGTTTGGTTGTCCCCACTTTGTATCATGTGGTCTTTGCTTTTCTCGTTTCTTGAACGTCTCTTGGCAGCAAAAGTAGTGTGTGGTCGGAAGAGATATGGAATCAGATTCTCTGTTCAATTGACTGCAGCATGGATCAGATTCCTACTCTACTTCATCGCGATCTGCATGAAGTCGTCCCCTTGACGGTCGATGATTCGATTCCACTGTCCTGCTGTGAGGACACTAAGTCCTCAAATAGCAGGTGGAGATGAAGAATATACATTACGCCCAGAATGATTTGAGGGAGAAGAGATTGTTTATGATAATTATTCCTATTTCTCAAGGTCTGCATAGCTCCTGAAGCAATAGCATGTCAAACGAATTTCACTACTAGATTCTACATGAATCGGGGTAGAGAGCAAGGTGATTATTTCAAAATAGCCCATGCATGCAAATGAAAATCTAGCTCGTTACGCAAGACAGATTGAAGACATTCGAGCAAAGTGAGTCCTCTCTATTACGAGGACATCATTACTTACACACAACGAAGAACAAGCTTATGTATGCAACGACTGCTTCTGTTGTTCACATCAAGCAAATGATATAATTGGGGAAGACTGAGCAGAGCTTCTATCAAGGTGTGGGTTTTGCATCTAAAATGCAATACCAATCCTTCTATGGCACACGGAACCCTACTCCAAAGATCCGAAACATTTACTTCATTCATGGTCCTTTCAATTCGTTTAACATTTTGTTCTGAAAATGAAGCTTCTAGCTCCTCTCATCTTCCGTTCCCTCCCCCACCTTTTGTCCATTGAAGAATGCTTACCGAGACATACCGGTAATGTCCCGAACAGCTTTGCTCAATCCTTTTGTTTGTTTCTTTTACTTTCTTTGATCGCACTCAGCTTGAACAGTATGTAAGAAGGGTTGGGGTGAGGCTTATTTGTTCTGCATCTTCATTACCGTATGATGTGATATTGTTAACTTAGCCTTCATATAGCAAGTCTAATTCAAATTTCTTGTCAACTTTGTTTTGATTAATGATCGCTCTGCGCTCTGGAATCCACTCACAACAACATTTACTCCGCGCAAAATGCTAAAAATCCCAACAAAGTTTTGCTGGTTATTTTCTGAAGAACTTCCTGATAAGATCGATTAAAGGGCTCGTCCAGTGAAGAATGGAATGCCAACTTACTTGAACTTTGCCAAATAGTCTCTAAAAGGACAGAGCAAACAGCCAGAGTAATTCACAAACTTCATCAGTGATCCATACTTTGTCATTACAACCATACCAAAGTAATTCACAAACGAAAACAGATGCTACCGCCATTCCTATAACAGTAACTTCAATTTAGGCGGCTTAATGAATTAATGCATTTGCATAGATAGACTAAATGTGTGCAAAGATGGAGTGATTTTTTATTTTTTTTTCATTTACCATAGGCATTGCCCAACTTCAATGTGGTCTTGAAGCCAAGAGTGACAACAACACAGGCCAACATGAGGAGTGTGTTGACCTCAGGTATGTAAATCTGATCCCTGTGCTTTTGCGAAGTGTGCACGAACTTCACGCGTGGGAAGCACCGGGTGCTTCACTATGGCAAATGTGGCCAATATCATGGCTTGACTTGCTATTATCACCGCCATCACCACAATCACAAATATTGGCCAATACACCATTTCTATGCATGGTGTGAGGATCTCATCTCCAATGACCATGGCAATGCCTAATATGTAGGGGTGTGTAATGGGAACCACCCAAATCCGAAACCACCCAAATCGGACCAGACCAAACCAACCGGTTTTGGGCAATTCCCACGAGTGACGATCCGGTTCTCGATTCTTATTTTTGGAACCAATGGTCGGTCGGTCCGATCCCCGATTCTAGGGTGGGAACCAAACTAATCAGATCGAACCAACAGCATATATTATTCTTTTTTAGGTGGTGTACGAGTCGCTGCTCAATCGATTAGTTATGAAATACCATTTATTTATTTATTTTTAATTTCTTGATAAATCCTAACTTTCCCAATTTCCCTTCATTTGTCTTCCTTGAGTAAAAGGTACGAGATCATGTCATGTCTTCATCTATCCATGCATTTTGTTACAAAAAGACAACTTCTTTTCTTTCATCGAACAGGTTGATTAGGTAAAATTATGAGCAAATTAGGTCCTTTTAATCTTTGTGATGGGATAGTAGCATGTCACGTGATACATGCATCATAGGGAAGACTGTCTCCCTACAATACAAGAAGAACACATTAGCTCGCAAATTACATCTTCTTCATCATCAATTTGGGAGGAAAAATAATTAATTAATACCTCATTTTCCTTGTACAATTCTTTTCATCAAAACAAACAATGTTTACTTTGAAGAAAGAAATAAAAGATTGTATGTGTTGTATACACTTAAGGTATATTTTGTTCGATTTTGGGGGAAATGGCTTTGGGAAATGTAAAGGTTTTTGGGTTAAAGAGTCTTCTGAAATGCAAGTAAGTTTTGGTAAATGTATTTTAAAAACACATTCGAAAGCAATTTTGATGTAAATGAGTCTTTTACATTATATAAATGCAAGAAATACTTTTCCCTTGAAGATGTGCTCTATAGTGCTCACCTGTTTATGAGGGTATTAACTTCTACTTATTAAGTGAATTTGGTAAAAATGAAAAGAATCTCAAGAGCACTCAGGCTGTCAAAAAGGGCCCATATTTAGGTGAGTTATATCAAAACCCTAGAGGCCAATGAGATGAGTCCAATACCATGTGAACTATTGAAACTACTAAGATTTAACCTGAATGATCACCCTTCCCATATGGGAAAGAGAAGGTGGAGGCCTCAAATCCCCATCTTCTTAGGAGAATTGAGGTGAGGACATTTAACTTTAAGTATACGAGTTTCAACTCCCATGCCTCACTCCTTATAGAGAGGCAAGGCAAAAATTTGAAAATGAGAGTTAAAATTGAAGTAAAGTAAAATCGGGAAAAAAAAAATGCGTTGAAAATATGTTTCAAATTTGAACAAAAAATATAGAAACTTTCATAATCTAAATAGGTTACCTAGTTAAATAGTTTCCAATTTGGGTCCTATTCTTGTTGTGTGTGTGTGTAAAGTGTCTCATTGTAAAGAATATCAAAGAGGAGTTTTAACTCGTGAATCACATCCCAAATGTTTGAAGCCAATTAATTCTTATGAGTAAGATTTGCTAATTCCTTGTAAGATTGAGAGGTTATTTTGTGAGGAATTGTGGAGCTAAATATTGTATGAACTATTGGGTGTAACTAGAGGATGAGCAACACTAAGAATATTTGAATAACTTGAGTTTAGTTCTCCATTGTATCATTTAATCTATAATGAAATTCTTTATTGCTCTACCCAAGGACATGGTTCACATTGACAAATTACGTAAATCTGGTGTTTGATATATTTTCTTATTCTATTTGTTTTATTGTTCAATCGCTTAAATTCCACAATGTGAAACATGAGTAACTTCTACAATGGAGATCCTAGAACAAACCATGTCGTTTCAGTGCAATTCTTGGTTGTACTCGAGAACTGATCAAATTTTTTGAAGGTTTCATTTTTCTTATTTTTTTGGAAGTGTTGCTTGAAACTTCAACTCTTTAGTGAAACTACTCAAATGCCTCTGAGAAACCTTTGAATCTGCTAGACTTGGAGAAATGGAGCACAAGTCTCCAATTTTTCTTGTACGGCCAAGCGATTGACTTATAGGAGCTTCGTGAGCTTCAAACGGTTGATTCGCATCGTGATTATGGTAGCTTTAGAAAAATTACAATTCTTGGATTGCTAATTACTATAGGAGCTACGACTTTACCCAATCGAGAAAAATTAGAATATTGTTAGATAGCCATGGCATTTTTGAGCCATGAAGTGTAGGAAAACTCACCATTAGTCATGGAAAGTTACTAATTACATTGAATTACTTGTGTAACGACCCAAATCCCCAATTAATCTAAAAATCACCCAGCAAAAGCAATGCAAAGAATTATCACTTTTTAAGAAAAACGGACATATTATCCCCCAGAACTTTATCGATATAACAAGGCCCATTGGGCTTCCTGCTCGCAGTCGGCCCACGATTGAAATATAAATGGGCCCCCAATAGGCCCACCATACAAGGACAATTTTGCACAACGAGAGGTCCAAGACTATCCCTGTTAGATCAGCCTCCCCAACTCCAATTGGAAACACGTCACCAAGGGCTGCACCAAGTGAAGACAACAATGAGGATCATTTGGAACAACGTTAGACGTACGAAGTAAAACTCACGTACACCAAATGAAGAAGCCGCACGTAAGATGCTCGGCGCCCCAATCGGAATTCGCCACGTCACATGATGGACGCGCTTTTGGACTCTTCATAGACGAGTGATTATATTTTGGTTATATAAGCTCAAATTCGATGAGGGAACTCGTCCTGTGTTTGGCAGAACCAATGTGAATTAGGTGTACGGCATAAATTTGATCCTTCAATTCATGAATAGCAAACAATCCCACATTTGAGTCACCAAAATCAGGTTATCTCAAATCATATCCGTCGATCTAAGGATGGAAATATTCAATTGGGACTTTGGCCATTTGGGTCCAATCCCAATCCTTCTACTCGCTTATTGCAAAAAGATGGATCCTTGAAGTTGCATGATTAGGGAAAAAAACAAACCTAGACAGTCCATAACTTGTTCAACACTCTCTAGTACATGCAGATTCATAATCAAATTAATCAAGATGATGCATGGAAGAACTACCAAAACGCCAATTTCGCAGAGCTTTGAAGGTGGTCCAGTAAAGGAGACTCTCTAGTACTTCCCAAATTGAATAATTTCATAACGGAGTTGGACTCCCGAGATCAGGCATTGATTGCCCTGCTCTTGCACGGACGTAGCTCGTCCATGGAGAATCCATGGGCAAGAAAGGGACATTACCATGGTTTTTTCTAGGTGATGCGCCCATTAAGTCGTGCGTGGTCTTGTAATGGTCGGAATAATTCTTTCTCCGTTACCGCCGTTACAACATATTGACAATGTCTTAACTAGATGAACATATGTTGAGTTATCGGAGCAGAAATACAGTGAATAGGTATACATTGTTATAACTGTTTTTTCTTTTTTGGATAATGACATATATGTTTCTTGAACTTTGACTTAATATATAATGTAGTACTTGAATTTTAACCTAATACGCAATATTTAATTTGTCCAATGTGATATCTGGACTTTTTCTACATGTTCAATATAATCCCCGATTCTATTTTCATATAGTCTAGGGGATTAATATTAACATAAACAAAATATCCATGAATCACACTAAATAAATTAAAAGTCCAAGAACGATTTTGCATATCGAGCTAAATTTATGGACCATTTATGTCACTTTTCTTCTTTTTTTTTCTTTATAGTTGATCATTCCGACTCCATCGTTTGTAACCCTAATGGTTAAAAAACGCCTCTCCAGGCAATGTGAACTTCAAAACACTGGGGATGAATGCCCCAATTTCAAGTTCACAATCTCGAATTAGTTGTACCTCAATGACCTCATCACTCAAAAGACTCTCTCTCTCTACCCTCACATGCTTTAAGTTAAAGCGAAGCTCTATTTTAACAGAAGTGTACTGCAAGATATGACATAAGGTTAAGGAAGGCTACGTTTTTTCTAAAATACCACCTTCCCCTACCCCCCACCGGTCGCCATCATCCATCGTCCTCCCGTTTGCGTGCCCCACGCAGCCTGACATTGTCGATTCATGAATCTCTGCTGGCCTTTGCTTTTGGTGGGAACCGGGCGGTTTGACTTGTGCCTGGTCTCCTCTCCTGCCGCCTTGAAACTAAGGATCATCGGTTTGAAAAGCGGGCAATTTTGAAATCCCGACTTTAGACCAACTCCGTTACTACTGATTCCATGGGAAACCGAACCGGTTGGTTTTGGTCTGATTCCCGAGTCTATAAGGAAAGTGGTCTATTTTCATATTTTGTGTAAAAAAATAAAATAATTTCACTGAAAAAATGTGCAGGTCAAGTAGTTATGTTGTCATTTGTTTATGTTGATGAATTGGACCTCGCCATGCTCGCCCTTACTTGAAATTGTTTTACTTTGGTCTCACGCACTTGCCATTGAGATTAAACAGAAAACGCTTCAAACTGTCAATGGGGAGAAAAAACCATGACATTATGTTGAACTTTTTCATCAAGTGTTGTAAGGGTTGGGATACATTCTATACTTCATTAAAATAGTAGTAGGGTTTTTCATCAGTATTGCCAATTGGTAGAGGAAAAAACATGTACAATAAAATTTCATTTATTTTGCAAAAAGAATGATTTAAAAATATTTTTCAAAAAAGTGATCGCTTGCATTACTTGACCTAATTAATCAATTGAAAATATTTTTAAAATCATTCATTTATCACTAAACGAATGGAATCTTATTAGAAATATGCAACTGCATCAATCTATATATCATAATGCCATCGGCAAACCTAATTTCTCAATCGAATAAATAATTAAAGAAATAACATTTATTTATAACTCTAGGTAGTTGAATTGCCCTTCTTTTCCCCCCTCAAGGCCTACTAGAGTCACGTGCTAAAATGATTAAGGAGTCGTCAGTCAGATTCTGGCCTTTCCACCCTGTCTCCCTGGCACGCAACTCCTACTTTAGTTCAACACGCCAAATGAAAAAAAATAAAATCTAAAAATATCTAACTTAACGAAGAATCAATTTTAGTATCATTTTCTTTATTTTACAAGATAAGCTAATTAGCCAATTAAAATAATCTCCCCTTCCCTTCCCTTCTTTTTCGGGATACCCCATGCGCATAGGAAATTTCGACCTTCGCTTCATATTTAATGTATACGCCCAAGTGGTAGGTAGGCGCACGAAATGCTTTGACCAAAAATGACAGCCCACAAATTGCTTATAAATTAATCAATTATAAACTTGTAAATTGTAAATCATGATGATTGGAAATTGTGATTTCCAAATCTCAAAAAAATAAAAATGAGGAAAAAACCCCACATGGGCTTGTCCCGTTTCGTTTAAATAATAAAATTTACATTTGACTTTTGTTCGTTGGCACCATGACACTTGTTTCTGTTTGTCCCTTTTTCGTGAAATCCTATATATCTTGAGGACGCACATTCATGCAAGCGTTTCCCGAGTTGCGTGCCGTCCACCCATTCACATGTTGGCTCTTAAAATAAGCAATTATACCACGAAGAAAACAAGCATTAGCCTAACCAGAACAAGTTTTGTCACATCTCTTGTTGCTTCTCTTGTTCAATAGCCTTTTTGAATTGATTTTCGTAATCGGATAATTTTCCTAATTTTGAAATGACATCTATATTCCGTCATGAATATTGATTAATCTTGATTTTCTTTCCAACCGGACGAATCTTAGGAGGAATAAAAAAAGAGTGTGAGCGATTTATTTTTCTATAAATCAATTGATGTTGTTAATCTTTCTAGGGATGAAAAGCCCCAAGCTAGTACATATATAACAAATTTACCAAAAAATAAATTTTGGGTCACCAAAAATCAAGAGTTGGTACACTTATAATATATTTACTCTTCGTTGACTTCCGTTAAATTTTACAGTAAAATTGCTCAACCGGATAACTCATGAACTATAAGTTCATGTAGAAATCCATATTAGTTTAAAGTAAATCTGTCACAACTGTACTGATTTAAAGTTTTGGAGACTCAAAATTTAACTTGGAGTAAACTTTTCACGAATGTATCACTTTGAGATTTTTATGACTCAAAATTTAACTTGGAGTAAACTTGTCACGAATGTATCACTTTGAGATTTTTATGACCCAAAATTAGTTTGGAGTAAATTTATTATATATGTACCAGTTTAAAAGTTTTCATAATATTAACTTATTTTTTTAAACTTGAAATTGGCAAGACTTGAAATCCCAGAAAAGGAATTTGCAAAAGCTTTTTTTGCGTGCGCGATGTAATATATTGCTTTGGAGTGAACTGTACGGACTTCGCTGTCCTGGAAGACCCAACTTCACTTTCAAGGAAACAAATTTTTTTTTAAATTAAAAATGTGAACGTTTAGTTACTTCACATAATTCCATTTGATTTGATCATTCGACCGACTTGTGGGAATTTTACGTCACAATATGACATTTCTTGTTTTTCTTTTTTGCATTAGTCTCCGAGAAACAAAAGGTAGTATTGGTTTTCCCTTCCTTCCTTTGAATTTGAGAGTTTATTAATATTAAATTGGGGGAGTAGGATTTTATGACGTCAAGTAATCATGCACACACGACTAATCAGATGCGCGCGCGTCATGGAAAATTGCATCGAGCTCCTGCAACTCCCGTGCATGACTTTCACCACAAGACCCATTTTCATCTTTCGTGCAGTTGTCATATAAAAAAATCCAACATGATTTTCTAGGAAGCTACCTAAAAAAAAAAGAAATTGACAATATAATCGGGGTGAAAATTACATAAAACCGATTGAATGTGTGGAGCAGTACGTATTTATTTGTTAATTTAGATATGTTAGTCTATGTACAAAATACAAGTGACATGATTGTATTCTATTCAAACAATCTCATTGAGTAATATGTTCAAAGTTCAAGGTTTAAAAAAAATAGCAACAAACATTTTTCTAAAAATCAATGACTCACAATACAATTTATCCTTTTTTTCAACTTAAATCTTAAATTGGACTATACCCGAATTCCACTAACTTATATAATACTAACTTATATAATACGATTAGATGTACAATTTTCAATATTATCATACTTGATTTTTTTTTATGATAAATTATATCAACAATGTAAATTGCGAATTTGTATAATCAAAGTTTTCTCGACGTGCGACAATTCTTAATAGAAGCAAATGCTGAAAAAAAGGCCTAGACGATAATTTTTACTCTCGAATTTTATCTTTCAATTTTCATCCAGATGTTAATAGATTGATTTTTATGCCATCAAAATCGTAAAATCATCGCGTCATGATACCATTGATAAATAATTTTCCAAATACGGATTAAATAATTTTTTTGCAAAATAATCACCTCGTGAATGCAATAAAATTTCATTTTCGGGGAAATGAACGTGAGTAATTTGCTGGTCCAGCAGCAACTTCCGTCTCCAAACGGTGGGTCCCGTCTCGCCTCTCCTACAACTCCAAAGCGCAACCAATGGCGCCTGTCCGAAGCGGCTCGTCGTTTTTCCGTCCGTACGAGACGAGTGGGAAAAAAACCGAAAAGCCAAAATCTTTTTTTTTTTTGTTACAAAAAATCACACTTGGCCGAAAAGGAAAAGAAAGAAAAAGAAAAGGAAGAATTTTTTTAACAAAAATCACATAATTACGACGTCGCCGTTACCATCCGTGTTTTTCCCAATTAGCCGTTTAATCATTCTTCATTTTTATTTTTTGAAAATTCGAAGATCGCAATTACACTCCAAAATAACGTCGATTTATCTCTCTCCTCCCTCCCTCTCTTTATCTCTCTACAAAATTACATTTCATCGCAAAACTTTCTCTTCTCTCTCTCTTCTCTCTCTCTCCAGCCTTCTCGGTTCGCGATCATCGGGCTGCTGCTGCTGCTACAGGAAAGAAGAGGCGGCATTGATGCTCTCCTCCTCCGCCGGAGCGGCTCCGATCGAGCGCTAGGGTTTTCTCCGGCCGCCGACGCCCCCGGCTCCGGCCCCTCCAGATCCGCCGAGCGCAGATCTCGAATTCCCCCACCCCCCACCACCGATTGCTTCTCCCCGACTCATCCTGGTTGGTAACGGTCTCTCTCTCTCTCTTTCTCTGTGTCGTGGAACATGCATTCGAGTCCCGATGAAACGATGCGGGGCTCGGATTGCTGCAGCCGTTTCCGCGGTTTGGAAATTGCTCACCCCTGATCGGTCCCGCTTGAATTTGTGCAGATTGTTTTGGAATCGAGCCTCGCCTGCCGCGGTCGCCCGCCTTTCATGTTTTGCGTCGAATCCGAATTCTCTCCTCATTGTAAGTTGGATTGTTGTTTTTGTTATTTTGTTCGCCCGTCTCGTCGTTTGTTTGACGGATTGCCGGATCGTAGATTCGCGTGTGCGATCGTTCGGTGTTTGAAAAATGTGAGTTGAATTGATTTGGAAGGGATGGATTTTGAATTTCGCTAGTGTGTTTTTGTATGCCAAGAGTTGATAACAGATCTCGGAAAATTGGCTCCCCAAAGACGTTCGCAGCGCCACATGGGTGGCCAGATGCAGCAGAGCAACGCCGCGGCTGCGACTGCTCTGTACGACGGGTCCCTGCACAATGCAGGCCTGCCGAGCGACACCGGCGATGCAGTCATGGCTCGATGGCTGCAGTCTGCTGGGTTGCAGCATCTGGCCTCGCCTTCGGCATCGACAGGAATGGATCACCGCCTCCTGCCCAATCTCCTCATGCAGGTATCTCTCCCCTTATTTCATCTTGTTTTCCTGTTCTCGATGATTGCGCCAGTGATGTGTCAATTACTTTCCACTTTTGATTGATCATTATGCTGGCTAGTTTGGAGGGGCGATGGCTTTTTAGTTGTGGGCATCTGTCCAAAATTCGAGATTATTGTGAACAAATGTAGAGTAAGTTCGACCCTTTACTCGGCAACTGTTGGATACACAATATAAGGAAGTACTTAAATGCAGCTCAGGGTTGTTGTGGTTTATGGTCATGGTTTTACTATATTGTTCAGAAAATTCAGCTGATAGGTGCTATGGTCACATGTTACAGGGATATGGAGCACAATCTGCTGAAGAGAAACAGAGGCTGTTTAAGCTGATGAGGAACCTCAATTTCAATGGGGAATCTGGATCAGAGACATATACACCCACAGCTCAGGCCTATGGAGGGGTGGGTGAATCAGATGGCTTCTACTCTCCTGAATTCAGGGGTGATTTTGGGGCTGGGCTTTTGGATCTTCATGCTATGGATGACACAGAGCTTTTGTCTGAGGTATGATTCTCATCATATGCCAGATAGAAGTGTATATCTAGGAGATATGAAACTATACTAGTGTCATGTACTTTAAGTTGGAGTAGTTCTCAGGTTAAATTTCCATCAAAGTTCTCTAATTTTCATGAATTATTTGTGATAATTACATTTACGGCATAGCCAATACATGAAGGAATATAACAGCTTTAGAAGCCATATATAGCAATGGAGTTCAAGCTTTATTAATGTATCTAACCAGATTGCAGCATTTCACTGTGCCTGACTCTAAAAGTTTGATAATGCATAGTCCACTGATTCTCTAGCCTCAACTGAAACTATACTAATCCATAGTTTGATTATGGTGTTTTAAACAGCACAATGACTAATGGCGCCCGTTTCTTGCATTACTGATAACCCTGATCCTCTATTCTCTTTACATTTTATAATTTTTATCAAATGCCATCTATTAGTTAGTTGCCATCTATATCATCCTTGCTGTTCCAACAATTCCCAGGAGAAGAAATTTTTTTAACATTATATATCTATCTCATTATTTATGTGTGTAAATTCTTGTTCATATTACTGGGAAAGAACCATTTTCAATACTCAAGGAAGTACTTGAGGCGCCCAAAAGAAAAATAATGAATGAAATTTATTGTGAGCTGATTTTTTCTCTTCGTTTGTGAAAAGGTTTCATTTGATTTGTTTTCTCTCTGTCTCCATACTCGAGTTGGGGATAGTTGTCTATAGAGTGATGCTTCAACTCTCTCTTTGGGCATGTGGTAATTCCTGTGGATTTGTGACACCTGTTTCTAGTGTCATGCCCAATGGAATTTGCCTTGTTTCCCCTATAATATAGACCATCCATAAGCCGCTGGCTTTCTTATAAT
The DNA here is from genome assembly GCA_014182845.1 of Corymbia calophylla. Lineage (NCBI taxonomy): Eukaryota > Viridiplantae > Streptophyta > Magnoliopsida > Myrtales > Myrtaceae > Corymbia > Corymbia calophylla. The sequence goes on along the minus strand of CM024700.1, from coordinate 34,430,467 downwards.
GCTCATGATGATTCTGCACTCGCCAATCTCTGATTTTGTTTCTTATGCAATAGTTTTCCTGTTCATTTTGCCCAATAAAAGATTTTATTTGATCTCTTTTTCAGCATGTCATTGATGAACCCTTTGAGCCATCACCATTCCTGACCAGTGGCCCTAGAGCTTTCGAGAATGACTTAAACCTGAGAGCTGATACCCAGCAAAGAGGACAAATGGATGCTGAAACATCAGTTTCCTTTCCCACGAATGAGAAGGAAAATACCGCAAAGGAAAATAATGTGGCTAAGATTAAAGTTGTGGTATGCTGGCTTGCTGAACCCTCTTTTGTTTGAATATGTGTCAGACATCTGCTGCTCATTTGTTGTCTTTCTGCAGCCGAAGTTTTGTCTGTCAAAGAGAATGACAATGTTGAAACTGGATATATGTTATAGCTGGAAGGGCATTTTTGCATGTGCCTTTGGGTCTCTTTTGAGGAGCTAAAGAATTTTCTTTACCTTTTTTGAGTTTTCATACGCTTAATAAATTAATTAATTTATTGGAAGAGCAATATACAAATTTAATGCATTTTCCAACCTGTGAATCTCTTTCCTTTATCATTATATTTGTGGCAATTAGGATATTTACATGGCATTGTTATTGCTCTTTGTGGCATTTTGTACAGATGGCCATTCTGTTTTCTTTTAATTAAATAGAGCTGTAGATTATGCATAGTTTGTTAACAGTATTCTTATATGCGTGATATTATTATTTTAGGTCCGTAAAAGACCTTTAAACAAGAAAGAGCTTTCCAGGAAGGAGGACGACATTGTCACTGTGTATGACAATGCTTATTTGGCTGTCCACGAGCCAAAGCTAAAGGTTCACTAATCTCTCTCCTAGGGGAAACTATATCTGTAGATTCCATTGTAGCTTTTTATACTTTTGAGTCTGCTCAATGGGATAACCCGACTTTTCACTTATATTACATTGACAGTGGCTGGAGTAGGAAAACATCAGTAGTATACTGATTTAATGTAGTTAAGATCATTCTTCTTGAATTTCAGGCCCTTGCCTTGAAACTGCAATGCCTCTATGAACGTTTCATTAGAAAAAAGTAGAACTAACAAGGACATAACTTTTTCTGATATAATTTTCAGATGTACGCTGGTGATTGTGGTAAATTTGTATGGTTCTTGTTGTTTTATGCCTCTTGTTTTTTTTTTTTATTCTGATTATATAGTTTTTACTTCTGATGTTAAGGTGGACTTGACTGCATACGTTGAGAAGCATGAGTTTTGTTTTGATGCCGTTCTCAATGAGCATGTCACCAATGACGAGGTAACATGCTTACATCCTTACGAAGTTTGAATATGTTTTTAGTATTGATAATTCATTGTGCTGAATTTATATGTGGGAGGCAGTGTTTTCCTTGTTAACATGCATTAGTAGCATTTTCTGGTTACTGCATTTTTTCTTACTCCTGATAGAGATATAAGTGCTTTTGCAGGTGTATCGGGAAACTGTTGAACCAATAATTCCCATCATATTTCAGCGAACCAAGGCTACTTGTTTTGCTTATGGTCAGACAGGTACATGGAAGTGTCTTCCTTACTAAATTTTGCTCTTGATCCAGTGACATCTACTGATCTTTAGAAACTGTTTCTCATTCAGTTTTCTTTGTTGGAAAAAGCTCACTGCATGTTATGGGATCATGTCTGACTGCTTTGCGCTGATCAGTGCTCTGTATTATTAATGTTGGCGTGGGCAGGGTAGGAAATGCAGTAGTTAATTTGTACTTTAGCTCCCACTTGAATTGTAAAGCCTTTACATCCTTTTTTTTTAATCCAAGGTTCTAGCTACACATGTTTCTGGATGATCAGCATCAGAATGTTTGACTACATCTCTCTCTCTCTCTCTCTCTCTCTCTCTTTCTCTCTCTCTCTCAACATATCTATGTGCATATTTTTTTGGTGTTGTTCTTCCTTGACTGATGTATAGCCAATAATTTTATTATATCCAGGTAGTGGGAAGACCTACACTATGCAACCATTACCTCTAAGAGCTGCCCAAGACCTTGTCAGATTGTTGCATCAACCTGTTTACCGAAGTCAAAGATTTAAGTTGTGGCTTAGCTATTTTGAAATCTATGGGGGAAAGCTTTTTGATCTTCTCAGTGATAGAAAGTAAGTATATTTTAGGAATATATGCTGCACAACAATGGATTATTGCTTTGTACTCAATTGACTAAAATCATCAGATGTTACAGTTTATTTTTGCTCGAGTGTTCTTTTCTTTTTTTGTTAGAGAGTAGAAAGAAAGGGGCCCCGCTCTGACTTGAAGGAAATCTTTTTTTATATTGCTGATAGTATACAGCATGTTGATGTAGCATCTCATGTTTTCACCCAGTAAAGTGTGTATATATTTTACAGTCAAATATTGTAACAGATGTACATACTTGATTGGCTAATGATGGCGCATTTTTAACTTTCTGACACAAGATGACCGCTATTGATGCATTTCAGAAGAATGAAACTTTTATAGCTGTAATGCCATGAATTGAGCAAACTTCCTTATGATTCTTTTGAAGAACTTTCAGTTATTGATGTTCTTGAAAGATTCTTAAGACTCTTATCAATCATGAGGCTCTCACGATCTTGTACACACAAGCACCCACCCACCCGCACGCCCACACACATTCATATTAAGTTTTGATTATTCTGTGTACCCCAGGACCTCCACAATCTGCAAACCGGATGATTTTGTTCACATGTAGACCTTGGAGCCATGTCCTTGATCTTGTTAATCACTCAGATTCAGAATGCATGAAAATTGGTCACTGTATCGACTAGTTCTTTCCTTTGTCACTGTATCAACTAATTCTTTCCATTAGCAACTATGCTGTTGGCTGGCTTTGTTCCCACTGGCATGCTTTGTGTGTGCTGTTTAATCCCAGGGACACAGAATTTTAGGATATAAACATTGTCATAGCACTGGGCTTGGGGTTAGATGCATTTTTAAAACAAGCAGAGATACTTGTTTCACATGGCATTTTTTGTTGTAGGAAACTTTGTATGAGAGAGGATGGACGGCAGCAGGTTTGCATTGTTGGGCTGCAAGAATTTGAAGTTTCAGATGTGCAAATTGTTAAAGAATATATTGAGAGAGGAAATGCTGCAAGAAGTACAGGCTCAACTGGTGCCAATGAAGAGTCCTCCAGATCTCATGCTATTTTACAACTGGTAGTAAAGAAGCACAATGAGGTGAAAGAATCGAGGAGGAACAATGATGGAAATGAATCTAAAAATGGGAAGGTTGTTGGCAAGATATCTTTTATTGATCTTGCTGGAAGTGAAAGAGGTGCTGATACCACTGACAATGATCGACAAACACGGTATAGTTTTCACATTAGTATAATTACATATAACTTGTTATTACTGATGGTGTCGTGATGTTTTAATACTAAATTGAAAAGGTTCGGCCTCTGGGTCATGTCTGTCTTATACTTTGAATAGGAACATATCTATGTCTGGCCTTGCTTCCCTTGATTAGCAGTGGTACTCCATACAGATTAGTATGTTTGCCTATTTGCTAGGCAGCAGTAGCCCCTTCCCGTAGGAGGCCAATAGAAATGTTGTTGTGGTTCATCTTCTGGTGTTCTAAAACTGGTCCTTTTCCATGATATTGTAGGATTGAGGGTGCAGAAATTAATAAGAGTCTTTTGGCTCTCAAGGAGTGCATTCGTGCTCTGGACAATGACCAGATTCACATTCCATTTCGTGGAAGCAAACTCACTGAGGTTCTCCGGGACTCTTTTGTTGGCAACTCAAGGACTGTCATGATATCTTGCATATCACCAAATGCAGGGTCATGTGAGCACACACTCAATACCTTGCGATATGCTGATCGGTATGCTACTTTCTTTAGTGACCTTTGAAGGAAGCTACTATGGTTTTCCTTGGCTCCCAAATTTGTTGTGTTTTAACTAGATGTAAATACTTGTGAACAGCGTCAAAAGTCTTTCCAAAAGTGGAAATTCAAGGAAGGATCAAGCTGTAAATTCAGCTCCTGGAAGTAAGGATTCTTCATCTGTGTCACTGTTGCTGAATTCTGTGGACCTGGAGGACCAAGATGCTAAAGCAGTTGATTCGGGTAGAAGGGTTGTAGAAAAAGAAAATGCTTCTCAGAGTTCTGCTACTGATTATGAAAAGCTGCCTTCGACTTTTTCATCAAACTACGCATCCAATGGTAGGGAGGAAACTGGTGGTGTGACCTTTCCGCCAATCGACAGGGACAGAGTCGACATGAAGAATACTTATGGCAATTCCACAAGTCAGAGAGCAAATTATTACCAAAATTCAGCTGATGCAGAAGAGAAGGTGCAAAAGGTGTCGCCCCCACGTAGAAAAGGGCCTAGGGATGAGAAACAAGAGAAGCCTGGGAATTGGATGAAGAAAGATGTCATGGTATCTGATCTCCCCACCTCAAGCTTCCCGCAGCAGAATGCAGGCAACTATAGTCAAAGTAATGCTGGTCCTAAGAGACATGAATCCGAATTGATAGATGGGAATATTAATGCAATCCTTGAGGTTTGTTTCTGTCAAGGCATTTTTCTTTGACTTATATATCTTTAGTTTCATGAAACATTCTCAGATGCCTTTTCATTATTCTCATTAGCTTTTGAACTGTTTGTCCAGGAGGAAGAGGCTCTTATTGCAGCTCACAGAAAGGAAATTGAGGATACTATGGAGATTGTTCGCGAAGTAAGCTCATAATCTAGATTTCTCTTCCGTTTTGGCTATGCTCTGCACAATGACTTAGTTTTCTACACTGGACAGTTCTCTTCTTAGCTTTTAGGGCGATAACAAATGACACCACTAATGTGAGTCAAGGATGAAGTCAGAGTTGGGTTGTGAGAGTCGCATATGATAGTGCAAACTGCTTTGGTTCATGTTGCATTTACCATAGGATGGATATCTGTCAAATATTAACCATAATCTATTGTACACTATTTTAGATGAGATCTTATACTTTTTCTGTATTACCCAAACCATATAATGATACTCTCTGGTGGTCAGGAAATGAAGTTGTTGGCAGAAGTGGACCAACCAGGTAGCCTCATTGACAACTACGTGACGCAGTTGAGCTTCGTGCTTTCACGCAAGGCAGCAAGTCTCGTGAGTCTTCAAGCTCGTCTTGCCAGGTTCCAGCATCGACTGAAAGAGCAAGAGATACTTAGTCGTAAGAGGGTACCTCGTTAAGGAGAGATGCAGTTCTGCTCTGGTGATGGCACAGTTTACTGTAATGTAATCTCCAGTCGCTGGTTACTCGCTACTTCTTATATGATCAACAACTCATCTTGTATTGAGGAGATTAAAGCTGCACAATTGAACATTCCCCTTTCATTTGTATTGACTGATGGGCGCAGGTACTGGTCAGTGGGTCATGATTGTACTTAATTCGTGCTGCGTAGGTGCAAAGGGAGGTATTGTGTTGGCAGCAATTCATGGGGAGGAATTTGCGGCAGTTGATAATTGAACAATGCCATTCGCGACCGGACTTGCATAAGCGAAAGGTGGTGACGAGAATTGCTTTTCGACTGCTCGTTGTGGGTATATGTTGTTGTCGGTTGTATCTTTGGACAAGTCTGGTGGCTCTCTTTGCTGTATGGGTGAAATCATGAGGGCCTTCGGCTGCTGTTTGTCTGGCGATTGGAATTTGAAAAACCTTTGCTTGAAAGGAAAGAAAACTCTCAAGATAGAATGCCGTTTCTTTCATTCTCTGAATATATGGCATTTTGCCAGCCTCATTGTATCTTTATTTCTCCGTTCTGCCCGAACGTTTTGTAAAGAGAACAAATCAGCCGATGACAAATGTGTGTTTTCTTTGTCGTCTTGAATAAATGAAATACCAATAAATTCAAAAAAAGAAAAGGAAATAGTTGATGGACCAAATATTATATTAAATTCGATCTAGATCGATCCAATTTGATGGGTTTCGTCTTCCTCAATGGTTTTAGATCCAATTTAAGTAAAATTTTTTTTTTTTTCGGATCATGTCATTTTCTAAGATGTGAACTCACATTGACAAATCCGGGATTTTTCCATCACGTCAGTTGAGAATTTGAGAACTAGCGTACTCAAAATATCTCGAGAGCTACTAGAAAGCCTATTAATAGGGAAACGAGTGATAACAATAACCCCTGAAAGATTCTCAAATATTTTACAGATTTAGAAAAAAAAACAATATTTGGCTAAAAATAAGAAAAAAGAAAAACAAGGGAGCGGACCCGACCCGTCTCAAAATGTGACCGTTGCATCTGCAACGTTCGACCGGTCCCTTTCCTCTTTCGACGACTTCGAAATGAATAAAATGAATTCAAGCCTCTCCCTGGAATCAACCACCTCCTCCTCTCTCTCTCCTCTCTCTCTCTCTCTCTCTATCTCTCTGTGATTGCTCAGAAAAATGGCGTTGAGGTCGCTCGACAATGCTCTCCCGATCACTCCAGAGAGGCCCAAGAAGCAAGCCAAGGTCGCGATCCCTCTCCCGAAACCGCCCTCCACCGCCGCTGCTGCCGCCATCAACGACGAGAACAAGGCCCCCCTGCCGCTGCCGCCGTCCGGAGATTCCACTGTCGACTACGTCTCTTCGGAGAATCTTGCAGCAATTCCCGATCCCGAATCGAAGATCCACGTAAGCCGCCCTGATTTTGGCGTCGTCTCCGCATTTTCAAATTGTTAAAGTTTCGAACTTTCCTGGCGATAATTATCGTGGCATTAGGAAATGCTCAAATTGGGTCTAGAAATCAGAAAGGGTATGATTATTCTGTTGTTTGAGTAAGTGGGTTTTTTTTTGAAGTGCTTGATCGAGGGTTTGGAGTCGAAGGATTGGATAAAGGTCTGCGATTGGCTGAATAATGCTCGCCGGTTCGCATTGTACGATTCCGATCTCATGCTTCCTCTGTTGTAAGCTCTCTCCCTCAATCTCTCATCTCATTATTTGTTGACAAGACATCGAATGCGTAATTTGACTGTGATGAGGTTGCGTTAATGTGAAATATATGAGCAGAGAAAAGGTCATGCTGGTTCTGGTGAAGGCCATGAAGAATCCCAGAAGTGCTTTGTGCAAGACCTCCATCATGGCGGCGTCGGATGTCTTCAAGGCCTATGGCGATGAGCTACTTGATGCAGCTAATTCCAATGCTTTTGAACAGTTGGTATAACTCCAGAAGGATCATGTCATTCTATTCATTTGGTCGATTTTGATTAATTTATTCGGTCCTTTTGATGAATCTGATTGTGATTGTCATCCTTCTTTTGTGGCATCTCAGCTGCTGCAGCTGTTACTGAAGGCATCACAGGACAAGCGGTTTGTGTGTGAAGAAGCAGACCGAGCGCTGAGCACAATGGTGGGCTCGCTGACTCCCTTGCCTCTTCTCCATAAACTCCGCCCCTATGTCAGCCACTTCAATCTCCGAGTCCGGGCAAAAGCTGCTGTTTCCATCTCCAACTGTGTCTCCAAGATGGTAAATTTATCAGAATTTCCCTTTCATGTGGTCTTTTCATCGTTTGATATTCAATGGTGATGATGGGTTTGTTGGTCTTTTTAGGGCCTAGAGAAGATGCAAGAATTTGGGTTGGCGTCGCTTCTCCAAATGGCTGTGGAGTTGTTGAATGATAGGCTGCCAGAGGCGAGAGAGGCAGCAAGAAGCATCGTGGTTTCGATGTATGAGCAAGTCACAGAGAACCAAGACCAGAAGCAGGAATCTTGGCAAAGCTTTTGCCAGATTAGTTTGCCTCCTGCTCATGTTCAGTCCTTGATCAAAATTGTAGCCTCTCAGTAGAAGCAGGGTCAGGGAGAGAAGCAGTAGCTGGATGTGATAGGAGAAGTAGCCTAGTGGTCATAAGGTCATCAGTCCTAATTTAAGCTATGTTCACATGTAAATTGGCATTTACATGGTCGTCTTCTTTGCTTGCACGATTTAAGATTCTAGAATATAGTAATTTGCCATGGAAATTCTTGTGGTTCACTGAATTCCATTGACGTTGTGTAAGATAAATTGATACCAATGAAGATTTATTTATTTGATCCCCACAGTCTCTTGATACATAGTTCGGATGTGGTTCTTCTACTGAAGACAAACTCAACTTTGTCCTTCAACTACACTAAGCTGGTTAAGAATCATGCTTATAATTTTCCACAAGATTTGGTGGTCCTCCCGACCGGCTTCATGATATAATTCAAGTCCTTTTATCAAATTCCTGAGAGAACTGACCAGAAAACCCAAAAAGGGTAAACAAGATTGACAAATTTTCCAAAATTTTGGACCATGGATGATGGATCTCACCCGGAAAGTGAGAAAATGGAAAACTTTAAATCCGGCGATCAGTAAAAGCTTCTTCCAGAATTTCACCAATGACGGGGCGAGTGGTGGTGTGAGATCTGTAAATGACAATTAAGCTTTGCTCTGAAGGAGCTTAAGTCCGGAGGAGGAACAACAGACCCGGCTCGGCAAGTGCTTCCATGGAATGCGACTTAATGAACAAGCAAGCAAATCTCCTCTGCAAATTACTTGTTCTGCTTCTGAAAAAAGTGTATTAAGAAACACCGCCCAACAAATTAACCGAGACACCCAATGAGCCCCCCTCTCACCTGATAACATAGAGGACTGATGGACTATACAAGCGACAGGGGCAGGGATAGATAGCTTCGATGAGTCCCACATCGCCTGAAGGAAGAGGCCAACAACGGGGAAGTGAGTTTAAGAGGCGAGGGAAGCAATAAGAAGAAGCATACCTTTCTCGGCCTTTTGGCTAAGATCAAGTGTAGTATCTGTTCTTATCAGTTTAATATCTGATACGTGGGCCATCGGTCCACATGATATTAAATTAATATTTTGAGGGGGAGGGCCCATCACAGTAGCTTGCTATTGGGGCTCTCGAGCGTCGTCTTGGCGTTGCACTACTGCCTTGGCCTGGCGCACCCCACCAAATCTGAGTACGAATTTTGGGCTCTCCGGGACGTGAGTAAGATCGGTCCAAATTTTAGTACGAATTTTGGGCTCTCCTGGGCTCGAGTTAGATCGGCCTTGGGGAGGGTTTGGGTCAGGCCGTGAATGGTATCATGAGCGCATACGAATTTTGGGCTATATCTTAGTACGAATTTTGGGATCCCGAGCTTGAGTCAGATGGGCCGTGGAGGGTTTGGGTCAGACCGAGCTTGAGTCAGATGGGCCGTGGGGAGGGGTCATATGGGCCGTGGATAGTATCTCTCTGTGGGCGTTGCACTACTGCCTCGGCCTGGCTCACCCAACCAAATCTTAGTACGAATGGGCCGTGGGGAGGGCTTGGGTCAGATGGGCCGTGGATAGTGTATCATAAGCTCTCTGTGGTGTACGGTTTTTCTGGGGATGGACCGTGAGAAAATGGGTGGTCTTTCTCGGCAATTTCAATTAGAGATCACAACATTAGGGTTCCCATTATTTATGAAACTTATTTACTTTAATATAAAGATTTATCTATTTTAGCTTTCCATTAATGATTTTAAAAATAAAATAGAAAATGTCACCAAAAATTCTAAACTATGCCATGACAATTTTACCCTGTCACCAAAAACCCCAAACTATGTCACTTGTGACAATTTTAAAAATAAAATGAAAAATATCACAAAAAATCCTAAATTATGCCATGACAATTTTGCCCTGTCACCAAAGACCCCAAACTATGCCATTTGTGACAATTTTACCCTTACCTATATCATTTGTGACAATTTTACTCTGAATTTTTTTTTGTGCCACCAAAAACCCTAAACTATACCATTGTGACAATTTTACCCTGAACTATATCACTTATGACAAATTTACCCCAAAGTTTTTTGAGCTAAAGAGCATTTTCGTCATTTTCTATTTTTTTCCTTTTCCAATTTTTTTCTTTTGACAGGAGGAAGTCGGTGAGGCCGCCCTCGCTGGTGTCGGGCGAGGGCCACCTAGGTGTGGGCAGCTAGATCCGGCGAGGGCGCTGGTGAGGGTGGCCCTCATCGGATTTAGCCGCCTAGGCGTGGGCGGCCCTCGCGGCGTCGGGCGAGGGTCGCTGGAGCCTCGCTTGACTTTGACGCCTCGCCGGCTTCCCTCTGTCGAGAGAAAAAAAGAAGAAAAAGAAATAGAAAATGACGAAAATACCCCTCAATCAAAAAGTTTACAAGTGGCATAGTTTGAGGTTTTTGATGATACAAAAAAAAGTTCAGGGTAAAATTGTTACAAGTGGTATAATTTGGGGTTTTTGGTGACACAAAAAAAGTTTAGAGTAAAATTGTCACAAGTAGTATATTTTGGGATTTTTGGTGATACAAAAAAAAGTGCAAGGTAAAATTGTCACAGATGGTATAGTTTAGAATTTTTAGTAACACTTTCTCAAAATAAAAATCCAAGAATTTGGGGTCTCCACCCGTGTGAGATTTGAAGAACGTGAAAAAAACAAAATCACCATTTGCCACTTCAGCAGTGAACCACTAATTGCATTTTGTATTTTATATAATAAGCAGAAGAGAGAAGTTGATGAACACTCACAGCAGATGGAAATCCGTTAACATGATGTCCAGGCTTCATGGCATCACATCGCAAAGCTGATCTGAAGAAGCAGCTCTCTCTCTCTCTCTCTCTGAACTTTCATAATGATACCAACGATACGTCATGGCACACCAGTATTCATAGCAAAATTGGTCGTCGCGAAGCCTTTGCTTATTCCTAGCAAAACCAAGTATGATAGATAGGCAGGGCTAATTCCCACCAAAATCTCCATTGGATAAGAACCTTTTGATGATGATGATGATGCATACATAGTAAGGAAATTTGGTTATATGGGGTTTCTTTTTTTTCACTCATCTCTAAAAAGTTAAGTCCAAAAGTTAAGTCCTTAATAGAAATTGATAATTTGTTTCGTTCTTTTTTCTGTTTAATTTGAGGGCACTCTTGATAACTTAACAATCCTAAATATTGAATACGGTAGTATTATCCATGACTGACCAACAAAAAAAAGGTGGTACATACAACAAGCAACGTCTAATGTTAATTGAACCTCGATTTCATTTTGGCTTTGTTAGAAAATGTTTGATTAAGTGTTGGTATTTTAGCACCAAATCACTTTATGCGTGTTTTGTAAAGAAGTCTAGGTATTTTTTTTAAGTAGTGGGTGGCAATATAATTAAAAATAGCCTTTGAAAAAAAGTTATTTGACGAGAATAAATAATTTAAAATGAAGATAAAAAAGACGAGATTTCTTTGAAAGACGGTGTTAAAAATGGATCAAAACAGCTTTTTTCCTTACTTTTTTTTTTTCCTCTTAAAATTTGAAAATGTAAAGAAACCTTCATGTTGAAAATTTTTTGTATATGATTTTCTACTGGTTAATATTTATAAATTTTGAAGTTTTTAGGCGTTATCAAAACCTACAAAACCTTTACATTTCATAAACCAAAGACAACATAGGAGGAGCCCTTATGAGAAATTTCAAAACTTTGGAGAGGTCAAAGTTGGAATAAAGAAAAACCGAAGAAATTACAAACGAGAAGAGAGAGAATCAAGAACACAAAACAGAAGAGGCTGTCCTGTCATGTGGTGTCTGAGCCTCTTGAGGTTTGAGTTCAGCTTCGTGTTTTATCCACTTCCCCGGACTCAATAAAAAGAACACTCAGCCGTCGCTGCTTCGATGCTTCGATGCTTCAATGCTTTAGAAGCACTCGTTCCTCGACCGTGAATTGATTCGACTCGATTCGAGCGAGCCCCAAGTATCCAAACCTGAAATGTCACTCTTTTAGCGCGCTTCGCCTTTGAAAATCTCTGCTTTATCCAATCCCAGAGAAGCCCAAGATGGTCGTGATTCATGCTTCTCCTTACAAGGTCAGTTCTTTCTTTGTTGCCCGTGCAAATTGCTTTTGTATGAAGTGGCTGGAGATGTTGAAAGGTGGTTACTTTAGGTGAAATTGTTGGAGGGGTTTAGTTCTTTTGTTGCTCTCTGAGATGGGTTTGATTGGTTTTCATTAAATTTTCTATTTTGGTGATGAAGTTTCTTATTTTGATGCTTTTAAGAATAATGCACGCATCGTTTATCGGCCTGCCGTGAATTGCCGGCCGTATCTGAGTTTTGCCCATGGGGGGTTTGCTTCGGCTGTTGAAGTTGAGCGATTGGTTCCACTGTTTGATGGCGTTTTTTGTCGCTGCGACTGACAAAGCTTGTTGTGTACGGTCAGGTTCTCACTCAAAGGACCTGCAGTTGTTTGGGGAAGACGGCTTCGTTCAACAACTTATTTTACTCGAGGGGAAGCTCTTCTCTCAAAGATTTTTCGTTGCTGGGCAGGATTAGATTTTGTAGCTTTTCAAGCGCTGATGTGTCTTCATCGAAGCGGCGGTCTCGAGGGCCAGTTATGGCAGCCAAGAAAGTGGCTGAAGGTACTTGGAGCGTTTTAAATTTGTGGGATGATTGTCTCAGAAATCATTTTGAACATTTGGTTTGCGATATGCAGTCTTTGGATGAGTTTCACATTGATTGTTAAGTTGTGCTATTATTGAGTTTTGATATACTACTCCAAGTTATGATTATTCTTCCACAATTGGAATCTTTTTAGGGGGTAAGCAAGATGAGGGCAAATACAAGCACACGGTTGCTCTGCCTAAGACGAGTTTTGGGATGAGAGCAAATTCTTCTGTTAGAGAGCCAGAAATACAGAAATTGTGGGATGAAAACCAGGTGTTCGAAAGGATTGTCAGCAGAAACAGTGGGGTGGGTTCTATACTTCCTCATGAATTGTTTTTCCTCTCCCTTTTCTATATTCTACTTATCAGGTTGCCTTTCCTTGCTGATTAGGAAAGCTTTGTGCTTCATGATGGTCCCCCCTATGCAAATGGTGACCTGCATATGGGTCATGCCTTAAATAAGATTTTGAAGGACATAATTAACCGATATAAGGTACGTTCCATCGCTTCACAAAGTTATGTTTTTCATCTTCTAAATTGATCTATTGTCCTTTTTCTTTTACATGAGCATGATGCTTAGCTTTAAAATGGAACTAAGCAATTATAGCTTTGGTATCTGTAATCCTGGATTCAAAGTTCAACTTTGATAGCCTTACTCAAGATATGGAAAATTTTAATTACAAGATTAATATACCCAGTCAGGTTTGGGTTGTGTAGAGACCCATCTGGTAAAGATTACAGTGAAAATAAACGGGGTTCTCTGACAAAGCATTTTATTTGGCTGGTAAACTAGTCTCTTATTAAATGGGCAATGAGTACTTCATCATAAATGATGGCTTGTTATGATGGATGAGATCGTTTTGAGTGGAAGGACATGTTGGTCTTATCTCAAGAAAAAGAAGAGCAACCTTGCACATCCCATTGCTTTTAGTTTCCACATGATGTTCAAAGATCCTGTATTTCTGTCCCAATGGGACTCATGATGATTTTACTTTTGTTTGTTCTCTTTTGCAGCTTCTTCAGAATTATAAAGTACACTATGTTCCTGGTTGGGATTGCCATGGACTGCCAATTGAACTAAAAGGCATGTTTTGAGTTATATCAATATACTTCAGTAATATGTGGAGCACAACCTTGTATATGTGCACGTGAAATACTTCTGACTAGTGACACACATTCATTTATACCTTCATCGTAGTTCTACAGTCATTAGACAAGGATGCCAGGAAAGATCTCACTCCAATTAAGTTGAGAGAAAAGGCAGTGAAATTTGCCAAGTCCACTGTTAAAACTCAGATGGCATCATTCAAGGTCTGAAGCCTTAAGCTCAGTCCCTGCTTAATTCTTGCTGTGATTGTTCATCCATCATCTGATGGAGCTAGTTTACTTTTCAATGAAAACGAGCTACTTTTTCTTAAGGAAATTGCACATTTCTGGGAGAAGCTTTTTCATAACATGCATCTTATGTCATATTTGCAGCGATATGGGGTGTGGGCTGCCTGGAATAACCCTTACCTAACTCTTGATCCTGAGTATGAAGCTTCTCAGGTAGATATTGAGACTGATTCTTTGTCAGTTTCTGTTGCTAATTTCTGTGATCTTTTCTTATCTTCTGTATCCTTTTGTTAGGAAATTTTTTTTGCATAATCTGCATGTCCACTCTGTAGATGGCTTTTTCTGATCCGACTTTTAGTTTGTGCCTGTAAAGGAGTACTTGACACTTTCTAGATGGAGATGCCACTGTGCAAATGATTCTTTGGCTGGGACACATTTTGTACTTGACACTGAGGTTGAACATAAAGGCTAGGGCCAGACTGAGCTTGAGAGAACCTATGTTAGTCTCCAAATCCTAAATAGATTAGTATGACGATAAGTAATTGTTTTCTTCAATCCTCACTTTGATTTTTCACTTATTGATGATAAGGCTAATGCATCAAGCCTATAAACTGATTTTTATGTAGAAATCACCTGTATTTTGCTGATATGTCTGTATTCCTAGCCCTCTAGTGTGTGATACCTCTATCCTATAGTCACGATTCTTGGTTGGTTGGCTAGTGAATGGCAGTTTTGATTGAAACATCTAGATTGGTGAGTGCTGCTGAGCTGACACACTGCAATTTGACAATATATTAATTACTGAGACCACCAGTGTTTTGGAAGCCCTCTGCTGTCAGCTTGATGTGGTTGTAGAAGTGTCTCAATCTCTACCTTGCAACATTTTACCTGGAAAATGAAAGGAAAAAATATGTTCCTTCCTATGACTATCTTTTCAAAATTCGCATTGGATAAGCTAATTAATCTTCTCCATGATTCCGATTGTAACAAAGGCTTGCATTCCCTCACTGCTAGATTGAAGTCTTTGGCCAGATGGCCCTTCAAGGTTACATCTATAGAGGCAGGAAACCAGTCCATTGGAGCCCATCCTCACGTACTGCTCTTGCGGAGGCCGAGCTGGAGGTAAAAAATCTCTCTCTCTCTCTCTCAGAGCACATGCGTGTGTGTTGCATGTCATGCACAGGCACAAGCATGGAGTATGGATGTATCTACAGTTTCCTTAAACTGTCATGTCTATAAGAAGTGATGGTTTAACATTACTCTCTGGTGTTATCTATAAAAAATTATTCTGTGCTATTAGCAAACAGTGGTCAGATAATCTATCTATTATTCATAGTAATAGTTCTTGATTGAATGGACTCTACCACCAACTTCTCAGTTTAGTACGTTTCTGAGACAGCTCTATAGCTAAACTGGAAAATGTTTGCAGTATCCTGAAGGGCATGTCTCAAGAAGTATATATGCCATTTTCAAGTTAGTCAATGCCTCACCATCATCCACTAACGTAATTGGTGAATTCCTTCCTGACCTGGGCTTGGCTATTTGGACAACAACTCCATGGACCATTCCAGCTAATGCAGGTATCCTCAGCGTATTCTGTTATGAATCTTGACTCTTAAGGTGCAGAAAGGGATTGATGAGGACTTCTTGGAGTTGTAGATTCATACTTGGGGTTTATCTCAATGTGGTGATTGCTTGAATTCACCTAGTTGATGTTAGGTTTATTTGTGAACCGATTTAGATTTCACATTGGTGGGAGAGAAGGGGGGAAGAAGGGGGTTTGTGGTAGGGGGAAGAATTGCTTGGCTACATATGGGTTTTAATATTTTAATCTGTTCGAATAGCACTAAATACCATGTTAAGGGCGTTTGTGATAACCTTCTATTCTCAGGATCACCTTTATCATTCTTTATGATGGTTTAATGCAAAATTCGATGATTTGCTTCACCACTTTGATTGTAAGTTCTCAAATTGTGCTGGCTCTCTTGTCCTACAAATTTCAATTAAAGTCAACTTTTTCTGCCATCAATAGTTCCCTTGGTTTTATGCCATTTCTGCATTGGTTGGTGAACATGCTGAATGCTTGTTGTTTGCAGCGGTTGCTGTGAATGGTAAACTTCAATATGCTATAGTCGAAGTACATTCCCCGCTAGGGGAAACTACTGTACCTAGGGAAGATAAAAGATGCAGACTTGGACAGGTTCTGCAGGGAGAGAAGAGGCCTTTTCTTGTTGTGGCATCAGATCTTGTGCCAGCATTAGAAGTGAAATGGGGTGTGAAGCTTTCCGTGAAGAAAATTCTATTGGGTTCTGATCTTGAAAACTGCAGGTTGTTGAATGATAATGTCTTGAATTTGATACTGTTCATCTTAGTATTATAAAGTTTTGAAATCCAAGAGAGTGCCACTCATTTCAGCTTGACATTTAGGTCATGAATTTTAAGGATTAGTATCACAGACAATGGAACATAATCTATTAAGAGTCTCCAATTGTTTATTTGGTAGATTCATGAATATCCAAATGCAAGTCTTATTCTTTTCTATAACCTATATTTGTATCAATGGAATACAATTTTTCGTCCTCAAGTGAGAAATGATTGATTACAAATATCTATGATCTATATTCTCTATAAAGGACCAGAAATACCTTGCTTACGTATCATTAGAAAATGTATTAACATAAACATGGCAGAAAGAAGAAGTAATACAAAAGTGTGTAAACTATAAAAACGAGTCAAAGTGGATTGTCCCACACTAACACTTCCGTGTAATAACTCTACTAAAGGGGATGTTGACATAGTATATCTTAATGTAAATGCAGGTATATCCATCCCATAGATAAGAGGGAGTGCCCAGTTGTCATTGGAGGAGATTATATCACAACAGAATCTGGAACTGGACTGGTCCACACAGCTCCTGGTCATGGTCAAGAAGATTATATCACTGGCCTGAAATATGGACTTCCTATTCTTTCCCCTGTAGGTGACGATGGGAAGTTCACTGAAGAAGCTGGACAGTTTAGTGGACTTGATGTACTTGGGGATGGTAACACTGCTGTTGTGAACCACTTGGATGGACAGTCATCCATTCTCATGGAAGAATCATATCGTAAGTGATGTTCCTTCTCCCAATACAGTGATTTCTCATTCTAATCTGGAAATTTTCCTATTATAAGTTCGTAAAGGACACTTTTAATTTGCATATTGCCTTTTTCTCTTGTGCAGAACACAAATATCCATATGATTGGCGAACAAAAAAGCCTACTATATTTAGGGCAACTGAGCAGTGGTTTGCTTCTGTGGAAGGGTTTCGTCAGGCTGCTATGGATGCAATTGGGCAAGTCAAGTGGATTCCGCCTCAGGTAGCAATCCTAGAGGGTTCTTTCTGCATGACCATTCTTATGTTTGTATTGCTTTGAAATAAGATAAACTTTTGTACTGCAAACTTATTGTCTTTTGATTGGTACTCTGTCAGGCTGAGAACAGAATTTCGGCAATGACTTCTAGCCGCTCGGATTGGTGCATTTCTCGGCAAAGGACATGGGGTGTACCCATTCCGGTCTTTTATCATAAACAAACCAAGGAGCCTCTAATGAATGAAGAGACTATTAATCATATTAAATGTAAGAAACTATGAAAGTGACAACATCTCTCTCTCTCTCTCTCTCTCTATATATATATATATATATATATGCCTGATTTTCTTTATAACTATTGCATTCTAATATTGTATTGTTATGCCAAGACTGAAGGTTTACATTCCCACTGCCAATGCATTTATGTCTTTCTAATTGTTGGTTAACGAGACAAAGTGTGATTGCAGCCATAATAGCCCAAAGGGGAAGTGACGCATGGTGGTATATGAAAGTAGAGGATCTACTTCCTGAAAGATATCGCGATAAAGCATCGGATTATGAAAAGGGCACTGATACAATGGATGTCTGGTTTGACTCGGGTATTTTGCTTGTGACATTTCTTTTTTGTTTCCTCTGTTACTAATCGGAGTGCATTGATATAGAAATGGGAGGATTCGACTTTTGGTTGATTCACAAAGTGATTATCCACTTTAACCTTTGTTATAGGAGGCTAAACATGTATTTTCCATGGAGGAACCTTAAGCAACATTGACATACCAACTTTGTGGTTCTGATGTCCTCTGCTAGATGATTATTAGTTAGATAACCTTGGTGATGGTACCTCATTCATGTTAGTGGCAGAGTAAGATGAGTGAAAGGTTGATCTTAAAATAGTCGATAATACTGCAATAAAAAGCGTGAGGTAACTTTGGTTTTCACTAGAGTCGGTTGTTTGTATATAGGGTGAAATAGTAGAGGTAATATGTGGGAAAATTCTGATCAAACTGTGGTAGCTCTTAGTAGCTTCTGAAGCATTGTTTGACTAAGTATAGTGTTGTGGTCGAATTGAAATTCTTCTACGTCTCCCTAAGCATTCATGGATGTCTCTTATTTTTAAGAGGAGCACTCAACCAGTAACCTTTTTTGTCCTCCATCTTCAACTTAAAACCGCTATGTTCGTTGTAGAATACTTCTCCGCATGAGCAAATGATGATGCTTTGTCCCTTGTATTTTTTTCAGGCTCTTCATGGGCTGCTGTACTCGGGAAAAGGGCGGGCCTTAACTTCCCTGCGGACTTGTACCTTGAAGGTACAGATCAGCATCGTGGCTGGTTTCAGAGTTCCTTACTTACAAGTATTGCTACGAAAGGTAATGAACACACACTTTTGTTCTTGAAGCATTCTTTAATTTTCTTTTATCTTGGCTTCTATATGCATCCAATTTCAAAGTATATGTGCTTCCGTTGAGAAGTTAGACGACAGAATCTTTTCGTGCTCTAGTTCACACTGATTACCCTCTATTGAATTTTGTCAAGGACATCAGGCCCATGTGAATTACTTTTTTCTACATCTGCAGGAAGGGCTCCATACAACAGTGTCCTAACTCATGGGTTTGTGCTCGATGAGAGAGGTTTAAAGATGAGCAAATCTTTGGGTAACGTTGTAGACCCGTACACTGTGATTGAAGGAGGGAAAAACCAAAAGGTTCATCTCCAAAGTCCTTTCCTGGAAATGACTGTCATTTTTTGTTGAGCTAAAAGTTTGATTTCCCGTTGGCAGGAAGCACCTGGATATGGAGCAGATGTTCTGCGGTTGTGGGTTTCTAGTGTAGATTACACAGGAGATGTGATGATTGGTCCCCAGGTTCTCCGACAAATGTCTGACATTTATAGAAAGCTGCGAGGGACATTGAGATACCTCTTAGGGAATCTGCATGATTGGAAGGTATATCTCAATCTTGGTATGTCATCGGATATATGGTATATCATCATTTTGGGATAGGATGCGCATTCGAAGGGCATTTATCTCCTCCTTTGAGTTGGTTCTATTTTCTCAAGCTGAATCGTGTCATTGGCAGGCTGAAGATGCTGTTTCTTACCATGAACTTCCGATGATTGACCAGCATGCATTATATCAGCTTGAAAATGTTGTGAAGAACATTAAAGAGAGTTATGAGAATTATCAGTTCTTCAAGATTTTCCAGGTGTCTTTCTTATTGAGCCACTCTTATATCGGAGCCATGTCATCAGGAGTCTACTTTAGATTCTTAATCATATTTTCTTTCGCTTAAACTTCTCAGTAATGCATTTTTTTGTTAGTTTGATATGCCTTTGACATTGAGCAATCGCAAAACCTTTACTAGAATGAGTAGTAAATGCCCAAGGATGTCAATGCATCCTTTGTGCTGTGTCAACATTTTTATCATTGATTTAATGTCTCTGATTTTCCATTTCTCAGATCATCCAGCGGTTTGTAATAGTTGACCTATCAAACTTTTATTTTGATGTTGCCAAGGATCGACTTTATGTGGGGTAACCTCCTCTTCTTTTTCTTCAAGAAAGATTTCAGTACTTAGCCCAATGTATTCCCAATTCCTTCCACCTTACTGTATAACGGTGCTTATTTTAGTTTGATTCATATGCAAGGATATCATGCTTTTGGCAATGTGAAGTTCAGCATTTTCATTTATACCATATGTTTAGGTTTTGAAGGTTGCATATTACTTTTGACATTGGACTAGGGGGATCTTTCTTTCTAAGTGGTTAAGTTTACAGGGGCACGGAGAGTTTTACGAGGAGAAGTTGTCAGACAGTTCTTGCAGAGCATCTGCTTTCCCTTGTGAGGGTTATTGCGCCTATATTGCCTCACTTAGCAGAGGATGCGTGGCAGAACCTTCCGTTCCCATACACCAATCAAGATGGTTCTGTTGCCAAATTTGTTTTTGATTCTAGATGGCCTGCTGTGAATGAAAGATGGCTTGCTTTATCACCTGAAGAAGTTAATTTTTGGGCAGAAATTCTTGAGGTAATCAGCATTTCGGTTTTACCCAAGTAGGATGTTTTTGTGTGAATATTCATAATTTCTGAAGTGAGAGAAAGGAATATTAGTACCCAAAGAGGATATGTTTTAAGATGTCCAGCTAGAGGTTCTTCCGTTCTTCCTCTGATATTATTCTGCATCCAATCTCCAGCTAAGGACAGAGGTAAATAAGGTTCTGGAAGTTGCTCGGGGTGGAAAATTGATTGGTTCAAGCTTAGAGGCAAAAGTTCTTTTACATACCTCCGATGTAAATCTTGCCTCCCTATTATGCAAAATGAGTGCAGCCATGAACGATGCGGACAACTTGCATTGCATCTTCATAACTTCTCAGGTATGCTTTACTCTGTCATTCTTAACTCTGGCATCGATGATTTGTGGGTCAGTTGCCACAATTTCTGTGTTGGGATTCCATTCTATTGGCAAATGCGTGACTTAGTTATCTATGCAATTAAAAAAGTGAGACGATGCTTATTTGTATATATTATAATTTGCTGATGTGGTAATTTGATTTATCCCATTACTGGGGAAACTACCAAGCATTCTTCCGGACTCATCAGGTGGTGGAATTTTGTCATTTCAGTGTTTTGTGTATCATTTCCTTTGCGCATGAAGTCTAAAAGGTTCTCTGCACTCATAATTTCTTCAACGATTTGATCTGCTTTATTTGGGATAAAAATTGCTTGACTAGTGGTACGTAAGTACACTATCCCTGTATTGATGAAACTTGGGCCATCGTCCACACTCAGAGTAATGTACATTCTGCACATACAGGCGGAGGTAATTCCATCTCTGGAGGATGAACTGACTGCTGATGTGCCTTACTCTGGAGAGTGTGAGATCAACAGCAAGAAAGTCTGGATTGGTGTCTCCAAAGCAGACGGATCCAAATGCGAGAGATGTTGGAACTACTCACCCAAAGTCGGTTCTTTTTCAGAGCACCCTACACTCTGCAGCCGATGCTACCCTGTCGTGGCTATTCAGTCGCCTCAGGCCGTAGCAGCAGTCAGCTGAGGCATTGTCTCAAAACGAAAGGCCCGAAACTGTCCTTTGGAACTTCAATCAGCGGTTGTCTTTGGTCACATCTTCGGCTACTTTTGAGTCAGGTAGGATTTGTCTGGCATGCTCCAGGGTGGTAGGGTTGTCATCTCTTCATATTTATGCAGTAAAAGCATTAGGCTTTTCAGTTTTCTGAGGATGCTTATTGCCCTATAGAAGCCTCCAATCTGTTAAATGTACATTAGTAAAAGGAAAGTGTCGATGCCCGCACAAAGATTTGAGATTTATCATCATTTTTTGCCTCATAAGTGGCTAACGATGTTAGCTTTTGAATCAAATTTGACATTTTGACAAGATCGTATGGTTTATATGACCTTGTAAATGTACTTACGGAAGAGCGCTATGCAAATTTTGGAGACTAATGTTTTTCACTGTGGCATTGATGCAGTCGAGATGACAACACGAGTAGCATAGATCAAACGAATATAAAATGAAACTATTTGAATTACAATCTTTTAACAATTCAGAACTTTGGATTGAAGATTTCTACATGCATCGGCAGAGTTTGTTTTTGCATTGTTCGAGCGCAAAATTCATCTTTCATTACAAATATTTAGGCGATTTGCACTTAAATTAAGCTTTTGGTTTGGAAAATTGCCGTGTTAGATAAGCTTCGAAAGCCAGTTGTGAGCTAACAAAGAATGAAAAAGACGTGGAAAGTTCTCAAAGCTTAATGACGCCTTTACTTCAAAGATACAATTAACTTTCCTTCATACCATTTGCAGCCGAAAAGTTTGACGTTGAATTACTTTCATTTTTTCCGTGGGCTAGGGTTATAATCCTGTGTTGTCGCAATTAGAATTTATTCCTATTTAGTGACACATGATTAACTAATTTATTTTTTGGAAAAATTTCGACAAATCTCAAGTGCTGAAAATCTTGCATCGATGACCCCACAAAGAAAGAGTGCTCGGCCAACCTATTGTTTGAGAAGCCCTATGTCGAGGATGTGGTGTAAGATGAAACGGTTAATATATCCTAATTTGCTTAAAACTTATTCATTTAACATTTTGAGCGAATGCATGTTCAATTAGATATATTGATGGATATCGGACTAGCAATCTCATCTAGATTTTTCTTGGATGAGGTATTGACTTCCTGTCTTGTCATCCCTGCAATGGCAAATAGAAGGGTGTTGTCAAACGTTGGTAGAGCTTAATTGATGGTATCAAAGCATACCATTAGTGGATTTCAATAATAGTAGTACGATCATGCTCTAGAAACATCTAGCCAATCGATTGAATATATAATACCATGGTCTGTAATTAGATGTCACGCAATAATGAAGGTCAATTATACTTCTTCCTATCTTAACATTCCTGGCCCCCAGTTGATTTTGATTAATTGGCACTGTAAATGATGGTACACAAGTTGAAATGTCCTTACATGTTCAATGAACTAGCTAATTAAAGAATAAATAAATGTACCCTTTGTCGTCTTTTGGTACGTCGGGAAGAGTAAACTCAAGAATACATCGATTTTCTATAAGATTTGAGGAGAAAAATCCAAGGGATGACGAGCCAGATCATGCCTCCAATTCAGACTTTGCTTCCCGTTTCCCTCTTATAATATAATGAGGCGTGTGCTTTTGCAAAGGGAGTCGTGTGGAGGCCACACGCCTTTCGTCTTTTTAAGTCTAATCTATTTGCGTGTTGTCATGACTTTATGTCATGAAATTCTGAAAGACAGCTCATGACACGAAAGCTTCAATGGACTTTGCCTCTTCGAGCATCTTCCTTGGTTTCCCACGCTCGAAGTGTCTGCAACTAGGTCGCTATAAAAAGGGCCATTATAGCCGAGGCTTGTGTCATCCACGCTTATCATTTTCTATCTTCAAGAAGACCCTAGTCATTGAAGTTTTATAAAGATTCTGAGTGAAGTGCTCATCTTTTGGCTGATCTGTATCAATGGCAAGCTTGAGCGCTTACTTGAGCTTCGTTTTGGTCATCTGTCTAGTTTCACCAGCAATTTCAGGTCCTATTTCGTTCTCCCTTATGCTAGTAGTTTGGTTGATGTATTGTTCATTTTCTCTTCTTGGTCATAATTTTATTTTTGGTTGGTCGGTCCAATATCAGGTCCATTGAAGGTTGGGTTTTATCAGAAGAAATGCCCATCAGCTGAGGCCATAGTGAGAGAGTCAGTACAGAAGGCTCTAGCTGCTGACCCTGGAGCTTCTGCTCCGCTCATTAGGCTCCATTTCCATGACTGTTTTGTCAGGGTCATTTTCTAACTCATGTATTTTACGTGCGACATCATTGAAGGGGCGTTTGGTTTAGCAATTGCAAAGCTCCTTAGGCATTGCAAATACCGATTGGCATTTTTGGATGCTTTTAAGAGATGCAATTGCATATGCAAAACTCTTTAAAGCCTTTAGTCTAAAGTGGGTTTGAAGGTACTTTGGAATGTTTTGTTTCCAAAATGCAAATAAAATTTTTTTTTCCTTCCAACTTTGCCCTTGCTCAACTTTTATAATTCCGGAAATATTCTCAAAAACTTTAACTTGCCTCGGCCACCAACAAGCAATTGGCATGCCACTGGCGAGCAACTGGCATGCCGTCGGCAAGAGGTCGACATGCCACTTGCATGCCACCATTAACCTTGCCGGCGGCGGCTGAGTTTCGTTGGCAATAGTTTGAGATTATTTTTATAAAAAAAAATTAGAAAAAATCGTTTACAAAGTATAGTTTTTACCAATTAAAATTTACGTTAAAATTGCTTTCCAATGTGTTTTTAAATACACTTTAAAATATACTACTTGCATTTTGGAAAATTTCTTTAGACCAAAAACCTATGCATTTTTCCAAAACATTCTCTTAAAGTCGAACTAAACTAAACACACCTTGAAGTACTCTCTCTTGATGTCAATCGTATTTGCAAATTGGCCCCACTTATTCGCGAAATCCATAGATGAGGCCAGCTTTCATTTTAATGGTTGAGTAACTAATCACAGGAGCAGAGAAGACGGGTCTGCGTGATTGATGTCACAAACCCTAAATGGAAATCTAAATAAATCTGTCATAGATGTTCCTACATCTAATTCTAAATAATCATGTAAACCATTGATATTTCTATGGCGTGATCTATGTTCTTCTGGTACTCAGGGTTGCGACGGGTCCATTCTTCTCGACTCGACCAAAGGGAACACGGCGGAGAAAGATAGCATGGGAAACCTCGGCATCGGGGGCTTCGAGGTGATCGACGATGCCAAGGCCAAGATCGAAGCCCGATGCCCTAACACCGTCTCATGTGCCGACATCGTGGCCTTCGCCGCTCGTGACGGCGTTCGAGCCACCGGGGGCTCACGCTACGCCGTCCCGAGCGGGAGGCGGGACGGGAGAGTCTCCCTCGCGTCGGAGGTGATCGGAAACCTCCCCGGCGCATTTTTTGACTCTGCACAGCTCGAAGCGAACTTCGCGAAGAAAGGGCTTTCCCTCCGAGACATGGTGACTCTCTCCGGCGCTCACTCCGTCGGGGACTCTCATTGCTCCGAATTCACGAAGCGGCTCTACTCCTTCAACGCGACGTGCTCGCAAGATCCTTCCCTTGATCCCAGCTATGCCCATCTCTTGAAGACTGAGTGCCCGCGAAACGGCGCCGCCGACCCGACCGTGCCGTTCGACCCCGTGACGCCGAACGTACTCGATAACGCTTACTACCACAACTTAAAGAGCGACAGGGGATTGCTGTATTCGGACCAAGTTCTGTGGGACGCGCCGTCGACGAGGGGGTTCGTGAAGGACAACGCGAACCACCCGAGCGCTTGGGCTCGGAGGTTCGCGGCCGCGATGGTGCGCATGGGCTCGATCGAGGTGCTCACCGGCGCGCAAGGTGAAATTAGGAGGAATTGCAGGGTGGTAAATTGAAGGCGTTCACGGTCCGGTGTGACGTTAAGAGCCGGGTCACTTCTTGGTGGTGCAATAATATACTGGTTTCTTCTGAATTTGTGTACTTCATGCGGTCTTAATAAATGAATGACAGATATGATCGCTATGCTCTCAACTGTGTTTATTCTAGTGTGTTTGTGTTCGTTAGATCGACGCTTGACCATTGATTGGTTTGGTCTATCCTTTGGGCAAATATACGATGACAAAGCCATCAAATTGACCCTAGCTTGGCGGCTGAGAGAAGCAAGAAGGCATTCATTTTCTACTCATTTTCGACTTTACACACATGTTATTTAGCTATTTATCAATTTATGAGCACGAATCGCTGGAGCTTATTTTAACGAGAAGTTCAATTTCTTACTTTTGGAGGGTGAGATGGGTGGAGATATTTGGTTTCAGATGTAAAGTTCGACTCTCACGCTCTATAAAGAGGTAAAATAAAAAATTTGAAAGTGAATTGGGAATTAGAATAATAGTGATAAAAAGGGACAATGACTAAAATGGAGTGCTTTCGTTACTCCCATCTTGACCTCTTCTAGTCCATACGTCGGATGCAATCATGTATGAGGCCCATGGGAAAGAATTTATTGCTTTTGTCGCCATCATCTACAGTTTGTCGGAGCGCATTTGTACATACTTCCGCCAGCCATGCTTTCGCCCGTCGATCATCAATGATTCAAACATTTCCAGACCTCCTATTCGATGAATGCACGTAAGAAGCCGAAGTGTTCCATGCCTTTAACATGATTCTCATTGAAAACAGGTCCATCCAGGGCACTTTCGATTAAAAAAAAAGTTTAGTGTACTTTGACACGACACCACAGTGTCATTACGAGATTCGTTTATTGAATCATAATAGCCTTTTGTCTAAATTTTCTAGGTCTAGCAAAAAGCAAAGGATCATATAATGGCAACTACGCAAGCCATATCCCTGAAATCAGTTTAATTAGATCAGAGGTGTCTTAGGGTCCGCATGGCAACGTTTCTGTTCCCGGGAACAATTTATACTCAGAAATATTTTTTCTTGTTTCTCGTTTGAAGGAACCTGTTTTCGAAAGCATTTGAGGGTGTTTGATAACGGTTCAAAATTTTTACTCCGGGAACAGAAACACGTTTAGTAAAAATTTTCAATCTTTTGATTTTTTTAATTTTCTTTTTCTTTTTTTTCTCCCTTCTTTTTGTTGGCTGCCGCCGGCGAGGCTCGGCCTCGCAGATCTGGGCAAGGTCGAGCCTCGCGCGGCCGCCACCGGCGAGGCTCGAGCCTCGCGCCGGCCGCCACTGACGAGGCTTGGCCTCGCCCAGATCTGCCAGATCTGCCAGATCTGCGAGGCCGAGCCTCGCCGGTGGCCCTGCGAGGCTCGCCGATGGCCGGGCGAGGCTCGCCTAGCCTCATGCGGCCTCGCGCCGCCTGGGCGAGGCTCCGGCGAGCTTGCCGGACCTCGCCCGGCTCCGGCGAGGCGCCGGCGAGTTCGCCGGACCTCGCCGGCGGCGGCGATGGGGCGGGCGAGGGGTGGGAGGAGGAGGAGGAAGAGGAGAGAAGAAGAAGAAAAGAAAGAAAAAAAAAAAGAAAGGAAGAAAAAAGTGTTTCTTAAAATTGTTAGGGAACAAGAAACAACTTTTTCTTGTTTCTGATTTCTACTCCAAACCTGTTCCGGAGAATAAATTTGTTCCCGGAAACAAAAAATTTACCAAACGTATTTCTGTTCCCGGGAACAAAAGAACAGAAACATCTGTTCCCGGGAACGTTACCATGCAGAGCCTTAGTTATCTGTCCCAACAAGTATAATAAGTTCAACTCTTCCTCGCTTCATTATATCGGGACTATGACTTCAAAAGACAACATTAATCTATCTGAAAATGATCTTGAGATTATGACTAACCAGAAAGATGCCCAACGGGGATCGTAACCGAGCAAAGACTATTTTGCTCGGACGGCAATGGAATTCATTGCATATTTATGATATGACCTATCAATTTTTGAAGATCTGCTCCAGTTGTTTAGGCTCGGCCTCATCCTCATCCGATTTGCCCAAGAATCTCCCAATCGTACAATCTTGGGAAAAGCCCACCAAAAACCCCAATATCTTTCGGGACAATTTTCTGAACTTTTTTTGGGTCATAAAAAACCTCAAACTATGCCACTTGGGACAATTTTACTGGAGACTTTTTAAGCGAAGGGCATTTTCGTATTTTCACTTTTTTTTTTTTTTTTTTTTTTTTTTTTTTTTTTTTTTTTTCTTCCCCTCTGCCAGGCCATGGCGGAGGGAAGCCGGCGAGGGCCGCCCGACCCGGCGAGGGCCGCCCTCGGTCGGTGAGGGTCGCCCTCGCCGGATCCGGGGGGGCGGCGCGGTCCGCCCGATCCGGCGGGGCGGGCGATCCTCGCCTTCGGCGGGCGGCCCTCGCCCGACGCCGGGAGGGTTGCCCCCGCCGAGATCGCGCCAAGGGCGAGGGCGGCCCTCCCCGATCCGGCGGGCGACCCTCGCCCCGCCCGAGCCGGCGAGGGCGGCCCTCCCGATCCGGCGGGGGCGACCCTCGCCCCGCCTGAGCCGGGCGAGGGTGGCCCTCCCCGATCCGGCGAGGGCGACCCTCGCCCCGCCTGAGCCGGGCGAGGGCGGCCCCCGCGCGATCCGGCGAGGGCGACCCTCCCCCGACGTCGAGGAGAGCGGCCCTCGCCCGCGCCGGGAGTGCCGCCCCTGGCCGGACGGGCGCCGCCGGCCGGGGCCCTCGCCGGCTTCCCCCGCCGGGGAAGAGGAAGAGGGGAAGAAAGAAAGAAAGAAAGAAAAAAAAAAAGAAAAAAAAAAAGAGAAAAAAGTGAAAAGACGAAAATGCCATTCATTTAAAAAGTCTGGGGTAAAATTGTCCCAAGTGGCATAGTTTGGGGTTTTTTATGACCCAAAAAAAGTTCGGTGGTAAAATTGTCCCAAGTGGCATAGTTTGGGGTTTTTTATGACCCAAAAAAAAGTTCAGAGTAAAATTGTCCCGAGGGGCATAGTTTGGGGTTTTTGGTGGGCTTTTCCCTACAATCTTTTTACCTAACTTTCCTCCTCACTACGAAATTTCCTCTTTAGTGAAATGAATACAAGAACCCTCTCACTTTTTTTTTCTCCTTTTATGACGAGAAATCCCGTCTAGACTAAGTAAACTCCAGGAAAATTTGCACTTGATGACATTTGGAGTCAAGTATTTCAATTTGAATTATACCAATTCCAATTTGATCAATTTAACCATAAACTTCCTAACGATTTGTCAATATAGACTTTTCGACTAATTTTGTCCGACAATCATTGATGGTGAACGAAATGGTTGGCTATGTGTGTAGAGGCTAACTTGTCCTATTAAAAGTCCACCAGCTGTGTGTGTCCTCACACTTTTCTGGGCACGTGGGGGAGCCCGTTTGGTTGACGAGTAGGGATAAACAAAAGAACCAAATTGAACTGGCAATCGCCCGAACTAAACCAAGTTGATCAACTCTAGGTGATT
Source organism: Corymbia calophylla (assembly GCA_014182845.1). Taxonomy (NCBI): domain Eukaryota; kingdom Viridiplantae; phylum Streptophyta; class Magnoliopsida; order Myrtales; family Myrtaceae; genus Corymbia; species Corymbia calophylla. Next base: position 34,401,882 of record CM024700.1, on the reverse strand, counting down.
CCTATGGGAACTGGTTTGGTTCCTAAAATGTGGAATTGGGAGTAACCGATTCGGTACCTAGTCCCTTGTGTGGAACTGGATCAATAGATTGAATTGACGGAATCAGCCAAATGTAACCCTAAATTAAGATTAGAGCTCTTTCTCTCTCTTTTAGACCTTAGCTTCTCACCTCCCTTTCTTGTGCTCGACACTCACCTCCCTCTCTCACGCAGCCACCACCACGATCTCATGCAGCTACCATCATAGCGAAACTAGATGAGAGTAAAGCTCATCACGTGGAAACTAAGGGTGAAAGAGAGAGATGAAAGAGGCTTGTCAACGGAGAAACTGTTGGCTGCTTAATGTAGATGAGAGAGAGTAGAGACAAAAGTAAAGAGAGGGATAGGAGTGATCAGGTCCAGGGTGGATAGGGTCTAGACCTAGATCTTGTACTCAGCTTTGTTATAACCGGTTCCTCTTTTTTAAACCATGTACCCTACCCTGTTTTTATTGGACCTTGTTTTGGACTCGACCCTATTTTTTCGGTCCGAGAATAGGGTCAACTCTGTTTTTATTAGAACCTGTTTTGCAACCGTTTGATATCCTATACGACTTTGAATTTTACATTAATTAGCGAAAAAGCAACAATGTAATCCTCCTAACATTATAAGACAAAGCAAAAATCCTAACAATGCATAAACATTAGCAACAAATATGGATTTAATATTAGTTTCATTCCCGCAAATACTTCTGATATAATCTAATGTGCTTACTCATGTATATGCGACGGAGCTCTTATTAAGAAAATAGCTTTTTTGAGTTGGACTGAAAATGTTTTAATTAGTGCTACAATAGTTAGTAGCACTTGTCCTATGACTATAGTAATAGTTAAAGGTGGGACCATTAAAAAAGAAAAACAATGCATGAGAATAGTTATTTTTAACAATTCTTTCAAAACAATTCTTCCTTTAACTTGATTTAAAGAGAAGTTTTCTTTTTTTAACAATTCTTCAAAGATAGAGACTCAAATGCACTATACAGAGTATACAGAGAGACGATTTTTTTTTAAAAAAAGATAAAAAATGGTTCCAAAATTGGTTCGGTTCCGGGTAGGTCTTTGCTTGGACTCTATTCTCAGACCGATTTCAACCGATTCCCAAAAACTGGAACCGATTCCCGAACTGGTTTAATCAGGAACCGGTTCCCGACCCTGTTTTTCGGGTTCCTAAACTTCCGCATCATCAAGGAAAATTTGTCTCCAAGAGCGCGACTCTTCACCTTCTTCGAAGCTCGCTTTGAGAGGAAGTCGAAAACCTTTCACCCTCGCAGCTTGATGAAACCACGGAAGTGCCATTATTGGCAAGTCGGGATGATTTTGGACTTTCTTCCGGCTTACGTAGTCATGAGCCAAGAAAGAATGACCGTTGGTGTCGTCGGTCGCCTTTGGGTGGTTGTTACGATGGGTCCTCGTCTGGTTGAGTGGTTATGAGGGCATTTATGGCCTTGAATTTTGAGTCAAGTCTAGACATCACCTAGTAGTGTTATTTCTCTTTCGAATAAAATGGATCTACCAGGTATTTCTTTCCTTACTTTATTATCTGGTAAGGCCCGAGAGATTACGTGCGAAGAGACACAATGAAATGTAATTAGGTCGAAATAATGACATAAGTCTCCTACTAACAAGTGTCGACTCTTGTTTAAACACGAATAATGAAGATGGATCATATATAAAAAAAGGTTTATGCCTCTATCCGTGTCTTTCTTGGTTTTCCATACTCAAATTGTCTCCAATTAAATCGCTACAAGAAGGCCATTATAGCCAAGGTTTGTGATATCCGCACTTGTCGTTGTCTCTCTATCTTTGAGAACCCTAGCCATTGGTGTCTAAATATTGCGAGTGAGTGTTAGGCTCAGGCATACAAACAACAAAGAAATAGGGTAAATTGCAAGAAAGAGAAATTGAGACACAAGATTTATCCTGGTTCAGAAATATTTTGGAATATTGTATTTTCCATATGTAAATAGACTTTTTTCCTTCCAATTTTGCCCTCGCTCAACTTCATAATTTGGGAAATGTCTTCGAAAACCCTAACTTTGCCTCAGCCACCAGCATGCAATCAGCATGCCATCAACGAGCGGCCGGCAAGCATCTTCCTTGGTTTCCCCCACTCAAAGTGTCTGCAACTAGGTCGCTATAAAAAGGGCCATTATAGCCGAGGCTTGTGTCAACCACACTAATCATTTTCTCTCTATCTTTAAGAACCCTAGCCATTGAAGTTGGAAAGATTCTGAGTGAAGTGCTCATTTTGGCCCATCTGTATCAATGGAAAGCTTGCGCACTTACGTGAGCTTTGTTTTGGTCATCTGTCTAATTTCACCAGCAATTTCATGTCGTATTTCATCTTCCCTTATGCTAGCAGTTTCATCACATGTGCTTGAGTTGATGTGTCGTTCATTCTCTCGTCTCGGTCATTAGCTTTTTTATTTTGTTCTGGTCGGTCCGGTTGCAGCTCCATTGAAGGTTGGGTTTTATCAGAAGAAATGTCCATCTGCTGAGGCCATAGTGAGAGACTCAATACAGAAGGCTCTCGCTGCTGATCCTGGAGTTTCTGCTCCCCTGATTAGACTCTGCTTCCATGACTGTTTTGTCAGGGTAATTATAAGACTAATTGTGTATTTTATATGCAACATCACTGAGTAATCTCTTGTGATGTCAATCACATTTGCATATTGGCCTGCTTGTTTGCTAAATCGATAGATGGTCAGCTTCTAACTAATGAGTGAATTATAATTCTAAGGATCAGAGGAGACGAGTCTGTATAATTGATTGATGTAACAAACTATAAATGGATATCTAAATAAACCTATCGTAAAAACTCGTCTGCCTAATTTTAAATATTTATATAAAGAGCGGATTTTCTTTGGTGTGACGCAGGTTCTCCTAGAGCTCAGGATTGTGGTGGTTCCATTCTTCTCGACCCGACCAAAGTGAACATGGCAGAGAAGGATAGCATGGGAAACTCGACATTGAGGGTTTTCTAATGGAGGCGTTGCTTATATCGACGTTTCATTATTCATCAGTTTGGTGCATCGCTTTTGTCTAAAATATGAAGACGAAGCCATGAAAATGACTCGAGATTGGCTGCTAAATGAAGCAAGAAGCATTCGTTTTCTACTTTTTGACTTTACAAACTTGGTAATTAGAAAGGCTCTTTCAACTAGATCTTACTCAAAACGAGTCAATCCGTTTTATTTTACAAAAGGAAAAAAAGTTCTTTCTACTTTAAGACGATGCCACGGTGTCATTTTAAGATTCTCTTGTTGAATCCAAATAGCCTTCTGTCCATATTTTCTAGGGTCTGTGACTCTAAGCAAAGATTTAATAGAGCAAATTTGAAGAAATGTGTAAGCTATGTCGTTGTAACAATCAATTTAACTAAATCAATGGGCGTTGTTGCAATAATCTAATCTCAAGAATTACATCAAGTGTAACTTCTTTTTTCTAAATCATAATGGGATCGCGACTTAAAGGACAACATCAATTTATACAAAAGTGGTTGTGTAATTATGACTCGTCAGAAAGAGATGCCCCACGCAAATATCGAGTGAGCAGAGATTATCATGCTCCGACATCAATGATATCAGGGGCATGTTATGATGCCAGCCAATTCGAAGATATTAGAGTAGGAGATATGATTCGATTTGAATTATTTTAAATGCGAATTATTAAAGTAGGATATATGATTTGATTTTGAACATTTTGATTGTGCCTACTATAATAGATTTGCACTTAAAATAATCTAATCAGGATATTAATAATCTAACCATATCTCTTACTCTAATAAAGATGTACTTCAATTGCTTTGGCTATTCGCAACCAGGAAACCAAAATCAAATCAAATATTCTACTCTAATAGAAGATGTACTTCAGTTGCTTTGGCTCGGTCTCACCCGAGATTCCCAAAAACCTCCCCAACTGTCTTGTCTCTTTTCACCAGACTTTCCGTAGTGAAATGAAAACAGAAACCCTCTCGCTTATTTTTCCTTGTGCGGAATTAAGCCAACCTGTGTCATGCGTTTAATTCGCAAACTCGTTTCTGTTTTTTTTTTTTTTTTTTTGTATGAATATGCCAAACCTGGACAGGTTATCCCTCTCGCTCATGTGCTGATTATTTTTCAAAAAAATGAAAAACGGTGGGATAATCTGATCAATTGCTCTTTGCCCTTCACTTTCATTGGATACTATGCATGTGGGTACGGAAAAATGGGGATGATAAATGTGCCTTGAAATGAAAGTTCCCTATTTAGTCCTTCCTCTTTCGTTCAATATCATCGTTTTCCGGTAGCTTTAATAGAAGATGTACTTCAATTACTTTGACTATTCCCAATTGGAATAATTAAAATCAAATCATATCTTCTATTCTAATAGAAGATGTACTTCAATTGCTTTGGCTCGGTCTCATTCGAGATGCCCAAAAACCTCCCAATCGTATCATCTTTTTTCACTAGACTTTCCGTTGTGAACTGAAAACAGAAACCCTCTAGCTTATTTTTCCTTTGAGGACAAGAAAGCTTATTACGTGTGGAATTAAGCGAATCTGTGTCATGCATTTAATTCGCAAACTCGTTTTTTTATTTGTTTTATGACTATGCCAATGGACGGGTTATCCTCTTGCGCACGTGCTGATTATTTTTCAAAATAATTTTAAAAAAAAAAAACGGTGGGATAACCTGATCAATTGCTCCTTGCCCTTCATTTTCATTGGATACTATGCGTGTGGGTACGGAAAAATAGGGGATGATAAATGCGCCTTGAAACGAAAGTTCCCTATTTAGCCCTTCCTCTTTCGTTCCGGCTGTTTGCATATAAAATATCATCGTTCTCTAGTAGCTTTGGCTCTTATAGATAGCCACAGTATCTTTGATCATTTTTATTGGGCAAATTATCCAAAAAAATTTTAAATCTATTATAATTTTGTTAATTTAATTCTATACCTTTTAATTTTGCTAATTAGTACTAAACCTTTCAATTTTACTAATTCAATTCTAACTCTTTCAATTTTGCCAATTAAATACTAAACCTTTTTCATTTTTTGCTAATTAAGTCCATTTGACCACTTTTGATTGGAAATCATTAACGTGAACGTCGACATTACCACATAGGATGATCGACTTTGATGTGGATAATTTTTAATAGTATTTCATATTTTTTTCTAATTTTTATCTTTTTTTTGCTTTCCTCTTCCTTTTGTTGGTGGCCAGGCCAACTAGTCTCACCTAAGCGATGGCTGCCCTTGCCCGCCACATGCCAAGGGCATTTGAGGCAAGGTGGCCTCGCTTGGCATTAGTCGGGTGAAGGTGATGCTAGGTAAGGTAGCCCTCGGCCTAGGTGAGGTTGACTCTCACCTGGGAGGGCGAGCCCCAACAAGGGTTGCCCTTGCTAGATCTGGCAATGCCAGCCCTCACCTAGGCCAGGTGGCCTCGTCTCGCTTGGCTATGTCATTGGCCAAAAGGATTGGCCAAAAGGAAGAAGAAAGGAAAAAGTATTAAAATATTATTAAAAATTGTTCACATTAGCATCAGTCGTGCCGCGTAAGATAGTTCATATCCATATCATCGAATTTCGATCAAAATTGGTCAGATGAATTCAATTAGCAAAATGTAAAAACGTTTAGGGTCTTGACAAAATTGAAAATTTTAAGACTAAATTAGAAAAAAAGTGTAATAAGTTTAGGACCTTTTGAACAATTTCTTCATTTTTGATCGATATAGAGACTCACTCAGACTAATATAAATACACCATTGCCTCGCCTTCACTTGCTCAACACCCAAAAGAAGTGTGTGGCTGTGAGGATTCTCACACGTCCGCGGCCATACAAGAAGAGAGAGTGTCGGGATGTGTGAGGAAGAAGTGAAGCTGCTGGGTGCGTGGGGGAGCCCGTTTAGCTGGCGGGTGGAGGTAGCTCTCAAAATGAAAGGGGTCGAGTACGAGTATATTGACGAGGACATAATGAACCGCCCCAAGAGCTCTTTACTTCTCGAGTACAACCCGATCTACAAGAAGATACCTGTGCTCATACATGCCGGCAAGCCCATCGCCGAGTCACTGGTGATTCTCGAGTACATCGACGAGACTTGGAATGACCGCACCGCGCTCTTGTTGCCTCAAGATCCGTGTGACCGAGCCGTCGCGCGTTTTTGGGCCAAGTTCATGGATGACAAGGTATATCTGCCTTTGACCCCATCGCCTTCATCGGATCTTTTTCTTTATGATGCACGGACAACGGAAGGTGCATTTGGATTTACGTCTTACGAGGAAGAAGTTTTGTATTCACTTTAACAAAAGTAGTCATTCTTGAGACTACAGAGTAATGAGTTTGCACACTTACTACATGTTTGTTCTCAGTTATGTCCTTACGTTTCTCAGGTCCCTCGCCTTCAGTTTCGCTTTCAGTGAATCGGTTTGTTCTTTTGCCACCGGCAAGCCATTGAAAACCTCCTCTGTTTGACAAATTAGACTAAACCTAAGTGAACCGTCTATTGAATGTTGAATTATAATTCAGTGGCATCGCATAGAAAGCGAAGTGAGAGTCAAGTGATCCTGAAGAAAAAGTTCGTGTTATCATGCCGTTTTGATTGCAGTGCGTTCCAGCTCTATGGCGATCTTGTCGGCGTGAGGGGACTGAAAGAGAAAACGCAATCGAGGAAGCATGTGGCCTCCTCAATGTGCTTGAAGCCGAGCTCAGGGACAAGCAGAAGAGGTTCTTCGGAGGAGACACGATCGGGTTCGTGGATATCGCGGGCAACTTCATCGGCTACTGGATCGGAGTGATCCAAGAAGTGGCCGGGGTCTGTCTGCTGACCCCGGACAAGTTCCCCCTGCTGTGCAAGTGGTGCTACGACTTCCAAAACTTCCCCATCATCAAGGAGAATTTGCCTCCGAGAGAGCAACTCTTCGCCTTCTTCAAGGCTCGCCTGGAGAAGAAGAGGAAGACTTTCTCCCCGGCGGCTTGATGACATTACGGATGTACCATCATGGGCAGGAAGCCGGGACGATTTCGGACTTCCTTTCGGCTTATGTGGTCGTGTGCCAAGACAGCAGGATCGAAATGGTGGTTGGTCGCCTTTTGGCTGTTGTTATTATGGTTTTCTAGTCTGGTTGAGTGGTTTTTATTTTATTTTATGAGGGCATATCATGACCTGTAATGACTAGACATCACTTAGATGTGATGTTTGTGGTGTCTCTATTTCCTTCAAATTAGAATAAAGCTTTGAAATTATTATATACTTCTTTTGTTATTTTTATTATCTTGCTAGTCTCGAAAGATTTTGCACGGAGCGGCATGATAAAATCCAATTAGGTCGGGATAATAAATAGGTCTCATGCTTGACGAGCACCAATGCTTGTTAAACATGGTCAACAAAGAGATATAGAATGTAGGAAAGATTTTGCAGTTAGGTTGCAAAGCTGTTAGGATATATGATTGTCTTTGACTCTTTTGTGTAAATAATTTCCCATCTATATTCACCAACAAATGTTCCTAAGTATTATTTACTCTCTCTCTCTCTCTCTCTCTGTGCAGCTATGACATATATTAGATACGTCTTTCTCAAAGTTGATCACGCCTACAAAACCCTAATAACATACGCTCTGGAAAAATCTTAGCTGACCGTCCTCCGTCAAATCACAGTACGATGGTCAGCTAAGGACCACAAATGTTTTGAGGAAACCAGTTGAGAAGGGTTGACCTTCTCAACTGGTTTCCTCTTTTACCCTTTTTTTTTTCTTTTTTGATTTTTATGTCTTCTTATTGCAAGCTTAAATTTAGAGAAAAAATCATAAGAGAGCCCACACAATCAATTTTCAAGAATATGATGAAAGAAATAATAAATTAGATACCGAAATATAAATAATTACAAGTAAAAAAAATATCATCACCTACTAAAAAGAAATCATTAATGTCATTATATAGATCTATTAAATTTAAAAGATGACAAAAACACTTGAAATGTTGGCTTTGCAAATAATAACAAAATCGATTTTCATACAGATTTTACTTAATACAGCTTCAACGTTTGGTTTATTGAGAAGATTCACATGACCATGAGACATTTGATCTTTTATCATTTTATATAGATAGAAAGTCAATTTACAGTAAGGTGTTTTATTTCAAAATAATAATAATGACTTATTTCATCCAAATTACCAATTGTGTGAAAATCAATGAAATTCCTTATACACTCATCTTGGCAAATTGTATACGTTAATTCAACTAGTAGACGCCGTGACATAAATTTCCAAATAATTCTACATAATTATTGAAAAATAATTTGGAAACATCATACCGTGCCATCCAAATTCACTGGAGAGTCAATGTGCGTCAAGTGATCAGGGGTTATTTTCTTCTACAAGAAAGTACACATGTTCTTTGTAAAGCCAACGTTTCAAGTGTTTTTCATTTTTTAAGTTTAATAGATCTATATAATGACATTCACAATTCTTTTTAGTAGGTCATAATATTTTTTTAATTGTAATTATTAATATTTTGGTATCTAATTTATCTATTTTTCATCATATTCATGAAAATTAATTCTGTCGGTCCTCTTACGATTTTGTCTTTCTATTTAAGCTTGCAATAAGAAAACATAAAAGTTAAAAAAAAAAAAAAGAGAGGAAGAAAATTGGGTTGAAAGAGGAAACCGGCCTTTTCAACTGGTTTCCTCGTAAGGTCCTTAGTTGATCGTCACTCTATCATTTGATGGGGGGAACGGTCAGCTAAGCCGCAGCCCTCTCTCTCTCTCTATATGCAGCTACGACCGCCTAGTCGTGGTTGCTGCCAGCCATGCCCGGCCTTGCCTCCGGCCATGCCCAGCCTTGCCGCCTTCTGCCTAGGTCGTTCTGATTGCGCCGTCTTGATTGTCAGTGCTTTATCTCTCTAGCGTGTCCAGGATGGAGCCAGGTCTGGTTTTCGCCATGTCCCGATCCTTATTTGATTGCTTAATAGAGAACTCTAGGGATTCTCTGAAGAGAGCTCCAAACGAGAAGTCAAATTTCGATCGCTTTATAGTCTTCCAACTGTCAATGCAAAAAGGGGCTTATACAATCCCACAAGGGATGGTTTCCCGGAAGATTGGGAGACACTAGACCAATTAATTTTTTTTAGTTTTTATGTATTGCTACGCTCTATAGCAAAAATTATAACATATGCACATGATTAAAAATAAGCTATAAAGGTTTATTATTGAAATACAATGCAAAAAAAAAACAAGAAAGAAGACTATGATCTACAAAAAGAAGGGATATATTCACCATAAATGCTAAAACTTGTTATAAAAATGCAATTGAATCCTAAAACTTGTCAAATTAGTGTAATCGAGTCGTTCGTTAACTTCGTTTGATTCGACTAATGAAATTACTCACGTAGTTTTTATTATTATTATTGCTTTCTCTCTTTTACGTGGTGCTAACATGACTGAAACAAGAAAAATAAGTCCAAAACAACATTATTTTGATCCAAATTTGAATTTTAATATAAACATTAATTAAATTTAAAAAAAAGTCAACAAAATCGGCAAACTAGTGAAGGCCTACGCCGACACTTGACAATGTTGGGGGTGAAGGTCGATCCCACTCTCGCCAGTGGCAACCCTCCCCTAGATCGGGAGAGGTGCAGTTAGCTAAGGTCGTCGGCCATTGAATTGTGACAAAAGTGGATTGTGTAATGAGCGTAAGTTACATAGGCCGCGTCCGGTATAAAAATTTTCATGACAAAAAAGTGCAGTTTATTTCCCTTTTCAACGTATTTCTAATGGTCCGACCCAAAAAAAAAAAAAATTTTAATGGGAACTCCTCAAAATGGACCCCAGCTGAGGTTGGCCTAAATATGAATCCATTTTTAAATGAAATACGAAATAGGTTTTTATTTTTATTTTCTTTCCATTATTATATATCTTCTAAATATAATTAAATGCTTCGACTTGTCGAATCAAATTATTTTAGGGCTCATTTTAAGTGCAATCCCAATGATTCTTCAAATATTAATACCGATAGGATTGATTTCTATTCATGTGACATGCACAACATATTTTTTGCGCGATGCACATGAATTAACTGCCCCACTCGTATTGAAAAGCGTGGATGTGGATGGTGCAACAAAAGGATATTGGGTAGCATATGAATATCCATAGATGTAATGTAGTTTGTTGTCTTTTTATATATATATATATATGAGGCACAGAACAAAAGGTGGGGCCACGACCAACACAAACCATGCATCGAGGAAAGAGAAAGACCACAAGGAGCCCACCGTGCCAAATATTATAACATTGCTCTAGGCTTTGAAACCAAGGTTATAAACCAAGAGCACCACAATTAATTAAAAAAAAACAGAGATTGCATGAATTATTTTATGAAAGAACAAGGGGATGTGGAGGGGGTAAAATGTCCCTATTTTTGGGATAATTGTCCAAAAAATTATAAATTTATATAACAATCAATTCAATTCTAAACTTTTTAATATTAGCTAATTTAGTCTTAAATTTTTTAACGGTTTGTTATATATAGTTCTTCTAGCAAGTTTTTTGTGGGAAATCGCTAATGTGAATACCAGCTATCTCAAGAGGCTTGATCGGTACTAACGTGAATAGTTTTTTTGAAAAATTTCTGAATTTTTTTTTCTTTTCCTTTTTGCTCCTATCCTTTTTTTTCTTTTTCCATATTTCCTTCTGCAATTCCATGGCCTTGTCAATGACCAACGAAATTCTCTAGCCACAGGTGAGATCGTTGTGGCTTGTGTGAACACTAGGGGAGGGTTGCAAATCCCTCACTAGCCCCTCAACTGGGTCTAGGTTGGGTGAGGGTGTCATGACTCTTACATGTGGTCGATAACTTTTATTGATAGTCGACAACTTTTATTGGCAATCGCCAAGGTCAAGGACCAGTGGATGAAAATAAGAAAAAATTCAGAAATTTTTTTAAAGAATTATTTACGTCAGCATCAGTCATTTACATAAAACGACTAGCATCCATACTAACAATTTTTGATCGAAATTGACCGGAATGACTATACTGACAAATCGCCATGAGATTTTGAACTAAATTGGCCAAATTAAAAAGATTAAGTGATCGCCATACAATATGTACAGGATTTTGTGAATAATTTTCTCTCTAGCCTTCTGCTCTTGTAATTCCGAACAGCACATAATTTATCTATTTGATGCCGCCAAATGGGAGAGCTTCCATCTCGCGTAACCTGTGTCTTCCACCTAATTCTTCTCCTCTTCTGTTCTCTTGCTTGAATCATTCTGTACTCCGTCGCTCAACGCGTTCGAGTTACAATAGCAAGAAGAACCGTATACCAAATCCCATCCTAGCTTTGACTTATTTATAATAAGTACGTACGCGTATGAATCTGTCCCTGACCAGGTCCAACCTGAGCCCGAGTTCCAGGAAAGACATCTAGAAAAATACCAAGTCCAAAGTCAGCAATAGACCAACTAGAAGACGCGATGTTTTACTCGTACAATGCGAACCCAATGGAAAGAAAGACTCGTTGAACAAATCCCAGACGCTTCCTTCGACGCTAAGCAGACCATGCAGACATATATGAAAAGCATAACATGACTTCTAGCATCCTTTAATTTTTTTCTCTCTCTCTCTCTCTCTCTCTCTCATAGACCGAAAACGCAGGGGCGCTCGACATGAGTCAGCCGCAAGAGGGATCGCTGATATACAGCTTCGTGGCGCGGGGCACGGTGGTGCTGGCCGAGTACACGCAGTTTACCGGGAACTTCCCAGACATCGCTGCCGAGTGCCTCCAGCGACTCCCCTCCGGGAGCAACAAGTTCACCCACACCTGCGACCGGCACATTTTTAATTTCCTGGTCGAGGACGGCTATGGTAATTAAGTGAAAAACGTTTAATCTTTGTGTTAGCTGTTTTGTTCTTCTTTTGCTTTATTTTGTTGGAGTCTTTGTGAAGATGTTCGGCTTCCATTTGATGGGTTAGCTGATCAGAGCAAAGAGAGATTGTTTATGTCGATTTTGGTTTGTGGAGATTATAGTAGTTAATGGCGGGTCAATCTTAACTTAGGAGGCCAGATAAAGAAATTTCATGGGACACCATACCACAATAATTCATCGAACGTACGAATTTGAAATGGCGTCGGACTGAGAGGTCTTGAACAAACAGATTCGCAGACTTCAGGATCTCCTAATCCTGCTGAGTTTCCAATATATGTATTTGCAGCTTACTGCATCGTCGCAACTGAATCTGTGGGCAAGCAAATCCCGATTGTGTTTTTGGAGCGCTTAAAAGAGGACTTTAAGAAAAGATATGGAGGCGGGAAAGCGGATACAGCCGTCGCCAAAAGTCTCAGTAAGGAGTTTGGGTACGGTCTGCATCAATAACTATCTTGGTTCACATTGCAATTTGTCAATGTATAGTATATATGGCACATAATTTCAAGGGACGGAAATAATGAATACAGGAATCTGCAGGCCTGCAATGAAAGAGCAGATGAAGTACACCATAGACCATGCTGAGGAGATTGATAAGATGATGAAAGTGAAGGCTCAAGTTTCACAAGTCAAAAACATCATGATAAATAACATCGACCAGGTACATCTGCTAAGCTTAAACATATGTTCGATAATGTCTGTATTTTCGCATTCTTATGTGGACCTGGAATCATATTACCAAATCTCAGAGCAGTATTTGAGAAAGCTGTAATCTCCACTTGATTTTGAATTGTGATTGTTTTTGTCCTACCGTGTAGTGTAGCCTTTTGAAATTTCGCCTAGTGTAGAATTGCTTGATGAGAAATGCAAATGAGTGTTACCGGTGCAGTAACATTACCTCCTGGCAAATCTGGGGTTACAGGTTGAGATATGAATCATTTCGATTTTGACTTTAATAGAAATAGATAGATGGTGAGATTACAGCGCGGCAAATGTCCTTTACTTATGTATCATGGCATTCTTTTCTTCATTTGTACTCTAGATTGTACCTTTACATGAAGAATCTTGTAAATTTCTCAAGAAGATCGATTATAACAGCAGCCCTAATCATGAACTTCTGTTTGCTTTTCCGTTTTGTCTTTCTTCTTGTGGCCCAATCATGAACTCACGGTTTGACTCATGAACAACTCTGGTTTTTCGACATCAAAGTCTTACTGTTGCTTACCTCTTGAACTGGGACAATGATTCACACAGCACCATCTGCTAATTGTGTTTTTCAGGCAATGGATAGGGGGGTAAAACTCACAATTCTAGAGGACAAAGCTGAGCGTCTCCATGACGAGGTAAAATCAGCCTACTGTCATGATGCACGTCGGCTTTTCTCTTGGGTATCAATACGCGCTTTCCTCTAATGCAGGCTCAGGTATTCAAGAAACAAGGGGGAGATATCCGGCGGAAGATGTGGTATCAGAACATGAAGATCAAGTTGGCCGTGCTCGGGATCGTGTTGCTTCTCGTGCTGATAATCTGGCTCTCTATATGCAAAGGGTTCGACTGCAGCAATTAGTCGCGTTTCTGCACACGCTGCGTATAGTCGAGTCTCGCGACGTTCGTGATTCTATACGCTTTCTCAGTCTCTTCTAGTCGGCTTGAGAGTTTTGTCTTCGTGCAAATTTCACCCCTGGCGCGCTCGCACAGATGAGCGCTTGTATCTGTAGAGACGCATTGGCTGTTGTAATCTGTTCTTGTTCATATGGTAAATTGATTTTTCAAAGAGTTTACTTATGAAGATCCATATAATTGTTGGAAAAAAATTACCAAAATAATCATAACTATATTACACTTGTATTGATTTAGTCATAAACCATTCAATTCAGCTAAGTTAATCCCAAAATTTTTAAGGATTTATCAATGTAATCCATCTAATCAATTTTGGGTAGGAATTGATGACATGAACACTGACTGTCCTACATGGCACAGACGATATTGATGTGGAAATTTTTTATTATTTTTTTCTTTTCTTTGTTTATTATTAAGGGTTGGCAAGGGACCATGTCACTGACCGAGGCCTGGCTACCCCCGCCGACCATTGGTTAAGGGCCACGAGGGTTCGCTACCCTTGCTTAGTGGCACGGCCGGCTCGGCTAGCAAGGGCTGGCAACCCTTGCTAAGAGATGGACATGACTTGCCCAATGGCCGGAAAGGTTTAGCAATTAAAGTTTTCGTTAAGGTTAATTAACGTCTTTTGGGGTTGAAAATTGGACAAGGAAAAAGGAGGTAGCAAAAGGGTCACCTTGCACCGAAGTTCTATCAGAAGAAGAGAAGTGGAAGTAGCCCAAAACAAGCAAATTACCAAGTTTTCACGGAATCTTCCTCCCTTTTAACGTGTATAATGGGAATCAGATGGTGCAGCTTGAGAAGCCAGAATTCTTTTATTCCGTGGCAAAACTGCAGACTTTCTTTCCGTGTTGGTAAATTTATATAAACTTAGATAGTGTTAAAAAAAATTGTTGGTTAGAAAAAAGATCGGTAATTTACCTCCATTTTTATGAACTTACTAATTTTGTTTCTGTAGGTTGCAATTGCCAATCTTGAATTAACATATCAAATTTTGTATGCATTATATGCTTTGAAAATACTAACTCTTAAGTAAAATTATCAACCTAAATTAGATCGAGTTACCAACTTTTATTATATTAAATAAATAACTAATTTTAGGTTACTCAAAATTACTAAGGAAGTCCTAAATTCATTGCATTTATGTCAATTCAATCATAAACTTTATAATTTGGCTAATTCAATCCTAAACATATTGTGCTTGTGGCAATTTAGTTTTAAATCTTTCAATTATGTTAATTTATTCATAAACCTTTTGACAATTTGCCAATTTAGTCATTTCAATTAATTTTGATCGGAAATCATCGATGATGTGGTCTAATTAGTGTCAATCATCCTATATGACATGACAATCCCAATGCTGAATTTTTTAAAAATATTTCTATTGTTTATTCTTTTTTTGTCATTTCCTTTTCTTTTTTTTTTTGCTAACCTTGAGCTGACGAGGTCACCAATCGACCCCCACTAGCTACAAGCAAGGGGAGGGCATTGTGGCCCTTGCTGAACATAGGTGAAGGGCATCACCCTTGCCTATGGCCAGTGAAGATCGGTCGACGACCTCGCCAGCCTAGGGTTAGGAGGAAAAAAAGAAGAAGAGAATAAATAAAGACAAAAAAAATTCAGAAAAATTTAAATATTTTTAAAAATTATTCATGTCAGCACCGTCCGTGCAACATTAGAGAATTCTGACCAAAATTGGCCGAAATGATTGAAATAACAAATTGTTAAAAGATTTATAACTAAAATGGCACAATTGAAATGTTTAAAACTGAATTGAAATAAATGTAATGGATTTAAGGTTAAATTGGCCAAATTGAAAAGTTTTAAGTATGAATTAGTACAATTGCAATAAATTTAGGGTTTTTTTTTATCATTTTCCCTTTATTTGAGTTACTTACCAACTTTTAATTATTGATTTTGATTTACTAACTTTTCTATCATGAACTTTTGTTTGCTTATTTTAGCAATCATTTTATCTATTGACTCTTTTTCACCGACTTGAATTAATGTGGCTTGCCGACTTTTCTCCCATTGAATTTCAATCAACCTCGATTAGAGAGATCATCAAGTCCAAGCTAATATTCGGTTGGACCCATCTTTCAATACTTAAGCTGATGAGTTATAAGTCAAATGAGGATATATTTTTACACATCAAGACAAATCTCCAATATGGGACTTGTTTAACTTGCCTCGTGATTGCATAGGGATAGTTGTCTCATAAGTTCTAGACCTATTGTGCAACGGTCGATTAGCCCTAATCATTTCAATTATGTCAATGTCGGTAACATCACATAGGACGGCATGAACCTATGTAAGCAATTTCCATCTAAAATTGGTCAAAAAAAAAAAAAAAACTAAATTGAGAAATCGTTAAAAGGGATAGGACTAAATTAGCACAGTTGAAAAGTTTATGATTGAATTAGTTGCCGTGCGAAAAGTTTATGACATTTTAGACAATTATTTTAGGATTGGACGTAAATAGGCAGGATGTATCATGGTCATCTTTCTCGTCATGTGCTTCAAGTTCCAACAAATTTCTTTTTCGTAGTCATTCTTCCGCGGCTGCTCCCCAAACTGGTGATGATTCAAACAGAAAAACCACGATATACAACTATATATCAAAAGACTTTGCAACATACTTAACAAGAATAAATCATACGCAATGAGTGCCCCTTCTTCTTTTGATCTCTATGGCTCCGAAACATGACAAAGTCATGGTTTGCCGAACTCAAGGGACCACAACACAAACAATTGAAATGCGTGAACATCTTTAATGCAAAAAAAATGTGAAGATGCTATTTCTCTTCTCGAGCCCCATGAAAGTTTTAGGCAGGCGACGGCGAGAACCCAAGATTCAAAAGAAGAACAAACTTTTGACAGCAGCCCCCACTCATGCAATGCGTTTCAAAAAAAGTGGCGTCCGAAAGTGGGAGGAACTTGATTTCAAACCTGCTTGATGAAGAATCTGAGCTTGGTGATAACCGTAAAATACACTACAAGTCACCACAAGTCGTGCATGGAATGAACTCTCTCTTCAGGAAGGCCCTGACATATCATGTCTGGACTTGAAAAGGAAAAGGTTTCCGACGCACTCATCGAATCTGTCTGTACCGTCGGACTGAGACAGAAACTTATTTCCAAACCAATGCCATTTTTTCAAAGTGAGAACTTGTTAAAGCTCGGATTCCTCGAACTTATGATTTCAATGGCTTGAGTATGAGGTTGTGCACCGTGTGGAAACACGCAATAATTTCACTTCTCTCTCTCTCTCTCTCTCTCCGTCCTTGCTTCTGTTTGGGGGATCAAAAGTTGGAGATAACCATTTCCAATTTCGTATGGCTTGTCATTTTCCATGATTTGGGATAGGACCACTTCTCAAAGGGAAACGACAAAAAAGCTTGCTGCTATATTCAGATGGGAAAGCTCTTAAGTCCGCCCGGGTGAACCCCCACCGCAAACCCTAGAATGGGTGAAAGGACAAACTTTTTTTGCTGATTTTATGGCATTTCTGGCTTATACGCAACATGAATCTAGCTGTGAGGCTCTCGTTTGTGGCCATTCTGTATGCTGACTCTCCAACTGAAGTTTCAAGTCTCACCATAATTCATGCTCAACTGATTCAATGTGGACAATTCACTGGTACGTCATTGATGTATTATCAAGTCGAGAGGATTGGATTGAGAGGTTCGTAAGTTTTCGGGATCGGAAGAAACGTGATGTAATTTTAACATATAGGGATGGGCAACTTGGCATAATGGCGTGACTTGCAATGTGTAAGCCAAACCTGATCGAAGTAACAGGGGGCAGCACATGAAATCAGATTAAAACGAAGAGCTGCTCAATCAAACTTAATCGTGATGGACTGCAGTCTCACTTAGAAAATTCATGCATTTAAGACCCGATATGTGTCTCCATAATCTAAGCTCGACGGAACGAGTGAGCCTTGTCCATGTCGGGGTGCGCATAAATCATGAAATGAGAAGCTTTGAACTTCATCCATAGGAGTGTGGTTTTGTCTCCCAAATTCACTCGCCTAATTTTGTCATCCATTTGATTAACTTGTTTCGCCATGCGTGGGATATTAATCCTTTAGACAAAATTACTTTCCACAAATGTAAAAGTTACCAGAAAATAATCTACCGTGAAGAACATTTCGTTGGTACAATGTCTGAGGCATGCTTGAAAATCTGAAGTTCATCCCACGGAAGAAACTCGAACAATATAACATCATCTTCATAACCATGTGCGATGCACTTAATTTACAAAATCAACACTCATTCTGTTCACCCAAGTCCTGTAAATCTCTCATACATAAATCCACCACAATCTCACCCATATAATCATAAAAATGCTAAGATAAACTCACACGACAGAGCACTGTCATGTATGCGATAAAGCTTATGCATCCCTAACTTTGAACATGTTGCGGTTCTTCACGACGATGTCGTACATGTGCACGGACTTGAATTTGTTGAACTCCTTGGGAAGGGATATCAAATGAATTGTGGAACTCTTGTGGAATTGAAGGAGATCTGGATCATTGTAGTACCTTTCCCATCCAAGTGAAACCAGCTTCCTCTCAAGATCAGCATACGATGTTATCACTTCATTTGTTGGTGAGTGAACCAACACTTTGCGCCTCGAGTTTGAGCCCGACGACGGATCAGCGCCTGGGTTCTCGATCAAGCGAACAACCCCGTTCTTGAAGACCCAAACGCCAGACATTGCTGATGAGAGATCTGAAACTGAATTTTGTTGGGGGTGGAGAGAGAATGATGAGAAATGTGGTGGTTGAGCTCAAGAAGGAGGTAGTGCTGGTGATGTTGAGTCTACACTAGGGTATATATTTATAAAGGCAAGTTTGCACTTTCATGGGTTAAAATGAAAAGTTAATAAGTTGTCATACTGTTTTGAACTCTACGATAAGAAAGTATCTTATCTAAGGCCACACGATTGATATTCTAAAAAGTATCGTTGAGCAGGCTTTTCAATGTGTCGCTATCATGCGATGTATTTGGTACACAAAATTTCTTCTCTCGTCTCGACCAAAAAAAATTTCTTCTCCCATGAGTGCCGGAATGATGTTCAACTTCAACTAAGGAAGGGGGGCCATGGAGAAAGGAGAGGTTCTTGCCCAATTGGATATATTATTGAAGTTGGGTTTGCACTTCATAAGGCTATGAAAGTCGCTCAATCAGCCTCGCATGGTTGACTCCACGAGTTGTCGGAGAAAGGGACAATTAAGTTGAGGACACGTTATTAATTTTTTAAGTTTCTGCAGCTCCTAGAAACTTTAACGTGGGGCTGCCTCATTGAATTCTAAATGCAGCAACAGATTTATTGACTTGAAACGCCTGGACTCACTCGCTTCCTCTCCGATTGCAGTGTAATAGTACCTTCTAAGCTGCCACAAGTGATATATTGAATCAAGCACAGAGGATTAGGATTACTATAAACATTGTCAATAGAGAAAAAAAATAAGGGATTTGTGAATCATTCAGCTTACTATAAAAATTTAATTGAATTTTAAAACTTTTAAGAAAGGATAATCAAGTCCTAAAACCTATCAAACTGGTGCAATCAAGTTCTTCCAAATTCTGTCCAATTTGTTTGCTCAAGAGAAATTGCCAACATTACATTTTTGTTATTTTCTCTTTCCTATATGGCTGTTAAATTTAAATCAAGCAAGAATCAATGCTCAAAACACATGTCGTGTTTCCCCAAACTATACCCATGTTTGAATTCTTCTTCTTCTTCCCTCTCTTCCATTTGGTGTTGGCCGGAGCTTCCTCAAGCTCACGTCCAAGGCCACTCGAGCTTCATCAAGCTTATGGAGAGAAGGAGATGTATAGATGGAGATTCTTCAAGAGCTCGCAACCATGGTTGTTCAAATTTCGTCGAGCTCGACCATGGTTGCTCGGGCTTTATTTTGCGAAAGAGATCTGGAGCTTGAGGCCATGGCAGGCACAAATTCTTCAACAACAACCATCACTGCTCAAGTTTTGTCAAGCTCGACCTTGGCCACTTGAGTTTCATCGAGCTAGCAGAACAAACAAGATTTGGAGCTGGCGGCCATGGCGGTCGAAGTTCAAGCTTCGTCGGGTTGGAGTATGACCGCTTGAGCTTCCTCGTGGAGCAAAGGGAATAAGGAGCTTGAGACCATGGCAGTTGGAGCTTCTTCAATCTCGTGGCCATGGCCACTTAAGCTTTGTCCAGCCGGTGGCCATGGCGGCTCAACTTCTTCAAGCTTGTCGACCGGCAAGATCTTTCTTTCTTTTTCTTTTTTTTTTAATTTTTCTATTTATTATCCTTCTTTCTTTAATCCTCTTTTTCTCTTGTTTTTAATTTTGTATCCTTTTTCCTTTTTAATCTTCAATATTCTTTTCTAATGTGGAGCCATATCGACGCCACGTGTCTTAAAAAAGTAATTGAAAAAAAAATCACGTCAATAGTTTCTATTAACCTAATTAGATGGAGTTAACAAACGAATACCAATTTAATAAGTTTTCAGACTTGAAGGACTTTTTTTAAAAGATCGACAAAGTTTAGAATTTTCAATATATTTATCCAAGTTTAATATTTATTGTTCTCTCATATTGTTAGCTTACATCTTTGTTTTCTATGTTTGTTCTTGGAATACTTATTATAACCAATTGAAAATACAACAAAACTGTAGTAAAAATGAAGCCTGGAAATGCTTTTATGATTATGACTTTGCTCCTAAATGAAGAATTTGGCATCGCGGATGATGTTGAAGCTCTCTATGTCATGCCGAGAATTTTCCCCAGCAGGATAAGACATGACTATTAATAAATGGTTATCTTCAAGTTATGTCCAAGAAAAAATTAAAGTAAAAATTAAACTTTTGAATTAGACTGCGAAGGAAAGTAACTACATATTGATTATTAATTTGCTAAAAAAAGATCTTAGCAAATATTAATACATGCTTAATAAAGTTGAAAGCTAATATGACAATTAGCATAAAAAGATGTTAAAATAGGATTACCCATAGTGATATAGTATGTTTTTATCCAACTTCCGGTTCCTCTTTGCCCTCCAATTGAACAAAGTGATACGATCATGGTAAACTTGAAAACAGTCGACTTATCTATAAAATAAAATAAAATTCCTACAATTATTTTATTCGTGTTCAATTATTACTAGTGTCAATAGACATCATTATTATGTACAGCGACGACAATGGGTTGACGAAGAGTGTGTGGATAAGCATCTAAACTTTCTCAAATGAACATATTTCTCTGAAAAAATGACAGTTATATTGATTATGTAAAAACGGGTAAAAAATAGAACCAAGAACAATGATTTCATGACTACTATATACAGTGTCGATAATCACTGAATCGGATATATGGCTTGTCTCCATAAACAAATGAGCAAACCCGAAATTTGGATAGTCTATGAAAATTATTGGTAATATTTTAGAAAGGAACGACTCATGAAAATGAAACTAATGGGTTGGTAATTTGCGTGTATTATGGGTTAATTTTAGAAACTTCATGGGCTATTTCCATGTCTCTTCAGGATGAAAGTGATCAACTGACCTTATACGCATGTGCGAACCTTGTCCTGCAAAGTTGGGGCAAAAGAAAGATATTGGAATTCCTCGTCATCCTTTAATTAAGTACATTGCATCTACTCTTCGTGCGTCCACATCCTTATTCACTATTCAAATTACAATTCATCTTTATCCTCTAACCAAACATATTGTACGAACATGTTGAACTTAAGTGTAGTCAAACTTACGTGCACTATAAAACTTTTCCCATAACAACCAATATAGATGTGCTCTAGCAGAAAATAATATGGAAATTAGGGCCACCCATAGCTTTCCTGTTTGAATTTCGAGAGATGATTCTAATTCTTTTCTTCTTTTCTTGTGGGAATAGAGCCTTTCCATGGGACAGAACCTCTCAAGGGAATAAAGCCACTTATATATTATCAAAGTCAATAAGATTGGATTTCGCAGCATGTTATGGGATCAGCAACTTGGGATAATGGCATGATTTGCAATGTGTAGGCCAAACTTAATAAAAGTAACGTGGAACAGCACATAAAATCATATCAACATATTCAAATGTAATGGTGATGGACCGTGTCTCACTGGAAAAATTCATGCGTTTCGGATCCGATATGTATCTCCATACTCTAAGCTCGACGAAGCGAGTGAGCCTTGTCCATGTCGTGTTGCGCATAACTCATCAAATGATAAGCTTTGAATTTCATCCATAGGAGTGTGATTTTGTTCATGAAGTTTCACTCGCCTGATCTTGTCAACCATTTGATTAATTTGTCTCACCATGCCCGGGATATTGATCCTTTAGACGAAATACTTTTTAAAAATGTAAACTTACCATAAAATAATCTACCGTGGAGAGCATTTCGGCATACAAATGTTTGAGGCATGTGTCACGGGTCGGTCGATTCACACTAATCAATTTACGCCCATGCGGCCTTAATAACAATCCTAAGTCAGCCTTTTGCTTACTCACTCGAACAAAAGGATTGTTTGAAAGTAAATGAGTGTTTCATTCACTCCTGATCAAGCATTTACAAGTGGGGTGAGGGTTCCCTATTTATACAATGGCCGGACCAATCCAATCCGCTGATCCCCTCATCGATCCGACAGTCGGGTTTGAATCTATACAATCATTACAAGGCTACAATAGGGTCTAGAATGTGGGAAAGCTCAAGGGACACCTGCTATGGCTAGCTACATGGCCAGGCCTTGGAAACTCACGTGATCTTCTGGTCACAAGAGGACGAGCAGAATAGGACAAGCGAAATAGGACAAATTGCTGGAACTGAGCGGTCGCTGGGCTCAAGAGAGGGACTTGGCTGGGCCCCGGGATGGGCCTTGGCCCGATTCGGGACTCATTCGAGGATCGCCAATCTCTTGGGCCATGTCACATGCATGAAAATCTGATGTTCATCCACAGAAGAGACTCAAACTATATAACATCATCTTCATAACCATTTGAGAAGCACTTAATTTCCTTTCGTTTACCAAGTCCTGTAAATCTCTCGTACATAAATCCACAACAGTCTCATTCATTTAAACATAAAAATGCTAACATATCTCACGCAACGGAGCAACAGCATGCATGAGATCCATATCATGCATTCCTAACTTCGAATACGTTGCGGTTCTTCACAATGATGGCGTACATGTGCATGGATTTGAACTTGTTGAAATCCTTGGGAAGGGATATCAATTCTACCGTGGACCTCTTGTGGAACTGAAGGAGCTCCTGATCATCATAGTACCTTTCCCATCCAAGCGAAACCAGCTTCCTCTCGAGTTCAGCATACGATGTTATCACTTCATCTGTTGGCAAGTGAACCAGCACTTTGCGCCTCGGGTTCTAGCCTGACAACGGCTCAGTGCCTGGCTTCTCGACCAAGCGAACAACGCCGTTCTTAAAGACCCAAACGCCGGACATTGCTGATGAGAGATGTAAAGCTGAATTCCGTTGGGGGTGTGGAGAGAAGGGTGAGGTATTACCGGTGATGAATGTGCAATAGGGTATATATAAACGCAAGTACTTCATGAAGCTATGAAAGTCGCAGAACCTGCCTCCCATGGCTGACTCCACGAGCTGTCGGAGGAAGAGACGATTAGGTTGAGGACGCGTTTGTTGATTTTTTAAGGTTTTAGCATCTCCTGGAAACTTTCATGTTGGGGGATCCCATGTTGAATTCTAAAGGCAATAGCAGATTCATTGACTTGGAACATCTGGATTCAGTCGTTTCCTCACCGGTTGATGTATAATAATACCTTCTAATCTGCCACTAGGGATGTATAGAATCACGTGTAGATGATTACTATAAAACATTGTTAGTTGAGAAAAAAAATAAGGAATCTAGAAGTTGTAGGACTTATCGTAAAATGCAATTGGGGTCTAAAATTTTAAAAAAATGGCAATCAAATCATAAAATTTATTAAATTGGTGTAATCAAGTTCCTCTGAATTCCATCCAATTTGTTTACTCAAGAGAAAATGCTAACTTGACTTTTTTATTATCTTCTCTTTCTTATATGACTGTTAAATTTAAATCAAATGTGAACAAATACTCAAAACAGATGTCGTGTTTCTGCAAACCATAACCTTGAATTATCTTTCTTCTTCGCTCTCTTCTCCTTGGTGCCAACCTGAGCTTCTTCAAGCTCGATCATGGTCGCTCGGGCTTCATTGAGCTCGTGAACTGAAGGAGATGTACAGATGGAGCTTCTTCAAAGCTAGCAACCATGGTCACTCGAATTTCACCGAGTTCGACCATGGTTGCTCGGGATTCATTGCACGAAAGAGATTTGGAGTTTGTAGCCATTGCAGGAAAAACTTTTTCGAGCACAACCATAACTACTCAAGTTTCGTCAAGCTCGACCATCGCCATTTGGGTTTCATCAAGCTCGCAGAACAAGGAGATACGGAGCTTGCGGTCATGGCAACCTGAGCTTCTTCAAGCTCGCAGCCGGAGCTCAAGCTTCGTCGAGCTCCAGTATACGTAATGCTGGCGAGGTCAAAGTTCCTGCAGCAACAGTAAACATCTCCACTGCAAGTGAACTTGGAATTAGCTACGGACTTGATTTTTGCTTTGAAGAACAAGAATTTGTTTGAGGCTTCTCAAGCTTCAATACCTTTTAAAGTGAATGTGCTGGCATACACATAAAGTTAGAAAGCTAATTTGGTCAATTAACCAAGAAAAGAAAAGATGTGTTCTAGCAGAAAATGACATGAAAATTAGGACACCCCTGAGAGATGATTCTAATTCTTTTCTTCTTTTCAAGAGGGAAAAGAGCCTTTTCACTGGATAGGACCTGTTAAGGGAATAAAGCCACCTATGGACGCTTTTACGGCCAGGGCCAATCATTACACGACGCAAGACAATTCTTTGTAAGGACTCGGCTATATTCACCGGGGTGGAGCACGGTCCGCCGAAATCGGCCTGAAGCGTCGAAAGCAAGAAGCGAAGGCGAATGTTCAATATTGCCAGCTAGTGGGGGCATAAGAGAAGCTACAAGTCCACTTGGAGATGATCAAATCATATGGATTTCTATGATGATCTTGATACTTCTGTTTCAATTCTGAAAATTCGGGACTCATTAAGTAAAATGTGATTTCACTCCGATTCTCCGAAAGATATATATACAGATATAATGTGGTTTTAGCATTTGATTATAGGTTCAGAAGCGTTGTTTGCAGATTTAGGGAATTTTCATATTCAGTCCATTCAGTTGAGTTCATGCCTACTTTTCTTTCCTTCCATCATCCTCGCCTGCTTTGGTCAAGGGAGTATCTCCAAAAGCATACTCACAATGCTGCTAGTGCTGTCTACAGCTCGAAATCGAGTAATCTTCGCTCATGCTATTTCATTCGATTCGTTGAATTTATATTGTCAAGTCATATGTTAAATCTATCTAATATTTCGACGTAGAACCGATGTATTGGCCAATACTCGTGATCACAATGGTAGAGTCAATAATAGCAAGCCAATCCTCGAAATAGGCCACATTCTTCCTATCAAGCATGTTTAATGAGTATCCCCAAGCACCACTTAACAAGACCCTATTTATATATATAAATGCAACCTTTTAGTGGGTGTACACATGTGTACGTACGTGCATATGTGAAAATGACTTTTGGTTTATATTGACAAGATGTACGAAGATGAAAATGACTTTTTTGGCTTATGATATGCATTTTGACGTTGATAGCGTTGGTGAAGAGTCACGCTTGATGCTGCGACAGCAAAGGAGCAGGGGGAGTGAATTCCGTTTGGCGTTGAAAGTGCTTGCTGCAAAGATAGTACATGCATGCCACAAGCAATCTTACTTAATCCGCAAGTGACGAGTAGGAAGATTAAAACAAAATTAAATAAATAAAAGCTCCAATATTTTATTCGTATAACATTTTCCATCATTTACTTTTAAAAATCTATACTCACAACCTTATTTCTAACTAAGAAAATAGTCGAAAAGGACCATATTAAACATTAATCTAATATCATTTTCGGGAAATCCTAATTCTCCTCTCCTCTCTTTCACTCAACCTTGCTCCTCTTTGTGCCCCCCCATTCAACCGCCGCCACCTCAGCCGACTCTATCTATCAAACAGATTGACGGCGATAGAGTCTTCCGATGATGGGTACAAATTTCAGTGACTAAATTACTAATCCAAAGAGGTGAGGGGAGAGAAAATTGAGCGTGCTCCGACTTTGATCTACTCCATTGACGGCCAACGTCAAGCTTCTTGTATTCGCCATTGACAATCCGAATCTCCAAGACAAGATATTCGAAAGAGCAGAGAAAGTTGAGAGAGAGAGATGGCGGGGCCTATTATGGCAAGGACGACAGCAACAATCTTGTGCCTAGAACAGGCACTTCAATTTTGGATTATGTCTTATCTGATCTATGAAATTAGTGATGATTTATTCACTTATTAAGTCAAAGTTCCAATGTCATCAACAAAAATTGTAACTATGCTATATTAGATTGATGGCAAACCAATTTGGAATCGCATAGCAAACGATAGGTTTCAAAAATACGGCATATGTTGATGTAGGATTGCTCCAATTGATCTTTGAAATGACATTGAAAAATAAAGTTATAAAAGAACCGAAAAGCTAGAAGCAAGGAATAACATTTTCCTGATCTATTAACAACTTCAAGTCAAAACATATCGTGGGTAGGCCATGTTACCCCTCCTTGCCCTGTCAAGGCCCAACCCACTTTAGTTCGTTATCTAGGCCCATCATTGGCCTCCCTCTTTCTTTGATTATTCAATTTGATTATCTATCTAATTTTCTTTTCCATTGATTATGTATCTCCTATCATTATGGTAGGCCAAGCACAAAAAATATATTCAATTTCCCATTTATGCTAATTATTTTTTAAGTATAATGTAATACCAAATTTTCTTTGTGAATGCGACAATGATTGAGTTGCCTTCAATCAAACTATAGTTAAAAATTTAATGAGTTGATAATATATATAAGGCTTTTTCTGTGCCTTTGAAGCGACATTTTCCTATAGAATTATATTCTACCTTTTATGTATGCCTTTTTCTGATTCACTTTCCTTTATCTTCATCATTTTATATACTTTGATTAAAAGCCATACAAAGGATATTTATGTGAGGGCTTTTGAAAGTTAATTAAATGAATATTCCCTGAAAAATTAATAATCTAAAAAATATATATATATATATTTAAAGTAATTGCTTGTATCACTTATAAAATTGAAAAAAAAATTATTTTCATATTTACTAAAATGTTTAGATCATTATTTCAAAGGATAAAAACGATTATTTAAAAAAAAAATATTTTCCATATCATTCATTTTTCTAGTACGTGATATAGACCGATGCACTTTCATTGAATTTAGAATTTCTTTTCCTCTTTCAACTTGAAAATTAAAGTGTCTATTGAGATAAAATCTGCTACGACATGGGATACAAATCGAGTCTATAATAATATTAGTCAATTTGTATGTATGTACAAACCAAAAAAAAAACTAGTATGTATGTATATATGTTAATCATGTACATGTCCCGATTAGGTTAACATATTCGGCTGGCGAGATGACCACACACTCGCATCGTGCTTTGGCATGAAATCATTATTCAAATAAATGGTTTGGCAAGTTGGTCGATGTCTGAAAGCTACTCTGTCAATTCATTCCAATGCTCCCCACCATGTTGCTTTGACCCACCGTCCACATGCAACATCGTATAAACACCTAGCAGCCAACATCTTTTTCCTTTTCCAATAAACAACAAAAATCTCATGCGAACAAAACAAAATTGTTGTACCTCAAAAAGAAAAATATACCCATCATGACTCGACTTTCTTATGAAATATGGTATTGTATTTTCTAATTTTAGTTTAAAATCGCCAAATTGGTGATTTATTTTCCTCTCTCGTTCCAGCCATTGGAAGTGCACGACGGGTATGATCCGATTGACACGACAGGGGAGCCACCACCACCCACCATGACTTTGAACGGTCGAGTTTTGCCCATTCCATGGGAATTTGGGGACCAGCAACGCTAGCCTCCGGAGTCATTTAAGGCACGTCACTTTTGGAACAAGCAAAGTTGGAGTTTTTCTATGGAAGACCAGTCTCGATTTGGATCTTTCTAATTGGAATAATCAAATGACATTGCCATTTACGAACTGTCCAAATCATATATTATTATATGAATTAGTAAGCTTCACGCATTGTTGATATAGGTGGTTATATTATTGACATCCATGGCAGTAAAATAAACGGTAGTATGATCATATTTTACATAACATGTACCCTTTATCAAGATGGTTATTCAAAAAATTATAAATTTATTGTACGGTGATGAATTTAACTTTAAACTTTTCAATATATATTTGCTATTATTCCACTAATTACATTTGCTATTATTCTCCTCATTGTGCTCGTGAATAGCAAATGAATAATAGTGGAGAATATTCTATTCTCCCTAGGCCATTTCAAAGCCAAAAAAAAAAAAAAATGAGAGAGAAATAAATATTTAAGAATATTATTGTGGTTATTTACTTTTGTGAGGAAAATTATCTAAAAAATTATAAACTTATTGTACAATAGTCAATTCAATTCTAAAAATTTTCAATTGTGTCAATCTAGTCCTGTTGGAATAATTTTGACCGAAAATTACTGACGTCAATACCAAACGTTCTATGTGACATAACCAATGCTAATGTGAACAATTTTTATAATTTTTTTAAAATTTTCTAAATTCTATTCATTTTTCTTTTCTCTTTTCTCGTCTTTCTTTCCTTCTTTTTCCTTGTTTTTATAGAGGGTCGAGGCCAATGGGTGAGGGCTCGCAAGGCACAGTGAGGACATCACAACCCTCGCCCTGCCAAGTCTCTTTGTGGCCTTGTGCTCATCGGCCCTATGTAAAAGGAAGAATAAAAGGAAATGAAAGAAAAAAAAAATCAACAAAATTTGCAAAAATTGTCTACGACACTATTAGTTGTGCCATGTAAGACGATTGATGTCTATATCAATAATTTTCAATCGAAATTAATTGGAATGACTAAATTAACACAATTAAAAGGTTTAAGACTAAATCGATCACTGTACAGATAGATTTATGACTAAAATATATATACATGCAAAAATGTATTTCAATGGCACTAATCGAGTAACAATATAAGGAGGTTAGAATTTTCCATTACATTATTTATTTGCATTAAATGGTACTAGTACTTTAAAAATTAAAATACCTACACTATTTGTTCAAGGAGATACCTCCTTTTCAACCTCTACTGTAATTATATTCCACTCATTAAACAAATTTCAAAAAAAGCTAAAATCGTAAAACCTCGAAAAGCAGGTGGTCGCCCATCCCATTCCGGATTACAAAATCACCCCTCACTGAAAAAGAAAAAGAAAAAGCTACTCGAATTCACTAACGAGATACACATGACGAGCATAGCGCGTCCTCGATTCTAGATCCTTCTGGGCACTTATCAACGAAATTCAATTTAATAATTGCGTCTCCTTTGTCGCCTAGTTGGGGGGATCGTGAGACATCCAAATCACACCTCTTCTTTGACTAGAAAGTAATTAAAACACGTAATTAAATCGCCTCCAAATTAACTTATCCCCGCACGGTCCACATCGCCCCGTGAAAATTGTTTTGACTTTTTCTTCTTGCGCGACGTATCATTTGCTCAGCTTCCAAATCACAGAACAGGGAATCTGAAAAGACTTTTCTAATCACTGTGAGAGCCGGTTTTGAGCTAAATTCATTGTGTGTGGCGATGGATCTCTCGCTTTTTAATTTGACAAAATTATTCAAAACTTTTTAATGATTTGTCAATACCGTCTTTCTAACCAATTTTGGTGAGCAATTCTTATACGAACGTTGAATATTTTTGCGTGACTCCGTCGATATTAATGTAGTCAATTTTTGTAATTTAAAAAAAATGTAAATTAATTTATTTCTTTTCTCCACTTTTTTTCCTTAAAGAAAAGGTAAAATTTCAGAAAATTTATCAAAAATTGTAAAAGTTGTCATCGTTGGTGTCCTTGCTGAATGAGCGTTGATTGGATTGCAACATCAATGATTTTTGATTAAAATTAGCTAGAATGACTATATTGATAAATTATCAAAAATTTTATAATTAAATTAATCAAATCAAAAAGTTTAAAACTGAATTGATTGGCGTATGTCATGTTTAGAACTTTTCAAGTGAATTTTTCCATTCTCATGTATCCACTGCCACGACCAGTTTGGGCTCAGTGCAGTCCATTAGATCCTTGAGATATAACTCATGGAGGGCACAAGGCAGTCATTTTCAACATCGATAGCATCGATCAATCAAGCTTGGTTACTTCCAATGGCGAAAATTGACAAGTTCAAAATGCCAAAAGTCACATCAAGGGAGGAATTAAGGAGGTTTGAGAAACGTATATCTGCCGTCTTGTGGCTTTATTTTCCAAATTGTGTCGTTGTCCCATTGCCTAGGAAACATATAATACAATGATAATTTTTTAGTAGCAGAAGTTTCTTATTTTTTGATAACAACTACACAACGAACAAGTCGAGAAAACGAATATACGATCACTTCCCATATTATTATAATTCATGAGCGTAAATCTAGATCTAAACTATTATTATAATTATAGCCCGTTATTTAAAAAGCAATATTAGAGATATTATCTAGTGATTAGGAAATGATATTTGAATCCACTGCTTTTTTCTTTTCTTTTTAAACAAAAGAAAGGCTATGCCTTGTAATTAAGAACTTTTTTGGCAGAGGGGTATGGGCAAAAAAGAGAGAGAAAGTCTCTCATACTTTGTAATTGTCAACAACCAACGTACATCCACGACAGGCACAAGCTAGATCTACACACACAAAAAAAAAAAATTTGGCGATGCTCAAAATCCACCGTCGAATCCGCCATCGTAGCCGCCGTCGTAGTCCCCGGCGTCCGACACCATGTCTCCGATCAGCAGCCCGCCGAGCAGTCCTCCTGCCAATCCGGCCCCTAATCCCAACCCGAACTTGTTCTTCTTCTGAGGCTGCTGCGCCTGCTGCTGGTTCGGGTAATACCCGTAGCCCGGCGGCGGAGGCTGCGCGTACCCGTAGCCGGCCTGGGGCGGCGGAGGATACCCATAAGCACCGTACTGCGGCGGCGGCGGCGCATACCCTGGCGGCGGAGGCGGGTATGCATATCCGGGCGGTGGTGGGGGCGGGTACGCGCCAGGCGGGGGAGGCGGGTAAACTGCTCCGTAGGACCCGCTCGGCCCGGCCTGGACGGGGTAGGCCGTGACCGCCGCGTCAGCCTTGGGGGCGGCCGAGTAATCGGCGGCGGCCGGCAATTCAGCGGTCAGCTTGTCGCTGAACTTGTAGGAGAAGTGGAGCTCCCCCTTGGGCTTCCCGGACGGCTTGCGCACCTGGTAGGTCACCGTCGTCGGCTGCGACGCCGCCGAGGAGGCCTTGCCGCCGGCGGGGGCGGGGGAGGGGGAGTCGAGGAGCTCCTTGACGGGGACGACGACCTCGCCGACGTCCTTATCGCCGAGGGCGCGGTCGCAGCGGAGCTTGAAGCGGAGGGTGAGGCGGTTCTGCTGGGCGGAGGACTCGTCGACGTGGAGCTTGACGGGGAAGTTCCAGGCGGGGTTGCGGCCGCCGTCGTGGTCTACGGGGGACCTGGACTTCCGGGGGCCGCGGGGGTCGCCGTCGAGGGAGACGACGACGTAGACGTCCATCTTGGAGATGAGGTTCACGTCCTTGAGGTCCCTGGCGGAGATGACGGTCAGATCCAAGTTCCGGTACTCCATGGCTGCGGCGGCGGCGGCGGAGGAGAGATAGAGAGAGAAAGAAGAGAGAGAGAGAGAGATGGATGGATGTTCTGGATGAGTTTGGGAAATGGATGCTTTGCTTTATGGGAAGCGAGCAAGATAGAGGAAGGAGGAGAGGTCAACGCGGTAAGGGTTTAACCGGGATGCGTGGTTAAGTTTAACTCAACCATGGTTGAGGACTCCTGGGTCTGGGTCTTGGTGGTGGAGGAGGAATCATGGGGTCTGTTGACCGAGTCCTTGGAATTTGACTTTTTTCAGCGTGCGATCATGGGGCGACTGGTGGGCAGATCTAGCTTTCCTTTGTCCTTGCGATAGATTTCTTCCCATATGTAAGAATCATAAAGAAACCTCTAATTACAAATTACAATAATAAATTTCCCCATCAATCCAACAGTAAAAGTTGTATCTCTCCATTTATTAACTAACCCATAAGAATTCTCCTGTATAGAATACATTTCACATATTTCCCACCCCTAAAAACATTTTAAAGTATTCGGGAAATCCAAGGACTTTAGAAGCTTCGACGCTTACTGATCTCCTTAAATGATCTCGATTCATCGTACATTGAAAAACTCTAGACTATGATAGATGACTCTTATATTCCTCTAGAAAATATATCATGTACATAAAAAAAAAAATTGACCAACTTCTGGTTTTTATTGACAAGTGATAGATTTAGTTGATTAGGCAGACTTTGGTAAATTATGGGTCTGTTTATTTAAAGCAAAGCTGTTTCGGAAAATTATTTTCCGACTTTTTCGATGTTTAGATGACGGAAAATGTTTTCCATGAATTAAAAAAAATAAGCTTAAATTGAGGAAAAATGACTTTCCCTTTTTTGATAAGAAGGAATTTATTTCCCCTAAACCACTAAACAGATTAAAATTAACCATTTTTCTTGAAAATAATTTTCATAGAGAAAATGTTTTCCTTTATCATGAAAATATTAATGAAGCAACCACTTCCCAGGAACA
Organism: Corymbia calophylla; assembly: GCA_014182845.1. Taxonomy (NCBI): domain Eukaryota; kingdom Viridiplantae; phylum Streptophyta; class Magnoliopsida; order Myrtales; family Myrtaceae; genus Corymbia; species Corymbia calophylla. The sequence goes on along the minus strand of CM024700.1, from coordinate 34,369,510 downwards.
GAATTATCAATAATTTGAAAAGAATCAACAACTCATAGATGAAGTCATTAACAATATAATGTGAAGTTATCAATGAGACCTTCAAGTTTCTTGATGAAGTCATCGATATTGAGGCGAGTAATCAACATGAAGATAATTGTTGGGTTGTTGTGTCCATACCCATTAATTTAAGATTTGAGTAACTTCATTTGATAAGTGTTCATGAATTAACTTCTTCTAACCACAGAAAAGATTAAGAAATTATTTGTTTTTTCAAATTTAGTAGCCATCATATGTAACCACAGTTTGTAATTGTCCAATTTCTCAATCAATGAAAGAACTCATAGTCCTTGTAAATTTATCTTTATCTTTATTTTTCCGAGATTTAAATATCTTTCAATTCTCATACTTTAAATATCGTCGTCGATTAAATTCCAACATTGTATTTATCATTGCACTTTGTTGTCGATTAAATTCAAGCAATGTATTCAGGCTTCATCGTTGATTAATTTTCATTGAAACGTTATCTTCCTCGTGTTTCCCCAATACAAATCTTATCCGGAATCAAATAGAGTCCATCTCCTTTTAATAAAAACCGAAGAACGTATTTCGATGGAAAATATTTTGTCAACCGTGACACATTTAGACCAAATACATACGCATCTTTTAGGTGCATCCAATCAAAAGCTCTATTCATACAAAACACGAAATCCATCGCATTCGGGGTCAAATATTCTACCGGTCTATATTTCTCTCTTGCTCCTTTGGATTCCAAGCCTGTCCACTTCATCTTTTCGTTCCTTTGTTCACCTTTTGTGCTATATTTTTCTTATGGAGTGAATGATGGGTGATCCAGCTTTTCCTACCCAAGAAAGTTATCCATAAAGATCCCCATGATGTCTGACTCGGTCATAGTGGGACGTCGTATTCGCATGACATTTTATGTATTTTTGCTGGGAATTTTAAAAGACGAATTAGATAATTGGAATCTGGTGGGTGAAAAGTAGGGAGGCGAACACCTAGTTTTTGGCAATCTCACGTCAACTTGCGAAACGTCCTTGTCGACCATGGCGGAACTGCATCATCCCTGCATCGTGGCTTCCCACGGCCTCGCCCTCCGCTTCAGCTTCCCGCCGGAATTAGCAGAAATTGGGTATTGATATTCCACATGTGTTCGTCAAGTTTCTTAATTTTTAGAGATAATGGCACTAATTATCTTAAAATCCTGACTCAATATATAATATGATTCATGACTTTTATTTAATATGATTTATAAACTTTTAATATTCAATATGATCCATAAACTTTAAATTTGTTTGATGTGACTCTGAATTTTTTATACATATTCAAACTAACCCCGAATTATGTGAAAATGTTTGATGTCATTCTTAAACTTAAATTAATAGAAATACAACATTGAATATTTTTGTATAGTTTAGAGATAAATTTGAATATGTACAAAAAATTCGATGGATAATATTAAACAAATTTAAAATTTAGAAACTATCTTGAACACTAAGTTAAAATTCAGTAATCATTTGTATAATTTTCTCTAATTTTTACACTACTTTTAAATCTTGTATATTTGGCTAGTGTTCATGACTCCTACACAAATGCCAATGCCGACACTGACAAGCCCAACCTTACTTCATTAAGTGGTGTTTAAGTGTATGAATCCTATTGTGTTTAAGTGTATGAATCCTATTGTACCAGTATGTTCGATCCTTTCTTGGATCCTCCATGAACTCTTAACTGTTCTATCTTTCGCTTGTGACCGATCAACTTAGTGGGACAATCATAGTTTGACGATCATAGTTTCCATTCAACACGACCAAATCATCTCGAATGATCTTTCCCCATCTTATCCTCGATTAGGGCAGATACCTATCTTCCTCCCTAAATAAATTCGTTCACGATCTTCGTTCTAAAAAAGTCGATGTCCACCGCCCTTCACTTTGCGTCATAAAAGCATGCGGGCATTATCGCTGCCCTTCTTAGCTTTCCTTCAAAACTTTAAGTGGCGTTCAATAACCGCACCAAACCCTAGATCGCCAACTCTCACCAAAGCGTAGCTTTGACTCCTCCATTCGCCATGATAGGCTCAGCCCCAAACCCTTGTATTCCGAAGTTTCCCCCCAAAGTTCGAGTTTCTGGTTAAACATCACCAGCCTGATTTTCATCTACCGGGGCTACATCATCTGTAGGAAAGAACATACACAGAGATAACAGCATGTAGAATACGTCTTGTCGGTTCGTCCGTAACCGAAGCATAAAAAATGGGGGACTCGAAGTCGAACCCTAGGCGTAACCCTCTCGTTCAGAGGACGTCCTTTCTTTCTCTAGTGGATTTGAGGTTACGGCGAGACGTTAGATTTTCCTTATCCCCTGTTACTATCTACTTTCACCATGTTCTCATGATAAGCCTGTGGAATGCATTTGTCACTCTAATTATGAGGAGAATTACAAAAGAATCTTAAATCTATTGCAATTATATCAATTTGGTTCTAAATATTTTTCTTTTGCCATTTCAATCCTAAAGTTCAATTCATCCATCCAATTTTGATCGGCTACCAATGATGTTGACTTTTTTAAATAATATTTAATAATGTTTTTATATTTTCTTTTCTTTACTTTTCTTTTCTTTAGTTTTTTTCCTTGTGCTTACAACTAGCGACAACTCTCACTAGCCCCAGCCCTCACCTAGACTAGGTGAGGGCCATGATGGCCTTGCTCACCTAGATCGAGTGAGGCCGACCCTCGCCAGCCCTAGGTGGAGGGGAAAATTAAATATAAAAATATAAAAATTCAAAAAGTTTTTAAAATTTTGTTTAAAAAAGTCAATGTCACCGGCGGCTAACCAAAATTGGTCAAATGAACTTAATTAACATAGATACAAAAGATTTAGGATTGAATTGGCAAAAAAAAATTTTAGAACTAAATTGTCGTAATTATAATAGGTTTATAACTTTTTTGATAATTTTCCCCCAATCATGTGTTGGTTAATTCGAATGAACCATGGTTGTGGGAATTTCTAAATGGATGAGAAATCAGCATGAAAAAGCAAGAAAATGGAAAGGAGATGAGTCCAAGTAGCAAGCATTGAAGACACATGGCAAGCTAAGAAGTACCGATGCTCTTTGGAAGTTTGTATATTGTTTCAAACACTTCGACACATGTCTGACACTCTCCAATACTCTTCGACGCTTTCTGACACTCGATCAACACATGTCAGAAAATCTAACACTTGGTCAACTCTCTCGACACTCTCCGACACTCAAGTTGGGAATTTAGGCACTTGAGTTCAGAATTCTGACACGTGATTCTAATATATATGGGATCAAATTTAAAAATTTCAATAAATAAAGGGTCAAAATGTAAATATGTAAAAAAATTTAAAAATAATAAATAGGGAAAGAAGAAAAACCTAATTTTCCTTTTACTTTGGACTTACTTCCCATAGCACATAATTCACCCTTCAAGTTTGTGTTTTTCTCTTCTCTTTCGACATGCTCTAACATGCGAATTCAGAATGTGAATTACTTATTTTTTTCTCCAAGTTTTATAAATTATTAGAATGGAGTTGAATTCGTCAAATTAAAATAATGAATTATATTAACAAACAGTGGATTAATATTTTTAGTGTAGATTCACTCTAAGCTTTTTATTATTGTTTATTTGTTTGTGAATTTAAAATCAAATTAATTTGACTAAATAATCATAAAAATGATAATTTATCATGTATATATAAAAATATATATTTAATATATAACGTATCACAACGTGTCGGAATTCTTTATTTTTTAGAAATAGCGTGTTAGCGTATCATATCGTGTCGTATCACGTATTGCATGCCGGTGCTACATAGATGGCAAGTTAGAAAGAGGAGTTTTGGTGACGAAGAATGTTAGCAAGTGACGTGGGAGTCTAGGCCAAGAAGTGAGAAGTTGCAGCTTTTGGGGAGACGGGTGTGCTTCTCATCCGGAGAGGCTTTCTGCCATTTTCTTTAGGGAAGCACTATTTCCACCCCTAAATGACTACAACCACCTCCCCATTTATGCTGAAAAGACAAACTACCTTCAATCTTTCAATTGCAGTTTAAAGTGATAGCCTCACTCTTTTTTTTCTATTTTCATTATATGTCGTAATTAAGTATTTCACATGTTTGTTCTTTAGCGTACTAATGAAAAGTGCATCCTCAAATATTGCTATAACATTTTTTATGGTCCGCGTAAAATCATCTCACTAACCATTAGGAAAAAAGCATTCTTTAATATAGTATAAAACTAAAAAATATTTTCTTCATCATTGATCTTATATAGTTGTATACAAAGTATGTAAGATATTAGAGGAATATCTTGGAATCACTAAAAACATTGTACACAACGAGGTGTCTTCATATTTTTTTGTAAACAGTTTATAGATGATATTAATTTTTGTTTTTTTTAAATAATGATAATTCACTGCCATTTTGACACAAAAAATTCTTACTTTATGCAATGTTTTGATTTAATTAAATTTCATCTATGTAAAAATCTATTCATAAATATGACCGACAACGTGGAAAAGTACTAGATTTCTTGGAAATCTCTTTTTGATATAATAGACTTTTATGGAAGTAATATCTTCTTCTTTTTCAGTCATACTCTATTTCTTAGTGTAATCCTCACTTTAAGACTTTATCCCGCTTCTTTGCAGGACATGGGAATCAAAACCACAATCTAAAACGAAACGGGTGCATTTGTTTCGCGAAAATTGTACTATTTTTGGAAAATATTTTCTAGGAAATCATTTTCATGAAAAATTATTAGTTTTCTTGTATTTGATGATATGTGATTGAAAATATTTTTAGGCATTTGGATCGCATTTGGAAAATGATTGAATAATATTTAAACTAACAATTTACACTAGTGTAAAAAAAAGAGAGAGATTTTGGAGAGTAAAAGAAAATAACAGAGATGACCTAATAAAAAGTGAATGACCTAAAGACTTGATAAAGAGGAAAAGTGTTTTTCCCTTCCCATGCACAATAATTCATTTTCCTAAAATAATACATAATATTTATGTTGATTGAAAAGTATTTTCTATTGACCAAATCGTTTTTGGAAAAACAAACAGCGGAAAGTCCGGAAAACACTTTCCAGGAAACTACTTTCATTGAAACAAACGCACCATAAAACTAAATCGCCCCACCTCAACACTCAAGAGGGTCTAGAAGTAATATCTAACAATAATGCCTTTACTATACATGGAAAATCTATAATAAAAAAAAAAAAATAACCAAAAGAAATTCTTAATTATGGTAAGTAGATCTCACATAGATATAAAAAAACTAAAAAAAGGGAAATTAATAAATTAGGGACCACTAATTTTTTTCATATGCCATACTCTAATTCTCAACTTACACTAATTTTTTTCATATGTCATACTCTAATTCTCAACTTACTTTTGGAGTTTTATTTGCCTCTTTGCACAGCATGAAAGTTAGACCCTACACCTAAAACTAAATGTTCTCACCCCTAATCCTCTGAGAATGTGAGAAATCGAACTACCCACTTTCATATTCTCATATGGGAAAGGTGATCACGGGCAAAAGGGACCACCAATTTAAATTACAATTGCTAGAGTAAAATTTTGTCTTTTCGGTGGAAAATAGTTGGATTTAGTCATATAGAAGGTGGAAATAGCACCGCACTATCCTTATCCTTATGCATTAATATCAACTTTTCATCACAAGTAAGAGGAGTAATAATGTGACATAAAGGTTAGAGAATAATGTGACGAAACAGACATATCTAACGATGATGAACCATCCCCTTTAAGAGACGAATCATTCCTTTAATTTTACACCAATGATTGTGGACTTCTTTTTCTTCACATGGGAATTTTTAAAATCGTGGTCCTAGGTAGAATATTATAACCACTTAAATGTAGCAACAAATTGAACCATCAAAAAGTGTTTTCTCATCCATTGCACTTACACAACGTAACCAATCAATTACAATATTATTGGTCCCTCGGACTATTGCAAAATTTGAATTTGAGTCCTCAAATTGTTTTTACACAGTGGATTTGAGTTCATTAATCTTTTTTGATTTGTGCAATCGAATTCTTTGATATCAACGACTTAAGTCGAGTGGTGTCGGCCCACTGGGGACCTCTCTCCCTATGGAGTGTCGACCCTTGTCCAATAGCATGCCTTGCCTCCTCCTAGAGCGGCTACTAACCATCGCCGCCGCCTTTCTCATCAGAGAGATACATAGGCCTTCTCTCATTTTCTTCCAAAAATATGTTTTCATGCATTTACCAATTTTGGTGGGCTGACTCCACGCCTCGTCATTATCCTTCTTCGTTTGGGGCACTGCCGGGTCAAATGACAAAGTCGTCAACTTCGCGTGTGATTAGACCATTCAATTGCACAAATCAAGCAACGAGTTCCCCTACTTTATATATATATATATATATATCCCACGACTATGGCAAAAAACTCCTAAGATTGGTTCCATATTGGCGAATATTTTCGAATTCTTCAATACTATATTTGGACTAAATTCCTTGTATTTCGCGAACGACATTTTCCCCATTTTGCCAACATTTGAATGACTCAAGAAGATGAACAAACAGCAATATTTTCCTAATCAATAGGGCACCCATGCTTAAATTCAAGAAATAGTCCTAGGACTTGACGGCGAACTCGAATGGAGAGGCCAAGTTCATCAAAGCCAAGCTCGAGTCTAAAGAGGTCGGGTCTGGAACCTCAACGCTTGACCTCGGGTCCACGAAGCCAAGCTCGGGAGAACACTGCTTGTGGCTAGGTCCTCGACACTTAGGCCTAAGTCCATAGCAACCGAACCTAAGAATCCGATACCCTTTGCCCGCTTTCCTGGTGCCCTGGTTAATATCCACAGGAACCTGGCCCGAGACCCTTAATGCTCATGCTCGAGTCCCCAGCACTCATGCCCGGGTCCCGGGCGGGACCCGGTCCAAGGAAGCCAAAAGAGCATGTCCCACTTGAAAATTTCATCTCTGTCAAAGGAACAAAAAGAGCATTTCACATCAATCTTCATGCTCGTATAAAATAAACCGCCCTGTCGAATAGGGTTTCGTCCAACCCCCCTTCCCTTCCCTCCCTCTTTCCCTCGCCGGTAAGTGCTCGATCGATCGATCGACGAACGATGAAATCCGTTCGCATTTTTTAACTCCGGCAACCGTGCCGGCGAAGTTACTCCGCAAGCCGGGCCGGAGATTTCGCCCGCGCGCATTCCGGCTCCTCGTTCCGGTCGTTAACTTCCTAATTCTCCGATGCCCTTTCGATGTTGTCCCGACAGGTTACGGCATCGGTAGCCGCGTCCCCGGAGTCGTCGAATCGGTCCCCCGGCGAATGGAAGAGCCGGGGCAGGTCAAGCGCGCGTTGATGGACGCCGCCGCCGGCGCAACCGCCGGAGCGGTGTCCCGGACGGTGACGTCGCCGCTCGATGTCATCAAAATCCGATTTCAGGTTGCTCTTTCGGAACACCGGTTTGTTCTTCTTTTTTTTTTGTTTTTAGATTCTTTTGCCCTATGTGTTCTGTGCATTGGTGAAAGGCATGGGGTTTTAGCGCGATTGGTGTTCGTTTCCGCGGTGCGAGTTGTGATGAGTTGGCTCCTGCGTTGGGAGAGATCGGCGATTCGGACAATGCTGAAGTTTACGCTGTGTGTGTTTGCAGGTTCAGCTGGAGCCAACATCTACATGGGCTTTGCTGGGGAGTAATTTGCCTGCGAGGTCGAAGTACACGGGGATTTTCCAAGCGACGAGGGATATATTTAGGGAGGAAGGTTTGCCGGTATGATACCTTGAGGTGCTAAATTTTCCCTTTATCAGTGGAAAATTTGTATCTTTACCTTGTGCTGATTAACTTATTGTCATTGAATGCCGCTTCCCTCGATATATAAATTAGTCAGTAGGACCAATCAGAAATTGGGTATCCACGGGCTACCTGTGATTAAGTTTGGTTTCGATGGAAGTTGAATATAGCACCTGAGCTAATTGACTCGTTCATTGATGCGAAGATTGAGTGCAAGCTTGTTAAGACAGTAGGAGATTGACTTTTCCTTATTATTTTTACAATCAAGTTTTTTCCATGTCCATGAGTGTGATGGGATTGTCCAGGTGAACCAAATTAATCAAAGTAATGGTCGCCCTACCGTGGTCACAGATATGATATACTTTTATTTTTTTAAGAAAGCATTTGAAGCAAATGCATTTTTATCTTTAGTTTATAGGTTTGGGGAAAAATTAGATAGATTACGAAGCCCTTATATTATCTGGTCTTCTGATTTTATGTTAAGTTCTTGAAGAGGCTGTATGCCTTCTGAAATGACTTACTAGATATGATGTATAGAACATTACTTTTTGCTTTTCCTCATTTAATAGCTTGTGTAACAGGGTTTCTGGCGTGGTAATGTCCCGGCTTTACTAATGGTTGTACCATATACAGCAATACAGTTTACAGTCTTGCAAAAACTGAAAACTATTGCAGCTGGTTCTTCAAAGGCAGGTACATTACAGTTGACTACTGACTATCAGAACAGTTTGCAAATCCTGATATCGAGTCAATTCCATGATTTTCGAATGTAGCCAAGATGCTGTAGTTAATATATTGCTTAAAATTAATGTTTACACGTGCATATGCAGAGCTAGTAAATCCTGCATAACGATGTGCCAGTATAATATAGGATTTTTGTCTGTCCCATTGTGCAAGCTTTTGCTTTTCCCATATGTCTTGTTTCCCTAAAACATAATCTGCTTTTGTGATGCAGAGGATCAAGTGCATTTGAGTCCCTATCTGTCTTATGTCAGTGGGGCATTGGCTGGTTGTGCAGCTACGATTGGTTCGTATCCGTTCGATCTCCTAAGAACAATATTAGCTTCGCAGGGTGAACCTAAGGTAGAGCTTCTCTTATAGGATAGGGTGTAGAATATTCTGTGTTTGTTAGCATTTTTTAAGTCAACAAGAAATATAGTTTACATGTATACTTTATTGTTTAGGAAATGGTCGAATTATTATCATAGAGAAAGAAATCATTTCTCAATGCTGGCAGTAGTCACTTCTTCATGTTGTTTTAATTTTCTTTGGAAGTGACCTAATATAATTGATATTAGTCATCTCGGAGAAAGATGCTGGGTACATGATTGAGAAACATCTGAAGAATATTGGCGGTGAATTTTGCTAGGGATCATAAACAAGGACAGTACTGTGACCTCTTTCTGTGTAGTTTGAACTTCTACATGCACTGTTTCTCATGAGAACCTGTTGGTTCTCTTCTCTAAAGTTGTCATGAAAATCAATTGCTATTTCGTGGCTACTGCTTGTATGTGGATACCCGCACAAAAGGTCCCCTTTTTCTTTGTGGATTTTGGTCATATTTTACAAAGATCTGAGGCTTTAGTAGGTTATAGGTGATTTTGACATTTGGTTTCATGAATGTAGGTATACCCAAACATGAGATCTGCACTTCTCGATATAATCAGAACTCGTGGGTTTCGAGGATTGTATGCTGGATTAACTCCAACCCTTATTGAGATTGTTCCATATGCTGGCCTGCAGTTTGGCACATATGATACATTCAAGCGCTGGACAATGGTATGGACATTGTTCTCTACTTTTTCTTAATCTTCTATTGTAGGAGAATATTCTGTTGAACAATTTGTAATGCTTGGAAAGTAATCTACCTTAATATCAAAGTAATCTACTCTTATTGGATATAATGCATTATCCATATATTAAGAGATTCTTTTCTTCTTTTTCTTTTTTTTGTTTGGGTAGGGGGTTGTTTTCACTTCTGTCTTTGAGACCCAGTTTCCTTTTTTTTTTTCTTTATGCTGATTTTAGTTGCATTAATGCTGGTTGTTAGTTGTTTAGAGAAGTATTTAGTGTCAGTCGCTTGGGACTTAGAAGTGCCATGTTCCAAAATATTGGAGGGGCTCACTGGATGTTCTCTCCTTTCTTTTGCTCGTGTAAGTTCAGTATGTGTAATGAGTTTTCTCCATGTGTAGGTTTGGAACCATTACAGATCCTCCAAAGCAGGCTTACATAGTGAGGATGATAGCCTTTCGAGTTTTCAGCTTTTCCTTTGTGGGTTAGCTGCAGGGACATGTGCCAAACTTGTTTGTCATCCTCTGGATGTTGTCAAGAAGAGATTCCAGGTATGTATCTTCTTAAAACTGCCAAAACTTTAGCATTCGGCATACTTTAGGTTGAGTTAGCATTGTGATCTCTCAATGGATCCAATGACTATGTTTAGAATGTTTGGCCCTGGAATTATTTGACTGGTACCAGATTTTTTGGCTTATGACATTTTCATGATGGAAAAAAATAAGAATGCTTGGCAGTCCAAGCATACTTCATGCTTTTAGATATCGGTCTGTAATTTTTGGCAACTGGCTCACTGAATTTGCAGATTGAGGGACTTCAGAGGCATCCGAGATATGGGGCTAGAGTCGAGCCAAGTACTTACCGGAACATGTTTGATGCTCTAAACCGAATCCCGCGGTTGGAGGGTTGGTCAGGTCTTTATAAGGGCATAGTCCCTTCCACTGTCAAGGCTGCACCGGCTGGCGCTGTAACATTTTTCGTTTTTGAAACAACATCACATTGGTTTGAGTCAACTTTTAGCTGATTATTTTCTTTACCTTTTTCCCTTTTTCTATTCATTCTTAAGATATAGGTGTTCATATCTTCCCCCTTATTCTTTTCCCTAGAAAAAGATATGTCAATGTCCCCCACTACAGGGAAGGGGCTAAAAATTATTTCAAAATAGTCAAAATAGTGTTAAATGCAGAGGTTCCAATCGTGATGTAAGGCAACTATAAATATATTTCGAGCTGAGAGCAGTAGGCAAATCTTTTGCTTTAGACATCTTTAGATACTCGACTTTGGAATGTTGCACAATTTTCAGAGGATCTTGTAAAGTTTCTTCAAGATTGATCGAGGTAAAGAAATGAGCTGCTTATTATCTCCTTCTCATGACTTTGTGCAATACCTGGTCCCGTTGCCAACACTCCTGGAGTGATAGACAAGTTCGGTCCATTTGGCCTTATCTAGCAATGCACAATTTATGCAGGCGAAAATTACAATGTATGCCGAACTGTTGGCCATGGAGGCTCTTGATCAGACCAAAGGTCTAGAGAAAAAAATGAATGGACCTTGAAATTTTGGAGTCGGTTTTAAGTCCCCTATTTGTCAAAGGACAGATCAGTTCTATAAACGTAAACAGTACAAAAATTCTCTCGACATCAGCAAACATGCCATAAACAGACTTGTACACTGATACGATGACTATGAAGACAACTATGCCCGGTATGGAAGGTGTTTCCGTCATTTCATCATCTCTTATTTGAGGAAAATTGCATGATAATACACGAGCTGAGTTTCAAAGTCCATGGGGATCGTCAACTGTCCTTATTGGCACTCCCTTTGCTGCTGTCTTCTGGAGGCAGGCACACAAACTGCAAGATCTTCTCAACACGTGCGACATCCACCCGGAACTTTTCTGCGATCTGCTGGACGTCCATGGGGCCGTCGTGATCATCGGCTTTCCCTTGATGCAAGAGGATGATTTGGCGTACCTGTGCTACATTGAGAGTCCCCTCAGGAACCGGCCGTTCCTCAAATCTACCAGAATCCGGTTTCGTGTTTCGTAGTTTTGGCATCGGCCTATTGTACTTTTCCACCACAAAGGCCTGCATGCATATTTGAAGGAAGATTTCGGTGAAGTTGCAAAATGAATGCAGGGGAATAACAAAATTAAGATGCATTTATCATGTGATGGTAGAATGCACAACAAGATAAGGTAGGCCGCATGTCAAGTCAAAAGAAGAAAACTTAAAGCAATTTGTCTTGCCTTTCAGAGAAAGCAGGAATGCTGTAATGCAGGAAGATGGTCAAAGAGGTTCATTTCTGTTTTTCTTTTCACTGAGCAGAAAAGCAGGACTCCAGAGGTGTTATGAGACCGACGAGTAAATATTCTATGGTCGATATATCAAAGGAAGTTGGAGCCTCACAAGCATCGTTAGCCTCATTTTTTGGCAAATTCATATGAGCCAGATAATGCCTAATTTCCAGCAGATTAGTTCCAAAGGGCATTTATTATCCAAAGTATATGTCCATAACTAAAGTGAGAAAATGCATAGTGAACTAAGCGAGGGCACACATGAGGAGCGATAAGAAAAAGAGTAACTCCATTAGCATCCTAAGCAATGCTGCACCACATAATTAGTAAGGAAGGCTCAATGAATTAATCATGCCTTCCAACAAGTAAAAGAGGGCAAGCAAATACCCATTTCTACTTCCATCCAGCTATCTAAAAACTCAGTAACTGTTCTCCTAAATGACAATAAGAGTTCTGTAAAACACTTCAAGCGGCACCATAGTGAGTGTCGAAGGGGGAGAGGTTGAAAGGTAGTTCACTTTGTCGAAAGAGTGAATTTCTCGAGTGCAATATCAACTCTCAGTCATGTCAAGAAGTATCAAAGCTGCATTGTACCCCAATACTATTTGTTCGCAACAAAGTGTGTGGTAAGTACCGCTTCTACACTGAGTGAGCAGAATGCAAATAACATGCAAATAACATGCTTCACAATCATCACCAATTACGGAAAGAAAATCAACTTACGAACCTCACCCATCTCAAGTTTCCCTCCAGGTTTAGATTGAATTCGACCCACCATCTGGCCAAGCATCACATCGTACTGGGGATCACGCTCTTCGAGGACATTGTCTGTATTAGCTTTAGCCGCCGCATCTACAAGGATGCAATGCACTTGTACATCAGTCTTATAGCATACAATCAGATGATCATGATTTCGAGCAGATGCAAATGCAAATGCAAAGAGGGGGATGTCAGCCAATTCCTCGAGACCTTCAAGACATTATCTATCCAAGACAATGAAGATATGCAGGAAAATCACATCATCGTAGAGTTGGAGAACGAGAACATAATTCAGAACACCAATTGAATAGAATTAGAACATGCTAGTATCATGTCAAACCTAAGAACTGGAAAAGAGGAAATAGAATCAATCGCCATTCCTCCCATAACCTTTTCTTGAAGAAACAAATAGCTAAACGCCATCAAGTGCACGATATCAGCAATCAGCATCGCCTACTCTTGAGCCTCACGAAACAAGCACGAAGACTAATTTCAGCTCTTCTTTCTTGTCAGACAGATCGAACAAAGAACGCGCGTACCTCCATTGACATTTCCCAGGTAAGTAATCTCAAGCAAACAAAGAAAACCCAGAAGCAACATTGCAAGCAGAAAGCCACCAGCTCGCAAAAAGAGAGAAAATCTTTCCCCTAAGAAAAGCAAAAGAATTTCGGGAGAAACCGACGAGGGATCAGGCGCGGGACCGTAACCTGAGATGCCGGGGGAGTCGGCGGAGACGACGGGCGGCCGCGCATCCACGGCGCGCTTCGGTGGGGAGGCGGCGCCACGTCCGAAGCCGGCGGAGCCCTGGTCCTTCCAGCTGCTCGACGAAATGCCTGACCCATCTCCCCGCTCACTTCGGGCAGTGCCCCACCAGAAACTCAGTCCGAGAGGCAGAAGACGACGATGGAGCCTTGCCAACAGCAGCAATGGAGCTTGTGCTCGATCACTTCAACCAAAAAGATCGGAGCTTTTGGCGATTCTCTGCGCGCAGAGAGAGAAAGAGGAGAGAGAGAGAGAGAGAGGCGCCTTGAACGGGAGATTTGCAAGCCACGTAGGTTCCACAGTTGGTGTATACCGGTCCGCCTTTCCTGAACGAAGACATCTTCTATTCGTTACACGTTAGGCAGATTTGCAAGCCACGTAGGTTCCACAGTTGGTGTATACCGGTCCGCTCCTTTCCTGAACGAAGACATCTTCTATTCGTTACACGTTAGGCATTCGATAAATTTCCTCCCCGAAAAATTCAAGATTTGAAAATTAATTTTTTCCAAAAAAATTATCAGTATCACTTAAAAAACATAAATAAAAAAGAAATACTTTTTCCGTCTATGATAATGATAAAATATAAATTATTATTAATGATGAAAATATTTTCCCGTTAACTAATTTTTCTAAATGATATGATCTATATTTTCCATATCTCGAATTTTTCATGAAACCAATGGGCTCTAATAGATTTGACAATTAATTCGTTCAGAGCTTGGATTTTGATCACTCAATCGGTTGAAGTTACACTAAATGGTAATCCAACCATACTTATTGTAACCCTAGATGGCACAGTTGTTTTATATTCCCACAAAATGTAGACATGGCACCGTGGTTTACGTGTCAAATTTTCTGGACACCACATCGACACGTGAGCGGGCGCCTCAGCCTTCTATAAGAAAAAAATTAGTCAAATTTAAACGAAGGTGTATTGATTACAAAAACAAAATGAAAAAAAAAAAAAATCCAATACATAAATGAATTGAAATCAAAGTTTTGACAGCCCGGTAGCTGTCTTATCTAGAATTTATTGACCATTAAAAAAAAATCTGTCAAAATCTTTGAATATTTATGATGTGAACAATATTCATTCTATTTCATAAATTAATTTTTAGCTAGAAATTGATTTTTCTATTTCTATTCCCCGGACAAATTTTTGAGCAAAAATACACATTCGAGAACGGTACAAAATCTCTATTTTTGAAATAAAAATTCATTTGATAATGTACAAAACTTCTCTCTCTAGAGTGGCATTAGGAGGTAGTCGGCAGCGGGTGGTGACAAGAGCAAGGAATGATAAAAAAAAATTATTTCTCACATTTATTCCGGAAATAAAAAAGTGAAATTTTTATTTTTGATTTTTATTCCAAACATATTTTTGGAATAAAAATTTGTTCTAAAAATTGAAAAATAAAATCGGGTTACTCAACGGAATGAATATCATATGTGCTCTTAATTATCTTATTTAGAATTTCTCACCTAGCATTAAATCTTAGCCTGTCTTTTCAAGCTGATGCAGCTTCTTCTGCAAAAAGCTATTCACTCTCTTTACCTTAGATTTTGATGAATGATTGTCGTGTGTATTTCTCAGAATTGATTGGTTGGGAAATATGAAGCAAAAATGTACAATCAGTACCATGAAAAGTAGACCTCTGCTCTTCTTATAAAGTTTGCTCCAAAAGTATTTCTAGCACTGGCTTAATAACCCCTTTCTCAGACATATATATACCTTCAACCTGCTTCTTGGGAGCCAAATTGTGTCAGATCTGAGAGTTACCCCAAGTACCCAAAGGTCAGCTGAGGTATGAAAGAGTATCATGTAATTATAAGTGGGTCAAGTCTTCTAGTCCAACTAATCACAACTGCATCATGGGCAAATATGTTTCTTTCCACACATGAATTAGAATCACATTCAACACCAGAATAAAAATTATAAGGAAAAAGAAGAACTGATGGATTGTATTGACAGATGGTTTTGTCATGAACATAAGAAGCACAAACAATCCCAGAATTTGTTGGCCTATGTTAAAAAAAAAAAAAAAACTCTATAACTCTTCTGCAGCATTCCTACTTCAGTTCAAGCTAATGAAAATACAAATGCACTTAAAAATATATGACAACAACAATTCTGTGAAATCCAGAGCTCCCAGTCCAGAAGGTCGGACTAGAATTTATGACCTGCTAGAGCAGTGAACCTAAATGAAGAGATTGATGCTTTGCTCGGCTCTAATTTAGAACCGACTTCACTGCTTATCCCAATGAAGGCCGCGTTGAAGAAAGGCGCTTCTCACGTCAGAAACCAGCAACTTAGCGACCACTGAGAATGAACAATGACTTCGCCAGTTACTTCAATCATATCTAGAGACTGTCATTTGTATTGCCTGCGAGATCGTCCTTCCTTTGCTCCTCTGGGCTCAAACTCATGGGAGGGGTCGTCTTACTTTCATCGACTTGGGCCCTGCCCGCTGGACGCCTGGAAGGCCGCGGCATTATGTCTGCAGAGAACTCATCCCTGGTTCTTCGCTTTTTCTTCGTGTCCATTAGTCCAAAAGCGAGAGCTTCCAGCGCTTTAGTTGTGAGTGGCCTGTTTCGTGTGCTCTGCCTCCTGGAATTCATATTGTGAGGCTGCTGCTCAGGATTAGCTACACATGACGAGGTGGTGTTACTTGCATTCATGTCATTCTGTAAATTTGCCATTATTCCATTGTCGCTAAATTCAGCTTCTGGCTGGACAGGCAAGTTCAAGTCTATCAATTCCTGCCCAGGCTGAAAGTTCTCATGCGACACTCCGAAACCCAATTGAGAATTAGCATAGTCACAGCTGCTAAGTACAACCTGGTTGCCCTTAGGGGGCAAATTTGCAAACGGAAAAACTTCTGGGGAGGGATCTGGTGTGAGGTGCATCATCTCGGCACCGTTAGGATGGCTCGAGGGCAAACTTGTCATTGGGAAGACTTCTGCAGATGGATCCGGTGTGAGGTGCATCTTCTCAGCACCATTAGGATTGCTTGAGCAGCTACTGGCCTCCTCTTGTTTAAATCTGGAATTAGCAGAGAAATTGACAATGTTGCAGCTTGTCTCACTGAGATTGCAGAAACTCGATTTTCGAAGTTTTTTCTCTGCACCAGCTGGGCGGGTCCTATTCTTAGGTCTCACTTTCGGCTTCTGCTCACATTTTGGAGCTTTCCCCGGACGGCTGCCTTTAGAAATGTTCTTCTGTCCACCACGGACCTTGGCAGAACTGTCCACAGCATCACGGAGAGTATCAGCTGGTCCCCAGCTTGAAGCAATATTTTCGAAGTTCCTCTCAGAAGAGACCCTCTTACAGGCTGTAGATTTTACAGGTTTGCTGATTTCAGTCTCGTCCATACTGAAGTTCAATGAATCAGCTGAGCCAGATTGATTGATTGGCTCCTCACAAATATTCCCATCATCTTCTTCAGGATAACCTCTCAAACTGGGGACATTAATTTCAGGCGGTAAGCTTCTCAGTTCTCTCAACTTGCGTGCATCACCATTAGCCATGCTCGTATCCACAACAGTAAACTTCATGCCATCAGTACTTCGGCTTGGAGTTCGAGGCTTGAGATAGCAATGGCGTTCCTCATCAGCTGAATCTTCATCTTCTGATTTTGGTTCATTAGCCCACCCATCTTTGGCTCCATATCCTTCAGTAACTTCCAAATCAAGAAGCCCTGGCTCTGAAGCGACTTTACTCAAGACATCACTTACAGAATCAAAATAGTGGTTTCCTTTCACTAATCTTCTCTTCGAAAATTTCTTAACACCAGGAACGAGAAAGACCAAAGCATGCCTGGAACCAACACAACCATTTTCAGGCTGCTCAGAGTGCCACCCTCTAGCCAACAAGCGGGGCCACACCGCTTCCCAGAAGAGATCGTTAGATCTGGCTTTGCTTAACCGGAAACCCCCAGTAAGAAAATCAACAATTTGTGCAGTTGTAAGCCTCGAGCATGCTTTACCAATAGGTATTTCTGGGCAGGCAGGAGTAGCTTGATTAGATTTTAATGGCTCCGCGACCAGGCCAGTAAGGTCCCGTTTCCCCTGACCAATTCCTATGGCTTCTACCAGTTTGTCCTGACCAACTGTGCTCTTAAGAGTGAAGACATATTCTTCAAGTGACATTCTTCCTTCTCCAAATGCCCTAGACACCTATCAAGATATTGAAATGAATGACATAATTAAGAGCCTCAATATAGCATCCCAATGAAATGACATTAGCCAACAAAAGAGATGCCTAAATGCAGAGTCCAGAGACGTGCCTCTAATACTTCTCAACATTCCACAGGCATATCATGCTTTTCAGGGCACTTAAATTACAGAATTGAGCCACCAATTGTCACAAACAGATGAGCAAAGTAAAGCGCTTTCTGATCTTAATGATTATGCAGGTGAGGATTCTTGGTGATACAACTCAGTAGAAATAAATAAATTAGGTAATAAGAGGGGATATAGAAAAACTCTTTAATAGCCGAAGTATGCTATCCTGAATTGTCCATCAATCTCATCTCAGCTGATGTCGGATGACAGCTTAATCACTGCATTCTTGAATTTTATCTGTTTAGATACCATTACCAATTACATAACCATATAGACTTGATCTTCACGGAGTTCCACTTCTCCAAATAAGTGATCGAGGGAATGTGAACACTGGATTGGAGGTAGAGATAGAATAGCCAGTAACTAGCTAGAGAAAGGAAATGGTGTTGGAAATACAGACAAATCCGTTGCACTTGTTCAATCAATCGGTTTTGATGCATGCAACAAATGGTAGCAGGAATAGCTACTGAAAGATGTAATCACCTAATGCATAAGCACTTTAATTGACAATACTGGTAATGGAGATTGCAGTCTGAGGTTTCCTATTTTCCTAGGCGAGAAATTAGTAAGAAACCCTAGACCATCATGATCGGAATCAGCAGTTTCAGCCCACTTGTCTTGATCATGTTGCACATCATTCATATCCAATAAAAGAAGCTTTGAGGCACCATCCCCTGGTTTCTTCTAGGTAAAAAGTTGTGGCACTAAGAACCATAAGTTATGGAGAGATAAGCTAAACCTACCAACTGAAACAAGTTAGTGCAACACAGTCAAAATCCCTCTAATCAGATCTGGACAGAAACACGAACTACTTGTGCCATTGTATTTCATTCAAGAAACATCATCTTTCTCTACATTAACAACAAACTTATGATCAGCATTGAAATCACCCACATAATACTTTTGTATCGCTGAGATTATGATGCAAGAGAAAGCTAATAGAGCTAAGAAAAGCAGAGCTGCCAATCAGCCAGAGAAGGAAGGAGTGTGAAAACAGATTATAAAGCTCAGGGAGTAAGGAAAACAGAATGGAAGCACTCCATCAATTCATTGAGGAAAATAAGTTGTTTGCTAATAAGGAGGCTGACCAGCAGTTAGATGTTATTTGCTCATAGGGAAATTTACCTCGAGTAGTCTGCTTTTATTTTCCACCGACACCTCAGGCAACAAGCGAGATAAAAATTCCTGTTGCCTTAGTCCTACAAATATCTTTTGTCCAAATATGCATCTTCTGCTCTTCATTTTCCGGCATTCTGACCATCTACGATACATGACGGACCCATAAAACTTCCCATAGTAATGTGCCATTACATCCCCCATATCTTTACTCTCTACAAATTTCCTCACCTGAACAAGGTTCTTCCCAAATATATACAATCCAAGGATGAAACTTGCCTCTTCCTTTTTGCTCAAGCAATTCTTCGGGGCACCTGGTACAGGAAAGTAGTTTTTAGTGCCATCTTTCATATGCACTTTTACTTCTTCTTGAGACAGTGATTTTCCCAATTCCCCATCCAAGTCTACATCCATGGGCTCAACTTTGACTTTTAGGTCATTATCTTCTATACCAACATTGGTTCCTCCAATGCCTTCTGATTTAACAGAAACTCTTTTCGTTATCCACATGATGGATATGGGCTTTCCCATTAGGAAACCAAGGGGACCACCAGCCAAAGCTTCTTCCTCAGTGGGATCCTTTTGAAGCAACAGATAATCAGATTTGGACATCATCTTTGGAGTTTCAACCTGGTATTCATCTCCAACGCGAGGAATTATCTCCGTTTCTCCAAACACATCATACATATTAGAAGGAAGCAATAGCTCGGCTGCTGCTTCATCAATGCATTCCCCGTTGCAACTCATTTCAACTGAATTCATCTGCAAAAGCCAAACCAAAGAGAGAATATTTTTAGAACTACTGTCCAGAGATATAAACATAAGATGCAGAAGAGCAGAGTTGGTGCCAGCAAGCAATGAAGCATCAAGTTCATTCATACCAACATAATTGATACAATACTTTAACAGCTGAACACTGGATGCTATACCAAAATCTTCATGCACACCTCAAACAAAGATTACTCTCCGACAGCAAATTGTGGGGCAATCTTCTCCCACTGAGTCTATGATGTCAATCTCCTAAAATTAGGTTATTTAACCTAAACCAGGCAACCGAGGGCGGCTAGAGACTTGAAGAAAGAAAATTGACTCGTGATATATTGAAAGACTGCTACCTATCCATAGCTTAGACATACTAAAATCGACACATTGAGTATTAAAATCTATTATCAACTCCAATTTAGAGTCTCAGAACTTTTGACTGCAATGTTGGATCACAGAAAATGTCAAGCAACCTTTCCAAGATTTTTCTGGAAAGCCTTTTTTAACTTGTATGGAAGATTAGAAACAACAGCAGATTCATTTGAGATAAAGCAATCATCTTTCACAGAAGTCACAACTATATACATTATAAGTAGAGCTCATTCAAGCAAACGGAATTAAAGCTACGTGGAAATTCATCTTCCAATTTTCATTCCACCGGACACAAGTACCAAAAAAAAATAATAATAAAAAGCTCAGAAAATTTCTCCAGCCACAAGAAATTTCTTCGCCGCCCCATTTCCGCAAAAATGTAATAGCAACAGATAGTTCATCAAGAAAACCGAAAAAAAGAAAAACTCGCCAGCACTCTGACTAAACAACAGTAATCACGGGTAGTTGATTGAAGACACAAATTTAATTTGTACCCAAAAGAAAGAAAGAGAAAAAAAAGAACAGAAATTCAGACACAAAAAGATGGTAAAAGAAAAGGAAAATTTTGTTTTGAAAATTTTCGAGAGTAAAAGAGCAAACAACAGAGAACCCAAAATAGAGGCAATGCGCGTTACTCAAACAAGGAAGAATCTGCGCCGGCTCAGATCCATTCCGCTCTACTTAAGACTCCGTCCAAAACCAACCTCACCTCCAAAAATCAAGAACTCGAACAAAACACAAAAGAAGAAGCAAACAAACACAACTGAACAAGCCCCCTCGAAGCGCATTTATTACACGGCCGGAAACAATCCACGATAAAGCGGAACACCCAAGAAACAAGAATGGACCGTGGGATTAAGAGTCGGAATTACGGAGTGATCCCGCGAAAATTAAGCTGGGAACATGTTCGTCCCACCGTACCGAAGGGGAACCGCCGCCCGCAACACATGTGGGAAACTCGCATTAGATCGCGAAGCAAGCAAAGGATAATACTCCCGAGATTAAGAAGCAGAACCCAACAACGCGCACTAGGAAAAAAATAAACGGCAAAACAAAGATGGATTTTTTTCATTTGCTTCGTAACTAAAACCTTCGAGACGGTAAGAGGAGTCGACCCCGAGCAACGTCAGAAACTGGAGAAAATATATATATACAAAAAAAAAAAAAAAAAAATGAAATGAAATGAAATGAAATTTCCACGTGAGAGAGAAATGGGTCGTCTTCTCTCTTCCGTCTTCCTTCGCAGCTTATGCATCGATTCGCACGGCCCCCGCGGATTGCAGGAGCGAAGGAAGCGTGAACGCTCCACGACCCACTAACCACGAACACGACGCCCGCAGACACGAAGCTCGTCGCGGGGTACAACCCAGTTATTCGTACTCGAAACGGAATACTGTACAGACCATATGACCCGAAGATGCGTATGTATCAACAGCATATCACAGAGAAAGAGAGAGAGGGAGAGAGGGAGTCACCTGGTCGGCGAGGGAGAGGCTTGAGCTTTCATGTATGGGCAGCTTCAAATCGAGAGAGAGAGAGAGAGAGAGAGAGAGAGCAAATGGTAAAAACGCGAGAAGGAGCAAAGACGACGCCGAGAAGTCGTTCTCTGTTGGAGAGAGAGAGAGAGTGGTTTTATAGAGAGAGAGAAGGGAGGATTTTATGAGAACCGAGTTGAGAGAGAGAGAGAGAGAAGTGTAGGGGGGACGAAAGAAAGCGATGTTTCTGTCCCACTCGCGGAGGGCGGCGCGTGAAGGCGGGTGGGGTTTGCCGTTTTTTCATGCACGTGGCACCACCTTGCTCCTTCTCATCACGCCTTTTTGCCCTGTCAATTTTTCTCCCCCCCCTTCTTTTCTTCTCTGCTCTCCTCTTTTTTCTTCTTTTTTTTCCACCTCTTTCTTAACCCTTCTTTTTTGTGAGGTTTCTTTCATTTATAGATTGGAGAAAGAAAGACAACGCTCGTATTTTAAGGCCTTTATATCTAAGGTTTTTATCACTAAAATTTCTAAATCGATTTTTTTTAATACATTTACCCCTAAAAATCATAAATTATTGCACCTATGACGAATTTATCCTCTATTAATTTACAAAATTAGATTAATATCATGGAAAATCACAAATCAGTACATCCCTGACAAATAGAAGGTACAACCTTAAATTGGTACCTCTATCATCTCTCATGTGTCATTCTACTTAATAATTTGATGGTAAAATTTAACAAAAACTAATGGAGGATAAATTTATCACAAATATACTAGTTTTGGGTTCTTCATGGTATTAACATTTGTGTCTAATGGACCGCTCCCTCCAATATTGCAATTTTTTTTTCTTTCCATCCGATTGATATAGAGTAGCACTTCGTTGGTCTAATTGAAATTTTGGGCGTCGAGTGCAATTGGAATTAGCGATCTTGAATGGCACTGGACGGAACCAGTTCATCGATCGTGCACTGCTTTAAATTTTGGTTATTTTTCTTATTATTGGGTTGACAGATCCGTGTGATCAATCTTGATATGATTCCAATAACATACATTCAAAAGTCATTCTTATCCGAGACAACTCACTTGATAGAAAAAGATTGATAACATGTATTGTTGAGCAAATTTGCTTTGTGCATATTCAACAAGTGTAAATTTACTCCGCGTGATCAAGACAGCTGGATTGCCATCTGGAGAGGCCTTGATTAAATGCATCGATTTCATTAAAAGAGGATCATCACGATGTCGCTCCCTCTACGTCAAACTCAAAATATACTCAATATTCGAAGTTATTAGTTTGAGGAGAATTACATAAATAGCATGATCAAGAAAAAGAAGGCCTCCACAAACTAAATTGTCAATAGAAGGTGTGCTTGGAGCGATGTTTACCTTCTTTAGTACTTGCTTCTTTCAAATCTTGCAACACGCCCACTTATACTTTTTTTTAAATTTAAATACTCGAAACTTTCATAATACATAAACATTACGAGTAAATTCACACATGATTTCTTTCACAATTCTCTAAAAACATGGAATAATATTTTAAATGTTGATGTGAAAATAAACAAAAATGCATTTTTTTATTGTCTTAAAAATCTAAACAAACGGATCTTAAGTATGTTAATGTTATGAGAACTAAAGGTTTCAGTAGTTAAAGAATAGAAATCATTGTTGTGAGGAGTAGATGAGCAGTTAGGGACTGAGAAAGAAGGACCCTTTTTATGCCAATGCACGAATCGAACCAATTTGATCCATACCCATGGCCCCTGTATGGTTTCATCTTTTTGACAATTGATCCGACTTAATTGTCATATCAAGAATCCATCAATTAATTGCAATCCAGTTTATTTCAACCAGCATCGAAAGTCCTAAGAGATTCAAGGTACAGCTCGATAATCAAGATCAAGTAGGAACTCGACGGGAGTAGACACTCAACAAAGATCTGGTTCGGGGAAATTCTTAGGGGATTAACCTTCATTAACAAGATCAAATGTTCAATTGAGGATGAAACTTACGGTGTTTTCCTAAGTACTATGCAATTCATTCATGCCCATTTGCTTAACTTGAAGGGAAAACAAAGGAAGAGAGAGAGAGAGGAAGGGGAGAGAGAGAGAGAGAGAGAGAGAGAGAGAGTAATTTAACAATTAACCAACCCTTCGCTTGTACTAATCGAAGTCCCCATAGATTTAATTGATTCCCACGTAGCAAAATGAATTGATTAAGAGAGGATTTTGCTGCCTGCGGCTCAGCCCCACGGGAGCAGAATGGATTGATGGGGTGCCGCTGCGCCGCGTCATCCGCGCGTATCCCCGGACCGTGATCAGCGCGACCCGATTGGCCGGCCGCCGTAGGTTGCAGCATGTTTCAAGCGCGCGCGTCGCACTGGAGCACGCGCCATAAGCAAAGCCAATACTGACATATGCGATTCCGTTTTCGTCACGCGCCGCGCACGCGCGTGGCGCGAGAAAACTTTTTTATTCTATTTTCTAAGCTGGATTTATCTATTTGGAATTACCAAAATTCCATTTTTTTTAAAGTTTTTTTTCCTCTTTTTTCCTGGGTTTTGCGTGAAGGTTCTGAAAACATATCGAAATTTGCCATAACCTTGTCCCTCCAGTTTTATAATTCTACGAACTTTCGTGATTAGATTTTTAAAATTCACCCGAAATTGTTCCAAAATATGCCAAACTTCAATTTTTTTTTTTCAATCAATATTTTATATATATCAAATGAAATAACTAATTTCGACTACTCATGACTGAAAATAAAGCAGAAAAAATGAAGCTGGTTAGATTGATATTTAATTTATGCTTGCCTTGAGTAAAAACGATATTATTCTTAAATTAAGAGAAATATAAACCATTTTATTCATGATATGTCTAAAAAGTCAACATAAGTCATGTTTAATGTCAATTCTGACATGGGATAATTGCTAAAAACAACAATCGCCGATTATCCAATACGTAAGAAAATTTGTGTTGGGAAAAAAAAGCCTATATGTCTAACTTATAGGGTGGTAGGGAATTAAAACAATTTTCAAAAAGTTATGCCCGAGTTTATATGATGTTTTCCAATCAAACTTATCAAAGCGAGGCATTGCTCGAAAGTGTACATACTATAGATGAGAAATCTATATGCGAGTGATGTTGGTTATACTAAACCCGGTTTGAAAGATTGGTACATTAAATGATTTTGAAACACTAATAAATGAGCTAACGTACCCAACAAAAATCTCGATACACATACAAGGAAGCAAGATCGGCTCACAAGTGACGTAAAACTGAACAGTATCGAAATTGCCACGTGGACATTGATTAGATACGAGCTTGCCGAGTGGACGATAATCTAGCACAATTCAACTAAACGATAGAGTATGTTGCAGCGCGATTTGAGCATGCATTGCAACGTAGTTCCGCATAAGCCTCTTCTTTTTCCATTTTGCAACACGAAAAATTATTAAAAATAAAAGGGAAAACACAAATCTAATTATGGGACTAAATAGCATAAGTAGCATTAGTAATAGTAGGCTAAGTACAATAGTTGCATATGGTTTCTACACGTGCAACGCAAGCGCGTGGTGAAGAAAATACCTTTTCCTTATTTGCATATATCAAATTCGGAAATACCAAATTTCCGTTTTTGACCTTTTTTTCCGTTTTTTTACGTACAAGGTTTTCAAGCATGCAGGAAATTCTTATTTTATTTTATTTTGTTTTGGATCAGAAGGAAATTTGGTCGTGGCGCACATGGAATTGCTCTTCCGATTTTATGATTCCATTACTTTAAAAAAAATTCGATGATCCATGATTGCAAAATTAGAACATATTTAATGATATAATAAATATTATATCACGTTTTTATTATAAATTGATTACCTACTGCGTAATTCGTATTACAGCTGAAGTTGTAATGTATATTAAATGTTCCCTGGTTAATAGCTATTACATTCCGAATTTGAATAGTTATTTTCCAAATATTCATGTCTCTTTTCGCTTGCTCACTTTAGCAATTTTAGGTTTTTAAGTAAGCTTATTTATATAATTTAATTTCACGTAATAACTTACTAAAATATTAATACAAGAGTATTGAGTGATAAGTAGATAATTGGTGCATTAATAATTATGTTATATCCATAATATATCATTATTGGCTGTGGTAAAAATTATTCATGACATAATAATTAGCCCTATATGAGTTGCTTACTATTAGAACAGTCAGTCACAGGTCATGAGTTTAATGCCCCCTATAGATGTATGATTAAGCATATCTAGTTTTTATTTATATATTAACAATCTATTTGATTAAAAGTTTGGCACATAACAATGATTTTTATCAAAGTAAAATATCATATTATAGTAATTATCACTTTAGTAGCCAACCAAGAGTGTGATAAGCATCGCATTCCATCTAATTCTGATTTTAGACATATATTGGGAACTACAAGGCTATTCTTCCTAAACTTATATACTTATGACAAATTTATCTCATGTTAATTTTCATTAAATTTTATTGTTAAATTACTGATTTGGAGGACATGAGGCAGTTGACAAGTAAACCAGTTAGGGTTTTACCATTCATTTATTCAGGTGTAACATGTTTATGCTTTTTCTTAGTATTAATTAATTTAACAGAAAATAATGAAGTGTATATTTGTTATAAATGTAACAGCTTGGGGTTTTTTGTGATATTAACCTCTCTCTCTTTTTTTAAGAAATTGGTAGATGCTAATGCAATTCTAAATTCTAAGGTATTATAACAGATTTTATATTTTTCGGTAATTCCATTATTAAATGACTGCCCTATGAACTTCTACTTCTTAATGAAACTACTATATATTTCTCTATAGGGATATGTAAAATATAAGGGTGATTATTCTGCGGTTCTTCATGTGTTGGATGTACAAAGGGAGACAGATACTTAAAATCCAAAGGTATACAAACACAATAATGAGGTGCTCTACGAGTAAGCACCAGACCTTTAAAAAAAAAACCCTACGTTCGTAAAGATCAAATTGCCCCGCTTTGCAAAAATCGTTCGAGCATATTGCGTGTTGGATTTAAATTATTTGATTTTTAGTTGATTTTAATTGTCTTTTTGTGGTGTGAGAATTTAGGATTTGGTGAGAGGCATTTGTGAAAAGGAAAGATAATTTCCTTAAAAATACCAAAAGCATGCCTCGCATGCCTCAAGCTCACATGCTCATGTTGCCACATGTGAGCTTGCCACAAATAGGATTCAATTGCGAATTCCGTGATTTAATTGCAATTGTTGAAAGTTATAGGATTCAATTGCACTTTCATGACAAGTTTTAAAATTTTTTAAAAATAGTTTACGTCAGTGAATTCTGATTAAAAGGTTTATGATTAAATCGGCAGATCGGCGAAATATTTAGGACTAAATTGACACAATTAAAAGGTTAAGGACTGAGTTGGTTTCCGTGCAATAGGTTTATGATTTTTTGAACAATTTTCCTTTCATAAATAAAAGTAATTTATCACATAGATTTATTTCTTGAGATTAACCACACACAAAAAAAAAGAAAAAAAGAGCAAAAGCTAATTTTAGTCCTTTCCCTTGCTCAATGACTTTTAGAGCTATTATTCTAGTCAATACCGACACCTCATTGATCTCATTCTCACGCCTGCTCAAATTCAGCTTTGACCCGCTTACCAAGCCAAAGCCTCGATGGGAAATATTAATATATTAAAGGAAGTTTCTAAAATTCTTTTTTGGCCGACGAAAATTTTCATTTGTGGACCTTTACAAATGTTAAACCTTCATGTATATATTTAATTCGAGAATTGTGTTTATTTAAGGGAGCATTTGTTTTTAGAAAAATTCAATGATAAAAGAAATACTTTCGAGGAAAATCATTTTTTAGGAATACATATTCCCCATTTCAGGTGAGGGCATCATTTTTCATAATTTTAAGCCTGCATAGTTTATTTGACTATAAATGATTTTCCTTTGACTGATTATATGTATCTCAAATTGTCAAGAGATATGGATAGTCATTCTTAGAATATATATATAGATAAGCAAATTGGGTTTTATCCAAAGATAGAAACCTAGTCTGGACATGCATGACAAACCAAAGTTTGGTTGAAAATGTACCGATATGATAGTTCCTAAATGAAATGATATGATTGAAGCTAGAAAACCATGGGTTGAAAATGGTCTCCCTGTAGGTCCCTCTCGTGGTTTAAGGTGGGAAAAAAATGGAACAAGACAAGCGTGTAAAAGTTGAATATGACATTGTATACCGTACCAACACACGAAATGAAAAGATTTCAACGATTGTAAATCGTTTGAAGAGGAAAATGATAATTTTGGGAAGAAGGTGGAAATTCCATTAGGTGCGATGTCAGGATAAAAACTTTTCAAATTACAATGATATAATGAGTGAACATTCAAAAAGAAAGAGGGACAAGTTTATTATAAGATTTAAAATTTGTTAAGAAAGTCTAAGATTTTCAAAAAGTATAATCTATGTCTTAAAATTTATCATGAAATTGCAATTAAATCTTAAAACTTGTCAAGTTGATGTAATTAGATCATTCCATTAATTTCGTCCAACTTGACAAACGGAAAATTTTAACAAGTTTTAGACTTTAATTGCATAATCTTGACAATTTTTATGATTTGATTGCATCTTTTGACCGTTTCAAGATTCAATTACACTTTAGTAACAAATTTTAGGATTTATTTGTATTTTTTGAAAGTTCTAGGATTTAATTATACTTTCCCGATAAATTTTAGGACCTTGAGTGTAACTTAGCCTGAAAGAAAAAAGAAAAAACACTTACATTGTTATTGATTTGATTACCAAAAGAGGTTGATATCTTAGTTCTATCGGTGTTAAAAGCATCCTATGAAAAAGAGGATGCACAAATTTGGATCGGTAGCATAAAAATTCTTAGAGAATGAACGAATTCAACGATGAGAGGTAATTTCAAATTTAATTAATAGTTTCTAGTTATAGGTCGTACTCGTGACTAGTGACTATGGTGGTCCTTTACTTCCATCATATAAGGAACCCCAAAAAGAAAAAGCCCTGAAAATAATTTAGTTCATTTTCATTATTTCTATTAATTCATTTTATTTTTTTAGAAAAGCCCATTTCAAGTATGGCGACGTATCTCGAACAACAAGAAGATAGGTAGGACAAGCACGGGAGGTGAAAACGATGTGGCGACCAATTTATTTATTTTGCTCTTATTGACTTCAATTTAAAATTATTTTATTTAAATAAAAGTATAAAATTTGTCGTGTTGGCCAATTTGATTTTTTATATTTGATTTATTTTTATTGCTACACTATAATTCCTTCCGAATGAGGCCGCCGAGTCATCGAGGGGTTTTATGACGCTTTTCGAGCAGGACGTTCTCATATGTTTTTGATGAATTTTTTTTAATAGTAATATACGAAAAACTCAAAATTAGTGCACCTATAAAAAATTTATTCTTTGTTAGTTGCCATTAAATTGTACCATTGAATTGTTGAGTTAAATGACACGTAACAATTAACGGATGTATCGATTTGATGTTTTACCCTCTATTTGTCGTAGATATAATAATTTGTGATTTTTCATGATTAAACTAATGAAAATAAATTTATTACAAATGTATTAGTTTGGCGCTTTTGGTGGTCAAAAAATTATATTGGGTAAATAGGTCACATGTGTACCAATTTTGGATTCTTTGTAATCAAAAAATTAATTTGTGGTAAATTACCATAGATATATCAATTTGGGGTTTTTTCGTGATATTAACCATTTTTAATGTCGTACATTAAATTAAAATTTAATGGTTATTTATATCATAATGATTAGCTTGAGCTGAGAATACTCTACCTAAAAAAATTTCTGGTCAAGCAGTTTTGGTTGACCAGTATAGCAATACCATCTTATCAAATTTTGTTTGTAAGTTCGACCAAAAATCAACTTTTTTTTTTTGGTTTAAGGATGTGGGGGTGGTTTTCACCGACTTTTCGATTTATTAACTCCTTGTTCAAACTGGTGGGCCAACTTTCGGTGAAAAATCATATCGAATGTACTATTTAAAAAATTCACTGTTTGCTCACAGGCTCAATTTGATTGGAGAAAGACTATGCAGATTCTTCTGTGCTGATGCGAAGCTACTTTGTATTTAGTTACAAGTTCTTTATAATAATTAGTGAGAACGTCGCACTAGCAAATATATATACATATATATGACTGTATAAATAGCAAAGGCGAATTCACGAATTATATAAACTGTGTTTTTTGGCAATGAAGCTGGTCTCATCTCGGGGGAGTAAATTTTGGGTCAGAGTAATACTTCACTAATCCTATTAACCAAGTATATACATACAGTTAGTCACCGTGTGTAGTACTCACGTGATTATTTTTTTCTTGAAAGTTTGTTTCTCAAGTTTAATTTTTCATGATGTTTTACTATATGCACAGGCACTGTTCAAGTGGCATAGAATAGGTATCTTAGATGGGACGTTTTCTTTAATTTTTTTTATAAATGAGAAATACGACGGTAATTAGTTGGATATTTGGAAGAGAACTAACATGGTAACCCACTGTTATGGCTTGCCACTAATTAGAGTTCCGAGGATGGAAATCTAACCCAAACCACCAATTCCTCAGCTTAACATATATGAATGCTCCCGATCAATCTCAAGATGGGTCATTTTTGGAATATTGATAATTTCATTAAAAAGAAAGTTCTCATTTTTCAGAAAGAAAAAGCATTTCTATGGAATATTATCACATTAGGTTGACGCTTGCCCACAGAAGTGGGCAAACAAATTTCATGTGTGCTACAACTTGAATTTTTGCAAGATTAGCGAAATCACTTATGTATAAAATATTTGAATAATTGACAACAAAAAAATAAAAAACTATTGGCAAAACTGCACCATGTATATGTGAAATGATAAAGTTGTCGCAAAGGTTTTGACTTTTCTTATGGAGGTAGTTATGGGATACAATAAATTATTAAATGAAGCATTTGTCCATAGGTACAACATTTATGAAAGAAGTATTTTAGCATATTTAAGAAAGAAAGAAAAAAGAAGGTAATTGCACGAGTTGAGCACTTGGAATATTAATGTGAAATATCTTTTTTTTCTATAAACGTTGTCATCCATACCATCATAAAAATGAAGATGATCTCCTGGATTTAAGGGATGCCAATTTTTTTCCCTTCCCCAAATATTCTCAATTAATTATTTTACAAATTATACAATCCCAGGGCAAATACATAAATGAATTTATTCTATTTCATCTCTCGTGTATTTCAATAATAAAAAAAAATTTAATCTTCTCCATCCTTCAACAACTTTCGAGAAGATTAATTTCAGACCATGAATTTTTTTTATCTTTCCACATATAGAATTTTCATTGGATTGGGTCGTTTTACTAATAGTTTTTTTCCTTTATTAATGGTTCAATCCGTACTTTATAAGGAAGTACAATCTTTTTTTACTCTTTCCCCCTCAATTATTTATTTTATAAATATCCAATGAATGGACAAATGTGTAAATTAATAATTCTTACTTTTTGCATGCATTTCGGTTTTGCAAATTAATATTCTTTCTATCTCATGGACAACCTTATCCTCCCCCCTACCCCAAAAAAAGGTCACACTGGAAATATTTTTCTCTTTATACTTGTAATATCTTCATATTGTGTCGATGATATTTTCTCATTAATCAATAATTTAAATTTTTTTTTCATGTATATTCATTAATCAATTTAATTTAAATATTTCTTATATCTGAGAAATGACATGATAGCATGCAAAAATT
This sequence comes from Corymbia calophylla, assembly GCA_014182845.1. Taxonomy (NCBI): domain Eukaryota; kingdom Viridiplantae; phylum Streptophyta; class Magnoliopsida; order Myrtales; family Myrtaceae; genus Corymbia; species Corymbia calophylla. Next base: position 34,338,215 of record CM024700.1, on the reverse strand, counting down.
TTTCAAATGCACTTTGTATAATTTAAATATTTCTTAATGAGTTGATAATGCAAAATTTTTCAAATGCCATTTTTTTTTTGAACTTACGTGACAGATGTGCATTTTTCTTAGTATAAAATACAGGAGTGGGCTGGACTGGTAGTAAATGCCCATTATGTACTTGTTTGTTTTGTATAATAAATATGTGGTGCATATTCTTTATTTTTTTTTCCAGCTAGAGAATAGAGGGGCAGAATTAGACGACAGCTGCATAAGAAATTCTTCCAAACACAGATGATGAATGTCACTTCTTGTTGTCCACTAAACCAGTTGGCGACAGAGAAGTCATAGAATCCGGAAAATTAGATCAAAAAAATAAAATTGAAGGGCTCATTTTAAGAAAAATATATAATGTTGGATGTATTAAGATCATAATGTACAAAATAAATATTCTCAATATCATGCAAACTCTTATTGAATTTCAAATATGACTTGTTTGTTCATATTTTGTTTGGGGTCCTATGATGCATCAATTTTACTGATCGATTTTGATAAAATTACTTTTTTCTTTATAAAATTTCGTATTGTGTTTAAAGATCTAATCGACTGGGCTGGCTTGTTTTACGAAGAAATCTACACGGACTAAGATTGAATTTCATAAATCTCAACGAAATCAAGGTTTTTTAAATTTTACGCCCGAAAAAAGGAGGAAAAGATGTGGACAATAAAGCCAAAGTAAACAGGAATTTAATGTGACACGCCTTTACGACCCGTCACTATCATCGTACATCGATGTTATCCACCAATTGAATTACTTAAGATAAAAAAAATAACCTTGAAATTCGAGGCTATCATTTCATGTTTGGAACAATAGCCAATTTTTCCAAAAGCCAGTTTTTTTTTTTTTTCAATTTCTTTTAAGATAAAGTCAAATGTAAACAATAATTTGCTAGAGCCATGATGGAATAACAAAAAAAAAAAAAAGCCCACAAGCAGTTAATCTCTCTTAAATTTGCATCTATAAATTTTTAAAAATTGAAGGCATTCAATTTTTAAATATAATACACATCATATTCTAAAAGGCCAAAAAGAAAAAGAAAAAGAGTACGGTCTAAAGACACGTACTCAAATCTATCTGATCCAACGGCTGAAAAAGTGAGAGCAGCCCTCGCGCCCACCGTTATTTCCATCAGACTTTTCCACTTCTTTTTTATATTTCTATTTATATTTTTTTATTATCATTTTTGTTTTTGTTTATCGTTGACTTGGGTCCATAAAGTGGTGTATGTCAATGATGCAGAATTTGCCGTTTCTGTCCCCTTTTTTTTTTTTTTTTTTTTTTTCTGGTTGGTTTTCAATTTCGTGGTAATTATACGTGCACATATAAGGGTCTAGTTTTATTTCTCAAGCTTTCCATAAAATTAATTCCTTCTATAAAAAAAGAAAAACCTTAGTTTTAGTAAAAAAAAAAAAATGTATTGAAGAAAGATTTTTTTTACTATATAGTTTCTATGGGGGCTCCTATTATAGATATCTATTTTTTTAACGAAGAGAGTTTAAGCGATCAAGTAATTTTCTCGATTAATATAAATAATAAATTGGTAATATTTTAAATTATTGATATAGTAAATAGTGGAACTAATCTGTGGTGCATTCAATTGCAAAACTCAAGTTTAGTATACATTCAATGGGTTGCTCGAATCATAAGTGCATTTGCCTTGCTAATTTAAGTCCTTGATTAGAATTGCCAAACTGATGACCATCCCTTGAAGCACAGATTTGTATGCTTCAATAATTACCTCATATGCCTAAGACGAGGAGTGGCATCACAACCTCCAAACATCACACTATTAGGGGAAATTACTAAAAAAGTTGTAAATTTATAAAAATTATCATATCAACATTGGTCATGTCACGTAAAACTATTGAAATTGACATCATTGATTTCCAACCAACATTGGTTAGATAAACTTTATCAACAAATTGTTAAAAAGTTTATGACTAAATTGGAGCTTGTGGCCAAATTAATATGTCTAAGACTGAATTAGCATTTGTATAATTATCCCCTAAGAATGTGATGTTTGGAGCTTGTGGCAATCATTGTCTCAAGCATATGGTGTAATTATTGAAGCATACAAATCCATGCTTCGAGGGATGGTCATCGGTATAGCGATTCCAATTCAGGACTTGAATTAGAAAGATTGGCATTCGTACAATAAATTTATATCTTTTTTAGCCAAATCGAAAGATTTTTAGGAAATAAAAGTATTTCATTTCCATTATCAGCTAATGTCCAACGAGGATGACGACGGTCCATATGCCATCATGACTACATCACTATGGAGTTGCATCCGGTGGAAACTTATGGGGTCTACTTCATGAATTAGGAAAAGTTACTAGAGGGTCATAAAATGAGGGGAAATCTTGCATTAAATTTTTTTGGGGCCAGAATCTTGAATTAATTGAGAAGATACTAATTGAGTGCGTTGTTAAAGCTTTTTTACTTTTCTATGATTATCCTGAGAAGCCAAAGTGGAGAAGTGATCCAGAAATCATCATTCCATGTTGTGGAGATGATAGGAAATTGGGCCGAAATGAGGAGTGAGTTGAAGCCCAATGTGGCTGCTTAGTGATGGGCCTAAAGATTCTGTTGGTGCCCTAGAAAGTTCACATGTTGACACCATTGAAATACATCGCCCATGATAGGTAGTTGCAATGTTTTTGTACTGAGAACCCATCTAATCTGGGCTTAATTGGTTTTCTGTACAAATTTACGATAAAAATAGAGATATAAATATTTTATTCTTTTCAGTAAAATAGATATAAATATTTTGGTTTGAAGAAAATTTTATTAATCGTTTTAAGCAAGGTTACTTAGTAAAACAGATACCGTGATATTACGAGAGAAATTATATATTTCATCGGGCGGTTCCAATCTTGGAGAGATGTTGATTCATGCTACAGCCTCAGCCGAGCTAGATTGATCGATTGGCTCCTCACGAACATTCCCATCATCTTCTTCAGGATGACCTTTCAAAGCAGGGGCTGCAATTCAGGCAGAAAGATTGTCGATTCTCTCTAGCTGGCGCACATCATTATCACCATTAGCCATGCTGGTGTCCCCCAACGGTGAAGCTTCATGCCGTTAGCACTTGGCTTCAAGCTCGAGGCTTGAGATGGAAATGGTGTTCTGGTTTCTGTTCTTTGAGCCAACCCCATCTTCTCGTTATCCTTCAGTCACTCCCGGGATCAAGATAGTGGTTTTCTTTCTCTAGTCTGAACATTGAAACTTCCTTAACACCGGCAACGAGAAAGACCAGAGCATGCCTGGAACCAGTAACGCAACCTTTTCTGACAAAGAAAGAGCAACCTCTTCGTTTTAAAAATGATTGTTCTTTTGTTTTCTTGTATAAAAGAGCAAGGAGAAGGAGAGTCGCCAGTGGAGACGCAAGACATAAAAATAAAAAACAAGAAAGTCCACATGTTAGAGTTTCTTCGCCTATATGAACGCGTAATTTTCAAACGTTTATGGAATGTTTCCACCAAAAATTCAAGTGGAATTTCAAACACTTTGATTTTGTTTCATTTCTTAAATGAATAATTCCTCGTAGGAGGTACAATTTACAGTTTTCGTACAATCAAGCACATTTTATTATAAAATGAAATACTAATAATGCAAATTGACCCAGCTATAATTATAATTAATTCAGTTAGTAATTTGCTTCCATTCCACGGAATCATTCTCCCTTCAGTTTTGGGCCAAAAATCTTCATTCTTTATCCCGGATTTTTACTTTTCACTTTGAATATATATCCGTGACATCTTCCTCCTCGCCAAAATTATCCTTGTCCTCAAGGACAAAAAGGTGCGGTTATTGACCCAAGATTGTGTCATAGTCTTCCCATGTGGCGTTAGCTTGGTCCAATCCCTTCCATTGAATACGGACTTCTTTCCGGCCTCGGTGGATCCTATTGGTAATCACAGCCTCGGGCTCAACTTGCAGCAATCCATCTTTGGCTTCCGTGTTTGGTAGCTTGGCCTCAAGCTTGTCGTGTACTCCAAGGTTGGGTGTTTGGAGGAAGCTTGAGGTGGTATGCAACCAAGCCAATGCGACCAATGATTTCAAACGGACCACAAAACCGATAAGATAGCTTGTGGCGTTTACTGATTTATGCTGTCATTTGGCGATAAGGTTGTAAGCGAACAAAAACCTTATTCCCGACCCAGAATTCCAACTTGTGGCGTCCACGATCGTATTGGACTTTCATCTGTGCTTGTACGTTCGCAATCTGCTGTCACGGGCTTCCAAATCACGAGCAATGGTGATGCTTTGTGCCGTACGGAGCACATAGGTAAGGAGGTTTTGTATGGGCCTCCCATACGCCAATTTGAACGGGATTTTGCGAGTGGTGGTGTGGGTACTAGTGTTGTAGCAAAACTTTGCCCATGGCAATCATTGTACTCGATGTTTCGGACGATCTTCGGCAAAGCATCTCGATTACATTTCAAGGACCCAATTGACCACTTCAGTTTGTTCATCCATTTGTGAGTGGTAGGCCGAACTCATTTTGAATTTAGTCTCTTGTAGTTCGAATAATTCCCGTCAAAAGACACTTGTGAAAAGTAGAGTCCCGGTCACAAACAATGGAAGTGGTCGAGAGATGGCGGACAGAGTTGCTTTGGCTTTGCGAGATAAGGCATTCGACTGCGTCATTCTCCTTTCCCTTTTTATATTCAATGAGAAAAGTTGTACCCCCATCAACTTTATGGAGCCATCTTTGTTGCTCGTCCGTGCTATTTCGTTGCTCTCAAAGATATTTGAGACTACGATGGTCGGTGCGCACTATGAATCGTGTTCTCAAAAGATACGCTCGCTATTTTTGCACCGCCAATACGAGGGCCATGATTTCTTTTTCGTAAGTGGATTTTGTGAGCTGTGTGCTGGACCATCATAGACAAGAACGAATTTGACGTAAGTATGGTTGAAAAATACCACTCATTATTGCTTGAAAGGTGGACAGAGCATTAGAAAGTCAAACGGCATGACAAAGAATTTGTAATGTCTATGATGCGTCCGGAATGCCGTCTTTGCAACGTCTTGGGCGACCATTTGGATTTGATGATATTCGGACCTTAAGTCCAATTTTGTGAAGATCTCTACATCAAACAACTCGTCAATAAGTTCATCAATTAAGAGTATCGGGAACTTGTCTTTAACCATGACTTTGTTCAAGGCGCAGTAGTCAACGCAAAAATGCGATGTCCCATCCTTTTTCTTGACAAGAATCATGGGAGAAGATTAGGGGCTATTGCTTGGTTGAATTATTACGCTTCTTATCATTCCCTCGACTTGTCTTTCAATCTCTTGTTTTAGAAAAAAAGGGCAGCAATAAGTCGGGGTGAACATAGTTCTAGGGTAGAACCTAGAACCTGAGAACCATACCGGTGGGAACTTGTAGGTTCTAGGTTCTAAGGTATGCAGGGTAGGTTATTGGTTCCAAAATTTGGAGAATCTGTACCCGAGGGTAGGTTCTAGGTTCTCGATTGGTGGAATTTGGAACCCTGAAACCGGAACCTAAAACCTAGTATAAGTTTTTATGTTTTTCTTAATCTATGTCTTCACGCGATTTTGAGGTATTTTATGGTATTTGATGATAAGTGTATAATCTGAAATCACTAATCTAAACTTCCATTTTATGATTGAGAATTTTATTTTTGTAGACAATCAGACTAGTGGAAACTTTAATTGCTTCTTTTAAGATAATGATTATATATAATACAAGAGTAACCAATGCATTAAAATCACAAAATTTCTTTAATATTATTTGATAAGTGCATATAGACACTCGTTCTCAGACAATCGATAAAAAAAATCCTTATTCATTTTTATTGTTGTGTTTATTTTCATGTTGCTTAACTAAAGATGAAAAAAAAGAACGTGTTGGGCCAACCCCAACCCGTAACAGGGTAGGTTCCAAGTTCCATGTTCTGATGCGTAGGTTCCAGGTTCCAAAAAATGAGAAATCTGTACTCGAGGGTAGATTTTAAGTTCTAGGCGGAACCTCTAAGGAATCTGGAACCGCTCACCCCTAACAATAAGAGTGCACATAGACAGGACCCTTTCCTTCTGCAATGGTAATATGGTGATCTTGGCTTCGTGGCAGTGGTAGCCCCTCAGGTTCCATGAAAACCGTTGGATACTCCTTTTCAAGCCATTCCAAGTTCTGTCCCAATTTTGGGTTAGTCTCGCCGGCGGGTTTTTTGTAGCAATTGTAGCATAACCCGCGATTCTGCCGTTTTATGAGCCTCTGCTGGTGTTAAGCGCTTGATGGGTGCTCGGGTCATGGTGGGGCTGGGCTTTCCTGTGCTATTCATTGCTTGGTTATCTCTTGAAGCTTGAGTTGGTCCCGTGTTGGAGCCGTAGCGGGATTGGGCAGTAATTGTGGCCCTTCGTCGAAAATTTGAGCCGAGCTAATTGCTCTCCAAAGAGTCCTTGGGCCTGCAGAACGCACGTAAGATTTCACAGGTTCTTCAAAGCTACTGACAAAACAACTTACTTCTTCTGCGGGAGAGAGTCATACGCCGCATCATACAAGCAACTAGATTTGGTAATCCTTGAAAGTTCCGGTTTGTGTTAACGTTGTCAACTCCCTGAAGAAATCATCGAACCGAGTTGGGCCGAACCCTTCCATAAGTATGAAGCGGCAATGCTCCCATGGTAGATAGTCATCCGCCCATAGTGATTCGACCGATAATTGGGCTTCCCCTTCGAGATGTACGGATGCAAGGATGAACTTCTCATCTTTGGGAGTTTGATCATATCGAAATATTTGTTCTACTCTCCCCACCCAGGCTATTGCATTGGTGGTTTCGTTGAATCGAGGAATATCGGGACGATACCCTCGGTGAGGAAGGGCCGCTTGCCCCTCTTCTTCCTGGTGTTCCTCTTGGTCCTGCGGGTTCTGGTTTACGGACCCCTGCATTAAACTTTGGCTTCAGCCTTCGCTGCGCCCCTGGTTCCCTTGTAGCGTCATCAGACACTGTTGAATATCCTGCAAGGCTATCACCACTTGCAACTGTAAGTCTCGGGGGTTGGTCATTTGCGCCATTGATTCCAGCTTTGATATTAAGCTGTTAGGATGGGAATTCCTAACTTGGTTTCTTCGCCTACGTGGACATTTTGAAACGCCTATGGGATGTTTCCACTAGAGATTAAGGTGGAATCTCTAATGCTTTGATTTTGTTTTATTTCTTGAATGAATAATCCAAGGTACAATTTATAGTTTTTGTATAACCAATGAATTTTATTACAAAAGGAAATAGTAGTAATGTAAATTGACCAGCTATAATGATAATTGATTCAGCTATTAATTCTGTTTCATTGATTCTTGCTTCCATCTCACGAAATCATTCTCTCTTCAATTTTCACCCGAAAATCTTCGTTCTCTATCTCAGATTCTTGCTTTCCGCTATCCTGACCGTGACACAACCTCAAGACTTTTTCTTTATTCATCTTCTAGCTCTCCGGTTTTCAGACTGATGTCTCTGTCATTGGCAGTTCGTTCTTCTCTTCATCGTCGTCGCCGCAGCAGTTCTGTTTCACTGTTCCACCAATCAGGTCGCTCTTTCTCTCCCTATGCTGTCTATTGTTAAGGGCTTGCAGTAATCATCTTTGCCTTATAAGTAGAAGCTCGTCACCTACGTGTTGTTGGGCGCTTAGTTGTTGAACTTGCGGGTTTTATTGTTTTTTTGGTGCTTGTGCATTGGTGAGATTCTTAACCGTGAATTTGTTCTTCCTGCAGAGGAATTGAGAGTCAGGGTGTGGTTCTGGAGGCATGGGCGACAGGAAGATGATCTACCTAGAACAAGGATGGGAGACTGTGCAGAAGGGTATCACGAAGCTCATCGAAGGGCTTCCTGAGCCCCAATTTAGCTCTGATGACTACTACATGATGATCTACGAGTATGTTGCCTCTGCGCTCTGCTCTGTTTCCGTGCATGCCTGCTCACCGAGCTGCATGATTATCACATTTGTCAACTGGCTACTTCTTTGATGTTATCTGCAGAATGGTTTACAGTATGTGTACTCAGAAGCCTCCTCATGACTACTCTCAGTAACTCTACGACAAGTACAGTGAATCCTTTGAAGAGAGTACATCAATTCGGTGGTGAGAAATTAGTAATCGCGTTGTTTGTGCTCTTTTCATTTAGTTTCATGATGGGCATATGAGAAATATGCGAGATACGGTGATAGCTAGAAGCTGCAGTGGAATTGGAAGTTCCATCTGTTTATTTCATTGCATATGGGCACGAAGAGTCGCCATTAGCGTGTGTTACAAGAATTGCTGGGTGATGCCCCTCAAAATTAATGCTTGTTTTGAGGTGCCGGTGGGCATTTGGTCCAATGATTGAGAATTGGGGATTGTGAATGGTTCATCACTGTTCATAAGTTTTCAACTCGTTCTTGTAGTTGAAGTGGGAAAATTATGCCGTGATGAGATTATCAGTTGGACATGATCTGATAAAAGTGGCACTAATTTGATTGCACCCTCCTTGTGGGACATGAGACACAGCTAAGACTCGCTGGAAATTACAATATCCAGGAAAAAGCGTACTAAATAGTTCCTTGTTGTGACTGATTGATTGATTTTTCTGATGGAAGATAACCCATGGATCAGTGTACTTATGAAGCCCTTATTGACCTTTCGGAATGCCATATGCAAGCTTTCTCTTAATCATTGCATCTTTGGGTAGAAACCATCTTTTAGTATTTAATCAAGCTGATGGTTGAAGGTGAGATGGTAGTATTCAAGACATGGACATCCTTCTCCAACAATTTAACGCTTAGAAGTTTCATAATTAACCCTTTCCATGCCATAATACGCACTTTTAGCTGTGACAACTTGTGCTTTGGGTTCTAGAGTATTCTATTTCTATTAACTTCATGGTCTATCTTTGATTTAGGTATTGCCTTCATTGAGGGAGAAGCATGATGAGTTTCTGCTAAGAGAACTTGTGAAAAGGTGGGTGAAGCATAAGGTGATTAGGTGGCTATCTCGTTTCTTCCGTTATCTGGACCGGTACTTCATTGCTTGAAGATCATTGCCGCCCCTTAATGAAGTTGGCCTGATTTGCTTTCGTGATCTGGTATGTTACCAGGGACCTCTTTACGTGTGATGTCCTTATTCTGCTGATTATTTGCAGAAGAGTTAAAGGATCAAATGTGCCCGAATTATGCTTACTGCAGATTAATGATGTTTATATGTTAACAATTATCTAATTGCAGTTCGTTGATGACTTTTTCAGATATAGAGAGTTATATGCAGAAGTCAGGGATGCTATTATCTCTCTTGTATGATTGCATCCATCTCCTCTTATCCTTGACAGGTTTCTTAATTCTAGTCTTGTTAGTTGTTTTGATCGGTTTGAATTTTGATTAGATTGATCAAGAACCCGAGGAAAGCAAATTGACCGAGCATTACTTTTGCTATATTTGTTGAGATTGGGATGGGGCATATGGATTGTTATGAAGGAGACTTTGAAGCCTCACTGCTTGAAGATACTGCTGGTTATTATTCTAGTAAGGCTTCAAATTGGATGCCGGAAGACTCTTGTCCAGATTATGCTGAAGGCAATGCTTGCACTTATGCCAATCAAAATGGGTCAAGTTTTATTTCTCAAACTCGCCAGCTTTCATACAACCACCCACATGCAATCACTTGGTCCCTCGGGGTTTCATGGCTTTGAGGACATTAAAAGTGACTTGATCTTCTCCCACTCTAAGGATCAATTTTCCTTGTTGTACATCAATGAGAGCTCTTCCCGTGGCTAGGGAATGGCCCAAAATAATAGGAACTTCATAATCCCTCCTCCATCTCTCTAGCACGACAAAATCCGTAGGAAGATAAATTTATCCACCTTTATTAAAACATCCTCCATGGAATAGTAAAACGCCTCTTGGATATTTGATAGATCTATCCGCCAATTGTAAAGACACGGTGGTAGAGCGCTTTTACTTCTCCTACACCTAGTTTCGTGGAGAAAACACCGAATAAGGCATTAGATTTATACTAGCACCAAGGTCACATAAAGCTTTATTAAAGTAAGCATCACCAATATTGCATGGAATAGTAAAACTCCTGGATCTTTTAATTTTGGTGGTAGCTTATTTTGAGATGCATTCGAGAGAAGAAACATTCCTCATTCAACTTCAGTCTCATACTCCTCTAACTTCCAAGTTTTTGTTAGCTAGGATCTCCTTCAAAAACTTGGCATAGCTTGGCATTTGAGCTAGAGCATCTACAAAGGAATATTAATGTGTCTGTATGTTTAAGATAATCAAAAATTTTGAAAATTGCTTATCTTGCTTGTGTTTGGCCAGCTAAAAATTTCTCAAGTCTTCCCAGGAAAGGAATAGAGTGGAACATATGGCATTGGAGATGGCTTGCTCTTTGTGGCTCATTTCAAATTGGATGCCGGAAGACTCTTGTCCAGATTATGCTGAAGGCAATGCTTGCACTTATGCCAATCAAAATGGGTCAAGTTTTATTTCTCATACCACCCACATGTGGTGTTTAAAAAAATAATGGGAGTAAAATATGTGAGTCTTAAATGGGTTTAGTTTAAACCCAATTCCGATCCATTTTATAACTCACTTTCTCTTTCCTTCTTTACTAAAGAGTCTTAGGCCTTATAAAAATATTTTTTTATAAAAATTGAAATTATATATAATTTTCATATTTCCCTTTTTTATTTTTTTATTTTTTTTATTTTTTTTATTTTTCTTTCCTTTTTTTTCCTCCATCCTCCTTAGTCGTCGGTCATCACGGCCAGGCGGCGTTGGGCGAGCTTGAGCTCACCAACGTTTGGCGAGGCTCAAGCCTTGCCAATCTAGCGAGACTCGAGCTTGTTGATGTTTGGCGAACTCGGACTTGCCGCATTTGGCAATGCTAAGGCCTCATTAGATTTGGTGAGCTTGAGCTCGGCGTTAACGTTGAGTGAGCTCGAGCTCGCTTGTGGCCGGTGGAAGGCCATTGTTGTGGCTAGTGACTAGTCGGAGAAGAAGCACAAAGAAAAAGAAAAAAAAAAAAGGAAAAATATATTTTAAAAAACGAAAAAAAAAAAGAAAAAGAAAAAAAAAAAAAGAAAAAAAAAAAAAATTAAAATTGGATTTTTTTAAAAAAATGAAAATATTTATAAATTCTATTTTTTGAAAAACGAAAAGTAAATAATATTAAAAGGAGACACAGAGGAAAATTTAATCATATTTTTTTGTATCAAACAGTGGAAAATATTTCTCATTTATTTTCATATTTCAGGCAAAAACAAAAAATTATTGTATTTTCTTGAAAAAATACTTCTTGGAAAATATTTTTCAAGGGACAAACAAAGGTTTATTTAAAAAAAAAATTATAAAAATTGTCCTCTAGATTTGTTTTGCATGAAGATATTTTAGCAATACCATTTTCAAAAAAATCATAAGAATAAGCTATCTTAGATTTAGTTAAATGGGTTGGGTATAGGATGAAAATAGGTTGGGTCGGGTATGGGTCAAGAATTTTGTATTACGATAAATGGGTTATAAAAAAGTTAAATGGGTCGATTTGAGTTGGATCATTTATGACTCGACTCAAACCCAACCAAATCCGACTCACCCATTTGACATGTCTACTTACACTATACACCCTTAGGCTGAAATGTCATAGTTGATTTTTTAATGATATTATTACATGTTATTGGCCATCACAGGCTGAAAGAGAGGGTTTCTCACTACCTGCATCCAAGTAGTGAGCCAAAGTTACTTAAGGTTGGGAGTTGGTGTAACCTTTGGAATGCCAATTCTGCATGAAGTTGCGGTCCATTATTATTATTATGTAGTTTATCAACTCTAATTTACAAAAGGTTTACTTCCTAATTTCTACATAAAGTTTAATATGAATTACTGTCTGTCTATGCAAATCAACTACTTGAAAAAGAGCACTCCGGGTGTCGTACATTGCTTAGAGATGATAAGGTGCTTGCTTTTGCTTTACTTGTTATATTTCCATTTGCTATTTCTGATTTTTGTAAAGGAAGATGCGTTATTACTGACTCGAATGCTTGCTTTTTAGGTGGAGGATTTGTCAAGAATGTTCAGGCTACTTTCTAAAATTCCTAGGGGCTTGGATCTTGTTGCAAATATATTTAAATAGGTCATTAGCTGCAGAATTGTGCTTTATCTAACAAATAGAATTTTTACATTTTCTCAAACTTATTTTTGTCTTGTGATGGTGCAGCATGTTGTTGCTAAAGGTATAGCCTTGGTCCAACAAGCTGAAGATGCAGCAGACAACAAGAAAGTGTGCACATTTATTTTGTTTCTTGTACTCTTTTAACTTTTCAAATTGTTAAAGTGCATGCTTTCATAGGACTTTGTGAGGTATAGAATCTTAGTGAATCATAAAAAATTGTCTATTTTGAAGGATATATTGTTTCACTTAAATGATTTTCACTAGTAATTTTGGATACTTGTGTTTGTGAAGGCACTTTATCCTGAGTAAAATCGTAAAAGTGTATAAGTCAACACAATGAAGTGACATAGTTATAGATATTTTGTGGAACACATATTGCTATAGATGCATTTGGACATGGGTTGATAGACCTCTTGTTTGGAAAAATAGAAGACACTCTACGATAAACCATTACCGTTACTGTCATTAAATTAATCATGAGAAAGTGAGTTTAAGAGGTGATTAGAGTTCATTTGATGCATGCTCTTATTCAAACTTCTATCATGAGCTTCCATATTCCTTACATAAGCAGGCATGTGTTAACCGGTGCATGCACCATTTGCTTATTCTTATTTGTTAATCGGGGATGTGAGTTTGAGGAACTGAAAGATGAAAAAGGGGCATGCATGTGGTTAATTGCCAAGCCTGAACCTATGAAGTTGGAATGACAGACCTGAACTAAGACCACTGAAGCTAGCCGTCAATGCATCCTATTGCCCCATTGCTTATATGGGCTTGGAAACTCCATTTACCTGAATTCCCTCTCTAGTCTATGAAAGTATAATAGAGGTTGCTGCTAAGTATAGGTTTTACACGTCCACGGAAAACTGGATAACTGGAATGTAGAAATTTTCTACATAAATAACTAATTAATAAAAAAAAACAATCGATCCATATATGGCGTAAAACACCAAAACCTATATGTACAACGGAATTAAAACGTACCTGTTTGAGCCATAATCTTGCTTGATGAAAAACAGATCAAACTGACAATGTCAATGATCTATTGGAATGCCAGATCTTCCTCTCTATGACCTATTTCGGTTTAGCGAACTTTAATGGGATTCGGCGATAGGTATAACCTACCCTTTTATAGGCTGAGAGGGACCTAGCAAACCCTAATCAATAGCGTGTCTGGTTAAACACAATTGCCTACACTTTTTCAGCTCAACTAGGCCCGTAATTAATAGATGCCAAAACCCAATTCAACAAGATCACTTGAGGGTTCAAAATATATTGGAATATCCATTAACCCGATTATATAAAATAGAAAATTAATTAATTAATGTAAGCCAATTATCGGAAATTTCCAACATGGAAAACTGTCGGATGTTTACACCGCATAATTCCATTGTTGTGATTGTGACTGGCGGTTGAGGTTCCGACGTGTTTGTGCAGTGAAGTCTTAGGGTGCGTTTGTTTCACGGAAATCGAGCATTTTGATTAGAAATTATTTTTTTATTACTACTCCGAGAAAAATTGATTAGTATTTCGGGTGTTTGATAAATGTGATTTAAAATTTTTAGGCGTTTGGAACATAAATGTTTGGAAAAATTTCCAATCTTTTGATTTTTTGATTTTTTGATTTTCTTTTTCTTTTTCAGGCTCGGCCTCGCAGATCCGGGCGAGGCCGAGCCTCGCCCGGCCGCCACCGGCGACGCCGAGCTCGCCTAGGCGGTGCGAGCCCGGGCCCTAGATCCGGGCGAGCTCGAGCCTCGCCCGTGGCGGCGGGCGAGGTAGATCCGTGAGGCCGAGCCTCGCTGGTGGCTGGGCGAGGCTCCAGCGAGCTTGCTGGACCTCACCCGGCCGCTTGCCGGTGGCGGCCCAGGGGCGGTGATGGGTGGGAGGAGGAAGAGGAAGAAGAAGAAGAAGAAATAAAAAGGAAAAAAAATAAAAAAAAGAAATAAAAAAAAATGATTTTTTGTTCTCGGGAATAAAGCAATTTTTTCCCCTATTCATACTCCAAAATAAAACAAATTTGTTTCCAAAACGAAAAATTTTTATTGATCAAATTATTTTTAAAAAAAAATCCGGCGGAAACAAAAGAACAAAATATTTTTCAGAAAAATACTTTCATTGAAACAAACACACCCTTAGTGTTGAGTTTGTCGATGATGATGTCTCGGTGAGGTAGGTGTGCCCAAAATATAGCTTCGTTGAGGGTAGATTCGGTGGAGGAAGACATCATCGTGGTGAAGAAGGAGGCTTCGGGAAGGGGATGAGTCGAAGAAGAAGATGAGGCAGAAAACGACAAAAAAGAAGAGAATAAATAGAAAAGAAAAAAGGGCAGAAGATATAATGAAACAGGGGTTGGGCTGAGAGTTTGTTGAGCAGACTTGTGTCAGACGTAGGGGAGATGGTTGAGCCGAGAACTAAAATTGGAATGGGCTGTTTTAAAATTTTCGTAGGCCAATTAGGATTGATTCGGAGTGGGCCTCAGCATAGCCCTTTTTCTAGTCTAACCCAGATCGATAGGGTCCGGGTCAGATCTTTTGACCCGGTCCGAGTCTTAATAAAAAATCATTAAAAAAACCTAAAAATGTTCAAAAATTCAGAAAATCATAAAAAATATCAGAAATTAAGAAAATCATTAAAAAATTATAAAATTCATGGAAAATTTAAAAACCTGAAAAATTATAAAAAAATTCGGAAAATAAAATTCTTTTTTAGAAAATTCGAAAATTTAAAAATATTTAAAATTCCAAAAATTCTAAATTTTTTAAAATTAGAATTCCCAGAAACTCTTAAAAGTAATTCTTGGATAACCTTCTCTTAAAAATGTGGGAAAATCATTGGTCTAAAATTGTGCTCAAAATTGAACAAGTCCTTCCGACTTTATCTTAGGGTTTTAATTGTCCTCAAAGACAATTGCCTTTGATTGTGCGTTTTCAATGCGATAATTATGGTTTCCGCTTAGTTTAGTTAGTATTGTCATTTATTTATTTCTTAGTGTTAGGTGCTTATTTTCTCTTGCCATTTATTTAATATTTCCTTTGGTTGCTGATTGTTATTTTAATAAATGCGCACCCGTATGATTATCTCACATATTAGTAGATAAGTTTAAAATCAATCCAAATCGTCGACAAAAATATTTTCAAAATGAACAAGATTAGATACCCAAAAGGAACTAATTAATTAATTAGTGTAATCAAATCCCCGACCATAAATTTTTCTAGTTGTGTAGGAAGTGAGGCACACTCCCATATCTCCGTTTGGTTTAGTTGATTTCCATATAGGTTAATGGCGATTTATCGTTAAAGATTTTTATGAATACCGATGTCACACGAGGTATGGGCTTGGGAGAGCCTACGTTTAACTAAAGATCCTAAACTCATCCTTTAGACAATACTCTTAAACCTATGTCTTTTCTTTCGAACGTACAAAAAAATAGGTCGTGACAAACACCTACAATGAAATGACACGACACGGAGAATGGAGCTCGATCAAGCTTGCCCTGGTGTTTCAAGTATCGTCGGACAAAGTTTCATTCTATCGATGTGCGTTCATTAGCAGGCAAGCCACACTGACGGACTTTAAAGGGCATCTACTTTCGGTCATCAAGGTGCCACTCATTTCATATGGAGCTACACCCAATCCATCTATCAGGTCAACATGGACATAATAGATGCGAAACCAATAATTTCTCTACAAAAATATAGTTGTGGCCATGAACTATTTTCAAACTTAGGAAAGCATGATTATATGGAGGACTGCAGGATAAATGCAACCACGGATATCCTAGGTGGAATCGCAGGCTATATCACAGCTCAAGGCCGTAATAACGCGACAAACACTAGTGGTTATATCTTCAATCGGTGTTCTGTAGTGGGGACAGGGCCCGTCTACCTCGGAAGGGCATATAGGTGGTACCCCAGAGTTGTGTTTCACAAGACAGATCTCTCAAACATTGTGGTGACAAAGAGAATGTCGATTGATTACCTTATTTTCTTCCAAATTGATGAATAGGGGGACAATAACCTCTGCAAAAAGCAAATGCACCGGGCGAGAGGCTGGCACGTTCGGGTGAGTCAAGTGGGAAAAAACTCTATCAAGTGAGGAGTTAAGAGCGGTTGACCGATGCCAACACATTCATAAATCAAGATGGTTGGCTGGAGAAACAACCTTCCTAGTCTCTACAGAAACCATGCATCTCTCATTTTATTTGTTTATGATCTGATTAGCTTATTTGGGCGTTTCTAAATGACAAAATCGATCCACATGAAAAATGTTCCAAAGATGTGTATATACATTGGGAATTCATAGACTTGGGCATGTCATATGCTACCAAAAGTTGTTACTTCCTTTTGGGAAAGTAATCGTGCAGAGGTTGCATTTCCGGCAACTCATATCTTTCTATTGATTGTATGCTTTCACTGCCCAATTCCGAAATTGCATTTCATTTTATGTAATTATTATAAATTAGTAAGGGCCATACTGCTAATATTAATTGATTCATTTTCTTTTTCCACAATATTAGTGGTGTTGGTTCAAGGGAGCAAAATGGCATTTCAAAATCAACTACAGAAATTCAATGACTATAAAAGGCAGCTCAAAACAACTTAAAACTCCTTTTGTCTTTACTTCTCTTAAATCTAATAATTTGCGAAAAACAATATTCATGCTGTTGGGGTATGGGCTTGGCTGTTAGGCCCAAGAAAGAGAATCCAAAACATATTCAGAAGGTTTTCTCATATTAACATGCTGTAATTTGCTGCAGATGCTGTTTTCATTGAAGATTGGGCAATGCTTATGGGAAGCAAAAGCATTCACACCGTACGTGCACACATTTAGTCTATTTAGTCACAATTTTGTAATTCATTAACCTGGTTATTGGAAGACAAATTCACTTTTATCCTTATATTTTAGTGTAGAAGTCATGATAACATCCATTTTCACGATCACATATATGGTCCTTGTCATCATAACGATGATGATTTCAAAGATCAATGCACTTCTTATAATTCCCTTTGTCCTCACCATCAGGCTTGCAGAAAACGAGTTTGACGGCAGGGGCATAGAGAATTATGAGGAGTATGTTGGTTTTCCAAATCATGACCGTCATGAGACGATGAATGTGGATGTGATTGTGAAAATGGGTGGAGACTTAATAGATAAAAGTGCATTTTCTTTTCATTACCCCAATTTAAGCAGCTTAATGAATTAGGGCATTTGCATGAATAGGCTAATGTGTGAAGTGTAAATGATTTGATTATCATAAGCATTGGCTCTTCTTGAGGGGAAGGCTGACCCCAACATAGGCCAACACGAGGAGGGTGTTGACCTCGAGTATATGTAAATCCCACCCTCATTCCTCCATGAAGTTTGAGTTAGGGAAACCCTCTATAACTTTCCGAAAATGACAAAATAATCAAAGAGATTCTAATGTGTGCATTGATTGTGTAGAACTAGCTTCTAGAGGAATAGACCAATATGTAGAAGATGTCCTAACAAGAACACCTAGAAGCTAGAAGTGCTCTACCTGAGGCGAACAAGGCATTGGATGTCAAAGATGGAGGTGAACATGTTGTAAAATGAGGGATCGAAGAGTAAACTACTAAATTTCGAGTATCATTAGCACATCTACAGATGGTAACCTATCGAGATTACCAGTGGTTTGAAATCGAAATTTTTCATGCTCTTCAACAATATAATGACTTCTGCCCTGAATTTGAAACACCATCACCCTCGCCTTCGCGTATGGTAATCAGAGTTCATCTATCTACATTACAAATAAGATTGAGATCTACACATACATACATGCATACATACAAACAGACACATATATAAACGGCCAAAAGTAGAACTAAGACCCATACTTGAATACTTTTACCACCTATTCCACAAGTAAACTCTTTAAAGGAAAAAAAAACAGGGTCACTTTAGCCGATTATACAAATCGGCCGTGGACTAGACATACATATCGACTGCACTGTGGATGAACGACCTAGCTTTTTTCTAAGGGAGATCGAACTTGAGTTTGGAATTGGAGTCAGAGTAGCTAGAACTGATAAGTGCTCTGACCCGCCCTTATCACCAAAGCCCAGGCCCTCTCGAAGAATTTCTCAAATATAGAGGTAGCCCACTACAGTAAAAAATGTAACCAAATGGTGGATTGGTGGTCAAGGCCAAACGAAAAAAATGACCTTATTTTCGAATCGGATCTTACTATCCCCATTTTACCCTTTTGGATTTAGTTTGCTCATAAAAAGCACGACCTATGCACGCAGTTCAACCGAAGGCCTTCGGAGGATGCTCCTGATCCGGTGATTTCGCCGTAAACTTCTACGAAGCGATGATTGCGCTACAAAGACAGAGAAAAGGGAGGTTGCTCTTCTTGCGAGGCAGAGATTGTGGGGACCGTTGACCACGCATCGTGACGTAGCACTTGTCATGGTTGGGATTCTTGCTTCGTTTTGCTTTATATTTCGGGCAAATTAAATTGCCAATCGGAGTGGGTACCCTTTCCACATCTTTCGGTGGACTTGGGTGGACGATTGGGAGGCATGGTACGCGGGTGGAGCGGGGATGGGGATGTGCCTTGATGAGGTGGGTCAACGTGAGGTTGAACTTGGACCAATTAGATGTCAACGATTTTTTTTTTTTTTTTTTGTGGTCGTGACAATGAGCTGACGCCCCTATGTCCGAGGCGGCGTGGGGACCATAGGCTGTCTCGGAGGCTCGGGTGGTTGGAGTAGGGGTACGGGGATTACCGGAATGGAGTTGCGTCAATTTGTGTAACCAACATGACCATGCACGGAAAAACATAGGAGACGAGTTTTTTTCAAAGGTAGATTCCTGGATGAGGTTATCTACTTGGATGGCCATTGGGAGAGGTTCGGTAATGTCTATATCTAGATGTAATGCGAGAGTAACTGTCTGCGTTCTACGGAGAGAGGGATGGTGTCGAATTTGATCGGCTGGCCTAACAATTCCCATTACTTTTAAGGATGTTGCGAATAAAGTCACAAAAAATCTCAAACTTTGCAAATATGATATACATTTAGCCTGAAATTTCATTGTGACATGAAAACCCTAAATATGTACCTGTATAACATATTTATCCTAAACTTATACTTATGTGACACGTTAATCTTTAATTTTTTTGTGACACTAAAAGCTCTAAACTTTTTTTTTGTGACAGCATATTTTGGGAATAAATGTATCACATTAATATATAAGTTTGAGATAAATGTGTCACATAAGTAAAAGTTTGTGGTTTTTGGTATCACAAAAAAGTTTAGGATAAATATGTCACAGTGGGCATAGTTTAGGATTTTTATTTGCTTTTACTTGAAAGTAATCTATGGAAAGGTTAGGAAGGTGAACTGATGCCGAAAGGTGTGTAATTTCGTCTTCGGACGGCTTGGAATTTGGTTCCCATCTAGGGTTTGTTCCAGCTAGGCAAAGGGAGGAACGAGGGTGATGGAGTGGCAGCCATCTTGCCTTCTGTCTGTAGATCGATTGCGTTCATGCACTGGTTTCCTTCTTGGTGCTAGCTGTATCTTCTGTCCAAAGGCCACGAGAACGTGGTCTTGGATGGAGCTTTTGTTTAATGCTCAAGAGAGAACTTGGTCTTGGATGGAGCTTTTGTTCGCTTACCTCTGACGCTTAAAAGAACAAAACTACGAGCTTTACTTTTGTATGCTTGTGGCCACGACAAGAGGACAATTGTTTTTAGTTTTTCATGTTTCCTCCACCACTAGATTTGATCTCATATTAAGATTTGACGGGTGATATATTTAAATGTGTGCATGAGAGAAAGATCATAAATAAATGATATTCCTTTTTTTTAATAATCCAGGAGCACGGACGTAGATGCTTGTACATATATACTCGAAAGAAATGATTTTGGAGCCAATAGCACCTCCAAACTTGCCCTAAAAGATATGGAATTGTAGACTTTTGCCAAACTGTTGAAAAATCAGGCTGCCCCAACTTGAGCCCAAACACTGAAGAGTTATGGGTAAGGTCAAGTCAAGTCAAATTGGTTCAACCTGATTCGATCGAATGTGCGAAAAAATTATTTCCTTTTTGCGCTTGAATCATAACCGAAAACTTTGAAATAGTCAAAATGACACAAATATTCAGTCTTGTTAGCTAAGATGCGTATAATATGCTGAGGAAAGATATTCTATGTATTTTTCTACCTTGGACGGATAGATTAAAATAATTTGGATAGTTTACACCAAATATACGAAGAATTATAGCAAACCTGCTTGCTAAGTGATGAGTCCAATTTTGGCATTACTTAGTATACTAATTTACTAGACAAATCTTAGTATTTTGGTATTCTTCAAACGATTTACAAGTTAGTTTGGGTTGATCTGACTTGACTCGGACTTGATATGTGAAAAATCTTTTTCTTGGCTTAAATCAGAATTGGAAACTCAAAATATAATAATAATAAAATATTCAATCT
Source organism: Corymbia calophylla (assembly GCA_014182845.1). Taxonomy (NCBI): domain Eukaryota; kingdom Viridiplantae; phylum Streptophyta; class Magnoliopsida; order Myrtales; family Myrtaceae; genus Corymbia; species Corymbia calophylla. The sequence continues at coordinate 34,317,548 of CM024700.1, read as the reverse complement.
TGTTAGCTAATATTTGTGTATTACCGTAAAGAAACAATTCATATACTTTTTAAGAGGTGCCACTTTTTTCCTTACAGGTTAAAAATAAATGGCGTCATGTTATTAGTGGAGACTTTATTTCATGAGTGTGTCAATCGTCTTTCTCTTTTTTGGTTAAAAAAATATAATATTTGGTACAAAATTTTCTTTCGATTACATATTTTTTTAACGAGATAATTATGATTGCAAGATATTCCTTTGTTTAGATATTGCTAATTTATTTAATTATAGAGATTGCTGAAATCAAAATTTCCCAATTCTTATGACGTGTCGTGCAAACTAATTTTGCGGTTATTCGGAAGCAATTGTGGATTTGCTATCCTTTAAATGAATTGAACCGATAATTTACGTGGTATTTGCTAAGTCTATATACAGTTCATTCTACTTACATTCACTGTTTGGGATTTGAATATATGACCCCTAATTCTTAAATTGAAAATCCTCCAACACTATGATTAATTAGGCCAACCCCGGAATTGAGATTGTATTCTTAATCATTCACTTAATGCAAGAGTAAGGCGCTCTTATTCTTTTATCACGTATGAGGAGACAATCTTATTACTTAGTACACACATATATCCCAATCTACTTTACTTAAATATCTAATACTTATTCAGGTAGTTCTTCCAGCGAGGGTGTCTTGTTAGGCTGCGTTCCTTATATTAATGTGCTGGTGCATGCACGTTTCGCACCTTTCGTTGATAAGATAATTTTTTCTTCCCCTATAACTTGGGAATACCCCTGAATTTTACGTTCCAAAGTTTAGACGGAGTAGGGTTCCATTCTTTCTATCATGTATGAGGAGACAATCTTATTACTTAATACGCACCCATGTATCCCAATTTACTTAAAATATCCAACACCTACTCACCAACATCGGTATCTGAGTCTAAACGAATCTCCATTGATTAAGCCACATAGAAATTGAAGGTAAGACCTTACGCTTCTCGAGGAATGAGATCCCAACCGTTTTATCATAACGACACGTCTAAGAACCAATTACTTGGGACTCTACACGAGTTTTTGTCGCGTGATTGTTTTGTCTTCTTTGACTCCACAATCAAGTAAGCTCTGGAGTCAAATGATAGCATTCATTGTTGGGTTTTCAAGAAACATATATAGGGAAAATTAACTTAAACACAACAGAAACAAATATAAAATATTTCTATACATATATCGCCAAATGTGTTGTTCAGGCGTTTTAATAAAAAATCAGAATAAAAAAGGGGTTTAACGGATTACCTCTTGAAACGAGCTTTAAACGAATTGATTTGGATATTCTTCAGTTCGAGCCTCACAAACGTTGGACTTTTAGTTCAAACCACCGCTAACGTACATCGAACGGAAGAGAAAAGTTGCGGATAATCGCCACTATGATTGTGCTAGCAATCTCGTGGATACGATCCTTTGAACACTTGATGTTTTAGCCTTGGCCCGAATGAGAGGAAACACTCTTTCTCTTCTCACACACCTTTGTTGATGGCTCAGTTTCATGTGCAATTAGCAACAATTGTTGATCACACGTTTTAAAAATTGCCTCACAATCAACACATTTGCTGATCGGGGGACGCGTGAAAAAAAAACCGTCCTATAATCAGCAACGGTTGCTGATCGTGGGATGATCAACAACGATTGTTGACCATCATGCCATTTTTTTCTTCATTAAAACAAAATGCACATGATCAACACACTGCTGATCATGTGATGCACATGGTCAGCGACTTGCTGATCGTGTGAACTTGTAATTAATCTAAAAAAAATCTCTCCCTTTCTATTTTAATCCTACAATAAAAAATAAAAAGGGTATGACCTTCATATGTGCATTGTAAACACATTAATATGTGTCCACTTTGGGCATGCGCTTGTATCATATGCATGTATACTGATGACAAAACATAAATCTCATTTAATTTAATTTCAGCTTGACTCAATTCGATTGTTTTAATTACAAACATATTTACAACATTATTTCTCTCTAGTTCAATGTTATTCTAATTGGTTATGGTGTGTGACATTTGTAGGTTTATCACTAAGCTGGTAGTAAGACTTGTGCTAGCACATTAGTACTCCCTAAAGAATTAATTGTCCCGATCAATTTTTAGGTCTTACAAGTCATGATTGACATTTAGCAATATGTCATGTCTACCTAGGTAGTGTTAATGCTTTAAGAACATAATGAACCTATTAGCTTTGACTACAGTGTAATTCAATCTCTCTGTTTTACTATGTCTCGATCAAACAAAGACCATTGAATATTTATTAAGTCACCAATTCAATTACATGCAAAAACCTAATTGACATGCATTTTATTTGAGACATAAACAGTTTACTCTCGATTACAACCCCGGCCGAGGATTTCAATACATTGTCATAATTAGATCGCATAGGACATCATTGTTGTACCTTGCATGTAACAAAGAGACATATTCCATATTGCCCACAAGTGCAACTTCGTAATTGAACGAACTATAACCATCAAGTACAAAGACAGATCAACGTCTTGACATTATGTGTATTTGTGAACCATAGTTGTTAACACACAAGTTAACACCGTGCCTCAGGTCTAAGGATTATTTACACAAGACTAGAGTATGAACAATTAGACATTGACCATGCTAAAAGCTTCCATGTTGCTAATTGTTTGATATGCATCACGTTAAGTAAACTTGTCTGATACAAGCACCCCTATTCTAATTTAAGTATTATAATATCCAATGACTTGTAACTCATCATTCCCTTAAATATCCAATACTTAATGGTGAAATTATAAACACATTAGTTTCAACAGGATTATTAATATCCACTTTAGAATCCATTGATCGGGAATTGTTTAAAGATAAAGTTTAATTGTGAACCCATCACATATATTCTTAACGTCTCAAGAATAAATTTAGTTTGAATTGATCTTATGGAATCATTCATAAATATAAAATAATTGGACAAATGAATGAATACGTTATTGCTATTAATTAAATAATAATATTGATAGTACAACTAAAATTCCTAACATGTAACTATTACATAATAACTTTAGAGCATACATTCAACAATCTCCCATTTGCACTAAAGCTAACTTGTCTAGTATCTCAAACTCATTTTGTTAATATGCCTTTCAAAAAAAGGTTGAGGTAAGGCCTTAGTGAAAGAAATTGCCATGTTTTCCACTGAGGCAACTTTCTGCAAGGTAATATCACCTCTCCCAACAATTTCTCTTAAAAGATGGAAGCGTCTTTGAATGTGCTTGGAATTTTGGTGAGATGTTGGTTTCTCAGTTGGAGCTATCACCCTTATTGTTGTCACAAAACAATGTAATCGTTTGCTCAATTGAAGGAATGACTCTTAACTTCAAAAATGAACTTTTTCATCTAAGTGACTTCATTTGCTGCTTCAGAAGTGGCTATGTACTTTGTCTCAGTGGTGGAATCAACAGTTATGCTCTATTTAGAACTCTTCTAATAAACTACGCCACTATTGAGTGCAAAGACAAACCCGGACGTAGACTTATAATTATTATGATTTCAATTGAAAATTGGAATTAGTATAATTTACAATTTTAAAATCTCATTCTTTATATATCAAGAATAAATCCTTAGTCATTTACAAGTACTTAAGAATATTCTTGGCTGCTATCCATTGTTCTTCTCTTGAATCAGACTAATATCTGCTAGTAATATTTACAGCATGCGTAATATCAGGTCTAGTACATAGCATAGATATCTTCGCCATCCGCTCTCTTTCTTCATGAGTGTTGGGACAATCTCATTGGAAAGATGGATTCCATGCCTAAAAGGCAATAATCCTCTCTTGGAACATTGCATGTTAATGCGTATTAACACTTTGTCCATGTATGTAGACTATGAGAGGCCAATTAATCGCCTTGATTTATCTTTATAGTTCTTAATACCTAAAATATAGATAACCTCTTTGAAATCTTTCATGGAAAATTTCTATGACAAGAATAGTTTTATTGATGATATCATTGACACATCATTCCCAATCAAAAGTATATCATCGACATACAAAACTAGAAATGCAATTATTTTCCCACTAACCTTTTTATATACACAAGGTTCATTTAGGTTTTTGATGAAACTAAACGATTTGACTACCTCATCAAAACGGATATTCCAACTTCTGAACGTTTGTTTGAGTCCATAAATGAATCTCTTAAGCCTATACACCTTTTGACTTTCACTATTAGATTCAAAATCCCATGGTTGTCCCAAGTAGATGTGGAATATCTCATAATCAAGGTGTGTAGCTATAGCCAACATAATGCGAATGGATTTCAGCACGGCCGCATATGAAAAAGTTTCGTCATAATTAATTCATTCTTTCTGACGATATCCTTTCGCCACCAAACATGCATTTCATGGCTTCTAGCCATTTACCAGAATTGATGTCCGACATTGCCTCCTCATAGGTTTTAGGATCACTGATCACTATCATTCACAATGAATAATGGCTCAATATGTTCAATTGAGTGTCTATAATGAGTAAGTGGGCGAGACGTTCTCGCGCTTCTCTTAAGAGGTTGTGTATCAAAAACTCTCACTGAATTTAAAATTGGTTTATGAACTTGATTATTTGATACTTCATTATTTTCTTCTTGTAAGATTATTTTTTGCCCAGCAACACCTTCCTGAACGAACTGATTCTCTAGAAAAGAAGCAAGCCTGCTCACTAAAATTCTTTGGTTTGAATGAAAATAAAAAAATATCCAAGAGTTTTCTTTAAGTATCCAATGAAGTGACCTTGTTCAGTTCTTGCCTCTAATTTTTCTACTTTCAACTTTTTGATGAAAGCTGGACAACCCCAGATTTTAACATGATTAAGACTCGATTTCCTATTATGCCACATCTCATAGGGCATACTTGGAACAGATTTGAACGGCACTTTGTTCAGTATATATGCAGTTGTCTCGAGGGCATATTCCCAAAGGGATATAGGCAAATCAATGTAACTCATCATATATCACATCATATCTAATAAAGTTCAATTTTTTTTTGTTCATATATATCATTGTATTCTAGAGTTTTAGGAGTAGTCCATTATGATAAAATGTCATTCTCTTTAAGATAATCCAAGAATTCAATACTAAGGTATTCACCTCCTTGATCCGATCGAAGAGTATTAATACATTTTCTTGTTTGTTTCTCAACTTTGACTTTGAATTCCTTGAACTTTTCAAAGGATTCAGATTTATACTTCATTAGGCATAAATGCTTATATTGTGACTAATCATCGGGGAAGATAATGAAGTAAGAATAACCACATTTAACAGTTTCATTAATTGGTTTGCATACATTTGTATGTTTCAATTCCAATATAATAATGGCTCGTGCATTATGTCCTACAAAGGGCGCTTTGGTCTTTTTCCTAAAAGACACGCCTCACAAATTGAGTATGACTCAAAAATTGATGGATTAATGTACCTATCATAACTCAATTTGTTGATTCTATTTTCTCCAATATGACCTAATCAGAGATACCAAATTTACTTTAGATTTGGACCATCTCTAGGGCGTTTATTAGTTATTGCATTTATACCAATTCTATTTTGCTTATTGAACATTATAATGGTATAAAGATTATTGGTTAACAAGCTAGAACCAACACATTTTTTATTATGATAAATAGAACATACATCATCACCCAAACGAGGTATAGAGATGATGTTCCTAACAACATTCTTATGATGCAAACAGTTCTTTAAAACCAATACGTGTCCAGATGGCAAACAAAAACTAAAAGTCTATATAGCTAACGCAACAACTCTTGCTCCATTGGCAAATATCAGAACAATCTCATTTCGCCCAAACATCCTACTTATTTCCGAATTCTACAAGGACATACAAATATGTAAGGTTGCAATAGAATCTAGAACCCATAAGCTAGATTCAGTGTACTAACCATAAGATTAGTTTCAATAAGCATAGACATCATGCCTTCATAAGATTGGTCCTTAGGCTTAACCTTCAAGCTCACGAGGTACTTTGTACAGTTCCTCCTTGAAAGCCCCTTGACACCATAGTAATGATGTTTTCCTTTTTCAACCTTGGGCTTTGATTGCACAACAGGTTTGACAGGCCTCTTCCATCTTTTTCTTCAAAATAGTATTACTCTTTGAAGAAGAAGCCTTAGCCATAGCCACTACATTTGGCTTTGTGTTGTGCATTTCTTTCTTATAAACTATCAGCATGTTATGTAATTCAGCGAGAGTTTTCTTTATCTTATGCATGTAGAAGTTTTGGACAAAACCAGAGAAGGAATCAAGCAAAGATTGAAGGATTAAATCCACAGTTAACTCATTTTCCATAACAAGAATAAGCCTAGCCAATTTTTTAATGTGTCAGATCATTTTCAAAGTATGATCATTAATTGACAATCCTTCAACCATCCTCATACGGTACAATGCTTTAGATATCTCACATCTAGAGATTTGACCATTCTTATCAAAGTATTCCTTTAAGTGCAAAATGATTGACCTCGCATATTCCATAAATTCAGACTTCTTTTATAATTCATTATTTATCAAAGCAAGCATATATGACTTAACTTTTAAGTCATCATCATGCCACTTATCATAAGTGATGCGCTTTCTTGGGTCTCACCTTTAGGAAATGAGTTTGGTATATTTTCATCAAGTACATACCTAATTTTTCTAAATTGGGAACAATTCTCAAATTTCTCACTTAGTTAGTGAAATTAGATCCAATCAAATAGTTCTTGTCAAATATAGAAGCGAGTGGGTTTGTAATCACTATTTTCAAAGTAATAATATATTTGTGTAAAAAATAAATTGTTAGCTGTTATATCTTTCAAAATTACTATTTCATTTTGGCCTTTAAATGAAATAGATTCTCTCACTAAATTTATATTCGAATCTCATACTCTTTAAGATAGGAAGCGATAATCTTTGTTGGGTAAATATTACTAGTGGAGTTGGAGTTCCACCCAAAACTCATATAATTTAATAGTTATTAGTGTTCTATGAACTTAGTGAGTGAACTAATTTGTTCAACGCATCATATGTGATTCCCAATCATAACTTTGGACTCTAAACCATGAAAGCCTCACCTAACAGTTATTGGTATTATGATCATAGTTAAGTCTAGCCCATCATCACATGCAATTATTGAAAGCATAAACGATTATCTCACTTGATAGTTATTGAAAATTATTTGGCTCCAACCCCATAGCATCACATGCATAATGGAGTGGTCCAATATTATGAATGATAATTAACCCTATGTATCCATAGCCGGTCAATTAACTACTATAATATTGGATCAAACCACGACAAAGGAAGGCTACGAGTCCGAAACCCGTTTCGACTTAATATTATTAATAAGGAGGTTTGGATCATTATTAAACATAAACACAATAAATAAATATATCTCACATAAATGTCTATCTTACGTGGTGATCATGGAATTATAGCTCAATGATTCTTGAGCCAATGAGATCCATTTAACCATTTTAATGTTTTAATAATGGAGACTTGCTCTTCACTTCTTTTTGAATCCTTGAAGTCTTCAAAGACCGGGCCCATAGAGCTCTCCAACTTAATGGTTCCTACTCTCTTGTAGCATTTTCATCAACAATTGATATACTGAACTAAGCTAAAATTATATTTCATGAAATAAAAATAAAAGGAAGGATGCAGCTTCCATTTAATAATTACAACCCCAAAAAATACGTGTAATCATCATACATTCATTCATTCATCAATCATATTGATTAGGGGTTTTTCCATGATCACTACCCTTCCTTATGAGCCATAAATTCAAAATTGAAAGCTCCGGAGATAAAATTCTGTATTTAATCAAATTCAAAGCCAAACAACGCAAGCCACATTAAGAAATCAAAATCGGTGAAACAAATTTCATGTGTGATTTTGAACGAAAGTCGCGTTGTCATCTTTAAATTCACAATCTCGAATCATTATGTAGAATATAAATACAAAATATAACAAGTTACAAATTTTTTTTATTCAAAATTGATTTAGTTTCAATTTTTATTCAACTTCTATAGGCCACATAAGAGTAAGTGATTCTCTTAACATAAGTAAATTGGCCATTAGTAAACAAAAAAATCTAGGAACCAAAAATCAATGAAACGCACGAAAACGCCTAAGGTTGGCTCTGATACTACTGTTGGGTTTTTAAGAAACATGTATAAACAAAATTAATATAAATACAGCGGAAACAAAAATGAAATATTTTCATACATGTATCTCCAAAGGAGTTGTTTGTGCATTTTAATAAAAAATCACAATAAAAATGAGGTTAAACGGATAACCTCTTGAAGTACTCTTTAAATGAATTGATTTGGATGTTCTTCAGTTCAAGCCCCACAAATATTAGACCTTTAGTTCAGAGACATTGCCAACGTACATCAAACGGAAGAGAGAAGTTGCGGATAATCGCCACTATGATTGTGCTAGCAATCACGTGGAGACTATCCTTCGAACGGTTAACATTTTAGCCACGGCTTGAATGAGAGGAAAAACTCTTTCTCTTCTCACAGACCCACGCCAAAAATAGGTACACATTTTTCATCCATCAACAGCCGTTGTCGATGGCCCTATTTTATGTGCAACCAACAATAATTGCTGATCACATGTTTTGAAAACCGCCTCACAATCAGCAACCATTGCTGATCATTCATGCATGATGGTCAGCAAAGGTTGTTGCCATCATGCCATTTTTTTTTTTTATATTAAAAAAAACGCAAATGATAGCAGCACATTGCTGATCATGTGATGCTGATCATGTGATGCACACGGTCAGCAACTTGCTGATTGTGTGAACTTGTAATTAATTTTAAAAAAATATCTCCCTTTCTATTTAAATTCTACAATTAAAAATAAAAGGGGCTTGACCTTCATATGTGCATTTTGGACACATTAATATGTGTTCACTATGGGTGCGCACGTGCATCATATGCACATATGCTCATGATAAAACATAAATTAAATTAATCTCAATTCGATTACTGTAATTGCAAACATATTTGCAACATCATTTCTCTCTCATTCAACGTTATCCTAATTGGTTATGATGTGTGACATCCCTAAGTTCATCACTAAGCTGGTAGTAAGATTTGTACTAACACATTAGTACTTCCAAAAAAATAATTGTCCTGATCAATCTTTAGATCTTATAAGCCACGATTGACATCTAGCAATATGTCATGGCTATCCAGATAGTGTAAATGCTTTAAGAATATAATAAACTTGTCAGCTTTGGCTACAGTGTATTTCAATTCCTCTATTTTACTATGTCTTGATCGAATAAAGACCATGTAATATTTGTGAAGTCACCACTTCGATCATATGCACAAACATAATTGACGTGCATTTTATTTGAGATATAAATATTCTATTCTCGGTTACAACTCCGGCCGATGATTTCAATGCATTGTCATAATCAGGTCGCATAAGACATAATTATTGTATCTTCCATGTAACAAAGAGATAAATTTCATATTGCGCACAAGTGCAACTTCTTATATGAACGAACTATGACCATCAAGTACAAAGGTGGATCGATGACTTGGCATTATGTGCACCTGTGAACTATAGTCGTTCAATGCACAAGTTAACACTGTGCCTTAGGTCTAAGGATTATTTATACAAGACCAAAGAATTAAATATTGACCACGCTAAAAGCTTTCATGTCGCTAATTGTTCTATATGCATCAAGTTCAGTGAACTTGTATGATACAAACACCTGTGTCCTAACTTGGGCATTACAATACCCAATGACTTGTAACTAGTCATTTTCTTAAGTATCCAATATTTAATGATGAAGTTAAAACACACCGATTTCAATGGGATTTTAATATCCACTCAATAATCCATCGATCTGGAATGGTTTAAAGATTTAGTCTAATATGAACCCGTCATATATATTCTTAACGTCTCAAGAATAGGCCCAGTCTCGACTGATCTTATGGAATCATTCATAAATATAAAATAATTGGAAAAATGAATGAATACATCATTACCGTTAATTAAATAATAATATTGATAGTACAACTGAAATCCCTAACATATAGCTATTACATGGTAGTTTTAGGGCATATATTCGACATTCATATCATGTCAAACAAGGACAACAAGTCATCCAAGGGTCATGGAAGATTCATCAAGGTTTTGACAAGGGGAAGGACAAGGGTATGGGGATAATACAAAAAGACCAGATGACTTTGAGTCAATCATTTTGTAGTCTTCTTCAAAAGTTCCACAAATTTCGCTAAAAAAAACTCATAAAAAAATCATTTATTTCATGCAAAAATTTGACCTCAGTTGGGACAGGTCTAAAGTTGGAGTCTACATGAAGTCATATGAATCCAAGCGAGAAGCAGAATCATGGGAAAATTAGCAGGAGAGAATCTCCCGTGCATGAGGGCATGATTCCACCACATCTCTTCTTACGTTTCATTTTGTTTTATTCTATGTTGTTTTTAAGTTTTGCCCGTGTATTTTATTATTAGTAATATGCCCGTCCAAAACATATACTGATTCCTGGGATTGTCAAAATTGCTCATTTTTGCCGTCCACAAAAAAAGAAAAGAAAAGGAAAAGCTAGATCTGGTGAACTATTGATATGGGTGATAGTCGTGTCAAGAAAACTTTTCAGTTCTAATTCAAAATAAGTTTATGTGAATAAATGCATCAACAATGTGATTTACAATATGATTTTATGAAATACTGTATAGATTTTGTTGTTTTGCCTCATCAATTAATATTTTGCAATTTCGTTTTTTTTTTTTTTTTTTTTTAATCTCGCCTCAACTTTCTATGCCTGCCACTTACGTTGACCACTAAGCTTTAGGAGGTACATGCACGTCATTCACATTCAAAAGTAGGTTTGAGGAAGAAAATATCCAGGCATAGGTTTGTGGAATTTCCCCTCGTTCTTTTAGCGAAAAGAACTTCACGTGTCATGAAACTTTTTAAATTTAGGAATTATATTATCAAAAAGATAGTGGTCAACGTAATGCCTCACTTTATTATATGGAATAAATTATTTTTGTGTAACCTCAATAAAGTTTGTCTCATTACTCTATAAGGTAAATCACTTAAAATTAAAAGTCCATTCTTACATAATAAACCCAGCTTTTTATGTTTGCATGAGAAGACGTCTTGTAAAAATATTACCATTCGCAGTTGATACTTACGGTAGACTAAAATGGAATTTCAAAGTTTTCATTCTGACATAGGAATTAAAAAAATAAAAAAGTGGTACTTAGGAACAAGATCTTTCAATAAGTGATGTCTATGGTGTTAAATCCGGGCCATAATGGGAAAAATGAAAACAAAATGGTAACGAAAATGCAACAGAGAATCTAAAAATCCAAGTAGCTTGCTTTGAATTTGGAGGCTATAACTTCAATTATTGAACTATTTCTATTTACATATTGTCACTTTTTCTTGGAGCCCTTTTCCTCCTCGTCGGGGGAAGGAAGCTTCCCAAGTACATTACTAAAGTCTCAATCAGCCATTTTTGTCCAGGACAAAAAGACAAACGGAAAATGCCCCACTTGTGACCAAAAGGTCATTGAGACTTAGACATACCCATTTGTTCAACTTAATTAATTTTTTCATTTTCACATAACCCCTAGCACTACGGCCTATCTAATTAGGTTGTGGCCCACTAAATGTTGAAATTTGAGATTTTAATTATAATTAAGCCGGAAACAGACAAAAGAAAAATCAAAAGGGTCAATTGATTGATGAGTGCATTGAGGAGAATCTTGCGGAATCTTTTCTGCTTGATGAATATGCTTTATTTTTTTGTTTTTTAGTCCTAATGTACCCAATGAAATCCCTTCTCTGTCTCCCCACAAGAACATCAACGAATGGGACTACTCCGTACATTCTCGTGGAAGTGGAGTGGCTTATTTTTACTTAGAAGAGCTAATCTTTATTTATTTATTAATACACGAATGGAGTAACGGTAATCAGCTAATTAAATAAGTGCTTAATAAGTTTTTTTTTTTTTGGTCGGTAAGTGCTTAATAAGTTTAATGGAAAGTAGTTGATATGGCGATCTCAGCATTGTGGGTCTGCCTAATTTAAGGTAATTAAGTGCATCGTTTGGCAGGTTGTCTTACACATATTCTCCTAATTTCATTAGCTGATTATAATAAAGACAAGTTGTCTGGTTACAGGTAGTGTAACGTAATGCCTATATTTGATTTACTTCCCGAGAGATTTTTTCTTTCTTTTTTTATTATAAATTTTGTGTTTTCCCTTAAATTAGAATTAAAAGATCGCAAAAATTGTATAAATTACTAAGACTTTCATCATGAAATTACCAAAATTCGGAACCCATCTTCGAGTTGTAGAGAAAATAACCACGCCGGCGGTATTCTTTTTTATGGAATTTTTTTTATTAATTGCTCAAAAGGATACATAAGAAGTATATGAACTTTATAGCAAAGCAAATCAAACTATAACAAAGTACAAAATACTACAAATTAAAACAAAATTCAAATTACAAGGAGGATTAACGGAGTACTAGTAGATTTAATGATACACTCGTTCCATAAGAATTGATCTATCAAGTAAAATAATTGACGGTCAGTCACTAGATCTTATATCTTCATTAGTGATGTCCACACACCAAAAATTACTTTCCCAGTAACTATGGTGTTGCCAGATTTCAGTGCGCGTTTAGATTCGGCTTCCCGAGACTATTGTTGTACGAAGACAACTAAAATAGTTTTTTTTTTTATTGGAAACAACTAAAATAGATTGAACAAACACAAGTCTAACATTTGGAATAATGAATTTTCGTGATTTAGTGAGACACCAAAGCTCATGTGATTACCATTAAAGCTAGAGGCAAAGCTATACAGGATAGAGTATGAGGGTATTGAATCCCTAGAAGCATATTTATTAAACTCTCAAATGTAAAGCAAAATCGAGAGAGTTTAAATTTTTAGATATAGAACTATACCGGAAGAAGAGAGCTCACGGATCTAATTTGAAAGAGGAGAAAAAAAAAAGAAAAACAAAAGCAAAAACAAAATCAACAAGAGAGGAAGGGTAGAGTCAAAATATAGATAGAGAAGAGAGAGGGAGAGAAAAGAAATTTTTTTTTTTTAGTTTGTCTTATTTTAACTCTCAATTCATTATCAAACTTTTGCTTTTTCTCTTTGCAAAGCATGGGAGTCGAATCTTACATTTGAAACTAAATGTCCCCACCCCTAGCCTCTTGAGAATGTGGGGAATTGAACTCCCCACTTCCCTTCCATGTTAGAAGGGTGATTATTGAAACAAACCCCACTACTTAAACTTTACACCTATTAAAAATATCTTAAGATTCCCCAAGTTTGAAGCAGCCAAAGAAAGCAATTATAGGGAAAAGGAAAAGCTAGTCTTTCTCAATTGAATTCCATAGTGAAGAAATAATCATCAACATGACTACTTTAGTCACTTTACTAGAATGATTGGCTTAGGGTGATGCCATTGATATAGCAAAGTGGATCCAACTAAAGTAAAAGGGGGCTGCTCCGTTCTGATCCGAAGAATGGATTCCCAGTTACTTGCTTCCTCGCTGGAACGGGTGAACCACCTTTCTTGGGCACAATTCGACAAAGACCATTCCATATCAATTAATTTCTAATGGCAAATGATGCCCGAACTAACTCTATGATGAGATCATTTGGTAGGTTACTTCCACGAATCCAATCCTAAAACCCTTCCTAATTTGAAAAATAGATTAGATTCTATCGAGGTGGTATTGGGTGACGCAAATCAAAGCTAATCATGGAATAGACTATTGGCTAATAAGAATTTACTTCGTTAGGTATAGCATGACACTGAGTTTCCAATAAAAAATTCAAGCTGTCTCTGTCTATTAATAATTCATATTATCAGAAAGAATCAATTACGTTTCATAAATCTCTTAGAATCGCATCATTTTATGAGATCCGAATAGGTCCCGTCAATTAATGGCTCTTTTAAAAGGTTTAATGTATTCCTGAAATATGATTGACTTAGTCCTGCGGACAAAAGATATTACCCAATAAATTCTCAAGCTTCTTTTTTTTTCTCTTGTGTGATTGGTGCTCTTAATCTTCGTAATTATTGGAGCTTTTCTAGTCTCAGCTCATTGGTGGACACAATAGATGAAAATCGGGGGAGTATTCTTGCACTAAAAATTCCATCAAATCACACTGCCCTCTTTTGGGAGCCAAATGGCAATTTAAACCTAATTTACTTGTAGTTAATTCATTTGGTGGTTATAGTATTACTATCTAGGGGTGTGTCTACATCACTTCGAGAGTGGACCCAGTCCAAACCCAATTTGTCACTGATGCTGACTTGGTTCGGCACCATCACATGCCTCATCGAACAAAAAAGACACAAGAAAGCACAACCATCATATGACTACTTCAATTTAAACTAAGATATACGTATAATGGCTATGTTTATATACAAGGTAAAACCTTTGACCTCCAAACGGCAAGTCTAACTTCAACAGGATCCTCTGTGTACTTTCTTTGAATCCACAGAAAGATGGACGAGAGCAATAACAACCTTGGGGTGGCCGATAATGCCCTGGGTGGCGAAGACGGCCAGTTCAAGGAGCAAGAGCGGCTGCTTCCGATAGCGAACGTTGGCCGGATCATGAAGCAGAACCTGCCGGCAAATGCCAAGATCTCCAAGGAGGCCAAGGAGACGATGCAGGAGTGCGTGTCAGAGTTCATCAGCTTCGTCACAAGCGAGGCGTCCGACAAGTGCCGGAAGGAGAGGAGGAAGACCGTGAACGGCGACGACATCTGCTGGGCGATGCAAACTCTAGGCTTCGACGACTATGCAGGTGCTCTGAGGAGGTACCTGCATAGATATAGGGAAATAGAAGGGGAGAGAGTAAATCAAGAGAAGGCTGCAAGCGGCGGTAGCGAAGGATTAGCAAGAGATCACCATCACTGGCATGAGCCATCCTCGCATGCGATTATTGGTCATCAGCATCATAGTAATAATCGAGCGGAAGAAGCTTCCAGTTCGCTCTTGAGTTTCGACTCATCAGATCAGAGGAGGAATAGTGGCTCTTCTTCAAGGCCATTTTGAAGCTGTTCTGGATTAGTTCCTTCTAATTTTAACTGGATCGCGACTATTTGAGTTGATGAACAAGGTTATTGATTAATTTTTTCATTTTCTTTTTGTTTGGTGTTGTGTCTTGTTTTGGATCCAAATTCTGGTACTGATCAAGAGAGGGTTTGTTGAGTTGAGTTTCGCTTTCGATTCCATAGCTGCCGAGTCATCGATTGTGCTCTTCTCTCAACTGGGAATCCCCTTTTGCAAGTGGAAGCTTTGGGGATTTGGCGATTTGCGGATCTGGATCTGAAAAGTTTTGCTAAATGCTCTGATGTTTTGGCTATTATTACCAAAGACTTGTGCTAAGGAATCTTTCCTTCATTCAACCCGACTTCGCAGAAGAAGATTCACACACATAAAAGGTTAGTAAATCACTTTCATCCTCATTTTCTCTAGAGTTGAAAAGAGAGATATAAAAAGCCCCTAAAGGATCTAAAATTTACCCACAATACACACAAATCGCCAATCCACTGTTATTATTTTCACGGGTTGTTCCTTTCTAAAACATCACTAGTTTTTTTTTAGTAATTTCGAGTTTGCTCCTTTATGTATGGAGACAAGTCATGAATCGTACTCAGCCGTCACTGACACTGTATACGATAGTCATGAAGTCATTGTCTAGGGTTCCATTATTCACAGTAATTTCAAACTCTTTCGAGTGTTCTGTCCTGGTATATGTTTGACTAGAGGTTAACATATCCCTGTCTGGGGTTAGGGTTTAACCCTGAATTTTTGGGGCTGTTGGGGACCACTGATCAATGTTAGTTGGGCAGCGACTCATTCATTGAAGATTAAAATAAGAAAACCTGCATTTATATAGCATTCAGTTTGAAAAGAAGAGGACAAGTGAGTTTAATTCCTACATGGGAACATGAGCAGGATATAGATTGATTAATGAGATAGAGATTCCTAGGGTTTCTTCTGTAAGTACAGGAGCAGTGTATTGTTTTCTCGGGTTTCCTCTTGAAGCAATGCGTATTGTACTTACAGTAATCTTTCTAACGGTTGAAAGTTTCTCTTTCTGAACTTGACAAGGGCTATATTATTTTCTAATTTGAAAAAGAAAGGAAAAGAATTGCGGTTGCTTTAGCATAAAAAATTGATAATGCTCTAGTTGAAAGACTTTAATGGGGGACAAAAGGAGAAACCCAAGAAAGCATTAGCCAATCCCACCTTGGTGGCCGTACAGTGTTGCAGGGAGTTCCTTGTCGCAAGAATAATTGTTTGATAACTCTTTTTGAGTTCCTTGATGGGTGGAATGATTGGTGTTATATAGGAGAACGCCAAAAGCACAAAACCCAGACACCGGCCAAAATCACTTTTGTTCTTCCCTCTTTCCGATGGCTGATTTATGATTGTTAGAAGCGAATGTCCAATCCAATCATGCATGGCTTAAGATACGCATCGTACTCTTATTTCTGCAAGAATTTGATATGGTGTCTATGAAAACTTTAAGTTGATGAGAATCTTTTATAAAAGTTCCTTTTTTCCCCCTAATTCAAAGTACATATAAGAACTTTTTAAGTTGAACGCAACAAATACCAGGGATCAAAAAGGCAGTGGCCACCACTAGCCTCTTCTTGGCTTACCATTGAGAATGAAAACCATCCATAAATAACCAGTATTTTCAAGAAAATAAAAGAAAAGTACCATCAAGGTGAACCTAGCTAAGCAGTGATTTTATGCACACGGCATATGGGTGTGATGGCTTAATTAACAATCGATAAATCTTATGCACTTGACCCAATTAATATTCGGTTGAATATCATGATTGTTCACCAATTAAGCTTTGAAGTGTTTCTTTCAGAACCTAATTATAATTGGTGATCAACACTTTGGCCGTTGCTCCATACCATGCAAATCAATTTTTTAGACATCCAAAATCATATTATCGGGTGTATGTTTCAAAGTGGTTCCCGATGATTTCCAACTCACTCTAATATGATGTGTGCATAGGTAGATCATGATTTTTCACTATTTTTGTTTGGTCTTGGTGTCGTCAAATTTTTTCAATCAAAGCTTTTTTCAATAAGTATAACATGGATAAGCCTTTTGTGGATGCAAATCCAAGTGAATGAGACACCGAGCGAGAGAGAAAAAGGGGCAATCCAAGTTTGTTGACACTGGCTTTGGTGTGAGATTCATACAATATGGAAAGCTCAATTTGCAAAGCACATATTCAAGTTTAGTAGTGAATGAAACGTATGCCAAAGTTTAGTGAATATTATTCATAATTGCATGTAATCCCATAAAATAAGATATATTCTAGACAATATAAATTAGGCATGGACCCAGCCATGCCTCTGAGCTCTCTGATCTACCACACTGTGTAAAGTGAATCTCTCTTTTCATATTATGAGAGGTTTGTTCTACTTTTAACTTTTAAATTTAATTTTGTGATCGATACACTTTTAGCTATCTTTAATTAAAACTCTTGAAATCTTTCAAGACATATAAATATTGGCATGTAAAATCACATCTTTATTATAAATCTTTGGAATTTAAACTTTTCTTTAAGTCGACATGTTGGTCGAGGTTCTCTCGATCGAGGACTTCTAGGTTGAGGTGTGACTTTGAAACCAAAATCTCACGCGAAAAGTATTTGGTCGACTCTAATGATACATTGCTTGGTCGAAGTGCCATGTTTCCTTCGCAAATTCAATGTGCAGTCATCATCTTACCCGAGTCAAACACTAACTTTCGTTGCAAACCAACCTTGGTATATCGATAGATAGATAGATAGACAAGCACTTCAAATGGGGTAACTTTCAAGCTCTTGAAATTTGTAACATTCAAGCTCTTCGAATGGGACGGAGACATGCAAGTGGATGGATTGGAGAAGACAACAGCTTGGCAGTAGCAGCAAGCCGAGAACATGGGAATAGGAGATAACTGCAGGACGCTTTGTATTTATTCCTTTACGCTTTGTGGGTCTGCTGGAAAAGTATTATGTAGGGATAAGATTAGACATCACTTAAGAGTGAAACAACTCAGGTTTTTCCTTGATATAAAGATGGATGGATGGATGGATGGACAAGCACCTGCCGTGCAAAGGGTCACTCATTTGTTAGAGTCTATTTAGCTGATATAGCTGTCATCTTCACAGTTTTGATTGCCAGATTTCGAGCACGCGTGACGAGCGTTAGTTAGATTACTTGAAATTGTTCCTAGTCTATAATTACTGTGAATTAGATCCTAACAAAATGTTTATGTTTAGGTCCCATGGGTAATTATCTTTTGAAGGTGAAAAAGTGAGTAGATCTAAAGATGTGTTTAATAATAATCATGCCATCAGATTATTATTCTCTTTATTTTATATAGGTGTAATTACGGAAGATTAAATAAGTGAGACAAAATGATGTAATGATGTTTTTGTTTAAAAGATAGATAAATGGATAGATGGATGCTAACAAGACAAAAATTGACGAATATATGTGAATATATTTGGAGACAAGAATCATTCTAAAAAATGAGATTGATGAATTTAAATAATATAACGATTAGGAAATGCGTGAAATTTGTAATTATAGAGAAAATGTTCAAAAAGTTGGTACTTTAGTGAAGAAATTTTAGATGGAAATTGAAATTTATTATTTAGATATTTTTCTTAACACTTTTACCTAGTAATAAATATGAAAATTCAATTAAGATAAATGGGCTTAGAAAGATTTGAATTCGTAACCTCTAACTCTGATGCCATATAAGATTTTGATAAAACCACTACCAACTACTTTAAAATTTTTTTTTTTTTTTTTTGGTCGAAACTACTTTAAAAGTTTAAGTTGTTAGATAAATGCGCGATTTATTATTTAAATATTCTAATAGAAATAAGATAAACATATATCAAAACCATAAGTCATATATATATTCCTATCATAATGATGACCTATTATAGTTCAAGTTAGTATATATATTGGGTGGACAATCATGATATTTTTCCAAAAAAGTAAGATGGGAATATGCTTTAAAGCTTGCTAATATAATTTTAAAAAGAAATTTAATGCAAGAAACATGTTCCTGCATTTGACTGTATTTTGTAAACAATATAGAACTCATTTTCCGACATATATTATAGAAAAATTATGAAACACGCATTTGAAGAAAAGTCTCAAGAAAATTTGCAGGTCAAGCTTTGGGGGAATTGTATCCAGCAATCAGGGTCTCAAGGTCAACCTTTGAAGACCTTGGTCTAGCCCTTGTGATCCTTGGATTGGGTGCCAAGGTCTTGAGCACGGTTATTGGGGACCAAGCTCGGTTGAAGTCTCGAGCCCATTGGTCAGGGTCCTAGTGAACCAAGTCTAAGTATTGGGGACTTGGGCACTATTGTTGAGGTCTTAGGCGGCCCTTGAGGAACAAGCCTGTCACAACTTTGCATTATAAAATTTGAACCTCAAAGGATAAATAATTTAGCTTAACTTCAATTCTTTGATGAATAACTAATTTATCCTCAAATTTATAAATAATTTAATCTCAACTAAAGTACATCAAAACCTTATGTACAAATATACCTTCCTCCTTTCATTGCGAACTATGATCTGGTCCTATATATATATTTAATGTAAAGGTCCCTAAACTCCAGACTTAATGTAGTTGTAAAAATATATTGGGGGTGAGCCAAAGCTCATTTAATGAAAATTTTAAATCTAAGGTAGAGAATCATCTTAGCACTTAACTTGGTATTACAAAACAATGTGAGTTCAAGACAAGAACAAGATTATCGTGTATGACAAAAGAAAGAGTAAATGCACTAACTTTTTTTTTATCACAATATGCCTATGAGAACCACTTAACAAAGTCGCATAAGATCAGTTACACCAACGTAAGCAGATCACTTGACGTAATGTGTTACACAGCTACCGTACAGTAGTTCATCCGTATACACGTGCGGATATGTATATGATAATTGGTACTAGTAGATCATCTTGACTAACAAGACATCTTGACATATAGGATATCTCTACTCCGACACATACTGACACATGGGGTATCTCCACTCCAAGACATACCGAAACATGGAGTATCAACTCCACAACATCTTGACATATAGGACGTCATCATTACAAATATTTGGGTGATGGGAACATAACATAATGGTTTTCCATATATAATCATATAGTAGCAGTGCACATGATAACATTATAATTATATGGTCTCCCTTACATCAATGACGAAATCAACACCTATTTTCAATAATCGACATTCGGTACCCAATATCTTTTTATGCAAGTCATTTTCGAAATACAATTACCTTGTCCTTTCAATGATCATATACACAGGTAATAATAATGACATGCGTAACTAATTATAATTTAATCAAAGATTAGTAGATTCATTAGAAAGTCGACAAGTTATAAAATCGATAACATTGAGAATCCACGACAACCAACAACTTGGACATCGACCTGGGTCATTATCGGCAAGTCAACTAAAAACCCGACTACTTGAAATGGACATTTAGAAACTGACAATTTCAGAACATGCAACATTTTTTCAGAATTGACATCTTTGAAATCAACAACTTCGAATTTCGGCATTTAAAAAATCGACAACTTTGGGATTGGCACTCGAAAATTGACATCTTGAAAATTTGCCAATTTGTTAATATCGATAAGTTTGTTAAAAAAACCAATTTGGCCTAAAATTTGGCGAGATGCTTAAAATCATTGAAGTGGTAAGAATCGATAGAATAACCAGACCCGATGAAAAGGTTATAAAATCAACAGTTTCGTAAAAGATTGGTAACTCGTTAGAAATCGATGACCACCAAACTTGGAAACTTAACTGGAAATCGATTAAATAATGACAATCGAAAAGATGATTAGTTGGCCAACACTTAATCAAAATCACGCAACTATCCTTTTCAAACCCAAATTTCACGTTTTCATGCTTTCTTGTATAATACACAACCAAGCTTTTTGTGAAGTCTATCAAACACTTTCTACACATGAAAATAATAAAGAAAAAGAATAGCCAAAGTGCCAAAACTTGATTTGATGAGACATTTAAGTGTTAAAAGTTAAGAAATGTACACTTAAATAGTTATGAGTTTTTCATAAGATTGAAATGACATCAACGTAATTGTGCGCTGTCATTCCTATCAATAGTGAATGTTATTATACGAAAATAGCATGATATTTAGTTTATTATTATGCCTTCTAATCAAGAAAAGGACTATCGCTATATGTCATAAGATCCACTAATTTTTATGTTAACTTGACTATACGGTTCACTAATTAGAGAGAAACTAAGCAAAATTATAGAAGTCTCTGCAAAGTATGGAAAAAAAATCACTATTTTTACCATTAAACCTTGGCTAGCCTCAAGGCTTTAGCCCTGGTGGGGACGTGGACGCCATCTGGCCAACAATCGGCTGGGAGTTTCAGCTGAAACGAGAGGGCCGAGAGCGTGCAAAACAGAAGAGAAAAGAAAAGAAAAGAAAAGAAAGCAGAGAAAAGGTCAGTCTTAATAAGAAGAGTGGGGGACCAATTCAGGCAGCTCTCTTGCTGCAAATTGAAAGTGAATTATTATAACGAGGTGAACACCCCCAACGAGGAGAACACTAGGGGTGTCAAGAACCGAACCGAAAATCGAACCGAACTGAAATTTTGTGTGTTTTTGGTTTTAAAAAAAAATTAAAATTTTAAATTGCCGGTTCCAATTCGGTTCCGATTAACCAAACCAAACTAGAATTTTTAATTAAAAGTGAACAATCTCTCTTTTTTTATCGTCTCTTCTTCACTTAGGTCCCAATTAGCAAGCAAAAATAGGAAAACCAAAAAATCATCTCGAACCGAACCACATTTTTTATTTGGTTCGGGACGGTTTTAGTTCAGTTCGGTATTATTCCTTATCGGTTTGGTTCGGTTAGGTTTTTCAAAAAAACCGAACCGAACCGAACCGTTTACACCCCTAGTGAACACCCCAACGAGGAGAGCACCAGACGATAAACATGGGGGGGCAATGGGGGCAGAGTTTCAATCGTTGGGAAAAAAGGGAGAAAGAAAGGACACCGGCAGTCCGCTCCACCGAGCCGCTAGTTGAAGGCAAAGTAAAGGTATGTTCCCCCTCCAAAAATATTGCACCAGAAACCGGACGACTTTGCTTTACCGATTTCTCTTGGCTTTACTTATGCATTCCCTTCCGTCTTTCAATTAAAACAAAAAACAAGCCCCAACCCAATGAACTTCTCTTGGCTTTACTTATGCATTGCTTTACAGATTTTTTTATTTTATTTGTTGTAGCTAAAAGAAAATCACTCACTTTAACCTTTAGTTTTTGTTCTAATTGATCTCTCCAGCATTCCGAATTGCGGTAGGCATGCTTGAATGATCCTATTTAATTGTGAAATTAACTCAATACAGCGTGGAACCAGGAACAAGAAAGCTTTTCTCATAATTCAAGGAAAATAACCATATACATACTTGCGGCATAACTGTGTTATCTTCGTCTATGTATCACAAAGTTTTGTAATATACATTTGATTTTCGGAATAATATATTAAGCATCTTCGTTGCGCTCCTGAAGGAGCTTCTCTCTTCGCCCTATTTTATTGATGATCTCGTCATTGTAGCAACATTGTCTGCTAGTTTTCCTTTCATGCTTCAATTCAAGCAACCCAGGGAAGCCTCGTGATGTAGCTATGATGTTCCCCATCCAATTTCTGCCTAGCCCTAATAAAAAGCTACGTAAATTCAGCACGCGTACGTTAGCTAATTAGATCAAACAAATGTAATTTTTTTTTTTGGTAAAAGATAAGTATAATATATATATCAACCAAGATTTACAAAAGATGTGCAACCTGGCTCAAGCACGTACTCAACGGGACTACCAATCACTGGAGTGAATGGGTGCCTGGTTCATTGTGGACAATCAAAAAAGGCTACATAAATACAACCATGCAAAAAAGAGAGAGGATATGACCAGCCCTCTCATGTGTCAGATCGAAACATACAAGGGTCAATCCCCCAGTTGCGCTAAGTTGCAATTAGTACCAAGATTTTGTTAAAAACTAATATATTTGGAAAATAATTTCACAAAATTTGAAATTAAACACTCAGTATAGTTTGACTGCCATCATAGGTTTATAGGGTAAGACAAACGTTGCTTAAATAGTCAAGGAACAATAGAATTGACTATATCACATCATGGGCATTATCCACTAGATCTCATAAGTAATCCCCACTTTGAGCAGCCTCTTGCGGGGAATGTCGAACACTTCCCGTTGCTGCCTCACGCACCTCTTCAACCAGTTGTACGAGTAATTGATCACAAACCTCTTTGCCAAGCTGGAACCACTCGAAGCTATGACCTCACCCTCTCCCATTAGGTACACGATCCCTCCAGTCTTGATTGCTTCATCCACCAATCCAATTTCGCTTTGCACTCTCTCTTCATTAACATTTGCGATCCCAGAGTCACTACCCTCGCCTTGCTCATCGGCAGCAGGGGGCGCATCGCTCTGAATGAAATCCTTCAATCGGTCGATCAAGACCTTCTCGAAGAATTGCTGCTCCGTCTTCGCCTCTCGATATCCGTATCTCACAACACATTGATATATGCTCAACTCCTCAGGCTCCACCTGTCGAAAGACGAACCGCTCCTCCAGGGGCACCTTGCTTATGGGTAGCGACTTAATTGAGACAAAGACAATGACCGAGTGCAAAGCAGATACATTGGCGACGTATTGGGCAAATATTGGGGAAATACCATGGACGAGCTCGGTGTAGAATAGGGCGAGCCCGGGAACCCGGTGGACGTTTGTGTTGGACGTGATCGTGATGAGGTTTTCCCTCGAGACCTTGTTCTCAAGCTCATACTCGTACTTCTTTCGGTATCCGTAATTCCATAGGTACATGATGGTAACCATCACGGCAGCAAAGACAAGTGGGACGTAACCCCCTTCCGAGAATTTATAGAGGACCGAGCTTAAAAACGTGAACTCCACGAACCCAATGGTGAGGACATAGAGGATTATGAGGAGTATGTTGGTCTTCCAAATCATGACCATCACGATAACGAGGAATATGGACGTGATATTGAAAACGAGTACTACCGCAATTCCTGTAATAGAAATTTACGGATAAATGCAAAATTTTCTTTCGATAAACCCAATTAGGTAGCTTAATGAATTAGGCCATTCGCATAAATAGAAGAAATATGTGTATATAGTGGGAATTATTTTGCTTACCATAAGCATTGCCCAACTGCAATGTGGTCTTGAAGCCGAGGGTGACACCAACACAGGCCAACATAAGGAGTGTGTTGATCTCAGGTACGTAGACCTGACCCTCATGGTCTTTCGAAGTGTGCACGACTTTCACACGTGGGAAGCACCCAAGTGCGACCGATTGCTTCACTATGGTGAACGTGGCCGATATCAAGGACTGACTTGCTATTATCGAGGCCATCACCGCCATCACAAACATTGGCCAATACACTGGTTCTGCATCAAACAATTAGATGGATTCATTGTATAACCTGACAGGATAAATTCTATACATAAGATGAAGTAGCATGAGGAAGCTTACTTGGTATTGAACTGTAGAAAGCGCTAGCAGCATCTTTAGTGTGCTTTCGGAGATACGCCGCTTGACCAAAATAAGCAAGGATGATTGAAGGAAAGACCAGTAGGCATGAACTCAATCGAATTGACAGGACATTAAAATGCCCCACATCAGCAAACAATGCTTCAGAACCTACAATTAAAGGCTCAAAGCGTAAAACCACATTTAATTCTTGAAAAGAAGTTACATATCTTGGTTAAAATGAAAAAAAAAAA
This sequence comes from Corymbia calophylla, assembly GCA_014182845.1. Taxonomy (NCBI): domain Eukaryota; kingdom Viridiplantae; phylum Streptophyta; class Magnoliopsida; order Myrtales; family Myrtaceae; genus Corymbia; species Corymbia calophylla. The sequence goes on along the minus strand of CM024700.1, from coordinate 34,292,610 downwards.
AGAATTGACTAATAGATAAATCATTTGAATGAAAAGATTAAATGTTTGTATTACCAGTTAGACAGAGAACGACCCCTCCAAGAGAAATCCATGCTTCCATTTTGTTCCTCATGAAGTACCGGACAATGTAGAGCGGATTGACGGCTTTGATCACTCCCGAGTCATGTTTCACGAAATTGTAGATGCCGATCAGTGCAATACTGAAGAACCATAGAGAGAGGATCGGGGCGAAGCTGTATCCAACTTTCCGAGTCCCGAACCTTTGGACTTGAAACAGAAGAATCAAAATCACCACAGAGATCCACATGATCTGATCATCTCCAAGTGACTCTGCAGCTTCTCTAATGCCCCCAACTGCCGACAATACTGCCCCCAAAAAAGAAGAAAAGGAATCAGAATCGTCTATCAAAATTAAACCAGGAGAACTAATTGGATCAATAATAAGCTGAGACATTAAATATGGTGTGCCATTTTATGCTGTAATATTATCTATGATAGGATGTACTATTAAAAAAACGTTAGGATTATATTCATATCTGAAAATTATTACCGGATATGCATGGCGTGAGGATCCCATCTCCGATGACCATAGAGGTGCCCAACATAGTTACAAACAAGAGCCAGTACTTGGCTGCTTTGCTATTCTCAGAAAGGACTTCATTGCAGAAGCCCATTGGAGGCGGCGACTCGGCACCTCGAGTCGGTAGCTTGAGATTTCCTTGTCTTCAGCTTGTTGGCTAGGGATCAAGCTCACCTTGGCATAGCGGCACATCAGAGAGTACAAAGCAAATGTCCCTCCTATATTGTCATAGCGAAAAACCTAACTACATTAGTACAAGATGTGGTATAGACCAAAAAAAACCCTTCTATGTCAAATAAAATTTGGTGGTGAAATGGTGAGAGAGGAATTGTTTACCATCGCCATTGTCATTTGCCGATAGTACAACAAAGACATACTTGATCAAGCCAATGAGGACGATCGCATAGAAGATTAGAGATAGCGCTCCGAGGACATCTTCTTCGTGTTTTATTCCATTAGGAAAAACTCCTGGCATGACATAGAGAGGCGACGTGCCTAAATCGCCGTACACCACCCCGATGCTTTGAATAGCAAGCTTCAGTGTCACCATCCATGCCAAATTCTGCATTTAGAAAGACGTAAACAAATTATGATCATGAAAGTATTTCCTCAGCTTCACTCTTGATACGATTTTGTTGAACTCTCAATTGGTGATAATAGATAGTCCAAGAACAGACGTAGGAAAGGAATGATGTAAAAACAACTCGAGAGAATGACAAACATTACACTCCACATATCTCCTCACCAACTCCATTATTTTCACTTCCCTCTATATCTTTCTAATCACAAATTTTCGATTTTTACGACTTATAACAATTTCAGCAATTTAAGATTTGCAAATATATAGATCAATATTTGTATATCCACGCAATTACGTGCAACATGATGGCAAACCCCATGGCTATTACCCATCAACTTTTTTATTTCTACGTCTCTCACCTATGCATTCTTACATTTAGCTAATTCGAGTGACAACGCCATTAGTTCTAAACAACATATCCCTTTCAAATTTAAATTAAAATGTTTATTAACTCTCATGATTGAAAGGAATTGAAAAAAAAAATTGTATGTCGTTCCTATTAATCCGGTGAAACTTTTGTAGTACGCAAAAAATAAAAAACAAAAAAAATTGTAGGAACTATATTCGAACTAAGTGTCCCAACCAGAGTATGTTTCATGAAAGAAAAACTTGTTCTTTCTTTTTGCTGTTTCTGGGAAAAGGCAAAACACTGACCTGGTTTGAGGAATAGCCGTGATCCGACTTTAACCGGGCGGCCTCTATGTCGAACGAATCGAAGTTCTTGATTTTCCTCGATCCCTTGTCTCCCTCATACCCATCACTGGAGTCGACTTCGACGACCTTCGGCCTCTCTCCTTCTGTAATACCATCGCCCTCCATTGAAGAATCGATGTGAGAGGTATGAAGAGGAGTGAAAGGGAATAATTACGTGACCGCCTGCTTCACACGGGAAACACCCAGTTACGCGTTGCACTTATTATACATCGAGTCATGCGAAATCCCCAAAAGGAGAAAGAAAATTTACTAGCCAGCCAAAAAGAAGGGCAAGTGACAGAACCTTTCGTTCTGGCGTGGACCAAACTGACGAGATTTTGAGGAAAAAGTAATTAATGGACTTAATCGAATAAGGAAAAACTACTTCAAATAGATTACGCGTTCCATACGTGTTTATGGTTTTTGAATAGGAAATTACCCAGAAGGAGAGGTATTTGTTTCGTTTGCCCTCAGATTTTTCCTCACGCATCTCTTCTCAATCTTCTTTCAAGTACCCTCGATAATCTATTGCGTGAAAGCGCGTGAATTTTTTTTTTTTTTTGGTTGTAGTAGGGTCTCTCGAAAAAGGCATTATCATGTGAGATACTTTGAGAGAGAGCCGTCTATCTGATTTGTAGGTAACAGATTACGGCCTTCATCCACTTTAAATCTGTGTTAATCTGAACGTGGTTATTGGTGATGTTGATAGATATTGGTAACCCATTAATCAAAAACTTTATCCAACCTTCTCTGTTTATCATCTACTCATTTGCTGTCGAAACTACATATTAAGTCTCATGATATCTTTTTTCGTGGCTAATCATACGTTTATCTTGTCGTCATTACCTGAAGTAGGAGAGTCGAAATTAGCGGCGTAGGCCTATTACGTAATTTTTTTGAAAATTTTAATTTTCGATTTTTTACGTTTAGACGAACGAATTTTCATTGATTAACGAGACCTTTTTTTTCCTGGCCAGAAGAAACAAGACCCATTTGTTCAAACGATATCTGTCTCTGGAAGCAAAAGATACCATAAGTGTTGGTATTTAAATCACTGATGCCGTGTATGAGCGTTTTTCTTTTTAGAGTTTTTTTTTTTTTTGGGATCTCTTTCTTTTTAGAGTTATCAAGTTACGAAAGGACTTGAACAAGACTTACATTAATCACTGACATTGTTGGAAGATATGTTTGAGATATGAGAGATTTATTTGGATTACAATTGATACTCTTAATCAATCCGAGATTGTAATTGGTTGCAATGGATTTGATTGAATCAATCTAGGTTATAATCGATTTACTCTTTCCTTTTGGTAATCATTTTTTTTTTTTTTTGTCTCAGATAAAACCCTAAACTTTAATTTTAGTCTCAAATCTACTCCGAATTTTGTTTTATCTAAAAAAAAGAGTCAATATTATGAAAAATCCCAAATTGATACACATATAACAAATTTGTCCAAAATTAATTTTTTGACCACCAAAAAAAAATTACCATATATTAGTTTACATTAAATTTTACTGTCAAATTGCTAAATTAAATAAGATGTTGCGATTGACATGTATATTAATTTGGGGTTTTATTCTCCATTTTTACTAAAAAAACTCATCAATTTTTGATCTGTTCTCAAATATACCCCATGGTTCCAGTCCCAACTTAATATGACATTTTCACATAAATAATAAATACACATAAGCAAGATGTCATAGAAAATTATTTTCAAAATAAAACCATTTTAGGACATAAAAAATTAAGGATTACTAATACGGCTTTTGGACAGAGGCTAACGAGGGCAAATTTAGGATTAGAGTAAAATTTGATGATTTTCTTTTTGAAAAAAAAATTGGGATAGATTTGGGAATGGACTAAGAGTTTGGGGTTTTTTTTGAAACAAAAGAAAAGTTTGGGACAGATTTGGGACTAAACCTAAAGTTTGGGGTTTTTCTGAGATAAAAAAAAGTTCAGGGCAGATTTGGGACTGAACCTAAAGTTTGAGATTTTTCTTGAGACAAAAAAAAGTTCGGGGTATATTTGGGATTAGACCTAAAGTTTGGTTTTTTTTTGGAATTGACCATTTTTTGCACTATATATTGAACATTGAGAATACAATCAATGAGAAGTACACAAGATACAATATTCTTCTTCAGTTTCCTCTTCTTCTCCGTGTCACTTCTACTTTAATTTGCGTTCGAGCAAGGCGAGGACTTCATTACTAAATTAAGAACCTCCTTTTGGAAAGTCATATTTTCAGTTAGGGGTGTCAAAAACCGAACAAAAAATCGAACCGAAATATAAAACCGAATCGAACCGAACCGAAATTTTGTATGTTTTCGGTTCGGTTCAGTTTCAGTTCGGTTAACCGAAAAATAACTGTTAACCTTTTCGGTTCGGTTCGGTTCGGTTAACCGAACCGAATTGAAATTCTTAATAAAAATTGAATAATCTCTCTTTTTTATTATCTCTTCTTTACTTAAATTCCAATAAACAAAGTAAAAATAGGAAAACCGAAAAACCGTCCCAAACCGAACCGCATTTTCGGTTCGGTTCGTATTCAGTTTGGGACGGTTTCGGTTCGGTTCAGGACGGTCTCTTATCGGTTCGGTTTTTCCAAAAAACTGAACCGAACCAAACCGTTTACATCCCTATTTTCAGTAGTGCACTGAAAAGGTGATGGAGGAAGTGCGTCAGTGAAGTTAGAAAAGAGGCGGCATAAATGATAGTCTGGACGTAAATGAAGAACGACTTGGCAATATATGGGTGAATTTATTACCCTTTTTTGCTTTTTTTCCCGAAGTGTATCGATGTAAATGAGCTGCCCACATAGAACACCATGCTATTGCCCCGGAAAGATCAATAAATCTCACCTTAAATTCATAAATTCAGGTATCATGAAATATCCCACCAATTTAATCGAACCAACCATGCTAACATGAAATAAATTGACGCAGTGACACCATCCTCCTTGGAAAGGGTTGATTTTGCTTGAGAATTTCGCAATCTTTCCACAAATCATGTTTCTATTGATATTGTTGGTGCGGCAAATCCATGGACCAAAATATCAAAAATATATAACCACAGAGGCAAATTAGGAACAGAACAAAGAGAGTAGTAACACTTAAAAATAAATTTGAGGGAAGAAATGTGGTGAATTATTTTCACTTAAAAGAAAAAGCAACGCGAGTTGCTTCCATTATCTGGATCACCACAGAGGCAAATTGGGAACAGAACAAAAATATATTCATTGCTTCCATTATCTGGATCTGTACTTCATTACTCGGAGATCATTGTCACCCCTTAATGAAGTTGGCCTGACTTGCTTTCGTGATCTAATACATCACCAGTGACCTCTTACGTGTACTGTCTTCTTTCTGCTAATCATCTGCAGAAAAGTTTGTGGTTCCAATATGCCAGAATTATGCTGACTGCAGTTTCATGATGTTTACTTTTTCCATATGTTATCGACAATGATCTCATTGCACTTCATTGATGATTTTTTCAGGTATATAGGGGGTTATATGCAAAAACGAGGGATGCTATTATTTCTTTGGTATGACTATAATCCATCCTCTCTGATTATTGACAGGTTTGTTAATTCTTGAAATCTTGTTAAGTCTTATACCGGCTTAAATTTTGATTAGATTGGTCAAGAACGTGAGAGAGAGAAAATTGACTGAGCTTTCCTGAAGAATGTCTTGGATATATTTGTTGAAATTGGGATGGGGCAAATGGATTGTTATGAAAGCAACTTTGAAGCTTCGCTGCTCAAAGGTACAGTTGCTTGTTATGCTAGGAATGCTGCAGACTGGATACGAGACTCTTTTCCAGATTACATGTTCAAGGCAATGTTTTTATGCTTTATACCATTAGCCTGAAATGTCAACTGTGGACAGCTTGCTTTAACATTATTAATCCATGTTATTGGCAATCACAGGTTGAAGAGTGTCTACAAAGAGAGGATTTCTCATTACATGCATTCAAGTAGTGAGCCGAAGTTTCTTGAGCTTGGTACTTGGTGTAAACTTTGGAATGACAATTCTGCATAGAGTTGTTGTGGTGTATTATTTTTCTTTAGTCCATCAAATATGATTAGCAACTTTTACTTCTCATTTCTGCAGAGAGTTCGACATGGATTACTCTCTGTCTATGCAAACCGACTGCTTGAAGACAAGCACACCGGATGTCATGCATCACTTTGAGATAATAAGGTGCTTACTTTTGCTTTACTTAATATTTTTCCATTTGGTATTCTAATTTTTGTAAAGGAAGATGCTTTATTACTAACTCAAGTGTTTTAGGTGGAGAACTTATCAAGAATGGTGAGGATGTTTTCTAAAATACCTAGAGGCTTAAATCCTGCTGCATGTTTATTTAAACAGGTAATTAACTGTAGAATCATGCTCAGGGTAGTAGTTGTTTATGTATTCTCAATCTTATTTGTGTCTTATTGAGCAGAATGTAACTGCTCAAGGTACAACCTTGGTCAGACAAGCTGGAGATGCAGCCAGCAACAAGCAACTGAAAATATTCAAATTTATTTTGTTTCTTGTATTCTTTAAACTTTTCAACTGCTAAAGTGCATACTTTCATACAACTCCTCCATAAGGTATAGAATCTTAATAAGTCTTTGAAAATTATCCATCTTCAAAATTTCTTATTTCACTTAGCTAAAATGAGTTTTACCAGTAGATTTTGGTCTCTTGTGTTTGACAAGACACTTCATCTTTGGTAAAATTTTCACAAGAAATGTACTAGTCAACATGATGAAGTGACAAAATTGTAGATATTTTGGGGAATGCAACACATATGCATTTATATGTACGCTGATAGACCTCTTGTTTGGAAAAACAGAAGACACTTCATGATGAACCATTTTGGTTACTAACAGTAAATTAGTCATGAGAAAGCTAGTTTAAGAGGTAATTAGAGGTTGTTTGATGTGCGCTCCTATTCAAACTTTTGTCATAAATTTGGCACATCCTATAATGATTTTACCATATTCCTTAAGCAGGCATCTTTAACTGGTGCATGCTCCATTTGCTTTTATTTTTTGTTAATTGGGGACGTGAGTTTTGAGGACTGAAGAATAAAAAGGGGCATCCATGTGAATAATGGCAAATTCTGAACCTCTGAAGTTGGAGTGAGAGACTTAAACTAAGACCAGTGAAACTAGCTGTCAAAGCATCCTGTTGCTCCATTGCTTATTAGTGGCTTGGAAGATCCATTTACCTGAATTTCTCTGGCCTGTAAAAGTGGAATAAAAGGATGTGTGCTGCTAGTTTTCACGTGTTTACTTGAAACTTGATAACTGGAAAATTGTTAGATGTATACAATGCATAGTTCCATTTTTGTGATGCAATCCGCTCTGAGATCCTGTTGAACAGTAGTTTATTTAGAGTGGTGATCTGATGAATGTCGTTTCTTTTGCAGGCTGAGAAGAAGGATGTGGTTAGTCTGGAAGAACAAGTGGCTCTCTCTACTTTTTTCATATCTTATTTTGGGCAAAGGAGGCAGAATATTGAAATGAAGCTATATAGGTGCACATTTTGCAGGTTTATGTGATGAAAATGATTGAATTACATGATAGGTTCCTAGCAAATGTCAAAGATCATTTCGAGAGCCACCCTCTTTTTCATAAGGTATGCTGCTGCTGGTTCTGCTTCTGAGCATCCCTGGTTATGCTCAATCTCAAGTTCTGTGTTGTTCTGTAGGCTCAAAAGGAGGCTATTAAGGTCTTATTCAGTAAGGGAGTTGGTGGAAGGTCAAGTGCAGAGCTGCTGGCCACTTTTTGTGACAATATACTTAAGGAAGGTGGCAGTGAGAAGTTGAGTGACGAAGCTATTGAGGAAATGCTTAACAAGGTATTATTTTGCACTTACACACCAATGAGCTAATTACATCACATTCTACTGCTTCTGATTTCTCTTTCTTTGGTCATTGCAGAGGTATTAAGCTGGTTGCCTATATTGGTGATAAAGATCTATTTGCTGAGTTCTATAGGTGAATTTTTATCCAGCTCTCACTATTACTTGCCTGCAATCAGAAGTCTTCTGTGGGCAAACCATATTAACAGAATCAATTGGTTATTGACTCTGGCGTGAAAAAGCTTGCGAGGCAGCTTCTTTTCGACAAGAGTGCTAAGGATGATCATGAGAGAAGTATTTTGACCAAGCTAAAGCAAAAATGTGGTGGTCAATTCACATGCAAGATGGAGGGAATGGTTGGTTGCCCTAATTGTCCCCGCTGATTCACTGACTTCCACAATACTTGATGCTAGGCCAACTATTTTCCACAATTTGCTGAATTATTTTTCTTTCAGGTGAGAGATTTGACGTTGGCAAGGGAAAATAAAACCAGTTTTGAAGAGCATCTCAGCGACATTTCTAATGCAAATCCTGAGATTGACTGGACAGTTACTGTTCTGACAACTGGCTTTTGGCCGATCTACAAATCTCTTGATTTGAACCTTCTGGCAGCGATGGTAAGTGTGTCATCCTTTTTATCTTTTGCTGTTTCTTCAAGAAAGAGTTCTGTATGCACATATAAGTCTCCTATGTGTTGCCACTTCCCCATTTGTTGCAGGAGTTGCTAATACCACTGGTCGTTTTTGTGTCATCTTAGGTAAGGTGCATTGAGGTTTTCAAGGAGTTTTTATCAGACAAAAAAGAAGGGGAGAAAACTAACGTGGATATACTCCTGGAGTACTTGTAACATTATTGGAAAATTTGAAGCAAAAACCATGGAACTGATTGCCACAACTTATCAGGTTTCTTGAAGGAATTGTTCAACCTCTTTCCATCCATCTGTTTTACTTTTGTTACCCCTTCCACAGTCACCAGATAGATTAATCTTTGTTTGTTCTATGGATGGGCATCTGCTTTGCTGCTTTTCAATACCTCAGAGAGATTGAGTTATTCTGAGATCATGAACCAGTTGAATTTGAGCAAGAGGGACACTGTTAGACTTCTGCACTCGTTGTCATGTGCCAAATACAAGATTCTCATTAAAGAGCCAAACATGATAACAATATCTCCAACCAATTACTTTACATTTAATGCGAAATTTACTGACAAAATGAGGAGGATCAAGGTATCAAGATTGTTTCTCGGCATTTTTCCCTTTTTTCTTAGCTTTCAATTCCTACATGGGGAAATGACTGCAATCTGCCAATCACCAGATTCCACCCCCTCCTCTGGCTGAGAAAAAGAAAGTAATTGAAGACATTGATAAGGATTGGCACTATGCTATAGACGCATCAATTGTTTGCATCATGAAGGTTCCAAAGTTGTAGGTCATCAGCAGCTTGTTATGGAGAGTGTCAAGCAGTCAGAAAATATGTTTACAGTTTATGATGATCTCTATCTTTTCCCTTAATTAATGTTTTTTGCCCATCTCCCTTCAAATATGAGCTCATTAACTGAGAACTTGTCCATTGCAGCCTGATTTCAAGGCGATCAAAAAGCGGATAGAAGATCTGATCACTTGAGACTATTTGGAGAGGGACAAAGATAATCCTAATTTGTTCAGATGTCTTGCATGAAAAAACTGCTAGTCTACCATCCAGCACAGAAGTTGCTGCAGATACAGAAAATGGCAGAGAGAGTTCAGTCATTTTCTTTTCAATGGTTTTTGAAGAACCATGAGTCCAGCTGGACAGTTCACCTTGAGGGTCCAGTATCAACGGTTAAAGAACATGCACCCGTCCTGGAAGATATCACGTAATGATTGTCTTATTCCTAGAGCAGGACCATCCAGCATCTTTCGCTGGTATGGGAGCACCCCAATGACTATTGGTGTTTTTTGGGTTGATTTGTCCTCAGTTGCAAATCTTTAAGAATGAGACTCTACTTATTTTAACACAAATTATCATTCTGATTTCAGGTTGTGCAACAATACATCAGAACTCTCCTCTTCTGAACTGGAGGTGCATGTGGGTATTTTACAGCCTTGTTTCATACTGGATCTTCATGGAAGGGTAAATCTATGATTCTCATTCATTTTTGTACGTGTGATGGTGAAATAACTTGAAGAATTTGATCATAATATTGGGTTAGAAATTTGGTTGAGTGCATTGCCAAACTCTTGCTGAATCATTTGATCATGCAAAGTCTCTGTGCCCATTAAACACACATGATTGGTCAAAACTCATGAAGTCCCAAGAATTGGAGAGCAAAATTTGTGCGCTCGATGTTGTGTGTTGAATCAGCCTTCAGACAGATTTGGTATGGTTGCGAATGAAAGTCTCAAGTGTTTGGTAATGAATTTGTGCATTCAGCACTTGGTCTGCAAGAACAAGTAGTTCTAACTACTTTTTTCATATCTTATTTTGGATGGAGGAGGCTGAATATGGAAAAGAAGCCAAGATAGCTGCAAGTTTGCAAGTTTTGTGAGGAAAGTGATTGAATTACATGACAAATACCTAGCATATGTGAAAGATTGTTTCGAGAACCACCCTCTTTTTCACAAGGTATGCTGCTGCTAGTTCTGCTTCTGGGCATCCCTGTTTTATGCTTACTCTCAATTTCTCTGCTCTTCTGTATGCACGAAAGGAGGCTTTCGAGGTCTTCTGCAATAAAGGAATCGGTGGAAGCTCGAGTGCAGAACTGCTGGCCACTTTTTGTGACAATGTACTAAAGAAAGGTGGCAGTGAGAAGTTGAGTGATGGAGCTATTGAGGAAACGCTTGAGAAGATATTGTTTTGCACTTATACACCAGTTAGCTAATCAAGACCCATTCTACTGCTCCTCACTCCTTTTTCTTTGGTCATGGCACAGGAGGCAAAGCTGCTTGCCTATATCACGGATAAAGATCAAATCGCATTCGGCAAAGCTGTTTTGCCGAGTTCCATGGGTGATTTTTTCTCCAGCTCTCACTATTACTTGCCGCAATCAGAAGTCCCCCGTGGGCAAAACTGCCGGCCACTTCTTCTTTTTTCAATTCTATCTACTTCATATCGTATTTTGTAATTACTCTGTTTGTTGGCACTAATCCTCCTTTTTATTTTTATTTGTTGAAATTCGGATTTATAAATTAACCTATATGTATTATTGAAATAGTGTGACTATTTGCAATAGATTATTATTATTATTATTATTATTATTTACTTTCGAATTTTATTTATTATTTTGCCTAATGGTTATTAGGTGCTCTTATAATATTTGGAAAGTTATGTCTATTTGGGCATAACCTCTTAACAATTGAAGAGTTGTGCCTATTTGGACATAATTTCTTTTCCTTGAAAGAGTGTAATTTTTTCATAAATTATGAAATTCAGAGTTATAAAATAGTATTTTTTACCAGAATTTTCAATATATCTTTTCAATATGTTTTTGAGAACTTGCATTCGGTTCTAAAAAAACTAATGTATATTCATTCATAATTTTACATCTCAATTTTTTAATACACTTTTTCGATTCTTCTTTCTAAAAAAGATATACAGCTTGCTTTTCAATTATTTCCTTTTGAGAGATCCTAGAGAAATATCGGTATTCTAGATGCTATTCTCATTAAGACTTTGTCGTATCCTGAGGGTAAGTAATTCCTTAAAGAAAGTGTTATTACACCTCATAGTCTGATTCCATTTCTTCCCATTCTTGACTATATTTACCAACAGTGACCTCCTTGTTAGGTTTTTCACCTCAATCACCTTGCCCTACAAAGAGGCCACGACGCCATCCAAGTCTTTGGCCAAACAACACTCCCACAGGTTTTTCACCTCAACCGCCATTTATTTATGTTGGGTGGTCTTAGGCCTCTCTCATCCTAAAAGCTAGCTTAAGAGGTGAGGCTTTTCCTCACATTTATAAACGAATCATCTGGTCCCTTCCACAGTTATTGTGCGACATGCTCAACAGTTTGACTTGCTCCTAAAGGTGAGGTACTTGCCGCAATGGAGGAGCATGTCCATCCACTGCATCCGTTCCCTTGCAGAGCAAAGAGGAGTTGAAGCTGCTAGTGACTGGAGCCTGGAGGGCCTCAAGCTCAAAAGGGGGTTGGGATCTGGCTTTCTGGATCGAACCGCATGGGCGTTCGGTATGGCGATCCTAGGCACGAACAGAGAGAGCCCCCGCAAATTGAGTTTTTCTTTCTCTTTTCAATTTTACAATGCTCCGAGTAACACCGTCACCCATTGCTTTGACATTCGATTCGGCCCCGCTGCTGGGTTGCCAACTCGTCGGTGCTAGGCACCACTGAACCAGACATCCAGGTTGTCGCTGTTGCCATTCAAGTCTCGCGTCGCCCTTGTCGGAGTAGTGAACAGCTTTGTCGATGCCGACCTACACCCTTGTAGGTCATAGGTATGATCCGCAAACAAATTTTGTTGATGATCATTAGCATTGTCATGATTATATCAGGTTTGTGTTAAAATTTGCGCCAAAGTAGGAAATCACGATGAGTTCAATGCTTGGCTCTTGCCCTCTTCTAATTAGTCATCGATGGATATAGGGTTCTTTGTGATGTGTCTACAATGGATTTTTTTCCTTATATATATATATAAAAACCTAACATGAATTGCTGTCAATTTGGCATCCAAGTATGTTCAGAGTTTATAGATGGATTGCCATAGTGGTACACATCAACGTTGGAAAAATTGATTACTATATTAGCTTTGGGCCATCAGCGTCTTACCAACTGGATGGGGTGAGGAGTTTAATGTGCTACCTCTTGAGGATATTGATTTGTCTACACCCACTCATCAACAGACTTTGGAAGTGCCTCACGACCCCCCAGAAGAACAATGGCTCGAGGCGGGGAGATATAAGGACCAGGGGGCAGCATATCTAGAATTTAGAAGAAGAGAATGCAAATGAGGAAGAAGATGCTTGAACTCCAACAATAAGTCAATCGAGTTCATATTAGCCAGGTGAGCTTGACTCTCATGGAAACTTACGAATTAAAGAAATCTAGGGCTAGGAACTTGGTTTGGAAAAGGAAACCTGAAGATTTAGTCCAAACAAATGGAGAACCAAAGGAATCAGGATCTCAAAAGATGGAAAAGGTTGAGCCACAGCCTACAATTCTTTCGAGATCTGTATTACCAGCAAGTTGGTATGTGGTTCAAGACAAGCTGCCTTCAAAGTTCAAAATAGCGTCGATAAGAATGGCGAAAGATGAGGACTCGATTATCAATGAATCATAAAGGATTAAGTTCCAATTCACTGACGAGAAGGTGATGGAGTTTGAAAAACTGCCAGTGTTAAAGGTTGTGGTCGATGGGGAATTTACATTAACCTTATTTTATGTAAGTATTTGAAGACCTGGGTCATAAAAAGCGGGTCAATTCCATAAAAAACCCTCAACTATGGCTTCAGTCCCAAAAATACCCCAAACTTTTTTTTGTCTCGAAAAAAACCCTCAACTTTTACTTTAGTCCCAAATCTACCCTCCGTCAAAAATCACCGTCAACTCCTTTGACGTGGCCTCGCCGGCGCCGGAATCAAGCGGGCCGCCTCGTCGGTGCCGGAATCGGGCGAGGGCCGCCTCGCCGGCGTCGGAATCGGGCGAGGGTCGCCCGGGCGGCCCTCGTCGGCGTTGGGCGAGGGCGCGCAGCCGGGCGACCCTCGCCGGCGTCGGCGGCGACCCGGCCCGGGCGACCCCGGGCGACCCTCGCCGGCGTCGGGCGACCCGGGCGTCGGGCGGCCCGGGGGCGACCTCGCCGGCGCGTCGGGCGAGGGCCACCGGGCCACCCGCCGGTCGGCGAGGGCCACCCGGGCCGATCTCGGCTCGGCGGCCTCGCCGGACGCCGGCGAGGGTCGCCCCGCCCGATCCGGCTCGGGCGGCCCTCGCCGCCGACGTCGGCGAGGGCCGCCCGAGCCTCGCCGGGCGAGGGCGACCCAGCGAGGGTGAGGGCCGCCCAAGCCGATCCGGCGAGGGCGGCCCTTAGCCGGATCCGGCGGCCTCGCCGGACGCCGGTGAGGGTCGCCCGCCCGATCCGGCCGGGCGGCCCTCGCCCGACGTCGGCGAGGGCCGCCCGAGCCTCGCCGGGCGAGGGCGCCTCGCCCGACTCGGGCGAAGGTCGCCCTCGCGATCCGGCGAGGGCGACCCGGGCGAGGGTGAGGGCCGCCCAAGCCGATCCGGCGAGGCGGCCCTAGCCGGATCCGGCGGCCCTCGCCGACGTCGGGCGAGGGCCGCATGAGCGATCCGGCCCGGGTGGCCCTCGCCGACGCCGGCGAGGGTCGCCCTGTGCTCGGGCGCCTCGCCCGACACCGACGAGGGCCGCCTGTGCGACCCTCGCCCGATTCCGACGCCGCGAGGCGGCCTCGCCCGATTCCGGCACCGACGAGGCGGCCCTCGCCTGATTCCGGCGCCGGCGAGGCCACGTCAAAGGAGTTCACGGTGATTTTTGACGGAGGATAGATTTGGGACTAAAGTAAAAGTTGAGGGTTTTTTTCGAGACAAAAAAAAGTTTGGGGTATTTTTGGGACTGAAGCCATAGTTGAGGGTTTTTTATGGAATTGACCCCATTAAAAGCCCCTATTTTGTTTTACCCTGTACGGCTGAGTCATCTACTTTGTTTGTAGTGCGGACGTTGCTGTTTTGCATTTGTTTGAACTATCTTAATTATGATTGTTTATTTATTTGGTTGCGGACTCATGCATGGTCACCGTATACTGGCTTAGGTTTAAAAAATGGACAAAAATCGCATGCAAATATTTTTAACATAGCAAGAAAAGGTATCAAAATGGTGCTATTAGATTTAGTGTAATCAAATCTGAATTTATAGGATCTTAGATTCATAGAAAATGAAACAACTTCTCATATTTCAATTGATTCCATGAGCCTATAATAGATTAGTGGCGACTCCCAAAAGCAAAAGAACATTTCTTTTGTGCACTCCTTTTAATATTTTTTATTTTTATTTAAAAATCGAATATTTAATTATTTTTTATTTTAAAAAACCGAATTTTTAATTTTTTTAATTTGTTCATTTTCCTTTTTCTTCAACCGCCAACTAGTCGCAAACAAGCTTGAGCTTCACCATAGGCAAGCAAGGCTCGAGCTTGTGTGATTTTAGCAAGGCTCCACCTCGCCAAATACGGCAAGGTCAAGCTCAAGCCTTGCCAACGTTAGATCTTGACAAGCTCAAGCTTCGCAACCTCCTATGAGCTTGTCCCTAGCCTGGTTAGTCATTAGCCATTGCCATGGCCGATGGCTAAGGAAGATGGAAAAAGGAAGAAGGAAGGAAAAAGAAAAGAGTAATTATAATTTTGATTTTTGAAAAATATTTTTATAATGCTAAAGAGGGAGAAAGCGTGTGTGAGGCTAGGGGATTGAAAATGAGTTTTAAACTCAACCTACCTAAACTCATTTATTTTCACTTTTAAATTTTAAACCCATTTAAGGTAGGCTTTTCAAAATTGAACCCATGAGTCATATATGGGTTTAAGACCCATTTTGACAGGTGTAGTCATGACTTTATCAAGCTACAAGAAAGAGCTCTTAACGTGGGTGGCTTTTGTGATTGTCAATTTACGTCTAATTGAGTTGTTTATTTGTAAATATTTTGGGTTTGGGAGTGATCTAAGGCTTCGTCCGTTTCATGGAAAATATTTTTTGAAAAAACATTTTCGTCATTTTCCGGCGTTCGGTTTATATAGGAAAATGAATCTAGGGAAAATATTTTCCTCCTCAATGGAAAACTATGCTTAAATTTAGAAAAAAATTATTTCCTATTTGAAAAAGTTAGAAAGCGTTTTCCAAACTATGATTAGGGATGAGTATGGCTTCAAAGTACAACTAGGAACTAGACCAATGGGAATTGGTCTGGTTCCAAGTTCTAGAGAGCGATGGTTTGGTTCCTGATTTCACTCTTGTAGGAACCAAACCGGAATTGGGAACTAGAATTGAGAATTGGGAATCGGAACTTAGATTTGGAACCAAAACTAGGACCAAGAGCTGAAACTGGACTAGGAACCCAAAATAAAATCTCTAATTTTTTTTCCCAAATTAGAACCTAAAGTGATGTTGTTTTATATATCTAATGAGTGAATATTTTATTTAATCTCTATTTTTTTTTAAAGATATGGACTGTTTTAAGGGGGAAATTATCATCGAAAAAAAGAGTTTACTAGTGGAAGTGGAATAAATATATGTGGTGAGACTTTCTAATAATTATTTTTAGTTTTGTTATTAGTAATTTTAAAATTTAAAACTATTATTGAGTGATTAATTACGATTGTTTTTTTTTCAAGTGGCTAGAATTTGGAACAATTTTTTCATGGATGACTCGGGACTAGACTTCTATAATTTAGGTTTTATGTTATGTGTTTTGAACATTTTATTATTTATCTTATTTTATATGTTTAACTTTTATGAATTGTTGTTATTGACAAATGAGAAGATTTCATTTTTATTATTGCATTTCCTTTTCTGCTTAACTAAAAATGAAATTAAACAAAAAAAACCTATTAGATCGTTAAGCCAATCCTGGAACCCGTGATAAGGTAAGTTTCAAGTTTCGACGGAAGGGTTCCACATTCCAAGTCAAACCGATAAAGAACCTAGAACCGCTCACCCCTACAATGATTAGATATAGACGCTTGGACCCAAAACTTTACATTTGAACATGGGATCCCCAATGCTAGTTCTCAAGTCTCCAATGCTCGGGTTGGGTCCATCAAGGCCAAGACTAGCTCTTTGATGCTCAAGCACAAGTCCATTGAGATCAAACTTGGGTCCATTAAGGCCGGGCTTTGGACCCCAGTTCCCAAGCTCGGGCTCCTGGCACCTATGCCCAAGGTCCATCAAGGCTAGGCTCGAAACCCTAGTGCCTATGCCTTTGCCCCGGCACCCAAGCCGACGTCCATAGAGGTTGGGTTCGAGCCTCGATTCTTGAGCTCTAATCCTGAGCACTTAGGCTCGGGTCCATAAAGGCCATACTTGAGTTGTTAGCGCTTGGGTCTTTGATTAATGAAATGTTGATTTTATAAAAATATATTTTTAAATTGAATTTTCAATTATTTTTGTATTTATAAAATCCAATTTAAAATTTAAAATTATTTTATTAAAAGGAGTGCATAAAGGAAAATCAAATGAGATTTATCATACCGAATAATGGAAAATATTTTCTAATTCATTTTCAAGTTTCAATTAAATACCAAAAAATAGTCATTTTCCTTAAAATTGATTTTTTGGAAAAAAAATTTCAAAATTGTCACATTTTTCGTGAAACGAGCAAAGCCTAAGTATTGGAAACGTTCAAATGTTTGAGTAATTGTAACTTTTTTATTGCATTATTAGTGATATATTTGCTGCCGACTCTCCCCTGGAATTAGTATCGATACTCAGGATAAGGTCACGTAAATCTTCGGTGTCCTTTATCATTGCTCGTTTATGGCTATGGTGATTTCATGATGTTTTGATTGCAAGATCTTGGTTTCCGCATTAATTTCAGCGAGAGCAAGGAAAGAGCGAGAGAGCACTATCAATAAAGGCGAACTAAAAATGCATAATTGGAAAAATCGAAATAGGAAGTTAGAAAAGAGGTAGCTAGCAAACGGGAATTATATTCATTAACAATCCTGGTTAATCCCCAAGGAGTTAATTGGGTTAGTCGAGCGATGAAATCATTAAGATTGACTATCTAAAGTTGTTAAATATCACAAGTTTGAATCTTACTTGACGTATCCTTTTTGGATCATGGTACAAGGAAGTCTTTTATTGCGAATCTCATAAATGATAGTTCGGACAAAAAATGAAAAACTTGGCGATATATACATGAATTATTTAGTTATTTCTTTCCAAAGTGTATCAATTAAATAAGCTCGCCTTAAATTCATAACTTCTGGTATCATGACATATCCCACCAATTCAATGGAACAAAATGACGCTAAAAAATGAAAACAAAGTAACCGTGTGACACCATCCTCGTTGGATTTCGAGTGTGAATTTCGCCCTCTTTGCATAAATCGCGTTCTTGTTGATATTCTTAGTGTGCAAATCCGTTGAGCAAAAATATCAAAAAGATATCACCTCTTTGAAAATAAAGAGAGAAATATTAACACTTCTAAATAATTAAATTTGATGGCAAAAAGAGTGTTAAATCCTTTTCACCTAAATGACTCTAAATTTAGCATGGAAAAACAACGTGTGATCTCTTCCAAGAATGCATTAATCATCATCATTGAGTAAGTGACGGTTTGCTAATGGCTATTAATTAGTCATCCTCATCACTAGGGAATGTTATCAAAAAATATTTTAGATCTATTATATGACAGCTAGTTCAATTCTAAAATTTTTAGTTAGGTCAATTTGGTCATAAATCTTTTAACGAAAGGTCCAATATTGAAATAATTTCAGAGGTTTTCCCTGACTTTGTCCGTGTCAACAAACAATTTAACCAATTTTGGCTGAAAATCACTAATGTAGCAGTTCAGTTAATGTCGAACATCTTACGTGATACTATTGGCGCTAAAGAGGACAATTTTTGTAATTTTTTTAAATTTTCTGAATTTTCTTTTTCTTTTTTTTTCCTAATTTCCCTCCATCGGTCATTAGGGCCTCTATAGAGGGAAATAGGGGGCAAAAAAAGAAAAAAATCAGAAAATTTTAAGTAATTGAAAACTTTGAAGATGTCATCTTCTGCTAAATATTGAAAGCTTCGTTTCTCATTTTTTGTTTTTATTTTTTGCGAGGAGATATGAGAATCTTATAAAAGAATGTTATTAGAATGGTTTAATAAAGTGCAATAAAATGATATAACTTTTGAGATCCTTTAAACAATTCTTAACTCTTCACCATTGGTATTTAGCAGCCAAAAAACTCAGACCACTGATTAGGCTAAATTTAAAAGACTTTCTCCCAATCATTGATCGTCTGTCACTATATAAAGGATCAATTGAAAAATAAGCTCAAATTTCGGCTAAATTTAAGCTTGAATAAGGTTTTAAGTAAAATTTGAACCAAAACTCAATGAAACTCAAGTTAAACTATCGAACTTCGGAGCAGTCACGGCCCCAAGTGAAACGTGTAACAGCAATAGAGAAAAGTACTTTGTAAAATATCCTTACATTATATATCAGTGTATATATTATTTAATCATGTGTTAAATTTATTTGTCATAAATGTTTCAAAAGATTGAAATGACATCAATGTATTAGAGCGCTACTTGCCCATACGGTTCAATAATTAGAGAACAACTAAGCAAAATTATAGTAGTTCTTGCAAAGTTCTGAAAAACTATAACGTGTATATATGAGAAATTTATATTAAGCTTCAACTCAAGCAGATAATGGAAGCTTGGTGATGTAGCTATGGTGTTTTACATCCGATTTCTGTCAAGCCTCTTCTCCAAAGCTACTTACAGCTACATTCAGCACGCATGTATTACCTTAATTCATCAAATAAATGTAAGTTGCAAATAATACCAACAGTATGTTTAAAACAAAAGCGTGTTGGAGAACAGTTTCACAAGATATGAGATTAAACACTCCCCCTATATTTTCAATACGGGCAGGAAGTTTCATAAAGAAACACCAACTTTGGATAAATAGTCCCTAAAAGGACAAAGGAGACAACCCAAGTAGTTCACGAACTTTGCTTAAATAGCCTCTAGGAGGACAAAGCAAACTACCGAATATACTAATAATTAAAGTCATGGACATTAACCACTAGATCTCATAAGTGAACCCTACTTTGAGCAGCCTCTTGTGGGGAATGCCGAGCACTTCTTCTTGCTGCCTCACGTTCCTCTTCAACCAGTTGTACAAGTAATTGATCACAAACCTCTTTGAGCAGCCTGAACCACTCGACGCTATGACCTCACTCTGAGCCATTAGGTACATGATCCCACCAATCTTGATTGCTTCATCCACCAATCCAATCTCTCTCTGCACTCTCTCTTCATGGACCATTGCAATTCCATGGTCACTAGCCTCACCTTGCTGGTCTGCGGTGGGTAGCGCGCCGCCCCGAATGAAATCCTTCAATCTGTCAATCAAGACCTTCTCAAATGATTGCTGCTCCATCTTCGCATCGCGATATCCATATCTCACAACGCAGCGATATATGCCCGACTCCACCTGTCGAAAGACGAACCGCTCCTCGAGGGGCACCTTGCTTATGGGTAGCGACTTGATTGAGACGAAAACAAGGACCGAGTTCAATGCAGGTACGTTGGCGACATATTGGGTGAATACTGGGGAAATGCCATGGACGAGCTCGGTGTAGAATAGGGCGACCGCAGGGACCCGGTGGATGTTTGTGTTGGACATGATCGTGACGAGGGCTTCTCTCGAGACCTTGTTCTCGAACTCATACTCGTACTTCTTTCGGTATCCGTAATTCCATACCAACATGATGGTGACCATCACGACAGAAAAGACGAGGGGGACATAACCCCCATCGATGAATTTGTAGAGGACCGAGCTTAGAAACACATACTCCGGGAGCCCGATAGCGAGGACATAGAGGATTATGATGAGTATGTTGGTCTTCCAAATCATGACCATCACGATAACGAGCAATGTGGACGTGATAGTGAAAACAAATGCCACCGCAATTCCTGTAAAGAGATTTACGAATAAATGTGAATTTTTCTTACAATAACCACAATTAGGTAGCTTAATGAATTAGAGAATCTGCATAAGTAGACTAAATATGTGAGTGTGTGTGTGTGTGTAGTGTGGTCCTTTTTGCTTACCGTAAGCATTGCCCAAGTGCAATGTGGTCTTGAAGCCAAGGGTGACACCAACACAGGCCAACATAAGGAGTGTGTTGATCTCAGGTATGTAGATCTGACCCTCGTGGTCTTTCGAAGTGTGCACGACCTTCACGTGTGGGAAGCACCCAAGCGCGACCGACTGCTTCACTATGGCATACGTGGCCGTTATCATGGCTTGACTTGCTATTATCGCCGCCAACACCGCGATCACAAACATTGGCCAATACACAGGTTCTGCATCAGACCGTTAGATAGATTCATCGTATGACCAGACAGGATAAATTCTATGCATCAAATGAAGTAGCATGAGAAAGCTTACTTGGTATTGAACTATAAAAAGTGCTAGCAACATCTTCGGGTGCTTTTGGAGATACGCCACTTGACCAAAGTAGGCGAGGATGATTGAAGGAAAGACAACTACGCATGAACTCAATTGAATTGAGAGAATATTAAAGTGCCCCAAATCAGCAAACAATGCTTCGGAACCTATAATCAAAGGCTCAAAGAATAAAACCACAATTAATTATTGCAAAGAAGTTATTTATCTTAGTCAAAATGAAATAAGAATTAACTAATAGATGAATCATTTGATGATGTTTAGCTATATGTTATCAGTTAGTTATCAATGAAAAGATTAAATGTTTGGATTACCAGTTAGGCAGAGAATGACCCCTCCAAGAGAAATCCATGCGTCCGTTTTGTTCCTCATGAAGTAACGGACGATGTAGAGCGGATTGACGGCTTTGATCACTCCCGGGTCATATTTCGCAAAATTGTAGATGCCGATGAGCAAAATACTAATGAACCATAAAGAGAGAATCGGGGCAAAGCTGTATCCGACTTTGTGAGTCCCGTACCTTTGGACTTGAAACAAAATGATCAAGATCGCCACAGAGATCCACATGACTTGATCATCTCCAAGTGAACTTGCAGCATTTCTTATACCCCCAACAGCTGACAATACTGCCCCAGAAAAAGGAGAAAAGAATCAAAATCATCTATCGAAATTTAATCAAGAGAACTAATCAGATCAATAGATAAGCCAAGACGCTAAATATTAATTTTATATTGTAGATAAAATTACTACCGGATATGCATGGTGTGAGGATCCCATCTCCAATGACCATGGAGGTGCCCAACATAGTTACAAACAAGAGCAAGTACTTGGCCGTTTTCCTATTCTCGAGCAAGGACTTCGTGGCGGAGGCCCACCGGAGACGGCGGCTTGGCACCTCGAGGCGGTAGTTTGAGACTTCCCTGTCTTCGGCTTGTTGGTTAGGGATCAAGCTCGCCTTGGCATAGCGACATATCAGAGAGTACAAAGCAAACGTCCCTCCTATATTGTCAAAGCCAAAAACCTTACTACATTCATTAGTACAAGATTTTGGTATAGAGAGAAAAAAATTATTATGTCAAATGAATTTTGTGGTGAAATGGTGAGCAAGAAATCGCTTACCATCGCCATTGTCATTTGCCGATAGAACAATGAAGACATACTTGATCAAGAAGATGACGATGATCGAATAGAAGATTAAAGATAGCGCTCCGAGTAGATCTTCTTCGTGTTTTATCCCGTCTGGAAATATTCCTGGCAAGACATAGAGAGGGGACGTGCCTAAATCGCCATATACCACCCCAATGCTTTGAATCGTAAGCTTTATTACCATCCTCCATGCCAAATTCTGCATTTAGAAAGACCGTAGCCACATCATGATCATGAAAGCATTTCATAGTTTTATCTTGCTACGATTTTCTTACTGCTTTCGATTGGTTATAGTACATAGTCCAAAAACAAACATAGGAAACAAAAGATGCAAACAATATCAATTCAAGAGAATTTTTACGTCTAGCTAATTCGAGTGATAATGCCACTTCATAAATTTAAATCAAAGCATTTCTAATCAGAGGCAGGCAATTTGCGGGGAACAGATGCTAGTGTCCCTCTTTTCTTGCGGTAGAAGTGTGTCTAGAATCCATAAATTTCTCGGCATATTTTCAATTTGCAAAATCCATATCATCGGGTAGTAATCACTTCAAATCTAAATCCTTAAACCATGGAAGTCGTTATAGAATTTTTAGGATTGCGCACATTCACACAATAACAGTATGCTACGACTCGGAAAGAAAAAGAAAAAGAAATTGCATATAATTTCAATTAATCTATTTATCCAAGAATAAATTCTCTACACAATTTCAAAAATTTTATTACGTGCACGTTCGTGTTTTAAAAAAAAAAGGAACAGTAGCCCGAATAATAATTTGCAAATAATATATAAACACCGACCCGGTTTGATGGATGGCCTCGATCGGACTTGAGCCCGGCAGTCTCTATGTCGAAGGAATCCAATTTCTCGATTTTCCTCAATCCCTTGTTTCCCTCTGCGCTGCCATCGCCACGTCCGTCAGTCAAGTCGGCTTCGGCGACCTTCAGCCTCCCTCCTTCTGCTGTACCATCGGGCTCCATTGAAAAGTCGGGGAGAGAGAAGGAGAAGAAGCAAAAGAAGAAGGAGAAAGAGATGGGCGAAAGGGAATAGTTACGAAACCAAAAAGATGAACCAGCAAATCCCAGCCATGGTCAAAACAAAAACTTCGATGGCTTTGAGCCTATATAATGCGTCGTGCCTGGCGAAATCCAGAAGAGGAGAAAGAGAATGTTCTTGTTTTGGAAATATGGTCAAATATCTTGAAACCGATTTCCATTGTGATTGATTTGGTCAATCGTTGATTAATACACTAAATAGGAATATGGCGATTCATGTACATTATTTTCCTTTTTAATTCTTTCATTCTTACATTATAAATTTGTCGATGTACTTATAGATAATATAGATATATGGACTCCTGGATTGTCAAAATTTGGCACGGGGACATTAAGTACCAAAAGTTCAGAAAGGTACACTTAAGTGCTAAAATCGAAGAAAAAGATCAGTTAAGTGCAAACGGCGAAAAAATCTGATCAAACTGTCACGTGTCTATTTTTCAACGATTTTATTTGCTGACGGATCATTTTTTTTTTAAATAAAATATCCATATGGCAATTTTAAGAAAAAAATTGTCTCGAGTCGATTAAAAAAAATTAAAAATCGATTTTATTTATAAAAAAAAAAAAAAAAAAGGGGAGGTTCGGCAGCCTTCGCTACCGCCACCGTCGTCGTCGTCCCACCATCGCTGGGAAGGGCCGACGACGGTGGGGCGAGGGTCAGCTGGGGTCGCCGAGCCCTAGCCAATCACCGACAACCCCGACCGATCCTCGCCCACCGTCGCCGGCCCTTCCGGCGATGGTGGGGGCGAGCGCGGCGAGGGCTGTGCAGCCCTCGCTTGCAGCCCTCGCCGAGATCCTCCCATTCCTCCTCTTTTTTTTTTTTTTTTTTTTAATTAATCAATTTTATAATAATATATTTTATAATTATTTAATATTATTTAATTAATACGTTTTTAAAATGCCACGTCGCGCAAAAACGACGTTGTTTTGGCTGACTCAGTTTCTGGCGAACCACGTAAGTGATTTATATTATTAAAATAAACAATGTCGGATTTTCGGCAGCCTTCGCTGAAGTTGGCACTTAAGTAATCCAATTTTCAAAAAAAATGGATTTAAGTGTATCTTTTGTAACTTTTACACTTAAGTATCCCATCATGCCAGTTTTGGTACTTTGGCTGTACTTTTGCTAGATAATATATACAAGAAAACATTCTCTCTCATTTTTCCACTTGCTCTTGTGTCATGATATCAGAGCGACATTCTTAATATAGCTTCCACAAATTCTCAGAATTGCCTTCATTTTTTCTTTCATCCTAGCACGACTTAGGGGACATTTCCAACTATTTTTGAGCAATTTTAAGGCATTTAAATCCAACACTACCCAAAAAAATACCAACAAAAATAAGGAAAAATTTGGGATGAATTAAGGAAAAATATCAAAATTAGCCGGATAGACTGAATTGCCACAAATATAAAAAATTTTAGGACTTAATTGGCAAAAACAGATTTAGGATTTAATTGATACAATTGCCGACCAAAATTGATCGAATAGATTGAATTTATATACATATAAAAAATTTAAAATTCAATTTGTAAAAAAAAAAAGGTTTATGACTCAATTGGCATACTTGTAATAGTTTAAGATTTTTTTAGTAATTTTACCCACATAACACTTAATAATCTCAAACTTATACATTTGTGATACATTTACTCTCCATCAAAGTTCCGTTAATAAGGATTATTAAAGATCTGTCTACCTAACATTGGAAAGTAAATGTTGTTAATATGGTGCTCGCATGGTTTAAGTGAAATAAAAATGACAATTTTTTTAACTAAAAATTATCTGATCAAATCTTAATGGAAGGTAAATATGTCACATAGATACAACTTTAAAATTTTTTATGTACAAGAAAAGGCTTAGAGTAAATGTTTGGGGTTTTTATGTCAAGAAATAAAATCCATGGCAAATGTACTACAATAAGCATAGTTTGGGTTTTTTGTGACTTTTTCCCTAAAAAGAATGAGAGCCATGAAATAATGATTACATAATTATTTATATTCTTCCAATTTTTTTAAAGAATTATTAGCAAGTGAAAAATGTAGGAATGTTACTCCATAGTGCACAACATCGTAAATCAAAGAGTTAATATCACGAAAAATTCCAAACTAGTTTACTTGTGACAAATTTCTCCAAATTAATTGTTTACCACCAAAAATCCCCAATTGATACATTGATTTACATTTTGTTAGTTTCCGTTAAATTAAATTAATATACCTGTGACAAAACAGAGGGTAAAATCCTAAACTGGTATATTCGTCAATTGCCACATATTATTAAACTCAGTAATTTAACATAAATTAACGAAACGTGAATTTGTCACATGTGTACTAGTCTGGGATTTTTAGTGATCAACAATTTAATTTAGGGTAAATTTGTCATAGATGTATTAATTTGAGTTTTTTGTACTATTAACCCTAAATTAAAAATAGTCAAGATAACTACGCAACAATCTCCCAAAATTCGTTCATGCATTTTAATATAAAAACGCAAGTTTCTCTCATTGGGGACTTATCTAAATTTTTGTGTTGAAGTGATTGAAAATTTTGAGGATTTTCTCTTCTCCTCAATATTTTTTTCTTGTCGATTTTGTCAAGTAGATATAACAATTATACCTTTTGAAATTGTTCAAACATCTCTTTTAACTCCTCGCCATTGCAATCTTAAAAGCCAAAAATTTCAGGCCTCTAACAAAAATAATCTTAAATGTTTGGTGTGTGTGTATATATTTATATATATATATAACAAAGAGTAAACTCGAATAACTCAAACTTCCATTTTAATGCATCCTATAATTTATTCCCACTTTTGGTTTTCTTCCCTCTTCATCAATATAGAAAGATCAACAAAGGAGAAAAAGGCGAGCCGAATGAATGATCCATGGAGAAGAAGAGAAGTACCCGATACCCGAGAGCAGACGTGAAGGCTTAATCAAAAATCAATAAATAAATAAATGAAACAAAAAAATCAGCCCAAAAAGTTGGGAAAATTTCAAAAGAAAGCCCTAGGTGCCATGACTTTTTCAAACAAATATTCGAAATTGACATTATTTTAAATAAAGACATAAAGTGGTCATAATTATTTCAAATTAGGGCTGTCGATCACCGGTCAACCACCGATCGGCTAAATTTTCCGACCGATTAAGGACATTTTTGTTATTTGCCACTTTTCTTCTTCTTTTTTTTCTTTCCTTTTTTCTTCTTATTCATCTTATTCTTCATCATCGATAGTCGACCAGCCACAAGCGATGCCCACAAAGGGTTGGGCGAGGGTCGCCCTTGCTCGATCCAGCAAGGGCCACCCTCGTCGACCACAGGCGACAGACAAGCCGAGGCCGTCTCTCGCCCTAAGGAGGCCGCCTCGTGGCCATCCGCGAGGTCGGCCCTCGTTGATCGCGAGCAAGGTCGTCTATCACCCTGATGGAGGTCGCCCCTTGCAGCTATCCATGAGGTCGACCCTTGCCGGCTACAGGCGAGACCAACCTCACCAGATCTAGTGAGGGTCAGCCACCCTCACCAGTCACAAGCAAGGCTATCTCTCACCTTGAGGGAGGTCGCCCCTCGTTGCCATCCGAGTCGGCCCTTGTCGGCCGCAAGTGAGGCCGACCCCAAGCGAGGTCGACCCCAAGCGAGGTCGGCCCTCGTCGATCGCGGGTGAGGCCGACCTCGCCGATGGCCGCGAGGCCGACCTCGCCGATGGCCACGAGGCCGTCCCTTGCCGACCACCAGCAAGGGTGGCCCTCGCTGGATCGAGCGAGGGTCGTGTGTGTGCTTCACCAATGGCCAGTCAGCCGCCGGTGATGAAGAAGAAGATGACTAGAAAAAAGAAAAGAAGAAAAACAGCAAATGACAAAAATGCCATTAATCACCAAAAAGTTAATAAGATATAATCACTTTAATCTCTTATTTGAAACAAAATTCACTTTAGGCCGTTATTTGAAAAAGTGATAGTACTTTAATCTCTTATTTAAAATAAAATCAATTTCGAGCCATTATTTAAAAAACTAAGTTACTTCCGCTTTTTTTTGGAATTTTCCCCAAAAATTTCTCTATGGTCATCGTCCTCTCTCTCTCTCTTTCTCTAGGACTGATTTCGCCGCGATTGCGAGCTCCGCTCGCTCCACCTCCGTTCCGTCTTCGCACCGCTGCCGGCGAGGCCTCTTCAGCTCCGATCGGTTTCTCGCCGCTCCACGAGAATCGTCAGGTCGCTCTCTCTCCCTCCGTCCCCGCGCGGCGTCCGTTTGCGTTGATCTTTCTTCGTCGCGTGCGTTTTTTCTCTTTCTTCTTCGATTCAGCCGCTCTGCTGTCGTCGAATTCGCGGCGGCCGTGATCTGCCGGCGATTGCCGCCGTGCGTCTGGAGTCGTTCGGTTTCGTGTGGCGGGTGGGTGGGCGGGCTGGTGGGAAGACTTCCGGCTTTCTCTTTCTCGCGCTCGCCGTTAGGAAGTGCGTGGGGGGGGCGGGGGAGATGTGGTGTGACGAGGGTGGGCTTCTCTATTGGGGGGGAGTGATGATGGTTTTGATTAGGGCTCGAACGCATGGGGTTTTTCTTCGGTAAAAGAAGACGTGGTTGTTACCTATGTCTTAGGGCTTGTTGCAGTTATCATCCGTGCTGTGCAAAGTAGAAAGCTTGTTATGTTACCTATGTCTTATCGTCGCTTATTTGGGTGGTTGTGCATTGGCGAGATTCTCAGCTGTGAAATTTGCGGGTTTTGGTGTTTTCGGTGCTTGTGCATTGGGGAGATTCTCAGCTGTGAAATTTGCTCTTCTTCTTCCTGCAGAGGAATTGGAATTGAGAGTTGAGGTGTTGGTTCTGGAAGGATGAACGACAGGAAGACCATCGACCTGGAGCAAGGATGGGAGTTCATGCAGAAGGGCATCACAAAGCTGAAGAACATCCTCGAGGGGCTCCCCGAGACCCAATTCAACTCAGAGGACTACATTATGCTCTACACGTATTTAGCTCCTGTTCTCTGATCCTTTTCCACGCATGCCTGCTCGCTGAGCTGCGTGATCGTATGACAGTTGTTGACTTTGTTAATGTTATCTGCAGAACAATTTACGATATGTGTACTCAGAAGCCTCCTCATGACTACTCCCAGCAACTGTACGACAAATACAGAGAATCCTTTGAAGAGTACATCACTTCAACGGTGAGAAATTGGAAATTGTATTGTTTGTGCTCTTTTCATTTAGTTTCATGTGGGCATATGAGAAATATGGCAAATACAGGATGGTTTAAGTCTGAAGTTCCATCTGTTTATTTTATAGCTTACTGTACGTTAAAAAAAAAAAATGTTCCGGGTGATGTTATTCAAAATTAATGCTAGTTTTGAGGTGCCAGTGGGTTTTGTTCCAATGATTGAGGTTTGGGGATTGTGAATGATAGATAAGAAGATTTTCACCAGAAAAACTTTTATAGCAGAAAGGTATCAGATTCTTAGATATGATGGAAACTCCGTTTGGAAATATTCCTGGCAAGACAGAGAGGGGACGTGCCTAAATCGCCATATACCACCCCAATGCTTTGAATCGCATGCTTTATTACCATCCTCCATGCCAAATTCTGCATTTAGAAAGACCGTAGCCACATCATGATCATGAAAGCATTTCATAGTTTTATCTTGCTACGATTTTCTTGGGTCAATTCCAAAAAAAACCCCAAACTTTAGGTTAAGTCCCAAATATATCCCAAACTTTTTTTTGTCTCAAGAAAAATCCCAAACTTTAGATTCAGTCCCAAATCTACCATGAATTTTTCTTTTGTCTTAGAAAAAACCCTAAACTTTAATTTTAGTTCCAAATCTATCCCGAATTTTGTTTTGTCTAAAAAAAAGAATCAATATCATGAAAAATCATAAATTGGTACACATATGACAAATTTACCCAAAATTAATTTTTTGACCACCAAAAAAATTACCATTTATTAGTTTCTGTTAAATTTTATTGTCAAATTGCTAAATTAAATAACGCGTCGCAATTGATGGGTATACTAATTTGGGGTTTTACCCACCGTTTGTACTAAAAAAATCATCAATTTTTGATCTATTCTCAAATATACCCCATGGTCTAATTCCAACTTAACATGGCATTTCCACATAGATAATAAATACACATAAGCAAGATGTCATAGAAAATTATTTTTAAAGTAAAACTATTTTAGGACATAAAAAATTAGGGATTACTAATACGGCTTTTGGACAGAGGCTAACGAGGACAAATTTAGGATTAGAGTAAATTTTTATAATTTTCTTTTTGACAAAAAAAATTGGGATAGATTTGGGAATGGACTAGGAGTTTGGGGTTTTTTCTAAAACAAAAGAAAAGTTTGGGGCAAATTTGGGACTAAACCTAAAGTTTGGGGTTTTTTTAGACAAAAAAAAATTCGGGGTATATTTAGGAGTAGACCTAAAGTTTGGGGTTTTTTTTTGGAATTGACCCCGATTTTCTTACTACTTTCGATTGGTTATAGTACACAGTCCAAAAACAAACTTAGGAAACAAAAGATGCAAACAATCAATTCAAGAGAATTTTTAGGTCTAGCTAATTCGAGTGATAATGCCACTTTCAAATTATAACCGACATACCCCTTCATAAATTTAAATCAAAGCATTTCTAATCAGAGGCAGGCAATTTGCGGGGAACAGATGCTTGTGTCCCTCTTTTCTTGCGGTAGAAGTGCGTCTAGAATCCATAAATGTCTCGGCATATTTTAAATTTGCAAAATCCATTTCATCGGGTAGTAATCATTTCAAATCTAAATCCTTAAACCATGGAAGTCGTTAGAGAGTTTTTAGGATCCCCACACATTATATTTGTTGTTCCTTAATATTTGCGCACATTCACACAATAACAGTATGCTACGACTCGGAAAGGAAAAGAAAAAAAAATGCATATAATTTCAATTAATCTATTTATCCAAGAATAAATTCTCTACACAATTTTAAAATTTTTATTACGTGCACGTTCGTGTTTTAAAAAAAAGGAACAGTAGCCCGAATAATAATTTGCAAATAATATCTTTTCAACAGGAGTATTTTTATTGAAAGGAAAAACTTTTTCTCTTTCTTTTTGCCTTTCTAGAAAAAAAGATAAACACTGACCCGGTTCGATGAATTTGTCACATGTGTACTAGTCTAGGGTTTTTAGTGATCAAAAATTTAATTTAGGGTAAATTTGTCATAGATGTATTAATTTGAGATTTTTTGTACTATTAACCCTAAATTAAAAATAGTCAAGATAACTACGCAACAAATTTAGGGTAAATTTGTCATAGATGTATTAATTTGGGGACTTATCTAAATTTTTGTGTTGAAGTGATTGAAAATTTTGAGGATTTTCTCTTCTCCTAAATATTTTTTTCTCGTCGATTTTGTCAAGTAGATATACCTTTTGAAATTGTTCAAACATCTCTTTTAACTCCTCGCCATTGCAATCTTAAAAGCCAAAAATTTCAGGCCTCTAACAAAAATAATCTTAAATGTTTGGTGTGTGTGTATATTTATATATATATAACAAAGAGTAAGCTCGAAGAACTCAAACTTCCATTTTAACGCATCCTATTATTTATTCCTACTTTTGGTTTTCTTCCCTCTTCATCAATATAGAAAGATCAACAAAGGAGAAAAAGGCGAGCCGAATGAATGATCCATGGAGAAGAAGACAAGTACCCGATACCCGAGAGCAGACGAGAAGGCTTAATAAAAAATCAATAAATAAATAAATGAAACAAAAAAATCAGCCCCAAAAAGTTGGGAAAATTTCAAAAGAAAGCCCTAGGTGCCGTCACTTTTTCAAACAAATATTCGAAATTGACATTATTTTAAATAAGAGCATAAAGTGACCATAATTATTTAAATGAGAGCTGTCGATCACCGATCAGCCACCGACCGACTAAATTTTCCGACTGATTAAGGACATTTTTATTATTTCTTCTTCTTTTTTTTCTTTCCTTTTTTCTTCTTATCCATCTTATTCTTCATCACCGATAGTTGGCCAGCCACAGGCGATGCCCACGGCGATGCCCACAAAGGGTTGGGTAAGGGTCACCCTCGCTCGATCCAGGAAGGGCCACCCTCGTCGACCACAAGTGACGAACAGGTCGCCCTAAGGAGACCGCCTCGTGGCCATGCGCGAGGTCGGTCCTCGTCGACCGCAGGCAAGGTCATCTATCACCCTGATGGAGGTCGCCCCTTGCAACTATCCATGAGGTCGACCCTTGCCAGTTACAGATGAGACCAGCCTCACCAGATCTAGCGAGGGTCAGTCACCCTCACTGGTCACAAGCAAGGCTATCTCTCGCCTTGAGGGAGGTTGCCCCTCGTCGCCATCCGGGTTGGCCCTTGTCGGCCGCAAGTGATCGCAAGTGAGGCCGACCTCACAGATGGCCACGAGGCCGTCCCTCGCCGGCCAAGCAAGGGTGGCCCTCGTAGGATCGGGCGAGGGTTATGTGTGTGCTTCACTAATGGCTAGTCAGTCGTAGGTGATGAAGAAGAAGATGACTAGAAAAAGAAAAGAAAAGAAACAGCAAATGACGAAAATACCATTAATCACCAAAAAGTTAATAAGATATAATTACTTTAATCTTTTATTTGAAACAAGATTCAGTTTATGTCATTTTTTGATAAAAGTGATGGCACTTCAATCTCCAAAAATTTTCTCCTATGGTCATCGTCCTCTCTCTGTCCCTCTTTCTCTAGGACTGATTTCGCCGCGATTGCGAGCTCCGCTCGCTCCACCTCCGTTCCGTCTTCGCACCGCTGCCGGCGAGGCCTCTTCGGCTCCGATCGGTTCTTCAGCTCCGATCGGTTCTTCAGCTCCGATCGGTTTCTCGCCGCTCCACGAGAATCGTCAGGTCGCTCTCTCTCCCTCCGTCCCCGCGCGGCGTCCGTTTGCGTTGATCTTTCTTCGTCGCGTGCGTTTTTTCTCTTTCTTCTTCGATTCAGCCGCTCCGCTGTCCTCGAATTCGCGGCGGCCGTGATCTGTCGGTGATTGCCGCCGTGCGTCTGGAGTAGTTCGGTTTCGTGTGGCGGGTGGGCGGGCTGGTGGGAAGACTTCCGGCTTCCTCTTTCTCGCGCTCGCCGTTAGGAAGTGCGTGGGGGGGGATGTGGTGTGACGAGGGTGGGCTTCTCTATTGGGGGGGAGTGATGATGGTTTTGATTAGGGCTCGAACGCATGGGGTTTTTCTTCGGTAAAAGAAGACGGGGTTGTTACCTATGTCTTATCGTCGCTTATTTGGGTGGTTGTGCATTGGGAGATTCTCAGCTGTGAAATTTGCTCTTCTTCCTGCAGAGGAATTGGAATTGAGAGTTGAGGTGTTGGTTCTGTAAGGATGAACGACAGGAAGACCATCGACCTGGAGCAAGGATGGGAGTTCATGCAGAAGGGCATCACAAAGCTGAAGAACATCCTCGAGGGGCTCCCCGAGACCCAATTCAACTCAGAGGACTACATTATGCTCTACACGTATTTATCCCCTGTTCTCTGATCCTTTTCCACGCATGCCTGCTCGCTGAGCTGCCTGATCGTATGGCAGTTGTTGACTTTGTTAATGTTATCTGCAGAACAATTTACAATATGTGTACTCAGAAGCCTCCTCATGACTACTCCCAGCAACTGTACGATAAATACAGAGAATCCTTTGAAGAGTACATCACTTCAACGGTGAGAAATTGGAAATTGTATTGTTTGTGCTCTTTTCATTTAGTTTCATGTGGGCATATGAGAAATATGGCAAATACAGGATGGTTTAAATCTGAAGTTCCATCTGTTTATTTTATAGCTTACTGTACGTTTGTTCCAGGTGATGTTATTCAAAATTAATGCTAGTTTTGAGGTGCCAGTGGGTTTTGTTCCAATGATTGAGGTTTGGGGATTGTGAATGATAGATAATAAGCTTTTCACCAGAAAAACTTTTATAGCAGAAAGGTGTCAGATTCTTAGATATGATGGAAACTCCTTTTTCAAGTGACAAACTGGATCTCGTTTTTATAGTTGAATTAGGAAAATTATGCCAAGGTAAGATCATCAATTCGAAATGATCTGAGAAAAGTACGACACTAATGAGCAATAAGTTTCGAGTTACATGGCAGAGTTATCAAGAATCTTTGAGCTACAAAGTGAAGTGATCTAATTTGAATGCTGTCTCTTTGTACAATATCCACCAAGAAGTGTTTTCTATTACACCAATTAGTTCTATGGTGTAAATCTGATATAATTAGTGTTTTTGATTCATTGGTACTTCTGATGAAGATAAGAAATAAAATCAGTGTACTTATGAAGTCCTATTTGACCTCTTGAAATGCTATTTGAAGCTTTCTCCCCTTTCCCTTAATCGTTCCTTTTACAGGTAGAAACTGTTTCTATAGTACTTAATCACGCTGATGGCTGAAACTGAGATGGTAGTATTCATGACATGGACATCCTTCCCTGATGATATAAGGCTTAGAAATTTCATAATTAACCCTTTCCAGTTGGAATACATACCTTTTTACTGTTGACAACATATGCTTTGGGTTCTTGATTATTCTATCTCTATTAATTTTGAGGTCTATCTTTGATATAGGTATTGCCTTCATTGAGGGAGAAGCATGATGAGTTTATGCTGAGAGAACTTGTTAAAAGGTGGGCAAACCATAAGCTGATGGTTAGGTGGTTATCTCGTTTCTTCGTTTATCTAGATCGGTACTTCATTGCTCGAAGATCACTGCCGCCCCTTAATGAAGTTGGCCTGACTTGCTTTCGTGATCTGGTATGTCTTCAGTGAACCCTCATGTGTGATGTCATCTTTCTGCTGATTATCCGCAGAAAAGTTCATGGATGAAATATACCAGAATTATGCTGCCTGCAGTTTTACAATGTCAATAATTTTCATATGTTATCGCCAATTATCTCAGTACACTTCATTGATGATATTTTCAGGTATATAGGGAGTTATTTGTAAAAGTGAGGGATGCTGTCATCTCTCTGGTATGATTGTACTCCATCCCCTCTGATTCTTGACTGGTTTCTTTATTCTAGAAATCTCGTTAGTTCTTATACCGGCTTGAATTTTGATTAGATTGATCAAGAACGTGAAGGAGAGCAAATTGACCGAGCTTTACTGAAGAATGTGTTGGATATATTTGTTGAAATTGGGATGGGACAAATGGATCGTTACGAAAGTGACTTTGAAGCATCACTGCTTGAGGATACTGCTGCTTATTATTCTAGGAACGCTTCAAATTGGATACTAGAAGACTCTTGTCCAGATTACATGCTAAAGGCAATGCTTACACTCTATACTATTAGTCTGAAATGTTGCAGTGGATAGTTTCTATCGTTATTAATCCATGTTGGCGATCACAGGCTGAAGAGTGTCTAAAACGTGAGAGAGACAGGGTTTCTCATTACCTGCATTCAAGTAGTGAGCCAAAGTTACTTGAGGTTGGTAATTGGTGTTACTTTTGGAATGAGAATTCTGGATGGATTTGTGGTGGATCATTTTTATCTAGTTTATCAACTCTGATTTGCAATTTTTACTTCCTGTTTTCTGCAGAAAGTTCAACATGAATTACTGTCTGTCTATGCAAACCAACTACTTGAAAAAGAGCTCTCTGGATCTCATGCATTGCTTAGAGATGATAAGGTGGTTGCTTTGCTCTACTCAATAATTTTCCATTTGGAAATTATAGTTTGTGTAAAGGGAGATGCTTTATTACTGACTCGAATGTCTGCTTTTCAGGTGGAGGACTTGTCTCGAATGTTCAGGCTATT
The DNA here is from genome assembly GCA_014182845.1 of Corymbia calophylla. Classification (NCBI taxonomy): domain Eukaryota; kingdom Viridiplantae; phylum Streptophyta; class Magnoliopsida; order Myrtales; family Myrtaceae; genus Corymbia; species Corymbia calophylla. Next base: position 34,257,813 of record CM024700.1, on the reverse strand, counting down.
TTCTAAAATACCTAGGGGCTTGGATCCTGTTGCAAATATATTTAAACAGGTAATTAACTGTAGACTCGTGCTTTCTCTAGGGAAGTAGATTTATTATGTTTTCTCTAGGGAAGTAGATTTATTATGTTTTCTCATACTTATTTTCGTTGTATGGTGCAGCATGTTACTGCAGAAGGTACAGCCTTGGTCAAACAAGCTGAAGATGCAGCAAGCAGCAAGAAAGTATGCTCATTATTTTGATTCTTGTACTTGTTTATCTTTTTAAACTGTTAAAGTGCATGCTTTTGTAAAGCTTCATAAGGTATAGAATCTTAGTAAGTCTTAGGAAATTGTTGCCTTTGAAGAATATCTTATTTTACTTAGCTATAAGGATTTTCACTAGTAAATTTTGGATTCTAGTATCTGAGAAGACACTTCATCTTTAGTAAAATCACAAGAAAGTACAAGTCAACATAGTGAAGTGACAGGACTAAATATTTTGTGGAACAAATCACGAACAAATAGAGGCATTTATATTTGTGTTGATGGACCTCTGGTTTGGAAAAACAGAAGACACTTCATGATGAACCATTTTGGTTGTTGTTTTTGAATTAGTCATGAGAAAGCAAACCAGAAGACACTTCATGGTGAACCATTTTGGTTGTTTTTTAATTAGTCATGAGAAAGCAAGTTTAAGAGGTGATTAGAGGTCATCTGATGCATGCTCTGTTCGAACTTCTGAAGTAAATTTGGCACATCCTATAGGATTATTGCCGCTAATGTTTCCATATCTCTTAAATAAGCAGGCATGTTTAACTGGTGCATGCACCATTTGCTTTTATTTTTTCATCACTTGGTGATGGGAGTTTTGAGGGACTGAAGTATAGAAAGTGGCATGCATGCAAATAATTGATTAGTCTGAAACTTTGAAGTTGGAGTGAGAGACTTGAACTAAGACCACTGAAACTAGCCATCAAAGCATCCTGTGGCACCATTGCTTATTAGTAGCTTGGAAACTCCATTTTCCTGAATTTCTGTCTGGCCTATCAAAGTAGAATAGAGATTGTTGCTGTTAAGCATAGTTTTTACCCTTTCGCTGGAAACTAGATCACTGGAAAACTGTTACATCTGCATAGTTACATTGTTCTGATGCAATCCGCTTCAAGATCTTATTGAACTGTTGTTTTTTTTGAAGTAGTGATCTGATGACTGTTGGTATATTTGCAGGCTGAGAAGAAGGATGTGGTTGGTCTGCAAGAACAAGTAATTTAATCTGGTTTTTTCATGTCTTACTTTAGATAAAGGAGGTTGAATATTGACAGGAAGCTTATATAGGTGTATGTTTTGCAGGTTTTTGTAAGGAAAGTGATTGAATTACATGATAAATACCTCGCATATGTCAATGATTGTTTCCAGAACCACACTCTTTTTCATAAGGTATGCTGCTGCTGCTGGTTCTGCCTCTGGGCATCCCGTATTTATGCTTAATGTCAAGTTCTCTGCTCTTCTGTAGGCTCTAAAGGAGGCTTTCGAAGTCTTCTGCAATAAGGGAGTTGGTGGAAGCTCAAGTGCTGAACTGCTGGCCACTTTTTGTGACAATATCCTAAAGAAAGGTGGCAGTGAGAAGTTGAGTGATGAAGCTATTGAGGAAACGCTTGAGAAGGTATCATTCGGCACTTAGACTCCCAATGAAATAAACACGACATTCTACTGCTTCTGAATCCTATTTCTTTGGTCATTGCACAGGTGGTGAAGCTGCTTGCCTATATCAGTGATAAAGATCTATTTGCTGAGTTCTATAGGTTAGTTTTTATCCATATCTCACTATTTCTTGCCTGCAAGCAGAAGTTCTCCGTGGGCAAACCATATTGACAGAATCGATTTTTTGTGAACTCTGGCAGGAAAAAGCTTGCGAGGCGGCTTCTTTTCGATAAGAGCGCTAATGATGATCATGAGAGAAGTATTTTGACCAAGCTAAAGCAACAATGTGGTGGTCAATTCACCTCAAAGATGGAGGGAATGGTTGGTTGCCCTAGTTGCCCCTGCTGATTGACTGACTTCCGCTATATTTGATGCTAGGCCAACTATTTTCCCCAATTTGCTGAATTAATCTTCTTTCAGGTGACAGATTTGACATTGGCAAGGGAAAACCAAACCAGTTTTGAAGAGTATCTGAGCAACAATCCTAATGCAAATCCTGGGATTGACTTGACGGTTACTGTTTTGACAACTGGCTTCTGGCCCAGCTACAAATCTTTTGATTTGAACCTTCCAGCAGAGATGGTATGCATGTCAGCCTTTTTATTTTTCACTGTTTCTTCAGGAAATAATTCTTTATGGTGCCCGTACAAGTCTATTTTTGTGTAGCCAAATACAAGTCTATGTATGTGTAGCCCCGTACAAATCTGTGTATGTGTAGCCCCTTCCCCATCTGTTGCCTTACATGCAAGAAATTTCTTTTTGCAGGAGTTGCTCATATCACTTTTTCATTTTTGTCATTGTAGGTAAGGTGTGTTGAAGTTTTCAAGGAATTCTATCAGACGAAAACAAAGCACAGAAAACTAACATGGATATATTCTTTGGGTACTTGTAACATCATCGGAAAATTTGAACCAAAAACCATGGAGCTGATCGTCACAACTTATCAGGTTTCATGAATGAAATTTTTCAACCTCTTTTCCTCCCTTCTTTTTTCCTTTTGTTCCCCCCTCCAGAGTCACCAAGATAGATAGAAGGGGTTACATAACACAAAGTGACATGCAAATGGGTTTAATCTTCTTCTTCTTTTTCTATGGATAGGCATCTGCTTTGCTGCTTTTCAACACCTCAGAGAGATTGAGTTATTCAGAGATCATGAACCAGTTAAATCTGAGCGACGACGATGTTGTTAGACTTCTGCATTCTTTGTCATGTGCCAAGTACAAAATTCTTAATAAAGAGCCAAATACGAAGACAATATTATCGACCGATCACTTTGAATTTAATTCGAAATTCACTGACAAAATGAGGAGGATCAAGGTATCTATTGTTGCTGGACATTTGTCCATACTTTTTCCTTAGATTTCAATTTCTATGCAGTATATTGACTGCAATCTGCCAATCACCAGATTCCACTCCCTCCTGTGGACGAGAAAAAGAAAGTAATTGAAGACGTTGATAAGGATCGGCGATATGCCATAGATGCGTCAATTGTGCGCATCATGAAGAGTCGGAAAGTTTTAGGACATCAGCAGCTGGTTATGGAGTGTGTCGAGCAGTTAGGACGCATGTTTAAGGTCTCTGTTGATCTCTATCTTCTCCCTTAGTTAATATTTTTTGGCCGTTCTCCCTTGCATATTTTGGCTCCTCTTTATTAACTGAGAACTTGTCCATTGCAGCCTGATTTCAAGGCGATCAAGAAACGAATAGAAGATTTGATCACTCGGGACTATCTGGAGAGGGACAAAGACAATCCTAATTTGTTCAGATATCTTGCATGAAAAGCTGCTAGTTGACCGTCCAGCTACAGAAGTTTCTGCAGATACGGGAGTGGCAGAGGGGTTCAATCATTTTCCTTCCAAAGGTTCTTGTTGACCTCTGCTCAGCTGTACCTCTTCCACGTGATTAATTGGTAGCGCACCAGCTGAAAATCCCTGTATATTTTGCCTTGAGAGCCAAGTACCGAATGGTTAAAGAATATGCACCCATCCTGGAAGATATCATGTAGTGATTGATTTGATCCGATACCTTAGAGCGGGACCATCCATCATCTTCTGCTGGTATGCGAGCACCCAAATGACTATTGGTGTTTTCGGGTTGATTTATCAGTAGTGCCAAAAATTTAAGAATGGGGCTTTGTTTTGACACAAGTTGTCATTTGCGATTTCTAACTTTCTTATCTTCCGAACTGGAGCTGCAATTAGGTGTTTTACAGCTTTGTTTTATACTGGTTCTTCATGGAAGGGTAATTTTATGATACTCACTTCATCTTTGTATGTGATGGTGAAGTAACTTCAACGATTTGATCATAATTTCGGGTTGGAAATTGGTTTGACTGCATCGCTATACTCATGTGGAATCACTTGATCATGCAAAGTTCCTGCAGATGGATAAACCACCATGATCCCATCAAAAACCTGGGAAATCCCGACAATTTGAGAACAAGATCTGTGCCTTCAGCACTGAGGGTGAAGTTACATCTCCTGATGTTGAGTGTGGAGTAGGGCTTTCGGAGAGATTTGGTGCGGTTTTGGATGAGTCTTCAAGTTAGTGTTTGGGAATGGACTTACCCACACGGCACGGTGTATCTCTCTCTCTCTCTCTCTCTCTCTCTCTCCTCGGCTTCAAATTTGTCAAAATGAAGATCATGATTAGTCAAATGTGGCAAGAGCCACGAGCTCAATACGCTGACTAGTTGCCTAAAAGGAAGGACCTTTTCTTGGCGGAGAGATGAAGGATTAGAACTGAGGAAGGTGCCATCTTAATCATTGGGATCACCTATGACGTCCACGCCACTAACGATTGTTGAGCAATAACAACCAGCTTCATGCTTCGTGGGAAGGGCAAATTGGGGAGCTCCATGAAGTTGCTTCGTGAGACTTTCCACCGTTGCTTCTTGGAGAGAAAAAAACAAAGAAAAGCTGTCGTTTAAGGGTGAACGGGAAACGGGCCCATTTTGTTCTTTTATAATTCTTTTCAATTCCTCGTTTTTGGGGGAAACTAGAGAGAATAAAAGAGAGGGAGAAGATCAGAAGGAATGAGTGAATTGTGAGCCTTTTCCTTCCTCAAGTTTTTTCGTTGTTAGTGAAGCAAAATTTCCAATGAGAAATAGTCTTAATCAGTTTGAAGACTGGTTCAACCGGGTAAACAATGATTCCAGTCCTTACATAACTGCCGGGTTCAACCCTCGCCAAACCTAACCTGGTCTATTCCTAATAATTCTTACTTATTAAGATAAATAACACGTGAAAATTAAGGGATGTATTAGTTTAATACTTTACCTCTTAGTTTATCACATATGTATTAGTGTGTGGTTTTTCGCAATATTAATCTAATTTAATGGAAACTAATAAAGGGTAAATTTGTCACAAATACACCGGTTTAATTTTTTTGGTGATTTGGGATAAATATGTCACAAATATACTAGTTTGGAGTTTTTTGTAATCAAAATATTAGTTTGGAGTAAATTTGGTATTAACCCTTAAAAATTATATCTACCAATCGTGTTCATTCAACAAGCTCAAATCAGTTGTAGTGGCCAATGAGAAAATAATCTCTCATAAATCTTTTAATCATAAATACGCCTCGCTATTCAAGATCGCTTTTGATTTTTTTTTTTTTCTAGTATCTTCTCATTGGCTCGTCCTATTTTGCACCCCTTAAAAATAGATCTAGACCCACCCCAAAAACTTACTTGGTCCAATAGCTCTCGTTGAGACCTCATTTATCGTAAGATTAATGAAAGAGAAAATATGTTGATTTTTATCAACCTTTCCTAAGCCATTGTTTCTTCTTCTTTCGCGGTTCAAATCAGGAGGGTTTACATGGCCACCACTTTTTGCGAGTTCTATAAATTTAACGGTGAAGATTCTAATTTAAAAGAAAACTATTAACAAAGTCTCTCTAAATTTCAATCTCTGAAAACTCCTTGTGATATATAATTCCTCGGTTCAAGCTTTTTTCGAGGAATTTTTTGATCATAGTTGTGATCTCTTTATGATCATGATTCAAGAGGAAAATGTTCTTTGTACACAAATGACCAAGAAAAAATATATTAAGTAGTGGAATAAAGCATCAGCATTATGATTAATATCGATAATCTTGTATTCACATGACGTGTACAGCTTTTGTTTTTCAATAAATAGCAACTCTCACCCTTTCCGTTCGTTACTGTGATTAATGAATTCTTTTGCGGGTATTATTGTCGTTAATTTAATAAATTATTAGGTGCTATAGTCATTTCACCAACGGCGTGAGCCTCACATCATGTCCTAACACAAAAGCTGCCCTCTTGCTTTTCTTGTTTGTTATGATCTCATGCCATGATGTTGACAGCACTGGAGTTTGACAATGAGCATGAAATCTGGGTCCAAGCCTAACACGCCACTCATCAAATCACTCAAAGGAGAATCAATAGTACTGGTCAGCTATTTTGTCCTCATTTTAATTGTAGTGGGGAGGAGATCTCGTGCTTGGAAGAATGGGGATGCCTTGCTAATAGAAGATTCAATGAATATGCGTGAACAACATGCAAAAAACAGGAAGTGCTTTTTTAATGTTGCGTGTGCTAGCGCAGACGGTGGTGAATGAAGCAAAATAGACGGCCATCTTCACATGCTTTTTCTGTATGACAAGATTACTAGTCACTCGTTTCAACTCATGAAGGAAAAGATCAGCCACTGCAATTCCTTGCTCTAAACCTTAACAGGTACTACTTCCAATTTTCAAAGTCTTCTCCTCTCCAAATAAAACCAAAATTTTCAAAGATTTCGTTAATGGATGCTCTCAAAACGTTCGTCGTATAATCAATTTTTCGATGAAAATCGAAATGTTTCTTATTAAGCATGCTTAGCACATGCTAAGCAAGTACTCTGAATGGATTGTAAACAAGACTGATATCTAAATGCAAGCTTAGGCATTTGCAACTGTGAAAAATTCCTTTTTTGAGCATTGAACCTGGGACCCGCTTGATGGTCTCCTCCCCCAAAAACACAATGGAGAAAAGGGAAAGTGAAGGTGGGAAATGGAGGGGGGATGAAGTTCCCAGATGCAGTGGCAAGTTATTAACAAACGACACTTTGCTTTGAGCATTCTTGCTTAATGGAAAAAAATATATTTTTTCAGTGCTTGTCATAGTCACATCAACAAGAGTCAAACATTCTTTGGCTTAGAAAATTTTCTCTGCTCCTCATACATGGGTTCAGAGTTTCAACTCCCTTGTGGTCCCATCAAGATCACACTGACATTTAAAGTTTTTAATTAACGTTCCCAATTGGGATTTTTGTTTTATTACTTGCCCCATGCTGCAAGTGGAATCCCTTCATATGGATTGAAATTAAGGAGATAGACCAGTACAGATATTTTCAGTAACAGTCAGTAGGGTCGGCAGCATTGGTCACTCGTTCTCGCCTTTTTACCAGTCCAAAAGACACTTTTCGTGGCTCGTTCATTCGTGTAACATTCTTAGGGATGCATTATCCTCGTTCTGCTCCATATTTTCGTTATGCACGAATAGGACCGTCTAAATGCCATCAAGTAAGGCTGCATAATAGGTGGCAGATTACTCTAAATATAAAGATTTATGGATTTGAACACGCGATTTTTCATATATAAACAAGCTCTTAACAACTCGAGATTTGACTAACATATTTCTTCCCCCCTGTACTTTTGATGATGAAAATGAGAATAGATTTCACAGTGAATGTCTGAATAATTTACAGAGAAAACAATGGGGACAATTAGTTCTTGTTCCCCACGGGCTCTGATGATATAATGGGCAGTGAGGTAATCATTTGAAGCAATTTGGCTTTTGGTGAATAATACAATTTTTATATTCCTCCACTTTGTTCTTGTTTGCATTGCATCATCATCCCCTTTCTTCCTCAAATGCATTTGATTTTTTCCTGCTCACTTTGCTGATTGCATCATCATTTCATTTGCTTATTATGTCACCTGAATTGATCTCTGTGTGCATATTTTAAAGTACTTGGTGTGAGCTGAGCTCTGAGGTGGGACATTGCCACTGAGAGTATAGTAGCTTGCTTTGTTCATAAGTTTCTTGTGAATCTCCATGTCAGACGGTTCTCTGGTGTTCGTTTTTATGCTCAATTTGCTTCAACACTAGCGTCATTTCAGCTTAAGAATCAGCGAAGCCCACGCCCAAGTTGCTCGGTTAGTGCTTCCCTGAGCACCAATAATATGAACAACGAAAGATACAATATATAATTGTGGGCTCTCCCTTTTCTTCATTCCACTGAGGAAAAGCTGTGCCAACTGGTTGAGCCATTTGGGTGGAAAAGAAAAAACAAATTGATGGAATGAATGAACTGGCTCGCAACGTGCAGAGGCGATGATATAAGCAAACCTAGAAAAGACAAATAATGCGAGATACTGTGAGTAAAATACAATGGAAGAGGAAACCGAACTATATTCAGTTTTGTTACAGCTCCTATATTATACCAGATCAGTTGGCTTAATTGTAGAAAGCCATTCAAATTCTGCTTGCGGTATAGCAACCTTAAACACAACTTAAATGGTGTGTTGGATTCCTTTTGCTTCCCGTAACCCCATAAATCTTCCTTTTCATTGTTCCATTAAAGTTCCAGTGTTAAATTAGTTGAATTCGAATATTTTTAGAATTAGTCAATAATTAATCACGATATGTTCCTACTTTATACTTTTATGCACCAATCACTTGTTTTTTGCCAATGGCCCCTGGCATTTGAGTCCTGATAACAACGGAGTATAATGAGTGGTTGCTGGCCTAATCACGTTAGGGTCAGTTGTAATCAATTATTTCGTCATCCCTGAACTTTTGATGCCAGAATCTTGCTGAACAGAGAGAAATTTTGACTCAAACTTCAACTATGCAAATTGGATGCTGACAAAAGGAGTCTTCAAATTCGAGGGTGAATAGAGCCACTTCTTCTGGTTTAATGATGTTAATTTTTTAACCATAGAATCTACATTAGCTCCACATGATCATTCTTAATCATGAAGTGCATATCAGAATTCTCCCATGACCTCTCTCAAGGTCTATCATAACTTGATATGGAATCTATGCAGAATCTCCGACTTGAGTATAATCTAATGAAAGATATCCATAATTAACTGAGTCAATTTGCTTCTGTTTCTGGTCAGCTTAACTCTTATGCTCAGATGGGTTCTCTTATTGCAGGCTCTGTATGATTTTTGCTGTAAACTAGATGAGTACTCATGCAGCTCATTTTTCCTTCCGAACATGGTTCTTAATGTAATACCATTGACAATATTGTTTGTCTCGAGGTCTGTGGCAGTCGTCATTTGATGCTTTTTTCCATATTGGCAATCTGGTAGGCCAAAAAGCAACAGTCGTGCTTTAAATTGCGTTTCTTCCTCGATACTGCCAGTGGATCAAACCTCATGGACTCATGAAAATGGAGAATCTCAAAGGCAAAAGTTTTTTACCAGAAGACCCCACTTAGTTTCAGCATTAATGATACTCACTTTACGGATCGGCAATAACTCCCACTAACGATACTGTCCAGAAATGATTACATCTGTTTCTGCTACAAAACACCGTCCCACTAGAGCTGTTGCTATGTCATATTTAGTGACTAACTGAAGCATTACAGACACATGGTAATTTACAAGGTACTAGTCTATGCCTCCTCCAATTATAGGAGACCCTAAGGTGCCGTACTAAGATGGGACTGCTTTCAACTCGAGTTCTCGATTTGAACCTTAGCGAACTCGAGGGTCTTTTTCCCTTGCAGCTTGTTGGTCACATAGTGCTTGCTGTACTCCCCATGATTGTATCTCCTATACTTGCATGGGTTGCTCTTGTCCACAAATTCTGCCATTGGGCCGAGCTCTACGTCATAGCTGGGGGCATAGAACGTGACAATCGATAGACGGTCCTTTTCCTTATGAGTTACGGCTCTATGTTCGACGCTCTTGTACTTTCCATTCGTGAGGACCTGCATATAATCTTTTGGTCAGAAAGACTATGCTAATGCCGAGATCAAGATTAACATGAAAATGAGGACCGAGTTTCTTACTTCAATCGTGTCACCAATGTTGATCACAAAAGCATTCGGAATAGGATGAACTGGCACCCATTTATTGTCCTTGAGTATTTGTAGTCCAACCGAGCTACCTTTTCCTTGCTGCAGCACGGTCAGCGCACTTCCATCCGAATGAGGACTCAAACCGAGAACAAGATCAGGCCTCGCACAGGGAGGGTAGTAGTTCATTCTGATGGCTTGCACGGCCACCCTGAACATCTCCTCGAACACGTTACCTCTCAACCCAAGGCCCATGGATATATATTTCAACAGACTCTGGCACAGCTTCCTTACTTCCATTGAATAAGTCTCCACAAGTTCGCTGAAAAAAAATAAGCTTCCACCGTCAATAAACTCGCAAGCATAGAAGTATGGACTGACTAACAAATTAGTACCGTCATCATTACCTAAATTCAGGTGGACTCTTAGGCCATAACTTTGGATCCCGAATGAACTTCGGTTCGATGCCAAGAGCAAACATATTGCACCAATCGAGCTTCTGGTCTTCGGAGAACACAAAGGCCTGACCGTACCCCTGAACAGTTCCTGGAGCCATTGGGTATTTCTGCTTTTCCTCCAGGGGCAGCATGAAGAAATCCTTCGCCACCTCCTCTATTCTCTCGAGCAAACCCAAATCAATACTGTGATTCACCACCTAGCAGAGTAACAAAAATGTTGAGAATATGTATAAACATCTCTCAACTGCTAAAGAAGGGGAAAAATTATTTCCATGCGTACCTGAAAAAATCCCCACTCCTGGCAGGCAGCTGCGAGTTGTGATATTTCAGCGTTGCTCACTTCTTTTGTTGCACTCATAAGCTTAGACAAATCAACGACCGGCACTTCACAAGGTGGAGGCATAGCATCAGTCTCTAGAGTCGGCCTCTCGTCCATATCCCGGACAAATCTCGTGGGGATTTTCATAGGCTTAGACCTTCTGAGTTCTTGCACATCATCTATGTGACCGACCTTGATCGGAGTAATGGGTACGGGAGACATCGAATGGTTATAGAGATGGCAATGAGTTTTGTTCCACTTTTTTCTTTTTTTAAAGCTGTGGGTATGAAGGTTTAAACCATGAAGGGTCTGAATTTATAGATGGAGGAAAATGAAACATGTTTGTACTTTATGGGCTTTGTCTATTCATGGCGTGTGGGACCAATTTGACAGCCCTTTAGCATAGTCTACACACGTATGTTACAAAGCTCTCGTTGTGATGATGTCAGTCATGATGCTTGGTGGTCCTTGAACCAAGAAACTATCCAGCATTAGTCCATTGGGATTGCAGGATCAACCAAAAGATGTAGGCAAGATTCTCTTAACTATGATGAATAATGACCGAGGCTCTTATCAGTGGTACAGCTCTCACTCTGCCGGGGCCACTGCCCCAACCATCAACTATACCACAAGACCGCAACTGCAGCCACCACAGCCCCAAGCATAACTAAAGAAACCTAATGTTTCGCGCAGTAGGAGATTCACCTTGTCTAACTTTTAATACTATTATAGACCTTCGCAGTTACCTGCCATTTGGCACAAACATTTTGTTTAGAACTTTGATTAGACCAAAGAGGCGCAAATGCCCCAGAGTAATCGGTCTCGCTATAAAACAGGTTCTTCCCAACTCAGATGGGTATGATAACTGCTTGAGGGTTTGGAATGATGCAAAGGTGGAGAATGGCTTTCAGCAAATATGACTCATAATTGAAGTTCTGCAGTTTGCAACTATCTGTTCCTTTGTCATATCATGATATTACTCTCCTTCACCTTTGATCCTTTTCCATGTACAATCAACTGTTAGAGAGTGGAGAAAAAGCAACAACACCACTTTGTTTTGGTTTTGGTTGATGGGGAAACATCAGCAAAAGAGACTGATTCAGTACGCTAGACCTCATTTCACACAGTTGCTTGGACACTGCTGATCTCAGGCATTCCCGGATCAATCTTTTCTTCTTCTTATTTGTTGCTCTTCATGTGTAGATCATGCGGACATTGGACCCTTTCTATCCTCAGACTAAGTAGAAACCTGTTCATCAACCAACGAGGAGCTGTTCTACTGCAGGTCTGGTTCATTATGACAAGACTAACACCATGTGGGAGATATATCACAGCATCATCAATCATTCTTGGTATCTCATCATATGTACCAACTTGGAACATTCTTGATTCATCTCTCTCTCTCTCTCTCTCTCTCTCTCTCTCTCTCTCTCTCTCTCTCTCTCTCTCGTATATTGATCTTTCCGAACAGGTGAAATGAACATGGTCGAGAATTGAGAAAGTCCACGCCCTCTTGAAAATGGAATCTTCTGGTACAAGTGGTACAAGGGAGCGAGTGGCTTTCACTTGTCTCTTGTGACAGACTCTTTATCTTTTGCTCTTATGAATGGTGTGATAGAAGGAAGGGCCCCTTCATGAGTAAATAGCAGGTATCCCATCTCTGTAAGACCAAATCTAGTGTTACTGCCATCATGCCCTTCTCTTTTGCTCTATAACGTGTACCATTACCAGCACTAGTACTCCCTCCCCCAATTCAGGGTCCCTATATCTTTTTTTGTCCCTTTCTTCAGGAACTTCTCGTTGGAACTCCTACGGCAATTATTGAGCCAACCAGACGTATATAATTAAAATCTTTTTAAAACTGATGCGTAATTCTCATGGGATCAAAGACTGAGCAAACGGAAACTCAGCGTGAATTCTTTCACCCTGGAGATATTTTGCATTGTTTTCATGTCATTATATGGAGTTTCCGATACCAATTGGCAACCGACTAGTCTCTTAATGTGACCATCACATAATCCAATAAACATCGGACAATTTGCACCCGGGATCGTTCTCCTAGAGGATGCATAAGTGCAGTGATTCAATCTCGGACCTTGAGCGACGTTGACGAGTATGCTTGCTGCTCTTTTCATTAAATGTATAAAATAATGACAAGTTGGAAACACAATGATTATGGAACGCAAAAAGTTTTCCTGTATGCATGATGGTCGTAGATTCCTCCCATTTAAAATGCAGTGGGCGGGTGAATGTGGGGAAAAAGAGAGCGAATGAAGAGAGACGTTCAGGGGCACGACAGCAAGTGACAATAGTGAAAATCTTGGCGTTCAAGAAAACCATGGGACGTGGTTTCTGGCTCTTTTTCAGATCAGCAGTACAGAGGGAACAAAAGGAGGCTGTCTTGTAGTGAAGTCATATGTTATTGGACTCTGCACTAATGGGCCTCACTCTCTCTCTTTTCTTTCCCCTTTTCTCTCCCTGTCCCCCTCCCTCCCTCTTCATTTTGTCTTCTTCTTCCTCCAGTTGGAGGGCAGCGTGCATAGTTTGGCCAGCTTGCATGATTGACAGAGCTGAATTACGAGCCCCCCAGTCCACAGTTAAAAGGTTGTATCCATGTCTGCTCTGACCCAATTTGAATGACGATTTAGGATGCACAATTGAAGTGGAAAATTAACTGTATCCCCGCTAAAGGACTCTCTCTCTCTCTCTCATACATGCCCCAATTATAGCTTATATAATCTCTTAAGAGGGTTTTCTTTCTTTTCTTTTCTTTTTTTTTTGAGATAAGTGTACTAGAAGTGCTAAAACTTGATAAGAAAGCGCAATTAAGTTTTAAAACTTTCAAAAAGTGTGATTAAGTTTTAAAATTTATTACGAAAAGTGCAATTGCATCCTAAAATTTCAAAAATGCAATTAAGTTCAAAGACTTGTTATGAAAATACAATCAAATCCTAAAACTTTAAAAAAGTGTAATCAATATAAGAATTTGATTGAACTATTTTGATAAGTTTTAGGACTTGATTGTACTTTTTAAAAGTTTTAGAACTTGATTGCACTTTTATAATAAATCTTAGAACTTAATTACACTTTTCGAAAGTTTTGAACCTCAATTATACTTTTGTAATAAGTTTTAGAATTTTTAATACATTGATCTCTTTTCCTTTAAAAAGATTTGGGTGCATGTGAGTTTGTAAACTACAAAATTATTGCTATTGGCCTCTTTTAGATCCTGGGGGATGGACTGCCCTTTCTGACTCCTTTTTGTAGTGGTTGGTGATGACCTTTGGAGGCTATTGGGTCTTGTACATGATTAACCCAAGTTTAGGTCTCTCATTTTGACCTAACTTTGTGGTCCTCCATCTTTTGCCTTTTCGTATTTTCCAATTTGGCAACATTCCCTTCTTGACCCATTCTCGTTGGAAAACAATCTCCCCTGCGCACGAGAATTCCACACGGTTTTGCCGCTTTAATGATTCGACCGACCATATCATCCAAAAGCCCTTTCGAACTTTGATGATTCGACCGACCGACCATAATATTCAAAAGTTCTTCTGAATTGAATAAAGAAACGGTTCAATTCCTTAAAAGAAAATGGATGGTGTTTCTTTTTACCTCTCCTCCTACTTTAAAGTCGCGATCTCGCAATTCCAGAAAAATCATACAAAAGCATGACTAATAAAACAGGTAGGGTTCTATGAGTCCATCCACTCAACTCAAATCACGGGTCAACTGTAATCAATATATTTGAATAGGCGACAGGCAATTTCATCAGTAAGTGCTAGGGGGGAAAAAAATGTGTAATTAATATAAAAAGATATTCAATTTAATTACAATATTATGTCGAGAAAACGGCGTCGTATCAGTCGACCTTTGACGATATAAGAAGAGAATGCAAAGAGTTGGAACTTTGGCGGCGACTTCGCATATGAAGACGACGTCGTTGGTGGGGAATCTCCTCTTTGCCCCGCGCCGTTGGCGCCAAATTCAACTGTCGAAGTTCCACAGCAACACCCTCCACGCCCGGAAGCTCCCGGAAAGCAACGATCTTTACTCCGTATTCTCGACACACGCTCGCCTCCTCAAATCCGGCCTCCCGGGCGACACCGCCGCCGTGAACCGCCTCATCAACCGCTATGTCGAACTGCGGGAAATCGAGCACGCCCGCCGGGTGTTCGAGGAATTGCCTGAACCGAACGTCGTGTCGTGGACCTCGCTCATGGCCGGGTATGTCGCCGTGGGCCGACCCAAGACGGCGCTTTGGTTATATGGGAGGATGAGGTGGAGTGAGGCGTCGCCTAATGAGTTTACTCTTACGACTGCGGCCAAGGCTTGCTCGGTGCTCGCAAACCTTGGAATGGGTAAAGGAATTCATGCCCATGTCGAGGTGTTTGGTCTGCACGGTAATGTCGTGGTGTGCTCTTCGCTGGTGGACATGTATGGGAAGTGCAATGAAGTTGATGAGGCTAGGCGGGTTTTCGACTCGATGGTCTATAAGAATATCGTCTCTTGGACGTCGATGATGGTGGCGTACTCACAGAGCGGAAGAGGCAAAGAGGCGCTTCATCTATTTTGGGAGTTCAATCATTCAAGAGTTGGTTTTCCGAATCATTTCATGCTGGCAAGTGTTGTGAATGCTTGTTCAAGCTCAGGCTCACTAGTCTCGGGAAGGATGGCTCATGGAGCAGTGATCCGCTACGGTCACGAGACTAATGAGGTAATTGCGAGTGCATTGGTGGACATGTATGCCAAGTGCGGGTATTTCAATTACTGCGAGAAAGTTTTCAGGAGGATAGAAAATCCTTCTGTCGTTCCCTACACCTCCATGATTGTGGGTGCTGCGAAGTATGGACTCGGCATGTTGTCCTTAGGACTGTTGGAACAGATGGTTGATAGAGGAGTAAAACCCAATGATGTCACCTTTCTCGGGATACTGCATGCATGTAGCCACTCGGGACTCGTTGATGATGGCCTCGAGATCTTGGAGTCCATGCATAAAAGACATGGAATAATCCCAGATGCAAGGCATTACACATGTGTAGTTGATATGCTCGGTCGAATAGGCCGACTTGACAAGGCTTATGAGTTGGCGAAGTCTATCCAGGTGAGACCCGAAGAGGGAGCTCTCTTGTGGGGAACTCTTCTGTCGGCGAGTAGGCTTCACGGACGGGTCGAGATTGCCACAGAAGCAAGTAACTGGTTAATAAAGTGGAATCAACAACTATCTAGTGCATATATCGTGCTCTCTAATGCTCATGCAATGGTTGGAGATTGGAAAAATGCTCATGGTCTTAGATTCCGTATGAAGCATGCAGGAGTTCATAAGGCACGCGGTTGCAGTTGGATTGACATTAAGAATACGACATATGTTTTCTATGCTGGAGATCTACGGTGTCCAAGGTGCAACGAGGTGGTGAGTTTGCTGAAGGAATTGGAGGGAAAGATGAAGGTGAAGGGATATATGGGTGGGATTGAGGGATTAGTGTTTGTGGAAATGGAAGAGGAGGTCAAGAGGAAATAGTGAGCTTGCACAGTGAAAGACTGGCTTTGGCTTTTGGCCTGATAAGCACCCCAAAATGGGTTACCATCAGAATAATGAAGAACTTGAGAATGTGTGGGGCTTGTCATGAGGCCTTCAAGATCATCAGTGAGATTGTGGAAAGAGAATTTATTGTTAGGGATGTGAATAGATTTCATCATTTCAAAAATGGATCCTGTGCATGCAGGGATTTTTGGTGATGTCTGAAGTTGTTTGATTTGTCACTGAATTCATGGATTTTTAAAATTGCAAACCTTGATATCTTGTTGATAAAAGGTTGCAATAGTGCATCCCCATCCCAAGAATGAATTTGAACTGAAAATTAATGCTCTCATACACAACTTCAGGTTCTCTATAATAGCTTTAGGGAAGTGTCATATCATCGTTGATGAAGAAGCATGTGATATCAAGAAAGATTCATACTCAAGGCATCAATATAAACTTAAGGCATCATAGCTAACCTTCGACTTTCCCAAGACATCCTCGTGAGGCATCTACCTCAATATGTCCAACTTATCTTTCCATATCAATTTCCTTTTCCAACAATGTAAAGAGTTTATTACCTCAATTGCCAAAGGAAGCCTTTCCATAGCCTAGACCATGTCTCATGAAGGGGCATCATAATCATCTCGAGGAGAGTCTACCTCGAATGCATGCCAACTGAAAGTCAAAGTGTTTGATTAGGACTCATCTCCGTCATATGCTTATATCCCTTCGATTGCCAGACACTTGTATTCCTCACTGTAATGATAATCTGGTATTAAGACAAAAAGTATGCTTTCCGATAATTTTCTCTATTTGTTTGCTCTTATCAGCATCATAAAAACAATGAGAACCTTTTTACTGTAAAGTGTCTCTCATCTAATCAATGTCATAAATATCACTCGTCGCTCCAGAGTACACAATCTCAGAAAGTTACTTTTACAATACCATTAGGCCGCCATGTTTAGACGACTGCTGCTGCTTCCAAGTTGAGGAGATGGACGATGAAGATCACCTTGGAATGGATTTTGAAAGATTGAAAATTAAGCATCATCCCCTTCTGAAAACTCTCCGTTTAATTAAACAGAAGCCATTATAGTGTACAAAAACAAGTGCAATTAGCCTTAAAATTAGCCACCATGTTCAAAGGTTTTCATTGTTTGAAACGTTCAACTCCTTGATATCAACCCACCAAGCGACCTACTTTAGGTTCCCTTTGAGTATGAACATATTTACAAACAAAGTCCTGTTTCTTCCCTAGCATAATATGAGCCATGTCGTTTTGAGTCGTTGCCCTGTTCTGATGATCCAAGTGGTGATCGATCTCAATGTACTTTTTACTGTATATATACCATAAGTCTCAATCTCATACATGAAAAGAGCAACAGGAAATATGAGTTGTATAGGTACAAAGATGTCCGACAACAGAATCAGGTTTAATTTCTGCTATCGCAGAATCAATCTTTTGCTGACGAAAAAAGCAACTGCGAATTCGTCCAAACAACCATGCACATTGATCATTCAGTCACCATTGACCAAGACAGCAAGTCCAACAAGAATTTAAAGGAATCATCTAATGAAAATGCAAGAAATGAACATAACAGTATATGCAATGGTAAGGTAAGAGAAAGACCCTTCTCGATTGAAAGGAGCAGTTCTTTTGCTAGACGTCCTGGAAGCAAAAACTAGTTTACCACTACGACCGTGACGTACCGTACATGCTAGTACTCGTGCCTGTGTTCATCTGGTGAACCGCTTGGGGTTGAAATTTATTTCATATAGGTAATTTGGGGTGGATAATTTCAAGTAAAAAGTTCTCTTCATCGTTGAAAACATCACAAGAACAGCTAAATGCAATCGTCTTGGCCAAACACCTGCCGGCACCAAATGCAATCAAGAGGAAATGGCAAGGCGCTGAAACATGAGATATAGCCCAGATTACATCAGTCAAATGAATAAATCAACAGGGGGAGAGAAAGAACAGAACGAATTTCAATTGTATCTTGTTATGCAAAATTTGCCATCTAAATACAGTCATGCTAAGTGAACACAAAAGAACTCAATTTGACTTCGAGAGGTAATTTCTAGCATAATAATCCAAACCCCAGTGAACTGCCAACACCACAAACCTATAACCTGCCTCGTGATATCATGATTCCCACTGTCTGCACTTTCTTGCTCATACCATTATAAGTATGGAAACATGTAAATCAATGTCCAGGCACTTTTTTTCTAGAAACAGAACAATGTGTATAATGTACAGATTATCAGCTGAGTGCTAGAGTGAATTTTGTCTGATCAAAAAGTTACACCATTGAACAATTGCCTGGTGATGTATATAACAACTTTTGAAGGACCAATCACATTGCTATCAACCAAAGCTCTCACCAACTTCCGGCCCCATCTTCTAAACACAGTAGTCTTGTAGATTTCCATGTTTGTAGACATCTATTCAGGTGACTCATGTTGCTGTCTCATGGTAGAACGCTTGCATTATAGTAAACTAACCGGGGACCATGTACAAAACACTTTCTCAGATGCAGTCGAACCTGCGTGCAACAAGACAAATGGCAGGAATTAAACAGACAAAGAACGTGCACAAAAAAGGTTAAGGATGATATAAATAAAATTCATCATAAAGAAATTCCCCTCATCTGCAAACATAATTGCTCACTCTGTTACTAGGAACAATGGACTGAGGCTAGCGTCCATTCTAGAGAAACAAAGAGGTACATTCGTGCCTCATAGTTCTGTAAAAAGTCGACTGGGTCCAGCACCTTCCAAGAACCAAAGAGACATCTCTTTTCTGCAGAAGATAGCCGTTAGCTTACTTCTGTATAGTTGCCGATGAAGTTGAAAACCATCAGCATACTTCATCCATGCAGGCATGGCAGATTTTACTTTCCCTGAGTGCATTTAAAGAAAACCAATGAAGGCTAAGAATAAAAGAAGTACACAAACAGAGAGACCATATAAACATGAAAAAACAAAAGAATATCAAGAGTCAAATGAATTACGAGTCACAGAACATCTCATGGAAGATATAGTTACATCTGGAGAAGATCTGCAGTTTCTTCCCTTCAAATGAAAATTTGGATTGTAAGAATAATAGTGCAAAGCTCTATACCCAACCTGCACAGAAGTAAAGGTTCAAAACTCGGCTAAAAGTAGGGAAGTAGAAATAGATTAATGAGGTGCCGCCATATTAAAGAAAACTACTTACCTGCAGCTAGAATGACTGGAAAGTTGACTTTCTTAAGACAAAAGCTGAAACAGTATCAACATATGCAGTTCATCGTCTCCAAGAATTGTATTTCTATTTCCATCAAAAGTTGAAACCAAAAATAAACAATAGAATAGCCACCAATTGGCAAATTCTAGTATAAATGGCCAATTTCACCGTGACAGAAGTGAACCTCCTTTAAAAAGTTGACTTGGTTTTGATTTCAACAATAATTCACCTTTCCTGCTCCCAGTCGATGGAGCCAAAAAACAATAAAGATATGTTACATGATTCTGAATTGTACCGCCAGAAAAGCAAAAAACTCATTCCTCTTCTCCCAACCACTGAAACTTAAGGTTGAGAACTGTGTGCCTTATCCACGTCTAGAATTATCTAAATACTAAAATTACATTACAAAATTTCAGATCAATCTCACTTTGTACACATGTACAGAGAGGTAACTCTAGGAGACCTGCCTTCCTGCAGGTTGCCAGGTGCTCATGGCAGCATTCTACCCATCTCAATCCTTGCTCCCCAAGGGCAATAAACACATATGTACAGAGTCGACTTAATCCCTAGCACCATTGATACCTGACCGGCTTATGGCCTCCCTTGCGAGCTGAACCAGTCGTAATAGTTCATCTATATCTTGGAAGCTGAAGTCAATTACCCTTTTAATGCAAGTTACTTGCTCAATGTTTTGTGCCTCTTCCAGGTTGGCAGTGGCTGCTGCAAAAGCAACTTGTGATTTTCTTGAGGCTTCCATGGCACAATTAACGTCAAATGTCTGCAAAAACACTAGCATGTCACCAATTTATTTCCAACAATGTACCTAGAATTTCATCCCCAAAGGGTGGGATATCTAAATCATGTGATGGAGAAACCCAGGCTCCATCCGAAATGGGCAAAATCATTAACAATCCTAACAATACTTATGGTGATTATAGAAGGATATCCATGTGTGACAGCATCCAAAAAAGAAGAAAACTAAGAGCATCACAATTCCTTGCATATCCCTGCAATAATTGATTATCATGAAAGCATATAGCAGTCTCCCAAAAAGTAAGTGGCCATAACATTTCTTCAACAACAAAGCATGACTCTAGTATGGCAACTACTCATTTTAAATACAGCTATGTGATGGACATCTCAAATTCTACTAACGATGTCAGTTACTTTCTGTATCCAGTGTTAGAATTGGACAACAAACTAACTTCGCAGCTTCCAGAGTCCTAAAATGCCACAAAAATTTCCAACCTTAAAAGGGCAGGAGAGAGTGGCTGCAAGTTAGAAAGTATGACCAAGGAAATTCAAGGACTTTTCAGAGAACTTACAAAATCAAGCAGCCGAGCTATAGTGGGACGGTTCCGAGCAGCAACAATGTGATTTCCTACAGCATGTGATGCAGCACCCTTCAATAAGTTAGGCTTGTCCGGTGCTGCTTGATTGTTCAAGTTATCAACATCTGATGCCGAAGATGATGGTGATTCGCCTAAAAAGTCAAAAATAATGAGTTTGCAGAGGATTATCACATTCCAGTTCCATCTCCTTAAATTGCACTAGCCTATGTTTGGTAAGATGGTAAATGAGAGGTAAGTGTTGAAAAAAGGATAAAATTTGAAATGTTGTGGGGAGGGAGGAGGGAGCACTTCAAGTTAACCCCCCCCAAAAAAAAACGAAAAAAAAACCAGTGTTAAAAAGCAAAGTGTAAGACACAGCAGATGTGGGCAAGATTTTGAATCCCTTTGAGAAAAAATTACCACTTTCAATTACGAAGCAAATGTCTCATGGATCCCCCACTCCACATGGGGAAGAGCAGCAGTCAGAATTTCTAAATAACATATCTTCCATGAATATATCATTAGCTTAAATGTTGACAGCATCAAGAAATAACGTGATAATATGACACCAGATTTTACTCCCAGAAAGAGAATATATAACCACTCGAACTTGATATTTTGCCCAGATTTAAAAAAAATCAAATATCAATGCATCTTTGATTATTTCATACGGATAACTAAAGTATATCAAATATGCTATTTGAACTTTTAATTTCCTGATAAGATGAATAAGACAGCATCAAGATTTGAAATTTCCACCTTCCCATCCACTTAAAAGTTAGTAGAGATGACAACCAAGACAGCAAATCAAAAAGCTTACAAGAACGCAAGGTAGAAGGTGGCTACAAAAAGAGACAGCAAACATGAGAATTCTCAGCTTGAATACCTTGAGGAACCATTTGCAATGTGGCTTGCAACTCATGCCGCTCTCGACTTAAACTTGAATATTTACAATAGACAACCCTCATATGCGCCACCTCCATGCACTTGTAGGCCAACGCAGCAGCACCCATTTCTTGGCTTTTTTCAAATTCACAAGCGCATGATCTGCAAACCAAAAGTTTCAGCAGAAGGCTGAAAAACTTATGCACCATACATGATAGGACCATCCCATTTCAACCCTACAACCTGCCCTGATAATTTAGACTAGCAACACATGGCTTCATGTTCCAATCAACCCCAGATGAGACAAGGGGGCTTCAAAACAATGACATAGATGTAATGAATGAAAAGGGCAAAGTTGCTCCATGCAAGCATTTTCTTGTGTACTAGTATAACATACAGCAGAATATCAGTAAATAGCATAATCTTGGGGTATTAACCTAATATACAGCAGATTATGAGTAATAATTCCTCATAAAGAGTCTTCGTCCAATTTAAATAAACAACAGAGACAATAAATGAAATTATATTAGGTGTTATCTGTTTATACACAAATATCAGAAGTGAGGCAGGTCTCACACATTAAAATGTCTCCTAAAGAAAATGCAGATCGAAATAAATGAAGACTTCTGCAGTCCTCGAGAGCTCAACATTCACTGCTTTTCATTTCCACTTACTTGCAAAGTTTGGCGGTATCATTGTATACTTGCATTGGAATCATTTCACCATGTTTGCTGCTATCACCATTGGAAGTTTCTAGAAGTGAAGCTCCCTGAAGAAACTTCAGGGCAGCCTGGAAGCATGCCTCGTTACTTTCAAAGCCAAATCCAGAGCTCTACAGGAAATAGTAGGACATCTATTAAAGAGTCTTCTGACAACAATTAACAGATAGCTGTATCTGTTTCTGAAAACTAAAAATTAGACCAGTTATAAATACAACCTTAAGATGATCACCATAATTTCTAAGCTCTTTTGCTTCTTTGAGAACATTAGCAGCAGTCTGAATGGAAAAATTGGCTTTTAATGGACTTGAAGCAACATCTTTGAGTTCATGCTGTTCAGGCGGTGCACACCAGAACTATTGTAAGCTCCTTTCTTTTTACCACTGTTACCCAATTTGCTCAATGCCTTCAATGGACCACTACGGCCAGAAGCACCAGGAGGAGATTCAATGCATACACCTGGCTGCAGTCCCTCCGGTAAGGAATCATGAGTAGATATTTGTCGTTTGCCATCATCATCGCGATGTAAAAATGACATTGATTTCCCACTTCTCATCTCTAACTGCAAGGAATCGGCTTTATTTCCCATCATAGAAGCTGGGACCAGCTTCTGCGGTGGAGAAGCCAATATGTTCGTCCCATATTCAGCATTTAATCTCCCATCTGACAAGTCACGCTCGTTTTGTTTTTGAAGATCATCCCTCATACTGCCATTTGATAGGTTTCCTAAAGATCCCCTCCTGCTATTATGGTTCTTCTCATTCTTCTCAACAGAACTACATCTATCAACATGCATCGCTTGATGGCTGACTGCACCATGGTCCGGACCAACCACCAAGTCATGGTTTTGGCCCTTAGTTTGATAAACAGGCTCCTTCTTCAATGAGAGATCTTTGGCCTTTACCTTGTCTCTGTCAAAGTCAGAAGCAGAATCCATGTCACTATCCTTAGTTCGCAAAACAGAACTATTCCCTTGCTTCTGAGGAAACAAAGTGCTGCCAGCATACTTCTTGTGCGCCCTGTTCTCATAAGAGCTAGGACTTGAACCATGCTTTTCCATGTGAAACTCACCATTCTGTGAATAATCACCTTTTCTATCTAGATGACCATTTCCCAATCCAGATGTTGGCTTAGCATCATCAGTAAACTTGTAGATAGCACCTCTGTCTCTGTAATCTGCTGTAACAGACCTTAGAGACTCGGGATTATAGCCCCCTGAAACTTTCCCTTTCTTTATCTTCACAGGAATTTTGTTACCACCACTGGCTTTCTCCTCCCCGCTTTTTCTGGAAGCCTCCATCACTTGAAAATCACCAGTTACAGCATTTCCTTTACCTCTAACATCACTTCCTACAGATCTAAACTTCACTGAGCTGGACACCCTCAAAGGGAACGAGGAAACAGATTCTACAGGCGAACCCTTCACTTCTTCATTGTTTCCTTTCATCTTCTGAGAGCCTGATACTTTTGAAGAGCTAGAAGCTGCTGCAAGTGGAACTTCTTCATGTCTTCCGTTGCCTCTTGTCAAATCATGTTCAGATTGAAGCTTCTTTCTGGCTTTTCTCCGTTTCTGGTCCTTGTCTACATTGAAATCCTCTGTGCAATCAGCAAAATCGCTTCCAAACAAATCTTTCATGACCCTAATTTCTTTTTTGGACTTATGGTTACCATCACTGCTACCGGACTCCTTTAGGGCAGTCTCCGATCTCCGCAGCTTCTTTTCCTTTCTAAGCATGCGATCACCGATCTCATTAGGTAAAACCTTCAAGTTCTGAGCTGAGTGATGAAATGTCCCATCACGATTCTCATCATCCATGCTATCATTAAATTTCCTCTTTCTACGGGAGTTGCTACCTTCACCTCTAGAATCTACCGACACACTACCTGCAGAGACCTGAGGTTGATCCCCAAAAGTCTTTATGGAGACCAATATTCTTTTTCTTGAATCTGGCTTTGCCTCCCCTGGAGAAAAGGATTGAAGATGCTTATTCTTCCTAATGTCTGTAGATGATCCTGGAGTCCTTGAACTAAGATCCATTCTCCCAAGTTCAGCAGCCGAATTTTCTCGTTCAGCACCATTAATGGATTTATCTGGCTTAAGTCTTTTAGTGTGTCCAGACTCATATTGATCAGGCATCCTCTTACCCTTCACCTTTATTATTTTGGCTACACCTGCACATCATTAATTATACAAGAAGGGAATGAGTAAATTACATACTTCAACAGAAAAAAACTGCCACTGTTTACATCAACACCTTCATTTGCACTATTTTTTTTCGATGCAGGTAACTGTTTCTCCACAACCACAATGCTTGACTTGCCTGACTGAGGCATATCACATTTCTTCAATGTTGAATCAGAAGGATGTCCACTCATGTCACTCAAGCTTCTGCTTCTACCAGGCTCTGAGAACTGGTTCTTCTTGGGGTTGGGAAGCTGAGCAGTCCTGTTGCCTGAATGCACAGAATCCTTCAGACTATGTTTACTCTTTCCTAGACCATCTGTGGCTTGACCACCAAGATTCTGGTTGCTCTTGACAAGGGATTGATCGTTCATAGAAATGACTGCTGGTGCAGATCCATTAAAATGACTTAGAATCTCGGGAACTGGAGCACTAAGAGCCCTCGTGGTCTCATCCTCACTAATGTCACAGCGATTCATTCCAGGCCTGCAAGATGATAGAAATTGAACAACGTACTGGGGTTTATGAATAAAAGAATAAATTATACCATCAGACATACTAATTTTTTCATGATCGTCGACAATCTAAGAGCTGCAAAGAGAACTTACAGCCAGTCAAGCATGCTGCAGACCCACTTCTCAGGTAGGTCATCAGGTCTCCTACCAAAGGGTAGAAGACGCCATTTCTGACAAAGATCACAACAAACCCAATCTTCCATATATTGTTGAACCACAGCTGGTGTAGTCTCAGCATTGAGTCCATTTTCTGTACCGAAATGTGCAAGACCATCTTTTCCTGATACCCCAGATACAGTTGTATACCCTCTACTAAATCTTTCCTTGGATTTATTCAAGAGAGAATCATGCGCCACAGGAAGATTGCTAGAGTTGGTTGCCTTCTGCCTTTCGGTGGAAGGCACAGCTAAAGATTCCATCTGTTTCTCTGCCTGTCCCATATTTAAGCTCCCTAGTGGGTCTTTTGGAGTACCAGAAGACTTAATAATATGCTTTTCTGGCTTTAACTTAAACTTTTTCTTTTTTGCAGTAAGGCTACCATCACTAGTTCCCTTTTTATCTTTCACTCCAGCACCAACAGCACCCTTTGATCTTTTTGTCGATGAAAGATCAGCTGCCCTGCCATTGTTCTCAAGACCCTTTGACTTTTTCTTCACTTTCATTACTGGCATTTCCTTATGATGAGAAATGTCAGTGTCAGTCTGCTTATCAAATGCAGCATCCTGCACAGCATCCCATCTTGCACGCTCCACAGCCCCTGCCTCAAAATTATCCCTATGTTCACTTAAATGAGGACGACCTTTTGAAAGAATAATTTTTTCACCTTTCCATTCACCATTGACCTTGGATTGACCCAAAACCTCATTTAGGGAGTCTACAAGCCCAAATTCTACTGACTTCTCAGTCAAACTGTTCCTTCCATTCTGCATCTGTACACCAGTCTCCTGGCTAGTAAGTGGCTTCAATGATAAATCCTTTGCCGGAACCATTATTGATCTGCCTTTCGCCTTATCCTTTCTTTCTAATTGAAGATTTTCAGATGGCTTGGAAGCCGGCCTCTCAACATCACCAGCGTTGCTAGAATCAGCCAAAGGCATCTTTTTGACGTTGCCACTGAATGTCTGCTTGCCATCTACCATCCCATCCTTCAGTTTTTTCTTCAATGACGATGTCTTATTGGCATCAGAATCAATTCCCACTTCATACCTCTGCTGCATTAAACTTTCGTTCCTATTGTCTAATATTGTCTTGACCCCCTTAGACAACTCTTTATCAGCTGGAAGGGTGACTGAATGATCCTCTAAAATAGCAACATCTTTTCTGCTGCCCGTAAGGGATCGAACAGGTTCACTATCCTCAAAGGATTTTTCCTTTCTTTTCAAGGAAAGCAAATTCTCATGAAGAGGGGATATCAAGCCAACATTAGCAACTGAAAAGGACGTCATGACCTGTCCCAGAAATAAGTGTAAGCAAAATAGACAGTACATTGTCCATAACAATAAATCATGCATTGACTCACTTAGATATATTCAAAGAACATCAAAGCAAAAGGGACCTTCACCTGAAGAATTCTAGCAGGAGACACCTCACTATTCTCTCCAGATGATGCTGACAGGTCCTCACTTTCTCCAGAGCTGCTTTCCGATGATGTAGATGGAGAATTGTCAAGCCCAAGACCGCTGTAAATTGCAGCATTTTTCTGGGCATTCCGATCACAACCCACTTTAATTCGAACCTTTAGAGTCCGTTGATCAGATTGATTGCCTGGCTTGTTTGAAATTTCTTCTTTCATTATACAGTTAGGAACCAGGTCAGAGCAAATCGCTAAATCTTGCTTCAAAGGATCATTTGGTGGAACCTTTGAATTATGCGAAGCTGGTGCACCAGATGCAGTTCCAGGTTTCCCTGAAGGGGACACAGCCACATGAGCTTTAAAATGCACACCCTGCATAGCAACAGAATCCATAACACTAGTTAGCACACTATTTCCAAGGTAAGCATATACGCTCCATCTTCCAAATAAAGATGATGAATTAGGCTAAATGTCTGCAAACCTCTGTGGAAGCATGATTTGGTGATTTATCCATGATCTTATTTCTTGGTGGAGTCCTTGGATGAGACTGGATAGCATGTGAACGCTCGTAGGCAGGCAGAAAAGAGCCATACCCACCAAACTTTGCCCCTGTAAAATTAAATACATGCCATGCCATTACTTTCGGTCATTGACCACTTTGCTGCTTCTATTTTGTGATTATAAACATCAACATCACTTACCCAAATTCTCTGCAGTAACACCACCTTCAAAATCTTTCTGGAAATGACCCAGAACGTGTTGAATTTTCTCATCCTTAGGTGAAAAAAACCATTATCATCAGTATGGCCAGATATTAAGAGCAAAATGAAAAGCAAGAATCAAGATGAGAACTCCATAATTTTCTATAATGACAAGAATCACTAAAGGCATTACAAGACATATCCTCTTCATCATAAAAGCTTTCTTGTCAGAAAATTAATTTGGTTAACTAGCAATCAGTGATATGAGGCTAGCGCAACTTCACTGTCAACCCAACAGAAGTTCAGTCAAGTCCTCACTTCTTAATTAAGATAGAACTCTTCGGGATGTCCACTGAGGCTTACAGAAGTGGGTGTATTCATCATTCGGGTGAACAGATAAATGGCATGATTGTCATTGTATGGCTACCAACCACAAGGACTATCAAGCCCTCACAGATGTGAACAACCTAAAGGGCATGATTCCCATTACATGGCTACCAAACTGAAATGACTGTAGAGATATTTGAACCTGCCCCAGCACTCCAAAAGTCTCCACTTGTGGGTTTAAATTATGTTCAAGGCTCACTTGAATTTTATTACAACCTCATGAAAAAGAAAAAAAAAAGCATCAAAAAATTTTGCAGTTACCAAGGCCTCATCCAAAAGAATGTTTCACGACAGCATTTGCCAAAAAAGTTTATTACAATAGTGATTAATGAAATAATTTTAGCCTTATTTCATGTTGAAAAGCCTACGATGGTTGAAGCCCGCATAAGAGTCTCCATAGTTCTCACTATCTCATAGGCACTTTCTACAGTCTGACTTTTCCAGTCCCTGACTTTGCAAATGATTTTCACTTCCAGCAAAACCAATTCAACTGTACTCTGCTTGGCCAACGAGTCTCATTTCAAGTGAAAGTTCAGTTTGCTGGATTCCAATTAAATTAAGAGCCAAACGATCACACCTCCCTCGTTCCTTTAAGAAAATCAAAGAACTCCAACCAATTCCCGGTGACACTTGACTGATCAAGCACAAAACAACGCATAATCATCAAAGCCAACTTCCTCATAACCTCCACTAGCCAAAAGTTCTAGCATCAACCAGGATTCCAATCAAGCCAAAATCCAAACTTTACTCGAGCAGGCACATCAAAAAGGCAAAAGGGGCTCTTACAATGTAAGAGAGGTCAATATCAGGGTCAATGTTGCCATCCTCGCCAGCGTCCCCGGCGCTGTAATAGCAAGCTTCTCCTTCCTCAAGCTCGGTATTGTTCTCATCCATCTCGCGCACGACTCCCCCCCCCCCTAAAACCACGACCCTGCCCCGCCTCTAAAAGCCAGCTAACCCCAAAACCCTAACCCTAATCCCCCCTCCCTGAAATCCAACATCACTCACGCCTCCTCCTCCGGGACGAAAACTCAAACCCCCCTCAGAGAAACCGCCGGGGCTCGCCGCCGGCGCCTCCGACGCCCCAAGCCGATCGCCCCCCACGCGAGACCCTCATTGAACGCCCGCCAGTAACCTCCAACAAAATAATTACTCGGGCCCGACGACACCACCCAAAAAAAAAAAAAAAAAAATGAGAACCACCACCGGTGAAATTATCGGACGGTAGCGGATTGGCCGGGGAATCCGCAGCGGCCGCCGCGGCGATCGGAGGGCCGGGACGGTGGCGCCGATCGGCGGCCAATCGGAATTTGAAAAGCGGTGTGCAAGAGCGAGCTCGCGATTGCGAGTGCGAAACCTGTTCGAATTTCTCTCTCTCTCTCTGGTTTTTCGACGGGGAACAAACAGCGGGGGAGGAGCTGTTGCGCCCCTATTTTTTTCCTTTTTCGGGCCCAAAATTATAATTAATTAATTACCTTTTCGTTTTCTTCCCCCTTAATATTCTTGCTTTTATTCCCTTTCGTTTTCCATATATATATATTTTTTTGCCCTTTCCTTTTGGAGCAGCGAAAAAGGGGAAAAATTCGATATATTTTTTTTAAAATCCGTTTTTTTTGCTGCTCTTTTTCGGGTTTTTTTATATTTTTCTCCGGAAAATGTATTTTCGCTCGCTCGCACGTGTGGGGGTGCTTGCTTCTGGGACGGTGGAGGTGGGGTTGGGGGCGGGACGTGGAGGATCGAAGACGGCGCGTGGGGAAGCGGCGCGTGGGTTGGCGAAGGAGGAGGAGGAAGGTGGAAGTTGGTAGTTTCGCTTGCGGAACGGCGGCGTTTCGGCGGGATTTTTGGCCTTACCGGTTTGCCGCTTTGGTCGCGAACAATATCGATTTTTTATTTGCCGTGCGTATTGCCGTTTAAATTAGTTTAAAAGAGATTTTCTGTATTTTATCGAAAATTAAAGCCACCAACTTTTTTTATCTAAAATAAATGTGATCTTTTTCGACATAATGATTGAGCCGTTGTATAACTCCAAGTCTTAAATGATACGAATTCACCGTTAAAACTTATAAATCTTGTTGCATCTTTAAAATGAATAAGATTCGATATCCTCGGAAAACGGATCTATGGAGATTTTTTTCCTAAGGTGATAGGATATTGCACTTGGGCACGGTGTCGGTTATTGGATTTATGTCATTTGTCGCTTGTTTTATTTAACTATGACATGGCTCAAAGTTTGTGAAGAATGGTTTTTTTTTTGTCAGATTGTGAATAATGATAAGAAAGCCGGAAATTATGGGGATAATTACCAAAAAAAAACTAAAACCGAGCCTGCTTGATAACTGATCAATTCTTGGCTAATTATGTTTTTTATTCCCAAAACAAACAAAAAATTGAAATCTATTTAATAACATCAGTTAATTATTCCGGTCCTAGGAAAATTTGAAATAGAATTAAGAAGTAGAAAAAATTACTTTCTCGTTCCTAGAAACGATTATAGAATCAAGCTTTTTCTTCTTTTTTTCCTCTTTTCTTTTCTTCTTCTTCAAAAGAAAAGAAAATCTCATAAAATTATTTAAAAATTAAAATAAATTCTACTTCATGAAAAAATTTAAGGTCATACCAAAGACAATTCTATTTTAGGAATAAAAATTTTGCATAGTTACCAAAACGTTTTCGAATGCTCAAAAACTCATCTAGGTAATAGAAACTAAGAAAAATATTTCTAAGTAAAAATTATTCCCAAGAATAGAATAATTACCAAACATATGAACGTCGGTCATCGTACATAACATAACTAGTGTTGATTTGGACTTTTTTTTGCAATTTTTTGAATTTTTAAATTGTTTTTTGCTTTCTTTTTTTCCCCATTGTGTGCCAACTTTAAAAAAATGCAAAAGTTGTCAACGTCAATGCTAAGCCAATGGCCAACATCTAATCAACAATTGCTTGTTGAAATTAGTCGAAATGACTAAAGGTGTGCAAAATGGACCACTCGAACTAAGAACTACCCAAACCAGATTGAACCAGCCAGTTAAGTACGACTCCCAATTCCTAAAAGTGGAAATGGTTATGAGCGGTTGAGTTCCTGGTTCCAATAAGGAACCCAAACTGATTACATACATATTTTTGTTATCTATTTAGAAAAATTAGTAAAATATGAACTAAATACTATCTAATTCCAAGTAGTGGGAAAAAAATGAACGTGTTGGAGATATAATTTGTGCAATTGATTTGATTAAAGATGCTTAAATCAATTTAAGGTTTATATTGATCTCATTAGTGATTCAAAATTATTTCGTATCTTTGTGTTTTCCTTTTATTGTTTACACTTTGTAATATAAATAAATGTAAAAAATACACATATCAAATCAATGTGAATAAAAAAAAAAATTCCAAGCTCATTTTCTCTTTCACTTTACGTTAAATTGATTCTATTGGACCCGAACCGATGACCCATAGAAATGACTTCATTGACAAAACATCAAAAAATTTATAACTAAATTAGTGAAAGTGACATCCATATAATAAATTTATAATTCTTTTTAGGTTTTAATAAACATAAAAATATTATTTTCCAAGACATGAAACAAGGTATAAATTTGAAATACTTGCAATGTGGGTATTAATGATGATACCTAATTTATATCTAAGTTTGATGACAAGCATATTTGTACCGTCTTTGCGCGTATGCCAATTAAGGAGGATGATTCTCTTCTTTAAAAGCATCAAAGAGATTGTTTTATTTAGAATTTCTACTGATTTTTTAAAAAAAAATTAACTACTAGACGACACTTGAAAAATGCTGAAATAAATTCAATGTGCTGGTAAACTAGTAAAACCATGTGCAACAAGCACAACGCAAATATGCAAGCTCTAAAGTAGGGAAAGATGGTAAATATTTTGTCAGTGTGATTCATCATGGTAAAACAAAATATCCTTGGGAAACATAAAATTTAATACGATCCATGCATAAATATTAATACAAAGAAAAAGGCATAAAAAAATAAAACATGAATAAGAGTTTTTGTTTGTAGATTTGATAGAAGCCAATCTTACAATATTGTTCAAAAAGCGTCTTCATAGTTAGAGGTAAGGATATGCCGAAGAGATGTATTTATATGCATTATAAGATAACTATTTAAGGCAATGAGATATTACTATATCGATTATAATAAATTAAGATCAATAAAAAATATACACAAATGGAGCAAGATGCATGCGCAATCCCCTTTTAAGAGATATGGGAGATCATGGAAGATATGGAGAATCTCCAAAATATGTCTCTAACATATCTCTAACATGTCTCTAACATGTCTCGCCAAATATAGGCAACATAAAAGAAGTTTGGAGACAAAATTCGAACAAAAACACTTGAGTGGATGTGTTTTAGTGAAATATACCAATCGATAGTAGAAAAAAGGTCCGGCGGACTACACAACAATTGACGTAATTGTTGTTGTGGAGTATATGCATTTGATTTTGATGTGGGTAGACTACACGACAATAGGCCGACGAATCTACCAATATGGCAAACTCATGTTTGAGTCTTATTATGCAAGCTTGTGCATATATCTCTTAAATTTTTTTGTGTGTTACTAAAAATTATAATATTGTCCATTAGGACATAAACACCTTAGACTTTTTTTTTTGGGTATCATAGCAAGTGTCCCAACTACAATCAATAATAATCACTGGCTTCATAGTAGGAGTAGAATAGCCAGAATTTTCTTTTCTTTTTCTCCCCTTTATGTGCTTATCTTTTGTTAATATTTAGATATGATCTAAATATAAATATGTTTGACATTTGATCATGCTTATAACAAATTAATCTTTTTCTATTTTTTTGTTACTTTTTAATTTCCATGTTTTATTTAGATTGGCTAGATAATTAAATTGAATTTCAATTTTCAACTTTGAAATATAGTTTCACCTACACTATTTGATAAAAAATTGGTAATTAATTGTGTTCATAAACTGCCAAAAAAGAAATTTCTTGTGATTGAAAATATGATACCATAAAGTAAAATTGACAACATTCTTTAGGCCAAATGATAACAAGATGCATGGTAAAATAATAGTATAATGGAACATTTGTATTGTGAAAACTGATGGGGGAGATGATAGAAATAAAGACACTTTTGTGAGTTAACCTTATAAAAAAAGAAACAATAAATTGAAGAGAGAGAGGTGATACTTGAGTAAGATAACAGGAAAAATGGAATATCTTAGCCAAAATGAAGTGGAAATAGCGCTATCCACCAATTTGAGACAATAAATTGAAGAGAGAGAGGGGGTGGTACTCGAGTAAGTTAACTGGAAAAATGGAATATCTTAGCCAAAATGAAAGTGGAAATAGTGCTATTTACCAATTTGAGAGAGAGAGGGTAATACAGTAAAATAACTGGAGAAATGGAAAATCTTAATCAAAATGAGGGTGAAAATAACGTCACCCACCAATTTAAGACTGATGATTAATTCTTGGTATTATAAACTTATCAGGAATTTTGTGCAGTATCATTTTCACTACTCTCACCAAAAGATTCACTCTTGGCAATACGATGTGATTTGCTATGTAGTTGGTACCATATGAAGCCAACTAAATTCGGAGTCCACCCTTCACAAGACTAAAATGCTTTATATTCAATTTTTCACGTAACAAAGGGTAAAGAGTAAATTAGATATCATTAATGAAAACTTTACATCCTGGAGCCTATTGTCTCACAAATCATCGAAATTCGTATCCCTATTTTTTTTATTAGGTTCCATCAACGTTGAGGTAAAAAAATGATCTTAATTTAATAGAATTATTTACCCTGTTTTAACTTATTTTATCATGAAATGAAAATTTAATGACTCATACTCAATTCGATTCATACCTGACTTAATACATATTATTGAACTACTTTCATATTTAATCAAATGTAAGAAAACCCATATTTAAACTAAGGTGAGAATGTGAAGAGAGCAACCCAAGATCGAGTGAGAACAAGAGAATTATAGAAGTGGTTGGATCTAATTATATTAAAATCCATATTGTGTTGGGTTTTGCCAAACCAATTTATGACTCATTTTATTAAGTACAATTAACCTATATAACAACTCAACTCATTATCTATAAATGTATGACTAGTTTTGACAGATTTAATCAACATCCATCTTCAATTCGGTGGGCACATAATGCGTTGGAATGATCTTGCAGACTCAAAGGGAAATTAGAATGTTAACAATTAAAGTATGTATACTAGGTAAAGCATTCAAATCCAGTTCATGCTGTACTTCGTATTGGGACTTGCCTCAATTTGCACGAACCCGTCAAACCCAAGGTCAATTTTACCTAGCTAAAGAAGAAAATTCAAAAGAAGACTAAAAAATTGTATTTAAAGTGGCTATTTTCTCGTATAAAATGCCAAATCCGGTAAATAATCAACTTGGGAAGTAGATGTTCTTTTACGTCAATGAAAATGGACTTATTTTTTTAAAGGTGGCAAAATTGTTCCTTGACCTATATTTTAATTCATACTTGCTAAGTTGAGTGAAATATGGGTTCCTTCGAATGTAAAATATCAGTCCAATAAACCAAAACCCAATTAATGATGGGTTCTAATGGATTTGCAGAGAACCCAACTTCAACCCATTTAATCAAAGGGCAATACCCTTTTGTGGCCATCCTAGTTCCCTAATGTCCATGTACAACCTTGTTTGGTTCAGCTTTGTTAAGGGGCTTTTCAGCCCCGAAAACCCATTGGCCAAATGCGAACCCGTTTGGTTCAACATTTGAGGACCCTATTGGCCAAATGCTGGCATTTGGAATGCTGAAAGCCCAATGCTAGTGGACCAACATTGGGCTTTCAGCATTTCAAGAATGCAAGTCAACATCTTTGACTTTTTTTTTTTTTTTTTTTAGAAATCATTAAGTGGAGCCGGCCACCGTTGCTGGGCGCGACCCAGGCGTCGCCGCCGGAGGTCGCCCAGGCGGCGGTGCCTGAGGTCAACCTTAAGCGACACCGTCGGCCAGATTTGGCCGCCGAACAAGAACACCGGTGGCCAAATCTGGCCGGCCATCTGTTTGTTTAAAAAAAAAATTAAAAAAATAAGAAAAGCTATTTGTAGATGCCAGTTTATCAAATGGTATTTACACCAAAGTCATTTCGGAAAACTCAATTTGCCAAATATTTTTGCTTTCACCAAATATCCATTGAGCTAAAGATACTTGAAGAAATGCAAATGCATTCCACAAGTACTCAGCTCCCACGCCCAAGTCACTAGGATCAGGTCCATTACTTGATGGCTAGGCAGGTCCATAGAGGTTGGGTCCAAGTGTCTCCAGATTGGACCCCATGCGTAGGTCCGTATGATGTCGGTCCTAAGATCTTAGCACTCGTGCCCATGTCAGGTCCTCAATGGCTTTACCTAGGGTACCTAGCTCTAGTCACCATGTCACTAGCACTCACTAGGGTCCATTAATCCTTGGTTGGCTACATCGAGGCCAAGCTCGGGTCCACAAGGACGAGGCCTAGGTTCGTCAAGTTATGGCCAAGATTTTGGTGGTTGTGCTTAAGTCTACAGAAGCTTGGCCCTAGACCTTGATGCCTGTGCTCGATTTGTTGGCAGTCATGCTCGACTCGCTAGCAGCCATACTCAAGTGTTTGGTTGCCTCACTCAAGCGCTAATGCCCGACTCAAGCAAACCCCAATTCATTAGTGTCTCAGGTCCATAGAGGACACTAGTCCCTTGAGGCCGAGGCCATGCCTCTTTGCTTATTATGCCCATGCTTGGGACCTCTGTGCCCAACTCCCATTGGCCTTACTTGAGTATCCGACTCTCACACCTAAGTCACTAGCGCTTGACTTGGTTCAATAGCTGGACCCAAGTCCCTCAAGGCTGGTCTCGGACTTTGATACCCATGCTTAGGTCCCTAGTGATCATGCCCCGATCACTAGCCCATAGCCAAGTCCATCATCCCCGGTCTCTAGTTCACAAATATGAGGCCTAGGTCCCTCAATGTCAACCCCAAACCATGGTATTTATGCTCAAGTCCACGGAGGTTGAGCTAGGGACCTTGGTAGCAAGTCCTGAGTCCTCAAGGATGCTTCTAAAATCTTTGTTTTTTTATAAAATACTTTTGCATGCATTAATAATTGAACTGTGGTTGTCAACGAGAACAAATAATTAGGGGTGTTAATGGGTCGGGTCGAGTCGGGTTTTGATGTTACCCGACCCGACCCGACCCCAATTGTAAAGGGTCATACTTTGGCCCGACAGGAACGCATTAGCCCCTAACAAAAAAATCGGATCGGGTCGGGTTGGATCGGGTCAGGTCGGATCGGGTCAGAGCGTGACCCTTTACAAGTTTGGTTTCAATTTTCTGTTTAACTCAAAAACTCTCGAACATTATGCTCTTTATTAAACAATTCAACCATTTGGTTGCACTTGCCAAACAAAAGCATAATTATCCGGTTGAATCTCTAACCAAAAGTTAATGAACATCTACATTCGAATTCTCCAAAAAGAAGAAAATAAGCAATCTAAAATACATGGAATTAGAAAA
This sequence comes from Corymbia calophylla, assembly GCA_014182845.1. NCBI lineage: Eukaryota > Viridiplantae > Streptophyta > Magnoliopsida > Myrtales > Myrtaceae > Corymbia > Corymbia calophylla. The sequence goes on along the minus strand of CM024700.1, from coordinate 34,221,726 downwards.
TAAATCTTTAAAAAAAAAGTTCAGCCCGACCCCAAAATACCTTAAATTTAGGGTCGGGTCGAGTCGGGTTGGGTCGGCGTGAGTCTTTTTTGACACCCCTACAAATAACAATGTGGCTCCTTGACCTATGTATGCTTTTTAGCGAAATGGTGTAAATTATATATTTTATTATAAGAAATTGATTTTTCACCCAAGAATGTAAAATGGGCCAGTTACTAGAGAATCGAGAATCAAATAAAAACAATCGATTCCTAGTTATAAAGCCTCTTTGTTTTTTGCCATCAGTGCAGTGCTTACCCACATTTCTACAATGCTCACATGCCACACAACGTCCTTACTCACGACTTGACCCAACTTGACCACCTAAGCTCCCTCACCGACTCGACTAGTCGGTTCATGGAGTCACCCACCCTTCAAATGCAATGAACTCAAGTAGAAAAATGGGCAAGAATCAGGGTCAGGGTTGGGTTGTTAAACCATATTGCATAGCAAAATAGGTCAAACACAGTTAAACGGATCAATCTGGATCGGATATTTTCGATCATGCCCCAACCCCGACAGACCTAATATCCAGGGGAAAGCAACCGACTGGAGCCCAAGAAAAAACGAAAGCCATCAATGATCAAATCCAACACCAATCACACTCGGGTCAAAACATAAAACCAGATGAAAGGAAAGGAGGAAGGAAGGAAGGAAACCGTCATACGGAAATAACTACATGAAACTCGTGGCCTTCTCTCGCCTTACCATTTGCTCCCCGGCATTGCGGTTTCCGACTTTCCCCTCTCCTTTCTCCACTGTCTCCGAAAAGCACATCCGCACGTGCGGCGGACAAAGAGGAAAGGGGACCCCACCTCAAAACAGAACAAAACACACTCACCTCTCTCTCTCTCTCTCTCTATCTTTTTCTCTCTCCTCTCTCTGTTTTTTTTTTTTTACAGTTTCACCAATCGCAGGACGCACTCACACGCACGCCCCACAAGCGCACACGATCCCCCCGGCAAGTTTTCATATTTATATATTTTCTTTCTTTTTTTAATTATTATTATTCCCCTCCTTTCTCTCGAGGGAAAAACAAGAAAAAGCTTAGGGTTAAATTACTGCTTATGACCCAACAACAACAGCAAGAAGAAGCAAATTATTCAATCATCATCCTCCCAAAAAAAGAAAAAAAGAAAAATTCGTCCCTTTTTATTTTTTTTTTCATTTTAGGGCTCGAAAAATTCAGATTCGATCGTATCGCAGCTGTGTCTTCTCTCTCTCTCGATCTTCACGTCTTCCTTCTTCCTCCATCCCTCTCTCTCGCTCTCTCTGTCTCTCTCTCTCTCTGTGTCGCTCGTCCAATCCCTTTAGAAGTTTTTCCATAAATTCACGAGGTGATTCTCCAGTCCCCCCTGCCCCGCTCTCGCATTCTCGCGGATTCGATTCTTCTTCTTCTCCTCCATCTTCGCGAGCGGATGAGGACCCTCTATTGCTCGTGATTCTGCCGCGGGTGAGTGAGTTTTTTTTTTTTTTTGGTTTTTTTTTACTGATTCCGTCTCTCGAGCTCGCGCATGCGGGTTGCTGTTGTGGGGGATGCGCTGGGTGGGGAGAGATTGGCGCCTTTCGCTCGTTTCGCGATTGACTGTGCCCAATGTTTCTTAAAGATGGGTTTTTTCCTTCTGGGTATGGGGAAAAGAATGCTGGGTATGTTTCGTTTCCGGGGTTGAATTTGGAGCTGAAGTGGTTTTGGGTAATCGTGGAATTGGGCTCTGGATTTTTTTTTTTTCGGTAGTGCAGTTCTCGGGGGCCTTTTGAGCTTTTTTGATTCTCGTCTTGCCGTGAATAGGAGGAGGTGGAGGGTGATATGAGGCGCGGAGTCTTGCTGCGCGGAGGGTACTAATCGGATTATCTGTTGGGGCGATTTTGGGAGGTCGATTTGGGTCCGGACATGGACACCGCGAGGGAATCCGGCGTGGTTCTGATTCCGATGAGGTTCGTGTGGCCTTTCGGTGGTACATCCGTGTTTCTGTGCGGCTCCTTTAACAGGCAAGGGTCGAAATCTTTGATTTTTGAATCCGAAGGAGAGAATTTCTTCGAGTAGCTTGATGGTGTCGTATTTCTCTGCTGCTAAATTTGATGTATTGGTTGTCTGTTTCTATTTTTGTTTATTATGTGAAGATGGACTGAGTTGATGCCGATGAGTCCAGTTGAGGGTTGTCCCACAGTGTTTCAGGCTATTTGCAGCATACCTCCTGGATACCACCAGGTCAGATTGCTATACTATGCTTGCTTCTCCTCGTTGTTATCTGGAATGTGTGTTTATATTCTGTATGTTGTACCTTCATGGGACAAACAGAAGAAGTTGCGCATTTTTTTCACATCCCTGTGAATGCATATATGCTCTGAATTTTCTGCACCATATGTTTGAAGATTAGAGTAGAGCTAAAGTACTGTAGTGAAGTTTGATAGTTGGAACTGTGTTAGGCTCTCAACATGTGACCTTGATCAGTTGTCATGTAATGACAATCATTGGAGGTTTTATGCCTATAGGAAGTGTTAGATTCATGAGATTTAGATTTTCTGGAGGAAAACACCTGAAAGATCGATGATTACTTCCTCTTGCACATGTCCTTTGAGCTCGCAAATCTTTTGTTTGCAGCAGATTTAGATATTCTGAATGGGGGTGTCGAGGTGTAAATTGTGAGGGAAATAAGGTTGATTTAGGAACTTCTCTCCACTAGTACTAGCAATAAGTCCCTGGTGTTTGATAAGTGGATTTCCTTTCTTTGCTCATTATTGGAAGCATTTTTCAATTATGCTGGTGTCATGTGACTGATGATAAGATAATCAAGTGTGCGACGCCTATGGATGTATTTATTTAAATTTAACATGTGGTGCATGCAGGAATTGCTGCATCAGTATAGTTCGTTTCTCTATGGTTCAAAGATGCGATTCAGCAGACTAAACATATCACATATCTTTGGTGCAGTATAAATTTTGTGTTGATGGAGAATGGAGACATGATGAGCACCAGCCTTATGCAACTAATGAATTCGGGATAGTGAATACCATCTATTTGACAGCGGAGGCTAATTATATTCCAGGGACCAGCCCAGATACTCCCCCAGTTTCAAACATGGAAGTTGATGAGCAGGCACGGCGTATGGTGAGAGCTTGCGAACAACAGCAACTGTTGTTCCTCCTGGCTTCTGTTTTATGTGATTTGATTGAAGTTAACTGGCTGTAGGGGCACTTCTTGTTTCTGGGGGAAACTCTATAGAGAATTTTCCATAGAGCTAGGCGCTATCTGATGATTAAAATTGAGTGTGTGCATTGCACTTTGTGTTTATTTATTTTTCAGTTGGTATGTGCATTATGTCTTTCAAATATCCCTTGAGAATTTCATAAGTATTTGCCACTACTGGTTCTCTCTCTGTGAAACTCAATCTTTTAATTCTGAAAGGCTACTCCAATTTTCCTTTTGCTTGTTTTTACATCTGCCTACAGGGTTTTTTCTAAAATAGCTGGTCTACTAGTAGACTAATTAGCCTTGTGATTAAAGAAAACTCAGGTCCGCGTAACGGATGGCACAGTAATTGAGCCTGGACCAAGGATCTCGGATGCTGACTTAGTGGTTTCTCGTCATCGCGTTTCTGCATTCTTGACTAACCACACTGCATATGAGTTACTTCCGGAGTCAGGCAAGGTTTGGACGCTTGATCTCTGGCTAAATGCTACTTCAATTGCTGTTTGAGCTTTCTTAGTCAGACTTTCTCCAAATATATACATGCATGACAGGTCGTTGCCTTGGACATTGATTTACCCGTGAAGCAAGCATTTCATATTTTATACGAACAGGTATTCTTTTCCATGTTAATTTTCTTCTTCATTTTTTCGGATGTTGTTCTAGTTAGACTTTATATATCTTGGTCTAGTTGACTAAGGGTATGCAAATGTTGTCTGTGAGGATCCCACTAGGATTGTCCTCACCTGAGTTGGTAGAGTTTGGATAGGAACAAAGCATCCTATACAGACAGTCAAGCATTTTTATAATGATTGTTGCTCTCGCAGCATTCTGAAAGTGCTCTTTTTGGGTGATGTTTTGAGGGATCAAAGAGCCATTGTATTTGTGCTTTTCAGACAACTTTTGTTCAGATTTTTCATGACAACATCTATAGCTTAGACTTTTTATGATCATTTGTCGAAGGGATCCTGTAGATCATGTTTATCTTTCTCTCGGTGATGAAGAATCTGGAATTACCTTGTTTTCGCTTAACGTCTGCAGGGGATCCCTACAGCTCCTCTCTGGGACTTCCGCCAGGGACAATTTATTGGAGTTTTAAGCGCGATGGATTTTATTTTGATTTTAAGAGAGGTAAGCACCAAATCAAACTTGCATATTTTTCTCTAAGCACATTTGTTTTTTAGCATTCTTCTTCCACCTCCAAATGTTCCAATCAAACATTATGCAGATTTATATGTCCTGAGAACTGGCTTAAGATTTTTCTTGTATCATCTGAGCAAGCCATGTGACATTATAAATGTTTTAATCATTAAGAGGATTCTGTAAATCTTTTTTCCACCATCAACTTTTTAGGATGGTCACGAGTTTCAGATATTAGATGGGCATTGAAAGTTGGTATCCCCTGTTGAATGTTAGTCAAACTTTCTTCCTTTTGATTAAGTTTTGCCTCAATTTTTATAGTTTCCATAAGATTGTCCTGCTTTTTCAGCTTGGGAATCATGGATCAAATCTGACAGAGGAGGAGCTTGAAACTCACACAATAGCTGCATGGAAGGAGAACAAAGCATATTTAAACAGACAAGTTGATGAGCATGGAAGAACATTTTCGAGGCCTCTTGTCCATGTGAGTCATTGAACATCTCGGATCATCAGTCTTGGTCTGGACTATTGTTCTTTGTAATTTGATCATGTTCTTCCTACGTGCTTGTCTTTTAAATCAAGTTGGTTGGAGATAAATCGCTTTTATATAATATAATGTTTCACGGAGCCTTTCCAAAGCCCCCCTTTGAGAAAGGACCTGTCTTATATGGGGAAGTTAGACGAAATAATGTGTATTTACATGTGAAACCTACTAGCAGGCCATCTTGAAAGTTAGCCTGAACACTTGAAAAAAATAGTGGCTGGAGTATTGCTTCCTACCAAAATAAGGTTGATGTGAACTGCATGTGATACTTACTAGCAGTCCATCTTTGTAGTTTGCCTGAACTCTTCCAGAAATAGTGGCCGGTGTATGATATCCTTGTCAGTTTTTCTTTTGCAACATGTTAGGCAGACAAAGATGGTACTGTCTGATGGCTGGCAGACTAGTGTATTTATGGTTGAACATGATGTTCATGAACTACCTTGTCTCTTGCTTATGAGTGCATGTGTCATATTGGCTTGTCGAGTGAGTTTGACCAACAGGCAACATAAATTCAAGCCTTGTGTCTCAGACATCTTTACCAACATTTTTGTTGTGTTTTCTTGTTTGATAGAATTATTCTTTTTTATTTGGTTATTTGTGTAGGCTGGGCCATTCGATACCTTGAAAGACGTCACTTTAAAAATATTGCAAAATGATGTGGCCTCAGTTCCAGTTATTCATTCTTCTTCAGAAGATGGTTCATTTCCGCAGCTACTGCACATGGCCTCTCTTTCTGGGATACTAAGATGTAAGCTGCATCTTTTAGTGAGTATAGCAGTAAAAATTCCATTTGTTTGCTGATGGAAATGTTAGTTTCTTTGAACAGGTCTTTGCCGTTATTTCAGACACTGTTCCAGTTCATTGCCTGTGCTTCAATTGCCAATATATGCAATTCCAAACTGCACTCGGATTCCAGAAATTGGCGAAACTAATCGACGGCCTTTAGCTATGTTGAGACCTAGTGATTCGCTTAGCTCGGCGCTCAATTTGTTAATTCAAGGTATTACCTTACTTTTAAATAGGTTTAACTGCTTTGAATATGATTGTTTCAGTTTCAAAAGTATGTGATTTCTACTGCCAGTTAAGTAAGGATGCATACTTTTCTGCATTCTCATGACAAAAAAAGTTTTGCTATGATATATGCTTCTCGAAACTTTTATTCTACTTAATCGTCCAAAGCTGTTGCTAAGAGGTAGACTTTGTCCATTCATCTGTGGAAAGGTACTTGGAGGAGGAAAAGCCAGCCTATGATAAAATGCAAAAAGGTTCAAAGTACTTTAAGTCATGCTTGTTGTATTTTGTTTGTTATTAACTTTTTGAAAGCAGAAACTACTGTTCGAGCCTTGGAAAAGTGTTTTGCATCTGTAATTTCTCTGTAATTTCTTGTTTTGATTGCTGATGTAATGTGGATGTTCTTGAGGCAAAATATTAATCAGGTGCTTTTAGATTTTGGTTTGGTCCTTATGCTATGTAACTGTATGCTTTGACAGCGCAAGTTAGTTCAATTCCGATAGTGGATGACAATGACTCTTTGTTGGACATTTACTCCCGGAGGTATGTCATTTCTTTCCACCAGAAGTACATGAATTCCTTCTATACAGAGAAATGACATTAGCATTTCCTGGAATCAATTTCCTCTATTTGCTTTTATGTTAAACATTTTGCTTTGACTTTGGCAGTGATATTACTGCTCTGGCAAAGGACAAAGCTTATACTCACATTAATCTCAACGAAATGACCATACACCAGGTATTTCTTTAGTTGGTCTTCTATTTAGCTCTCATAAGTACCTAACCTGTCAATTTTTCAGCAAAGAATAAATTGGTCCTGTGTATGCTTGGAGTTGGCATATTTTCGATGATATTAACGGAAAGAAACTTGTTCCAATTAAATGGCAATCATTTTCTGTCCAGAAGGAAAACGGATTATCATTTAAGTTTTTCTTTTCCTTATGCGAGCCCTGGCTTTGAATAGTTTCATCGTCTTCTATGGTTATTTTCCTTGTGTGGGCCCTGGCTTTGGGTAGTTAGGCCATCTTCTAAGATTATTTTCGGAATGTTACGCATTGCTTAAGGTGGCAATGCCTGTTGGAGTACTAATTGCTGCTTGATTTGTGCTTTTTTTTTTTTTTTTTTTTGCAATAGACAGACAATCACTTCATTCAGTTCTTCTGGTCTGTTTTTTTTTTTTTTTTTTGAAAAATTTTTCTTCAAAGGAAAGAGTATCTGATGAAGGATTTTTTTTTTGTACCATGGTAGGAAGTGTTGAATTTGCACACAAATGATGGTTATATCCCCACTTTAATGATGATTTCTGTTCTCTGTTCCATTTTTTGATCATGCTTGAAGAGTTTGTACTGGGGACAAAGTGAGCCATGTTAAACCCCCTGCATACTCTCTTTTTATTCATAAATCAAACTTCTTATAGCTCTGGGGTTAGCATTTTAATGGAACGTGTAGGAACTAGGTTGTTGCAGCTGATTTCTTGAGCTGAATATATTCAGTAGATATCTATAGGTGGGATTCGGTATGACAGCTACCATTGAAATGTGAAGCACCATAGGATGTGTGACTACATGAATCTATTTCGGGTTTGCAGCACAACTTGAGTGCTCTGTTTGCCATGTTGAGCGGGGGTACATGTGAAAGTTCTGTTATTGGATTGTGAAGTTCTCTTATCAATGCATTTAGGAAGTTCTCTTTTGAATCTGTCCAAACTTGAAAACTTTGTTTCAAAATATTCATCTGCAGTGAGTTGCTTCTTTTTTATTATTAGGCATTGCAGCTGGGACAAGATTCCTATACTCCTTATGATCTCAGAAGCCAACGATGTCAAATGTGTCTGCCATCTGATTCGCTGCACAAAGTGATGGAGAGATTGTCAAACCCAGGTATGTGTGTTTTATCGGTCATAACATGTATTGTCCTTGCTCTCACTGTTGTAAACATGGTTGAGAAGTGAGTTTGGGGTCTATTGAGCTGCTCGTTGCTTTACTAAACATGCATCAATTTGTCAACACATGTTAGTGCACAAACACATTTGACATGTCATGCTCAAGTCTTCCTAATATAAGAAGACTAATCTTAGCTTGTGCATGCGACATGATTGGAAATGCTTTTTTGGTTGAATTTTTCAATGAAGGAAATATATGTCGCATCTTCTGGAAAACTCATCTTGAGTGTCTATTGTTTTGGTCTGCTTGGGTTCTGCATTGAGTTGGAACATGCCCATAGTTACCATGTTGTGGTTGTTCTCGGTTGGCATAGCCAGATACGCTGTTCTTGTTTTTTCATGCCTGTGTTACAGAGAAGGGAAAATTTGGCTTCCAAATCGATCAGTATGTTTGCCAGATTGGTTATAGGTTGTGCCCTGAGATGTTCTGCTTCGTCTTTTCTTCTCTACTCTAATTTTTGTCCTAAGAAAACCTTGGGCTGCTTTCTTGGACAATTACATATTTACATGGAAGGGTGTAAGAATGACACGGAAGCATGTAATTTTCATGGCTGACACTACAGTGAGATCTAAATAAGAACCCTGCATTGTGCTAAAAGGGAGATGGCTATTACTTCAGGTATCAGACGACTCGTCATTGTTGAGGCTGGCAGCAAGTGCGTGAAAGGTATTGTTACACTCGGTGATGTTTTCAGGTTTTTACTTGGTTTTTGAAAGGCGACAAGTGGAATCATCCAGCAAGGGATTTGTTCCAACCATTCAGAGTTCACAATGTCTAGACTTCAACGGCTGGCCATTCTTCACGAGAAACTTACCACGGCTGACTCGATCAAAAAACTCTTCTTCAATCCTTAAAACTGGATCAGCCTCTTGCTAGCTGGCATTTTCAAAATTATTTCAGTCCTTAACAGAAGGCCTTCAGAAAATTTGGAGAATTCATCTGGCTCTGTCTCCGTCTCCCTCTCTCTCTCTCTCTCTCTCTCTCTCTCTCTCTCTCTCTCTCTCTCAAGATTTGTGTTAATTCCACCCTCCCATGGTGTTTTCTGTCTCCAATGTGCTGATTATTTATGTGGTTGTATATGTTTTGGGAGCATTGGAGCATGTAATAGTCAGGAAAGAGAAGGGAAAAAATGCAAAGCAAATCATATGGAGAGGGACATTGAATTATTAGTCATTGTGTATTTGTGCATACTTTTGATGTCTGTGGGTTCCAGGTTTGTGAATATTATTGTCGCGGTTGAATATGCCAAAGAAACTATTCAACACATGAACTGAAGATGCATATATGCATATTTGAGTCAATATCTGCGCCTGCGTTTCGCGTCGGGGAACCAACCTCCAGTCTGTGATGTGTGACATACATTTGTCATACAATCGTTTCTAGTATGCTTAGCCCATATCACGTTGGATCAAGTAGTTGTAGTCTTGGAAATGCGGGATGTGGCGAGATCAGGGCAATCCAAGAGGACCTGGAGCCTCTGGATTTGCTGACGACACCGAAGATGATGATGGCCCGCCGTTTGAATGATGGCTACTAGACAACCGTAGGTGATTTTTTTCCCAGTTTGGTAGAACTGGCAATAAAGAGTTTGGGCGGCCAAAAGCTTCGATTGACAAAACCAAAGAGAAATTTCCATTGAGAGTGGGGATGATGGTTTTTCGCATGTTTCATGAACATGTACCATGGTCCACAAGAATTAAATGCACAGCATCAACGTGAAAAGAAAACTTACGTCTTCATGGGTCGTTCCGGTTCAACGTATGTCGTACTTTTAAAAGCTTGTGTGAGCGCCTTTGGCCGCTCTTTGTGCCGATCTGACTGAGCCAGTTCCCACTTCATGTAACGGCAGATGAAGAGCAGTTGTGACTCTACCATCCGAATCAGCCATACGATTTTGATCGAAGCTCAGCAAGAAGGGCGACCCCAACGTTTCTTCTGAAGTGGTCCTTGTTCAGTTTGTTCGAAGCAAACGGTAGGTGGTTGCATCGCACGAGCCTCAACTTGCGCGCTGTGAACAACTTAGTGTCTTGTGATCACGTCGATATGCCCAGGGACGGATTGGATCTTACGCATTATCCACTGTGCAAACGGCATGTCGGGGACCATGAAGAACACTTGGATGCTCGGACTATGTGGCGTGGTAAGGGGGTTGCGCTAGGAACCTTGTCCCCACATGACCCGATCAATTCAATTAGGGGGTCGTGCTAGTTTCCCCGTGCGAGACGAGACTTCACACCAAATCTACACTCTGATGCTGCTTCTGCATTTAGCATTATCATGCTAAGCCCATGCAAACATCCATTTCACAAGAACAAGGTCTCCGCCAAAAGGCTTCTAGGTCGCCCATGAATAATCATCAAGCTTTTTTTAAAAAAAAATTTCCCTTTCGTAAACTCGAAAGGGAATTAATGACGATAGACCCCTTTGTTCTAGCCCATACAATGTTTTCTTCGGTGGCCAGAGGAAATGCACATCCGTCCGCATCTTATGTCTGAGAGTAGAACTCCTTCAAAGGACGTCGAACTTGGAGTTAAAAAAGAAACAGAATGTTTTCATAACTTCGATGTCTTGGACACAACGATCTGATTGTAACCCAAAACACAAAGATTGCGCATCCGGGTCTCAGACACCTAAAATATTTACAAGGCAAGTAAAAGTTCATTTGTCATTGCCACTGCAATCATGTTAAAAATAGAGCTTATGAATGCTTTAGAACCGTCCTCTCTCAAACTCATGACAAAAGGAGCAGATTCTAGTCTCGAAATCTACATCAAATAACAGCGGAGAGCGGCAAATAGCCACAATTAGTGAAGAGGCCCTTTTCCAAGATCTCATCAATATACCTAAAGAGCAGTAATGACTTCGGCCAGGTTATGGTGGGAAAAGCCCAGAGAGCACAAGTACGTGAACTTGGGCAAGAGGGTCCTCCCAGGACTGGCCACAATCAGCTGAGGAAGTGTCCCTAATGATCTTTGAGATCTAGGATCGATCGAAGCCATTGTTCTTGAAGAAGTGAATGACGAAGGCGGGTCTCGCAGTCGCAAAGATGGCACCGCTGGACACAAACAATGCCAATTCGGGATCCAACAACCCACATGGATTCACAGGGTAAGAGGGTTGATTCGAGGCGATGGTGATGGAGATTAATCCGAGCATTGGAGGTGAAAACAGTAGGGCAGTGAAGCAGGGTTTGCCAGAGCAAACTCACAATCCATCTTTGCTTTGCAACCACAATTCAGAACATCAATGCACATTATAGTCAGAATAGTTGTAACAAAGAACAAAAATTTTAACCTGTCACACTCTGAAATGAGCTCTGCATCAGAAGATTCAGGCTTCCAAGCCTTTGGAGCTGTGGTTTCCTTGTTATTTTTTGGCACTTTCCTCAAGCTTCTTAATTTGGAAAAAGTTTGCACAAATAAAGAATGAACCTGCATACATGAACAACTTAACTTCTTGATCTTATTAAGCCTAAAATCAGGGGATCATATAGGCCTCGCTTTCAGATAAACATTAGACCTCAAAGCAAGGCATACAGGAAAACTATGAATAAAGAACCAACTTAAGGGAAGACTACAAAACAATGGACATTGTCTCATGATTGCACAAGAAAAATGGTAGGCGGCTGTTCTCCATCGATACACAATACAGTTCGAAAGAATCAACACCCAAAATTCGAGCCACAAATGAAGAATATGACAACCTTAAACTAAAGAGGGACAGACGAATTATTTGGTACCCCGTGCCATTTCATGGAACCAGTGCCCCCGTCGCCATATGCTTCTCCTCCCGATATATATCCAGCAATTCTGGAGCTTCCCCTACATGAGGGATCAAAAACTTCTCCAGGAAATCTTCTTCATAAATCGTCAACAGGGTAGTCAAGCCAATCTTCGTCTTCATCAAACCCTGCGACGCCAGATGTTTAAAAACCAAACATCGAGGACGAATCCGTTTCTCTAAGCTCAGCGACATCAACCTAGGATGTCGCAGAAGAAATGAAGATTCAAACCCCATTTCCTTGACAAAGAATCCCATCACTGCCGTTATTTTTTCCTCTGACAATGTCATGCACCAAGGACTCTTCACAAAAGCACTCATGGCATCGTCTCTAGACCAACCCCACTTGCTATAAGCATCCAATTTCCTCTCCCACGTCGATTCGCTCATCCCCATGACTGCCAACATAGCCACGGCGAACTTCGCCGCAGAAGGATCATCGAAGCCCATCCCCTTGGTTTTCTCCATAATTTCCTCAAGGCGATTGCATGACGTTATCATCGTCCTAGACTGACACTTAACTAACCACACAATGCTTGATTCACGCACTCCGTTATCTCTCAAAATCTTGACGACAGGATCAATTGTAGCCTCGAAACCTTGTAACAATATTCTAGGACTGCGTCTAATTGCTGTAACCGCGCTCTTATCGCACCGGAGAAAGTCCCGAAGCATACCGAAATTGGGAATGAGGTGCTTCTCTAAGCTCCTACTCAATAAGTAGGGAGCAGAAGTGATCATTTGCGCCAGGTAAGAGCCGGAAAAGCCGACAGAGCTCAGATACTTCAATTTGGGCAAAAGGGTCCTCTCAGGACTCGCCAAAATCAGCCGGGGCCACTTCCTAATGATACCCGAGATCTGGGATTGAGAGAAACCATGGTTCTTGAAGACGTTAACGACCGCGTCGGGTCTCGCCGAGGTTTCGAAGGCGACGCGGTTGGAAACGAACAGCGCCGATTCCGGGGACAACCCACATGAATTCACGAGATAGGAGACCGCGAAAGAGGGTCGATTCGAGGTGGCGGCGGCGGTGGAGATTGATCTGAGGGTGGTGGTGGGCAAGAACGGCGGGCGGCGGAGTAGGGTTTTAGAGAGCGAACTGAACATGGGACTTGGGACTGAGACAATGGCGAGTACAATCACCAACCCAAGATCACGTTCGATTGGACTGACCTCTCTTCTTCTTCTTCTTCCTTCTTTCTCTCGTAGAGAGAACTTCTGGTGACGAACGATCAAACGACTCCAGAGCTTCCTGAAAACAGAGAGGGAAAACGAAGAAGAATAAAATTACACTGACCATGGAAATTTCCACCTCTGCTGAGGAAATTTACAATCCACATAAGTATAATTAACAACAAATAAGCAAATTCTTTAAGAAAATTTTTGGATATATAAAAAGTTACGGGCCGAAATATGATGTACACAAATGAAAAGATGACATTTGCAAATCCAAAAGCTAAACTCATGAATTTGCGATTTCAAAGTCATTACGTAGATTTAGAGTACTTATCATGTACCTTGACGAAGAAAGTTTGTTATTGCACCATCTCTCTTGTTAGTATAATTAATCACTATCTTAAAAACACTCGCCGACAAAGTCATCATATAAAACTCCATTTAGTATTTTTAATTAAAGTCCACATTCATAGCATCTCAATAACACATTGTAATTGTGATGTTTTTCAAAGCTATGGACACGAAGCAATTAAATTTCAGATTTTCTGAAAATCAAAAAAAAAAATCAAGATAGAATAAAAGTAAATTTCACATTAAATCTTAGATCATTAGGGGCGAGAAAGGATTAGCAACATTGGGATTTTTGTATGATCTGTCATGAAGCGCATATCTTTCTTTAGTAGCTTTTTTCTCAAATAGATTTCTCATTATCATTGAGCCTGATGATGCATATAGTTCCAACTCATTCTCATAGACCAATTTGACATCACTTTCTTAAGAATCTTACTATAGAAGAAAAACATCATCAAAGGATCTCCGATGTTTCCCTATCGAGTTTGTCTGCCAATTCGAATCCACGGTTTCCTTGGAGTTCCATGGATAGGAAGGAATCCCTAGGATGCAACCCTAATGGGCTACAGCTTTTAATTTCTAGGTGTAGTCTTGGCTATCCTTTAACCACCTTGTCAATTGGCACATGTCCATATGCTCTGAATATGTTGATGGATGCAGGTAGTGTCGATACATGATAGTAATGTGAAAGATGCACCCGTTGCTTCCATATAGATAGCTTTAGTATAAACTCAATGGAAATCATACAAGTCCTCCACTTGTGGCGGTCCTCTTTATTTTTCTGAGCTATGTGGAAACGACATTTTTTTTTTTTTTGGGTAAGGTAAGTGTATATAAAATCAACCAAAATCTAGTACATCAAGGGGGACTCGGTACTAGCGGCCACTCAGCTGGACAACATGTCGCTGGAGTGGACGGGTACCGCGAACCACAACATAAACAGTACAACCAAACTAGAGCTACAAGGGGCCAAATGATCACAACCTGCTATCCTAAGCTATAGGCAGTTCCAAAGCAAAGATGCTAGGGTCTATCCCCCAACTGCGCTGTAGCCTTCTATTCCTAGGACTATCTTCCACCGAGGAGAAGGAAAAGGCTTTATCTTTAACTACCTTGAAGAGATGTAGCTTCAAGGCAGGAACAAAAAGGTTGAGGCCTTGGAAAAGGATCTCGTTCCTAGTCTTCCAGATTAGTTGGCACAGAGATCCAAATGAGAACCGAGTTATTTCCCGATAGAACCCTTTGCCGGACAGAAACTTTATAGCCCATTGAAGATTGTCGGACCAGGTGGAGTTACGCCAAGGTAGGTTACATTTGGCTGCCCAAAATATAGCCAGAGATTTGGATACAGAGCAGTCAAAAAATAAGTGATTGATTGAGTCTGGTCTAGAATTACAGAAGGGGCACATCGAGCTCGGAATTCTGCCATACGCCATGAGAAATGCTTGAGTTGGGAGACGATTCTTTGTAATGAGCCATAGGAGGAATTGATGTCTAGGAGCGAAAGCCTTGTCCCAAACAAAGGAAGACCAATGTACCGGGTTGTGTTTCCGCTGGGTAACATTCCAAGCCGAAGCCATGGAAAATTTGCCCGAGGGGTCATCAATCCAAGTAAGAGTGTATTGACACGATGGAGAGCCGGGGAACCGATATTTGCCATAATGCCGGTTCCGGATAAGCCGGAGCCCGTCGGGGAAAACAGATCCTTCACTTTTGCTTGTCTATGAAGGTCCGGCGAGAAATGTAGGTGTCTGAAAATATCAAGTTGAGAGGGCCGGAGTCTAGCCAAGGATCAAACCAAAGTGAGGTCGATTCACCATCTCCTATTTGCCACTTGAAATGGGATTGGAATTCTGTCCTCAATGAAAGAATCTTACGCCAGGCCCAAGAGTAAAAGGATGGGGCATGGGCGATCCAAAAGTTCTTTCTTTTGAGATAAGTGGCGTGAATCCATTTGCACCATAGCGATTCTTTATCGATGAAGAGAAGCCAGATGTGCTTAGCCATGGCTGCTTTATTGCTATCTCTAATTCTTCTCAGACCAAGGCCACCTTCCGAGGTGGGGAGGCAAATATCGACCCAAGACACCTTTGCACCCCCCGACCCCATGGAGGGGCCTTTCCAAAGAAATTGTCTGCAAATTTGCTCAATCTTGTCTACCACAGAAGAAGGGAGCCAAAATATGGAAGCCCAATAGGCTTGAATGGCATGTAGAACCGACTTAATCAGTTGGAGGCGTCCCGCAAATGAGAGAAACCGATGTGTCCAAGATTGTACTTGAGAAGTGAGGTGGCAAATTAGAGCATTGCAATCCACTTTATTCAGCCGGGATGTTATAATTGGCACACCCAGGTAGCGAACCGGAAACGAACCCAGAGAAAAGCCAAAAATTTGCAATATTTGATCCTTTATTGACTCAGAGCCACCCGATAAAAAGATCTCACTCTTGTTCGAATTTGGAATCAATCCACTCCAATTGGAGAATAAAGTGAGCCCGTCTTTGATGCAGTTGATAGAGGGGATGCTTGCTTTACTGAAGATGAAGACATCATCCGCAAAAAATAGATGGGAGAGTCGCGTGGCCTTACACCGCCAGTGGTGTCGGTAGTTCGGATGCCGAGTCTGAGAATCTATGATCCCAGAAAAAACCTCCATGACCAAGGTAAATAAGTATGGGGACATGGGGTCGCCTTGTCTTAATCCTCGGCCGCTAGGAAAGAAGCCATGAAGTTCGCCATTTATAGAAACGGAAAATTTAGGGGTACGAACACACACCATAATGAGATTGGTGAGATGGTTGGGAAAGCCAAACGCTAGGAGAGTTTGTTCAAGGAAGTCCCAATCAAGGGTATCATAGGCTTTCCTGAAGTCAACCTTAACTGCACATTTTGGAACATAGGGCCTGTTAAGAAACCCACTGAACAGTTCCTGGGCTAGAAGGATGTTGTCACTGATTCTTCGGCCCTTCACAAAAGCAGTTTGGGCCGGGCTGACCAAGCTTGGAAGAGTCGCCGCAATTCTGGCAGAAATTATCTTGGTAATACATTTGTAGATCGTATTACAGCATGCAATAAGGCGAAAATCTGATACCGACGTTGCGTTGGGGACTTTAGGCACCAGAGCGATGATGGTATTATTAATCTCCTTAAGCATGCAACCTGATTCTAAGAAGTCCAGAACCGCTTCAGTGACTGAAGGTCCAACCTTGTTCCAGTTCTTTTTAAAAAAGTCTGCATTATAACCATCAGGGCCAGGGGCTTTATTTCCAGCAATGGAGAAAATGGCCTCCCGAACTTTAGATGGGAGAAAAGGTTGAGAAAGAGAATTAATCGATCCTCATGTAAAGGGGAACGAATATATTCCATAATATCCTGGGCGGCTGGCCTCAATGGCATACTATCCCGGGCAAGCAAGTCTTGGAAATACGAGACAAATACCCGGTAAACTTCCACCAGCTCTGTAGTCAAATGGCCTGTGCTGTCCATGACTGAGATGATGCGGTTTCGAAGGTGCCGGTGATTAACCGAGTGATGAAAGAACTTAGTATTTCTATCGCCTTCCTTGAGCCAGCGAATTCTAGATTTTTGTCTGAAGAAGGACTCCTCCAGGGAACGAAGATCAGAGTAGGCCTTAAGTTGAGAGTTTTCCGTTTCTGCCAAGGCACTACTCCGAGGGTCTTGTTGAAGAGCTTCTTGGGTAACCGTAAGAGCCACCTTTGCCGCATTCACCCGCATAAAAATGTCAGAGAAGTTATCTCTGTTTAGGCACTTGAGACGAGCTTTTAGGGTTTTAAGCCTTGTATACAATTTAAACATAGGGGTACCTATTACATGGACCTCCCAGACCTGAGCCACTAGTGTAGAGAACTCCGGATGAGTCAACCAAAAGTTGAAAAATTTGAAGGGGGTCCGGCGGGAAACAGGAGCAAGTATCCTCACAACCATCGGAGTATGGTCTGATATACCCGGGGGCAGAAAAGATGCTTCTGAGAATGAGAATACTATACACCAATGATTGTTGACCAAAACTCGATCAATTTTCCTTTGCTTCCTGTTGGCTCCCGAGGAGGCGGACCAGGTATATCGGAATCCCACATAGCGGAGATCTATTAATTTAGCTTGATCTAGACATTCCTTGAACTCATCAAAGGCAGGGATCCATATGTCTGGGCTACCCATTCGATCTGAGGAGTCCCGGATGGCGTTGAAGTCTCCGGCCAGCATCCATGGGCTTTCCTTAAGAGCCAAGCTCAAATTGATAAGATGGTTCCAGAGGAGTCTCCTAGCAACAAAAGTATGCTCCCCATAGGCTACAGAAAGGGTTAGTACAGTTCGAATTCAGAAAGATTAATTCACCATGAATAAGTTGGTCAGTACGCAGCAGAGCATTAAAACCGACCAAGGCGGGGTTCCAACCAACCCATATACGCCCACGAGGAGAGAACTCATAATTAGAAATCCACTCCCAACCAGGGATTAAGCCAGAGAAGAGGTTAATGAAATTAGCAACAGAGACCTTGGTTTCCAAAATGCCTACACAGCAAATGTTATTAAGGCGAACAAACTGTCTAACTTCAGCTTGTTTGACAGGATTCATGAGGCCCATAATATTCCAACATCCAAAAATCATGTGAGCTAGTCAAAAAACAAAATGGGACGGGAGGCCTACTTCCTTTTAGGGCGCCCTCGCTAACAAGCGGCTTGGCCTTGACAAAGAAGGGACCCGAGAGGATGGCCGTGACCCACTAGCTTGCATAGAGGGTTTGGTTTTGATGGGGGGAGTTGCAGATGGAAGGCCCGGGCTGGTCATCTGCTCAACTCTCACCTCAGTGAGCTGCAGTTCCAAGTAAACATCCTCCTGCAGGGGGTCAGCACGGGTTTCCAGCGTGGCCTGATCAACCAGGGCAGCAGGCTCCTCATCCAGGTCATCTATAGAGGCAAAGGATGTTGGGGAAGAAGGTTCCACAGCAGCTGGAATCTGAGTTGCAGGAGGGCCTCCACAAGGATTGTTCTGCAAAATTTTTGCTGCTGTAGATGCTGAGGGTCTGGTAGGAGATGGCCGCACCACACCTGACTGCACGGATGGATTTGCTTGCGCGGTGTCTGTTGCGGCTAGTACGGCTGTTTTTCACATTCTTGCTGGTTTTTACGCATCTCGGTCTTGCTGGTTTCTGCAGAGGAGCTGCTGTACAGATTGTAGCTGCTGTTTTCTGTGCATCTTGTCTACATCTAGACTTGCTGGTTGCTGCTCGGGTGGAGGGGACACTGCTGGAGTATGGCAAGTAGGTCTTGCTCGGGTTGCAAGGTTGTTTGCTGGGCTTGGCTGCTGACTTTGTGGCCTCTGCTGCCTTCTGTAGACCTGCTGCCAAGCACCATCCGGCTGGTTCGGTTGGACGGCGAGCTCGGAACCCTGCTGTCATCAAGGCCTTGATCGGCGGCCGGTTCGGAGGGTGTCCAGTATTTGTTGCTGGTGGAAAAGAGGTCTGACTGACCACACAATCAGGGGAACAAACCTGCTCAGGAGTCCTATTTGGGAGAGCATTAGAAGGGGGCTGACTGATCACATCAGTGGGGGCATTTGCAAGGCACCTATGTCCAAATACACCGCAGCTTGGACAAGCTACGGGTTTCCATTCATATTCCACATCTACAATGCGAGTTTCCCCATTAAGGAAGACAGTGATGGAGTCATAGCAGCATTTTGAAGCCGATAATTCAACGCATACGCGAGCAAAGGAGATCATTTTCAGTTGCTCAGTGCGTTGGTCCACGTAGAGAGGTCTACCTATAGCACTAGCTACTTTGCTAAGTCCCGTAGCCGACCATAATCCGTAAGGAAGGTTCTTCAATCTTATCCATACCGGGATTGAAGAGTGCTCACCCTTTTTCAGTTCTAACATGGGCTTCCATTGTTGGAGAATGAGGGGCACTCGCGCCACCGTCAACGGACCACCCTCAAGGATCTCCCTTCTAAACTCAGCATCCGAGATATGGAAGAAGTAAAACCCTTGGTCATTCGCCTTTACTTCTAATAACCGATGGCCCCAAAGATGTTTGAGAACCGTCTCCACTAATCTAAAGGGAAGTTTTTTCCCCACAAAGTAGCCGACCAAGCATTGATGCCAAATGGGGTCAGCTGCATCCAAGTCTTCCTCAGAGCAATGCACTATATTATCCTCATTAGGGCAAGGAGGGAAGAAGGTAAGTGAATACCCTTGCATTGCAGCTTTTGCAACATGTGCCCAGGATCGAGCAGCTTGGGGCGGATGCTGCAACCTCGCGTCTGGGTGATGGTCCACAGCTGTGACGTTATGCTTCGGAGGCAGACCAGCATTTGCCATTCCAGAGGAGGAAGGTTCTATTCTACCTTCTAAGCTACGGGAATTAGCAGCAACCAAAGGGCCAGATTTTTTCCCTTTTACTAACTGATCACGGGAGGGCTGCCGAGAGCCTGGGGCCCTACTTCGGCTCCTGCTCCTATCATATCCCCTCCCAGACGGTAATTTCCCTCTAAGAGATCCTGTATCCATCGTTGATCTAAAGAAACCAGATCACCAGCAGACTACCAGCCCTAGCATCGCTATTCCGCGAGGAGGAAGGGCTTACTCGAGCAATGGAGTTGCAGAGATGGAGGCCAGCACCCTCTCCTCCACGCCGCAACTTGCGCCGAAGTTTGAGTCGCTGCATGGAGGGCTTACGAACCAGAGCTATAGGGGTACATCGAATACAGAGAGAAGACGGTGAACAGTAAATCCCATTTGGTCGATTATGTGGAAACGACATTTATCTTTACAACAAGACGTACCTTAGATCTGGACGTTGCAATTCCTACAGCAGGGGACAAGTCGGGTCGGACTCCTTTACCTTTAAGGATAGTAGGAGATACAACGTTTGGTTGTAGCTTAGACAACCACGACATGTATTGGCGAGGAGTGAACAAAATAATTACGTAGCGGGGATATTTAGCTTGGGCTTTGGGCTACGAGTTATTTATATGTAACATGCCAGTGAAACGAAAAGGCAGAATCCTTTATGTAAGGGATTCGAAAAAGAGAATTCTTCATCAGACTCTTGTGCTCTCACATGCACACTCTTTATTCTTCGTGTTCTAGAGAAAACATGAAGTGGACCTGCTTGCCTCCGAAGCTAATTCCTGTTCATCATCTAATGACGAAGACAGCAAGCGGCAAAGCTTTCCTGACTTGCATAATGCCTGTTTCCTACCTACTCTAGCTTATATAAAGACCTCTGTTCTACAAAATACATTCTGCAAAATACCAATTATCTCAAACCATTTGCTTTTTTGGGCAGTATCGTTCATCCTTATGATGGGAGTGCAGCATGGGGAATCAGGAAAAAAATGAAACTCTGACAAGAGTTGTTCCATGAAGAGCGGAGAACAGAGAATGACGAGGCCCTTCTCCAAGCTCTCATCAACATACCTGAAGAGCAGTGATGACTTTGGGCAAGAGGGTCCTCCCAGGATTGGCGACAATCAGCTGAGGAAGTGTCCCTAATGATCTGTGAGATCTGGGACCGATAGAAGCCCTTTGTTCGTGAAGGAGTGAATGACTGAGTAGGTTCTCGTGGTCTTGAAGTTGATACGGTTGGACACAAACACCAGAGATTCAGGAGACAATCCACACAAACTCATGAGATAAGAGACTGTGAAAGAGGGTCGATTCGAGGTGGTGGCACTGGAGATTAATCTTAGTGCAGGAGGCGAAAACGTTGGGTGGTGAAATAGGGTTTGCCAGAGCGAACTTACAATCTATCTTTGCTGTACAACCATTATGCAGAACATCAATGCATATCACAGTCACAATAGTTGTAACAAAGCACCAAAATTTTAACCTGTTACTCTGAAGATTGCCGTGTATCAGAAGATTCAGACTTCCAAGCATTTGGACCTGTGGTTTCCTCATTCTTTTTGGCACTTTCCACAAGCTTCTCAACTTAAAAAAATTTTGCGCATATAAAGAATGAGCCAGCAGCATACATGAGCAACATAACTTTTTGATCTTATTAAGCCTATAATCAGGGATTGGATAGGCCATGTATGAACATCAAACCTTAGGGCAAAGTATACAGGAAACCTACAAATAAGGAATCAACTTAAAGGGAGAATACAAAACAATGGACATTCTCCAGGATTTCACAAAATATGGTAGGCGTTGTCTATCGATACAGCATACAGTTCAAAGGAATTGGCAGCCAAAAGTTGAGACCCGGAATAAACAGAATGGCAACCTTAAATGAAAGAGGGACAAACGAATTATCTGGCACCCTGTGCCATTTCATGGAACCAGTGCCCCTGTCCCCATATGCTTCTTCTCCCGATATATATCCAGCAATTCCGGAGCTTCCCCAATATGAGGGGTCACAAACTTCACCAGGAAAGCTTCATCAGAAATCGTCAACAAGGTAGTGAAGCAAATTTTTTTCTTCATCAAACCATGCGATGACAGATGTTTAAAAACCAAACATCGAGGACGAATCCGTTTCTCTAAGCTCATCGAAATCAACCTAGGATGCCGCAGAAGATATGAAGATTCAAACCCCATTTCATTGACATAAAATCCCATCACTGCCATTATTTTTTCCTCGGAGATCATCATGCACCGAGGACACTTCACGAAAGCACTCAAGGCATCATCTCTAGACCAACCCCACCTGCTATAAGCGTCGAATTTCCTCTCCCACACCGATTCGCTCATCCCCATGACCGCTAACATAGCCACAGCGAACTTCGCCGCAGAAGGATCATCAAAGCCCATCCTCTTGGTTTTCTCCACAATTTCCTCGAGGCGATCGTACCAATTTATCATCCTCCTAGAATGACACTGCACTAACCACACAATGCTTGATTCACGCACTCCATTATCTCTCAAAACCATCACGAAAGGATCAACTGTAGCCTCGAAACCTTTCACCAATATTCTCGGACTCCGTCTAATAGCTGCAACCGCATTCTTATCGGACCGAAGAAAGTCCCGAAGTCTACCGAAATTGGGGATGAGATGCTTCTCTAAGCTCCTAGTCAGTAAGTGGGGAGACCCAGTGATCAGATTCGCCAGGTCAGAGCCGGAAAAGCCGACCGAGCGCAGATACTTCAATTTGGGCAAGAGGGTCTTCTCAGGACTCGCCACAAGCAGCCGAGGCCCCCTCCCAATGATGCGCGAAATCTGGGATTGAGAGAAACCATAGCTCTTGAAAACGTTAATGGCCGCCTCGGGTCTCGCCGAGGTTTCGAAGGCGACGCGGTTGGAAACGTACAACGCCGATTCCGGCGACAACCCACATGAATTCACGAGATAAGAGACTGCGAAAGAGGGTGGATTCGATGTGGCGGTGGCGGTGGAGATTAATCTGAGGGTGGTGGTGGGCAAGAACAGCGGGCGGCGGAGTAGGGTTTTAGAGAGCGAACTGAACATGGGACTTAAGCTGTGACAACGGCGGGTACAACCACAGTCCAGATCACGTTCGGCTGACTTCTCTTCTTCTTCCTTCTCCCCCTCGCAGATTCACCTTCGTCGAGGCGTGAACTTCCGGTCAGGAACGATCCAAGACTCCGGAGCTTCCTGAATAGAAAAAAAAAAAAAAAAGAAACAGCGGAAAGTAAAATTACACTAACAAAGGATATGGAAACTTTCGCCTCTGCCGAGAGGGAATATACAGTCCATACAAAGATAAATTCACAACAAATAAGAAGTTTTAAGAAATATTTGAATCTATAAAGAGTTACAAACCGAAATATGATGTAAGTAGAGGATGAACATGATTTCAAGATATCAAAAAACCGGATCGGTGGGTTTTTAAGGTATGGAGGGTATAGGTTTCCAAGATTCAAAAATTAGGAATTTATTCTTATGGGTAGATTCCAAGTTCTAGATAAGTGAAATCTAGAACCTGCTATAAGTTTTTATGTGTTTCTTGATTTATATCTTTGTGTGATCTTACGCTATTACATGATATTAAACGACGAATATATAATTTGCAATTGCTAGTTTGAGTTTTTATTTCATGACTTAGACTTTTATTTTGTTAATATTTTATATTATTCGTATTGCATTTATTGTTTTCTCATTGTATTTTATCAGGGCAAGAAATGTATTTTATCTGTCTCTAGTGACTTTTCTCACTTTATTTCTCATTACCACCCTATAGTTGCTGTATGAAGCTCATCCCCGTGGACCAATTTGACATCACTTTCTATCTTAAGAATCTCACTCTAGAAGAAAGATATCAAAGATTCTCCAGAATTTCCCAATTGAGTTCGTGCCTGCCAACTCAGATCCACAATTTCATTGGAGTTCAACGGACAGGAAGGAATCCATAGGATGGAAGTAGATGTAATCTTTGCTATTCTTTAATCACCTTCTCTGCTGGTACATGTCCAAATGCTCTGAATTTATTGATGGATGCGGGTAAGATATATGGTAGTAATGTGAAGGATGAACCCATTGCTTCTATGTAAGGCAAGACGACTTTAGCATAAAGTCAATGAAAATCATAGAAGTCCTTCCCTTGTGGTGGTACCCTTTGTTTTCCTGAGCCATGTGGAGACGACATTCGTCTCTACAACAAGATGTTTGGATCTGGACGTTCCAATTTCTACGGCAGTGGATAAGTCGAGTCAGACCCCTTTACCTTTAAGGATGTAGGAGAAATTGTGTTTGGTTGCGGCTTAGACAACTATGACATGTATTGGGCGAGGAGGAGCGAATAAAATAATAACAGAGCTGGGATATTTAGCTGGGGCTTGGGGCTGCGAGTTATCTATATGTTACATGTCAATGAAATGAGAAGGCAGAATCCTATATACAAGTGATTCAAAAAAGACAATTTTTCATTGGACTCTTCCACTCACGCACTCTCCATTCTTCGCTTTCTAGAGAAAACATGGAGTGGACCCGCCAGCCTCCGAATCTAATTCTATTCATCATCTCATGAGGAAGGCAGCGAGCAGTAAAGCTTTCACCAATTCGCATAATGCCCATTTCCTACCTACTCTAGCTTATATAAAGAGCTCCGTTCTACAAATCACATTCAGCAGAATAGCAATTATCTTGAACCATATCTTTCCTCCTTATGATGTGAGTGCAGCATGGAGAGCGATGAGGCCCTTTCTACAAGCTCTCATCAACGTAGCTGAAGAGCAATGATGACTTTGGTCAGGCTATAGAGGGAAAAGCCAAGAGAGCAGAGCACAAATAATTGAATTTGGGCGAGAAGGCCTCCCAGGACTGGCCACAATCAGCTGAGGAAGGGTCCCTAATGATCTTAGAGATCTGGGATTGATAGAAGGCCATAAGTGAATGATCAAGTTGGGTCTCGCGGTCTTGAAGTTGACACAGTTGGACATGAGCACCGCAGATTCAGGAGACAACCCACACGAACTCACGAAATAAGAGACCGTGAAAAAGGGTTGATTCAAAGCGGTGGCGCTGGAGATTAACCTTAGTGTGGGAGGCAAAAATGGTGGGCGGTGAAGCAGGGATTGCCAGAGCTAACTCACAATCTATCTTTTTGCTGTACAACCACAATGCAGAACATCAATGCACATTACAGTCACAGTAGTTGTAACAGAGCACACAACTTTTAACCTGTCACTCTGAAGATTGCTGTGCATCAGAAGATTCAGACTTGTAAGCATATGGAACTATAGTTTCCTCATTCTTTTTGGCACTTTCCACAAGCTTCTCAATTTGGAAAAATTTTGTGCATATAAAGAATGAGCCAGCAGCATACATGAGCAACATAACCTTTTGATCTTATTGAGCCTATAATCAGGATCATCATATAGGCCATGCTTTCAAATGAACGTTAAACCTCAAGGCAAGGTATACAGGAATCCTACAAATAAGGAACCAACTTAAAGGGAGAATGCAAAACCATGGACATTCTCCACGATTTCACAAAATATTGTAGGTGTTCTCTATCGATCCACCATACAGTTCAAAAGGTTGATACCCCGTGCCATTTCATGGCAACAGGGTCCCCGTCCCCATATGCTTCTTCTCCCGATATATATCCAGCAAATATGGAGCTTCCCTGATATGAGGGGTCACAAACTTCACCAGGAAATCTTCATCAGAAATCGTCAGCAGGGTAGTCAATCCAATCTTTGTCTTCATCAAACCATGTGACGACAGATGTTTAAAAACCAAACATCGAGGACGAATCCGTTTTTCTAAGCTCAGCGAAATCAACCTAGGATGTTGCAGAAGAAAAGAAGATTCAAACCCCATTTCATTGACAAAAAACCCCATCACTGCCATTATTTTTTCCTCAGACATCGTCATGCACCGAGGACACTTCACAAAAGAACTCATGGCATCATCTCTAGACCAACCCCACCTGCTGTAAGCATCGAATTTCCTCTCCCACTTCCATTCACTCATCGCCATGACCGCTAACATAGCCACAGGGAACTTTGCCGCAGAAGGATCATCAAACCCCATCCCCTTGGTTTTCTCCACTATTTCCTCGAGGCGATCGTACCAATTTATCATCGTCCTAGAATGACACTTAACTAACCACATAATGCTTGATTCACGCACTCCATGATCTCTCAAAACCTTGACGAAAGGATCAACTGTAGCCTCGAAACCTTTCTGCAATATTCTCGGACTCCGTCTAATAGCCACAACCGCATTCTTATCGGACCGAAGAAAGTCCCGAAGCCTACAGAAATTGGGGATGAGGTGCTTCTCTAAGCTCCTAGTCAATAAGTAGGGAGAAGAAGCGATCAACTTCGCCAGGTCAGAGCCGGAAAAGCCGACAGAGCGCAGATAATCCAATTTGGGCAAAAGGGTCTTCTCAGGACTCGCCAAAAGCAGCTGAGGCCCCTTCCCAATGATACCCGAAATCTGGGATTGAGAGAAACCATGGCTCTTGAAGGCCTTAATGACCGCGTCGGGTCTCGCCGAGGTCTCGAAGGCGACGCGGTTGGAAACGACCAGCGCCGATTCCGGGGACAACCCACATGAATTCACGAGATAGGAGGCCGCGAAAGAGGGTCGATTCGAGGTGGCGGTGGCGGCGGAGATTGATCTGAGGGTGGTGGGCAAGAACGGCGGGCCGCGGAGTAGGGTTTTAGGGAGCGAACTGAACATGGGACTTACACTGAGGCAACGGCGGGTACAATCACCAACTCAAGATCACGTTCGATTCGACTGACCTCTTCTTCTTCCTTCTCTCCCTCGCAGAGAGAACTTCCCGTCCCGGACAATCGACGACACCAGAGCTGCCTGAAAAACAGAGTAAAAGGGTCCCTTCTACAACAGCATATGGAATGTTGCATCTCTGCTGAGGGAAATTTACAATCCATATAAAGATAATTCCCAACAGATAAGAAACTTTAAAAAAAAAATTGGATTTATGGAAAAATTTCGAACCAAAATATGATGTCCACAGATGAAAAGGAAAATATTTTGCAAATCTGAAAGTTAATTTATGAATTTGGTTTATCATTTATAGAGAACCAAACAAGGAGAGGTTCCAAAATCGGTATGTAATAATTGCAAATCACTAAATTAATATGATTAAAAAAAAAAAGTTCGTTACTTGCACCGTCTCTCTTGTGAATATAATTAATGATTATCCTAAAAACACTTGTTGACAAATCATGAGTTAGTGTTTTTAATCAAAGTCCACATTCAAGCAGCTCACTAGCACATTGTAACTGTAATGTTTTTGCAAAGAGAGATGTGGACATGAAGTAATAGATCCCATATCTTCTGAAAATGACAAAAAAGAAATTCAAGATTAGTTTAACTTTGAAAGAGCATATTTCATGTTAAATCTAGATCATCAGCTAATTTTTCCTACTTCTAGAGTGCATTAGCTAGAGGGTAATTCAATGTATCTCTTACATGTCTGCATGAACTATTGCATCTATTGTTTTCTCAATGTAATTTATTAGGAGAGAGAGGATTAGCAACATGGGGAATTCTTATATGATCCATTTCGAAGCGCATATCCATCTCTAGCGGCTTTTCTCACTTGATTTCTTGACCACCAAGCCTCATGAAACCTACAGTTCCAGTGCTGAGCTCATCCCCATAGACCTATAAGAACCTCACTCTAGAAGAAGATACCAAAGAATCTCTGATATTTCCCAATTGAGCCCATGTTTGCCCACTCGAATCCACAATTTCCTTGGAGTTCAATGGATTGGAAAGAGCCCATAGGATACAATTCTAATGGGCTACGACCTCTGATTTATTTATTTTTTGGTTTGAAAGTTTCATTCATTACTAATTGAAAGAGCGATTACATTCGGATCCAAACTCATAACATCATATCGACGAAAGAAAATACGGGGGACAAGCAGCCCAATTAGATGAGAGTATTCCAATTAAGTGGGCCTTGGCTAACCAATTGGCAGCCTAATTCGTGAGTCTTGGCTCATATAGCAATTAGACTCCTTCTGATTGGGCCAATAACACTTGACAATCTTTAATGATGGACCATGAAGCCCATGAGCTCTCCTCTTGGCTTGAGATGCAGTTCACAACCGATAGGTAGTCTGAAGTCAACACCACATGTAGGTCAGAAGCAAGTACATCACTTAAACTAGTTTCCCTTTTTCCCTTCAACAACGACAGAGCACCCCTAATAGCTAGGGTTTCAACAACGATGGCGAAAGGGGCGTGTATTGATTCTACAAAGCTGTCTATGAGATTTCCTTCTTCATTCCTGCAAATTTCCACTATGGATCCTTCCATCAACAAGCTCCTCCATGCGGCATCAACATTTAGTTTGAGGGATCCCGACGGTGGTGGATTCCAAGTTTCCGTTGGAGGGTCCGATCGTGTGATGCTATAGCTGGTGCTCTTGTTCCACTTTGCAAATAGCAAGTTCAATATCTTTGCTTCCCTCGCAATTGTGAACGCATTTCTCACCTTCCATATGAACTAGAGGGCCCTTGCAAATCTAGCTTCAAACTGAGGAGAGGTATCAGAGATGAGAATTTCACATACCTTTTTGTCCGTGCTGGAAATATTTGTTGGGGAAGTGTCAATTGCTAATCTAGGATCCGCCCATATACTTCTGGTCCAGGCACATAGAAGGAAAAGGTGTTCTATTGATTCTGGAGCAATTCCACATATAAGACACCACGGCTTAGGTAACATATTTCTTTTGTGTAGATTCTCTTTAGTGGGAAGAGCGTTGTTACAAATTCCCTACATAAAGAATTTGATCTTAGGATAGACTTGTAGTTTCCAGATCTCAGCCCACAATCTTTTGGGATTTAGGTAGGAGGTCGATGTTGGTTGTTCTGAATGCATATTCCCTTAAGAGCATAATTTATTATAACTATTTTACACTTTGTACAATCTTGAGTTATTTGCGATCCATAATAATTTATCCGGCCTAGGGTTTAGGCTTAGAGGTGTAGCAAGTATTTCTTGTACCATATTTTCTGTGAATTTCTCAGCCAAAAGGTAGGAATTCCACTACCCTATTTCCTAGTTTATGAAATCAGCCACAAATAGAGGTTCATTTAGATTTGCCAAACCTCCAATTTTTCCAATACTAGCCATCTATATTCTATAATTTTAATACTTTTGCCATTTTTGACTTTCCATTTTATCTCCGTTTAATTACATCCCTTCCCATGATAATACTTTGCTAGCCTCAAGATGGTCTAGAGCCTTTTTGAGCACACCATAGGCTTCCTCTAGGAAAGTAAAAACCTTTGAATAAATCTGCTCCATAACGCATCAGGCGTTTGACTAAGTCTCTCGGCTTATTTCCCCAACAAAGTTTTATTAAAGTCAACCAAGTCTCGAAATCCTAGTCCTCCTTGATATTTCCTCGCCTTCATGAGGTTTCAATTTTTCCAATCTTTTTGAGTCGCATTTTGTTTCCACCATAAAGCTGAGATTTTCTTTTCAAATGCCCTACAAGTGGAAATAG
Source organism: Corymbia calophylla (assembly GCA_014182845.1). Classification (NCBI taxonomy): domain Eukaryota; kingdom Viridiplantae; phylum Streptophyta; class Magnoliopsida; order Myrtales; family Myrtaceae; genus Corymbia; species Corymbia calophylla. The sequence goes on along the minus strand of CM024700.1, from coordinate 34,192,630 downwards.
GGATTTTAAACATTGACATGACATATTGTGTAGTGCTTGAATGACTATTTTGATTAAAATCTCATTGCTTTCTTTCGAAATTATCTACTCTTTCCATCCCTTCACCTTCCTATAAACTCTTGCTAACACCCATGAAAACATTTATTTTTTCGTTGGACCCCAATCCGAGGGTATCCCCCAAATATTTCCCTATTTTCTCCATAATAGACACTCGTAGTTCTGCTGCATAATTCGATTTCAACCTCTGTGGACAGCTCTTCCTGAAGAATATTCCTAATTTGTTAAGATTAATGGCTTGACTTGATACGAAACAATACTAGTGCTAAATGTTTGCGAGATCTTGTGCCTCTTTGATAGTGCCATCTAGGAAGAAAATAGCATCATCCGTGAATAGAAGATGTTAGAGTGTGGGACAATGAGAATTTAGCTTGATTCCTTTAATAGTACCATTTAGCACCGCTTTGGACATAAGGGTAGATAGTACATTAGCCATAATAATAAAAAGGTAGAGAGATAAAGGGTCTCCCTATCTATTTTCCATGGGATGGCTAAAAAGCTTCACTGGAATCCCCGTTTTCACTAATCTAAGAAGAAATGCAAAAGCTAATTAGTGAAACTCATTTGACACAAAAACTCATTCTCAACATATAGTCGCGTGGGAAGTCCCATTTCACCTTGTCATATGCTTTTTGCATGTCTAATTTCAACACTGCCTGAAACTTCCTCTTCCTCTTTCTGATTCTTAGTTGATGTACTACCTCTTGAACAATGAAAATGTTGTCTTGGATCTGTCAACCCCCTACAAAGGCACTTTGTTCTAGGGAAATAACGCTAGAGAGCCAAGGTTTCAACCTATTTGCCATAACCTTAGCAATGATCTTATAGTTAAAATTGCAAAGGCTTATTGGTTTATATTGGGATGGACTATGGATTAGTGACCTTGGGGATAAGGATAAGTTGAGTACTATTCATGTCAGGGTTGAAAGTACCTTGGTTGAAAAGGAAGCCACCATGTCGAAGATATCCTCCTAAATTACAGCCCAATTGCTATGATAAAACAACTATTTAATCCATCCGGGCCCATTTGAAAAATTGTTGTCTGCACCTCTTCCCTTGTTATTGGCCTAATTAGAGCTTCATTTATATCGCTTGTGACAACTTGAGAACATAGCTCTAATGTAGGCTAAAATTGTCTAGGCCCTACTGAAGAATACAGAGTCTTATAAAACTCCATTATGTGTTGCTTAAGTACAATGGGATCTCAACACCAGTTATGATCATCTATCCTTAACATAGAGATTTTGTTACATTGCCTTCATTGGATAGTGGTTGCATGGAAGTATCTTGTATTTCTATCCTCCTATTTCATCCAATTAATTTTGGATCTCATACACCGATACATTTCTTCTTGCCACCATAACTCTTCAATTTTCTCCATGATCTTCTTATACTCCTCCCCATTCAATACCCCTTCTTCAACATTAGTTAGTTTTGTGAGTTTTCTTTTTAGATGATCAATTTGATGAAGTGCATTTTTAAAGTTCTTCCTACTCCAACTCCCTAACTCCCTTGCCACCCTCTTCGTCTTATTGACGATATCCCTTTGGTTGCCTATATCATTTTCCCAAGTTTTTTTCGCAACTTCTAAACATTATGGCTTGTCTAGCCAGTAAGCTTCAAACTTAAAAGGTTTTTGTTTCCTAGTTCCAGCCGAATGGAGTGATAACAGAATCGGACTATGATCCAACCCATAATAGGCAGAGCAAACACCTCAACATTTGGAAAATAAACTCTCCCATCAAGGTTGCAAAGGACTCTACCTAGTCTCTTTTTAAGTCACTGCTCCCCTTCCCTCCAAGTATAGGCACATCATTTGCTCTCAATATTCATTAGAGCATATGAATCCACAAACTCCCTAAACACAACCATCTTAAACCGATCGGCCTCTCATCTACCAATCTTTTCCCAATGGTACAATACTTCATTAAAATCACCAATGCATACCCATGGAAAACAATTTGATCTATTACAAGTCCTCAGAGTCTGCCATAATCTCAGTCTGTCCTGAAAGTTAGTAGGCGCATTAAGATACCACTTCCAAGGTCCCTAATAGCACTCCAATTCTTGACATGATTCAAATAAAATTAATTCCTAGGATTGACGCATTTATTGATTTCTCAACGTAATTAATTAGGGGGGAGAAAGGATTGGCAACATGGGGGATTCTTCTATGATCCATTCTGAAGTGCATATCTATCCTTAGCGGCTTTCCACACTTGATTTCTCATAACCACCAAGCCTCATGAAGCCTATAGTTCTAGTACTAGACCTATTTGACATCACTCTCTTTCTTAAGAACCTCACTCTAGAAGAAGATATCAAAAAATCTCCGATATTTCCCGATTGAGCCCGTATTTGCCCTCTCAAATCCACAGTTTCCTTAGAGTTCAATGGATTGGAAGGAGCCCATAGGACACAATTCTAATGGGCTACGACCTCTGATCACTGGGTGTAATTTCAGCTATCCTTTAACCACATTGTCAGTTGGCACTTGTCTCTATCCTCTAAATTTCTTGCTATATGCAGGGAGTGTCGACTCATGGGAGTAACGTGGAGGATGCACCTGTTGCTTCTTCACAGGTGAATTCGACTTTAACAATAAGTCAATGGCAAACGCACTGGCCCCTTTGATTTCTTAAGCTATTTGAAGACGACATTTGTCTCTACGACAAGACATATCTTGGGCTTGGACGTTCCAATTGCTACAGCAAGGGACAAGTCGAGTCAAACCCCTTCCCTTTAAGTGCCATGGGAGACACCGTGTTTGGTTGCGGCCTAGGCAATTACGTGTATCGGGCGAGGAGCGAACAAAATGATTACCTAGCCGGGATACTTTCAGCTTGGGCTTTGGGCAGCGAGTTATACATATGTAATATGTCAATGAAATGAAAAGGCAGAATCCTCTCTATTAGTGATTCAAAATAGAGAAATTTCCATTAGACTCTTCTCCTCATATGCACACTCTTTATTTGTCGCCTTCTAGAGAAAACATGAAGTGGACCTGCCCTGCCAGCCTCCGAACCTATGCCTTCTGTAAGTGATTCATAAGTGAGACTTCCATCTAAATAATCATCATTGTGTAGATAACCCAGGGGTACCGACGTAGATCCGACTACTTGGAGACCTATGTAACATATTGCTGATATCCATTTCGTCAGCTAGAAATCTCTCAACACTTGAACAAACAAACTGCGTCAATCCTAGTAATTTATTTCAATCGTATCATGCCAGCCTTCGAAAAGGAAGAGATACAAATATATGTTCTTTTGCTCTTTATCCAACGGTACACATTGAATTTATGAGGGAAGAGAATATAAATCACCGTGTTACCCAGATGACGCCAATAATTATCAGATCAGATGAAGGGGAGCCCAAGATCTCTAATTGTAAGCAGGGGATTGTGAGAAATTTGGGAAACACAAAGGGGTTTAGGACCTTAGGTATGGTTTAATTGCTAGTTTGATTCTCAGGCTTTCACTGTTCAACCCCTGAGTTTAGCTCTGTTTCTCAAGTAGGTCCCTGATCATTTCCAGCTTTCCCATTTTCCAGCTATCGGCTTGTCATCATGGAACGGTAATCGCGGCGCCACTGCCACCACCACTGTCTTGTCCAGAGGCAAGGCAGAGCGACAGTTTCCAACAGAGAAAGGACGGATTACCGAGTCACCTCAGAGGTATCTGATGAGGTGTGACCACCTTGGTCGCCTGATCAAGTAAAGCTACCATCTCCCTTGTCGACATCGACTGTATTCATGAAATAGACTCGGACAGTGATGAAACAAAATGGACCAAAGCGGCAGCTACAACCATCGTCTCAGTTCATGCTGCTCCATCCCAACTCCAACAGGAAAAACTAAACCTTGATTTTGAGTTTCAGTTCATTCTTAATTTCTATTAGCCTCGGTGAGCCATAGAAAAGTGAATACACTTGAAAGTACCAAGGTCCAGAAGCCAATGAACCAACACTATCTGCACAAGCTTGAACGGTGGCCAGGAAAATCAGTTCCATCGCAAGATGGATGAATCAGTCACGGCAACTTATAGCATAGCACTTCTCTTTCAGCATCTCGCACAGAGACAAGCACGCATCCAAAAGGATTAATGCTGGCAACTTCAATCAAACAAGTCTCTGTTTAGACATGAGTCCGAGATATAAGGATTGAACCATAGCAGATGAAGTCCCACATGAGGAAGTTTTCAGTTGAGAAGATTGAGAACCTCATTAACTCAAGTGTCTTCCCTGACTCCGCAGCAGCTAACATGGTTCAAGCTTCAAGAGACACGATCACAAAACAGGACATGTTTAGCAGCAACAGCTGGTAGTAATATAGTCTGAAAGCTCCAAGGAATCCAGGTGATCCTTCTATCAACTGCTCAGCAGATAATTCAGACGCTTTCTACAATGCATGTTCTGGCAGCTTAACAATGGAAAAGAGGACACATTTCCTACACTTCCAGCAAGAGAGATTAATGTGAATCAGTTGCATCATTTCCGCCATTTTCTCCTCCTCTGTGTCCGTAGCATCCAGCACACTTTCATTGTGCAAATTTGAGTTGAGAAAACCTCCGGCCTCCTATAAAACAACATCGTAGTAAAACCAATATCTGTCCTTCAGAAACCTCATGCATTGCCATAATAGTATTTTAAGACTCCACAATCTTGAGGGACAAGTAACTTCAGGTTCAGGATATCAGGCAAGTGTACGACGCAGCAATATCCTCGGCAATGATGCAGACTTTCAAGAAGTCAGAACATCAGAAATTCAGTGGACTAGTACGAGCAGCGATGCTCTCATTAAAAGATGATGCGGATCACTTCTGTTTCAGTACAAAAGAACAAGTTCCAACTCATCAGTTTAAGAGATGCGGCAGGGCACCGATCACTTCTGTTTCACTTCATTAAATTGCAGGCACAACTAAGAATTTCCTCCGTCGGTAACTGATTAGATGATATGGGTTATTCCTCATATAAGTGAACTTAAAAATGAATGTGTATCAGGGGAAACCAGCTAACAAGTAGAATTAAAAGGAAATACAAATCAGCGAGCTAGCTATGTAAGTGAATGCAGACAGAAGGAAAAACCAGACAAATCCCTGCTAGACCTCAAGCTTCCATCTTTAGTTAAGGGCTTTCACAAAGGAGTACCTTTCCATCGGATTCCTGGTCATCGGAACAATTCGGTTTCACAATGTACCCAAAGTTAGGATGTTTGAACTAGGACGCACATGTGAGACCCGTCTTCTCATTATACAGATCCAACAAGTCGGGTGCTTCCCCCAAATTAGCAGTCACAAACTTCTCCAGGAACAACTTCTCAGGGACACCAAGGAATCCACTCAAGCTACGTGTTGTCCTGATCAAACCTTTGGACAGCAGAACACGAAACACGAACCACCGAGGAACGATTCGTTTCTGCAAGCTCAACATCATCATTGTCGGACGCCGTGCCATATATAAAGGGTCGAGCCCCATCTCATTCACGAAGATGTCCATCACCGCCGCGATTTTACTCTCCGACATCGTCATACACCCCGGATTCCTCTTAAAAGCCAAGACAACGTCCTCCTCAGACCAACCCCACTTGCCAAAAGCATCGACCTTCCTCCGCCACGTCGACTCGTTCATCCCCCTGATCACTTGCAAAGCCAGAAGGAAATTCGTCCTCAAGGGATCGAAACCCATCGCCTTCGCCCGACCCACCGCCTCGTCGAACCGCACGTTCGACCTCAAGAAGAACGCCCCCGGCTGGAACAGGACTAACCACCTAATCTTCTCTTCAGGCACTCCACAATCCCTCAGGATCGCAATGCTAGGAACAAGCAGCACTTTCGGGTCGTGATACAGAATCCTCGGATTCTTCTTGATGGACTTCACGGCCTTAGCATCGGACTGCAGCAAGCCGCTTAGGTACTCGAAAGTGGGTATCAAGTGATTGCCCAAGCTCCTGGTCAGGACCCCCGGAACCGCAACCACGAGCTTGACCAGTTCTTGACCCGTAATGCCTCTGGAGCACAAGAAGTCGAGCTTCGCCGAGAGATTATCTGGGCTCGAGATGAGCATCCTGGGGTACCTCCTGACGACATACGAGATCTGGGTCGGGGACAGACCTCGGTTCCGGAAAACCTCGAGGACGGAATCCGGCCTCGATGGGTCGCGAACTGCACGGTCTTGGAGGCGGCGAGGGCGGATTCCGGGGACAGCCCGCAGGAGCCGACGAGGTAAGAGACCGTAAACGACTGCGCCTTCTTCGAGGAGCTCGAGGCCGGTCGTCTGAGCAGCAGCGACGGGAGGTGGAGAGGTGGAGCTTGTTGGGGAGGAAGCGGAGAAGCTCCGAGACGGAGGAGGGCTCTGCGAGCGAGGCCGAGCATGGGCTTGAATCCGGCGGCGGACGGCGGGGACAGGGACGAGGACGATGTCGATTTTGCTGTTTCCGCGAACAGACCCCGCTCGAGACAAATAGTCCTTAAATTTAAGTTAAATTATTTCTTAATTTTCAATTTAATCTCTTTTTAAACTTTTAATTTTTCAATTTAGTACATCACTTTTAATAACAAAGCCAAATCGATATTTGATACTAATTCACAAGTTTTCAGAAAAATCACATTGCACGGATTTTAAAATATATTTTCTTTTCAATCCAATAAAAAAAACATGTATCTTTTTATTACTATTTTACCATTATGTCTTTATAAATATTGCTATATTTTTATTTAAGTGCATTTTAACTTATGATCTCTACATTCGTACTTAAATTAATTTAAATGTTGTTCTCAATATTTAAGATAGGTAAAATTTTCGAGTTTCACTTTTCATCTTTTCTTTGTTAAATTTGTTAGAGTAGAAAATTAGAATAGTAGGAATATCAACCAAGTGTAGATGCTAAATGAAATTCTACTTTTACTATTAAACAAAGCTAAATTATACTTAAATGAAACTTTCCTAAATAGATAGGGATATGCAAAGGAATCGGAAACTATTCGGAATCGAACAGACCAGCTCAAAATCGGTAGTTCCTCGAGGAATTAATCCGATTTTCGTTCAAACTAGTAAGTAAAGATCCCTGTTCTTGGTTCGACAACTCGAGCCAAACCCACCATCATTCATAGAATTAAGAAATAGCTCTTAGTCTGTCAATCATTACTATGTCTGGACCTGGTAAGTTTTCCTATGTTGAGTCAAATTAAGTCGTAGGCTCCACTCCTAGTGGTGCCATTCCGTCAATTCCTTTAAAATTTAGCCTTGTGACCATACTCCCCTCGAAACCCAAAAACTTTAATTTCTCATAAGATGCCAACGGAGTCCTAATAGCAACATCACTAATCCCTAGTTAGCATTATTTATGGTTAAGATTAGAACGGTATCTAATCGCCTTCGAGCCCTTAACTTTCATTCTTGGTTAATGAAAACATCATTGGCAAAAGTTTTTGCAATTATTATTTTTTTGGTAAGTAGTTTTTGCAATTATTCGTTTTTCATAAATCCAAGAATTTCATCTCTAACTATGAAATACAAATGCCTCCATCTATCCCTATTAATCATTACTTCAATCCCAAAGGCCAACACAATAAGACCAAAATCCTATGATGTTATCCCATGCTAATGCATACAGAGTGTAGGCTTGCTTTATGCACTCTAATTTCTTCAAAGTAACAGCACCAAAGGCATGACTTGGCCAATTAAGGCCAAGAGTGTATCGATGGTATAAGGGGCGAGCCAATCAATGCACACTGCGAGGTGAACCGGTTGGCCCAACCTAAGGTCCAACTACAAGCTTTTCAACTGCAACAACTTAAATATACACTATTGGAGCTTAAATTACCGTAGTTGCTAACACCAGACTTACTTTCCAATGGTTACTCGTTAAGGAATTTAAATTGTACTCATTCCAATTACCAAACTCAAAAAGCCCGATATTATTATTTATTGTCACTACCTCCCTGTGTCAGGATTGGGTAATTTGTGCACCTACTACCTTCGTTGGATGTGGTAGCCATTTCTCAGGCTCCCCCTCCGGAATTGAACCATAATTCTCTGTTCCCCATCATTGCCATAGTAGGCCACTATCCTACTATCGAAAGTTGATAGAGCAAAACTTTGAATGATGCGTCACCGGCACGATGGTCGTGCAATCCATCAAGTTATCACGAATCATCAGAGCAATGGGCAAAGCCCGTGTCAACCTTTTATCTAATATTTGCATCCCTTCCAAAAGTTAGGATTTGTTGCACGTATTAGCTCTAGAATTACTCCGATTATCCAAGTAGCAAATACCATCAAACAAACTATAACTGATTTAATGAGTCATTTGCAGTTTTACGGTCTGAATTAGTTCATACTTACACATACATGGCTTAATATTTAAGACAAGCATATGACTACTAGCAGGATCAACCGGGTAGCATTCCTTCATGATGTTTGTCGAGCATGATCCATCGCGAAGCCCGAGAGCTTCACTCAATCAAAGACAAGGCAAGAGCGTCATTCCAGTGAAGCGATAAACACTTAACGATTGGGAAGAAGGGCTGGTGGCCCCGTATCCATGAAGAAAGTTCCGCATCCAAGAGAACGAGTGGGCACTCATGGTCCATCCGAACATAATCAGATGAGATGATGTTCATGGAACATAAGCCCCCACTATTCAGTCCAACTAAGCATCCAAGAGGAAGCCATGATGGAAGGGACTACCGAAGGCACACATTTTCGTTGCAATAGATATGCAATACAAAAACCCATGTTTTGCATCCAATGTTAGCGTGTGCATTCGCATTTTTCGTATTTCATCACTACAGGCATACCATTTTGCATCAAATCCGATGGTGTTAATGTCAAATGTGGGGATTGAGATGAGCAGAGGATAATGATTGACTGACGACTTATAGAAATTCGAGTGATGGACAAACTTGGACAAGCAATGGATGGTTGGAGAATTCATTGCATTCGATTATCTACAAAGTTGGAAAATGTCTAATAAATATGGTCAAAAGCTATTCGAATGGAGACAATATTGGGGAAATAATTGTCAATGGGTTGGTAAGATACTCGAATGGGGAGAATTTTAGCAGATGGATTTGGGAACAACTTTGGCATGAAAGATTGGTTGCAAGTGTTAGTTGGTCAACACCAAAAAGGGAAAGAAAGAATTTTTCCTTTACGTGAAGCTTGATAGGATTGATTCCATGGACCCATTCAGGAATCGAACCTGGTCGGTGCAATTCTTGAGTGGATCCATAGAGTTAATAGACGGTTCTCGGTTTGAATTTTTCAAAACCAGTCCTTAATGGATGATTTTCTGATTTCAAGATGGAAATCATTTACTCAGACCATACTCACCCCTACTAAATTTAGTACATTTTGGACGATTTTCTCTCCTCTTGACTGCTTAAATGGATGTAGTTATCTTTTGCTTCTCTTTGGGGCTAAAATCACGGCCCATTATCAATAGAACTCCCAGGCCTAAAATCGCACAGGAAACGAACTCGGACTTAGCTGAATTCATCTCTCTTTTCTATTCTACTTTTCTTCCCTTTGCACTTCCAATTCCCACGCATTTTCACTCCCATGAAGTTTCCTCTCCATCACGTAATTTCACTCCCGATGCAAATTCACATTTTCTCGCATTTAAATCCGTGTGCATCCGTCGCCGCCACCTCGAGTCCTATTTTGCTTTGGGCGATTTCGAGCACTCTCTCCAATCTTCTGAAGTCGAGATAGTCTTGACATGTACCGATTGAGATGGTCTTGGCATGTACCGATCTTCGCTGACAACTCCACATCGCTGGCAAGTCTTGCTCAGGAAATTCAAATGATTACTCTTTTCAAGCAAAAATGCGTTTGTACTTCATTCAGTAAAGATCATTTAGTTAGTTGTTAACATATGTAGTCATATATCAATACTTCATCCTTTCTAATGGTATGTCCAAAATTGTCCCCTAAAAGTAAGATTCTAGTGGCGATGAAATTTCATTTTGATTTAATGAAAAAAATTTATTTATTTTTCCAGTCTTAACGTGTAAGATGATAAACTAAGGTATCTCCAATTTGACATCTTCAGTATAGTCATTGTAGATATATCACAATTTAGCATGTGAGATTTTCAATAGATGAGACTTGTTCTCCTCATTTTTTTTCCTTTTCTCCTTTTGCTCCTTGACTTTTCTTTTTCCACATCCCACTCATTACAACATTAAGATTTTAAACAACATATTCACCTAATAACTTAAACTTTTAAAATTATTGACAGTAACAATCCCACAAGATTTTACCCGATATCAAAATAAGAAATTCTGAATTCAAAATTTTGAAATTCTCTATTTAACTCCTTAATTACATATTTCCACGCCGCCATCGTCGTATGTAAAACTAATTATCAATTGCCAATGTCACGATCATGTCTCCATCGTTGATCCTGCCCAACCATTGACGTGTTTCCCTCGAACCCTTCCCCCCCGACACTCGTCATCGGCCATTGGCGGCATTGAATCTTTAGAGGGAGGAGGGAGAGTCGATGTTGAGTCAAGATGAGGGCAGTGGCCAATTGTGTCGACAAGCTAAAGGTTGAGGCAGGGGAGAGCGAGAGTTTTGACGTTGGTGTTATGGATTTGGCATTCTACCTGTGTGTGTGTTTTTTTGAGGCAATGAGTGTGTTGGTTTTTTTTTTTTTTTTTTTTTCAGAATTTGGGCTAATTTGAGGTGATTGAAAGTGGTCGAGATAGGGTATTCACACTCTTTAAACATTTAACCGTCATTGGTATGGCATTTTCTGTGTTGATAGTGATCAAAGATGAATAATGGTGCATTTGTTAGAGAATTCATTTTCCTAACTTAAAGCATATATATTTTCTTGGACCATAAATATTTCATCATTAATCAATCATTTTCAGCAAGTCAAGCGTACGAAAATTTAGAAAATTAATTCGTGAAAAGAAAATTCTCACCCAAACAAACACACCCTAAATCCATGCTCGATCTTGTTTTTTGCACGAGGAGGAGGACGAATAATTAAGCGATCAGAGGTCATCAATGTTTCACGAGATCATCAATGTTTCACGAGATCACGAAGTAGATCCCAAAAAAAAAAAAAACAAATTCGTACCAGGTCGAGAGTAACTTGAGAAGCACTCGACCATGAAATATGAAAGGTGACCGTGCCCCTCTCTGTACCCGTACACGCCGGTCCAATTCCACACCCATCTTTCCCTCGTAAAAACGAAGACCGGAGGCGGAATGACGGATCTACCCCGGCGCCGGACCCCGCATCTCCGTACGCGCGGCCGCGGGGGGCGAGGGGCATTCCCGACATTTCGCGAGCCCCAACCAGAACACCAACCAGCGCTCGTCGGTTACCGGTTCTAACCCACAGAACACCATCCCCCTCCCCCCTCCATTCATTAAAAGAATCGAAAAGAGGGTAGCGAAATTTTTTAATAAATAAAATAGAATAGAATAATAATAACCGATTCAGCAGGTCTACTCTTAAAAAGTTTTATATTTTTTAAAATATTTAAAATAATTTTTTAATTTTTTATTTAGGGAACATCTCCTAAATTTGGCGCGTACGTAAACCACCGCTCCTAAAAAGCGAGAGATCGCCCACGCGCGCGCACGAGTGTGCAAGAAAAAGATATCGAAGAAAACCCACGAAACGAAACGAAACGAAGAAAAGAAGGCCCCCCTCCCCCCTCTCCACCCTTTGAAAAGAAGGAAAAAAAGAAAAGAAAAAGGGGAAAAACCCCGGAAAAAACTCACGAAAAAAGAAAAGAAAAACCGAAAGGGGGAAGGGGGGGGAGCAAACACAGCATCGGAGTGAATAGAGAGGAGAGAGAAAGAGAGGAAGGACACAAAAGAAGAACCCACAAAAACCAAAACCAAAACCAGAACTACCGAGGAGAGAGAGAGAGAGAGAGAGCACAGTGCTTGTGTGTGCTTGTGTGTGCGGGTGTGTGAGAGGAGAGAAAGCTGAAGCAGAACACAAGAGCCAACCAATCCCCTCTCTCTCTCTCTCTGTGTCTGTGTCTGTGTCTGTGTCTGTCTCTCTGGGTCTCTGCGCGTGTCTGCGTGCGAAAAGCAGTAGTTCTTGCGGAGAGAGAGGGAGAGGGGGGAATTTAAGGCCTACCCATTTGATCGGAACCCATTTCTTGCCCACCAGCTGAGGAGCACCTGTGCCCATTTAGTGCGTATTCATTTCTCTCTCTCTCTCTCTCTCTCTCTCTCTCCCTCTCTGTCTGGCTGGTGGGTCTGAGTTTGCTTTGGAGATCGTCGCTCGTCCCTCCGTCCGTACGATGGATGGGTACGCGGGGGCCCACGAGGGCTCGCGGTCGGATCCTTCGCCGGAATGGCCCGACGACTCCGGGGCCGATACGGGCCTCGAAGGTGAGTTCCGCCTCCGCTCTGCATTTCTTGGGTTTCGGAGGGCGTGAGGGGGAGAGAGAAAGTTTGGATTTTTGTGATCGGGGTGTGTGCGGGTGCGTTGAGCGGGATGGAAATGGGGTGTTTGATCCTTTGATTGCGCACCGGAATGCAGAACCCATGTGGCAGCTGGGATTGGGGAGCGGCGGCGGCGGCGGCGGCCGAGCCGAATCCGACCCGGCTTACCCGGAGCGGCCCAATGAAGCCGATTGTATCTATTACCTCAGGACTGGTTATTGCGGGTACGGCGCAAGGTGTCGGTTCAACCATCCCCGTGATCGGAGCGCGGTAACTCTGTTGGAATTGCTTTTTGTTTCCATTTATTGTCTTTCCGGGGTCGATTTTCGGCCTTTTGATGTGATCACTTGGCTTTGTGAAGCCACTGTGGGGGCGATCTTGTAGTTTTTGTTATGGTGGTGCTGCGATTAGATTTGTTGGCGATTTTGGATTATAACTAGAATTGATGAGGTGGGATTGTCCGTTGCTGTCAAACTTACTAAATTTGATTTCAATCGCCATGGATTTGAAAGTGATCAAAGCATTGCTAGAAGATCTATATGGTTTGGTACAGAGGTGATGACCCCTATAGCTTTGGTGATTATTACTATTAAAATGTGGATGTCGAATGCTGCGCAGGTCATGAGAGCAACAAGAGGTGGCGGAGCAGAGTACCCAGAACGAGCAGGCCAGCCGATCTGCCAGGTATTCATATACAATCATTGCACTTGTTTAATGTTGCACAACTTAGTTTTTCACTATGGTTGAGGGCTGAAATTCTTTCAGCTCATTCCTTTATGAATGTCGAAAGATATCTCTAGGTCTTGCTACATCAGCCTTTCTTCTTCTCATGTCTGACATAGATGATATTTTGTTTTCACAGTTCTACATGAGGACGGGTACGTGCAAGTTCGGTATGTCCTGTAAGTACCACCATCCTAGGCATGGTGCTGGTCCCAGTAGTCCTGCAACACTAAATTACTATGGTTATCCCTTTCGTCCGGTCTGTATTTGAATTGCAGCTTAAGATCCTAGTTCTCATATGAGCTGGATTCAGTCTCATGCTCACTGAGCCGCATCCATGATTGTATGGCAGGGTGAAAAAGAGTGTTCTTACTATGTGAAAACTGGACAATGCAAGTTCGGTGCAACATGTAAATTTCATCATCCACAACCGGCAGGTGTACACGTTCATGCGCCATCACCACCACTTCAAGTTGCACCAGCACCTATCCCTGTAGCTGCGCCTTCATCCTATCAAGCAGTGCAATCGCCATCTGTTCCTTCATCACAGCAGTATGGGGTAGTCATGGCCAGGCCTCCTTTGGTTCCCTCATATGTACAAGGCCCTTATGGTCCTTTGCTGGTCTCTCCGAGCATGGTTCCATTTCCAAGCTGGAATCCTTATCAGGTTGGTTGATGAAATCCATTTTCCTTTCACTTGTGTCAAGATCTAGCACATTTTAATCAGTTATCTCGCTTGCTCAGGCACCCATGAGTCCATTAGCATCTTCCAGTGCTCAAGCTGGTTCAGGATCAAGTTCTGTTTTTGGGGTAACACAGTTGTCTCCTTCTGCACCGGCATTTCCATGGCCTTATCAACCTTCGCCTTCATCTCTTGGCCCTTCAGTCAATGGCCGGAGGGAGCAATCATTTCCAGAAAGAGCCGGGCAACCTGAATGCCAGCATTACATGAGAACAGGGGACTGTAAATATGGATCCTCATGTAAATACCATCATCCACCGGACTTGAATGCATTGAATGTAAATATTGTTCTTAGCCCCACTGGTCTGCCAATTCGTCCGGTAAGAATCCCATTCCCGCTTTCTGTCTAAGCTGAGATTTCAATGTGAAGAATGGACATAGTTTTTTTTTTTTTTTTTTTGGTCGAAATGGACATAGTTACATAGTCAAGATTGAGAACAGTTGCGACTTATGATGATTCAAATCTTCTGGATGGTTCATTAAGTGTCTTTCTGAAAGAGGAGTTGTTGGCATTTAATTTGTGCATACAAATATCTCAACTTACTTATGCAAAAAGGAGAGGGGGTGAAGGAAAATATTTGTGCGAGTCTGAAAGAGGAATTCCCATTGCACAAATTTCTTTTGGCCTCAGAGTAAATCTTGGTCAGCCAATTTCTAGTTGGATCTGTAACTTGATATGCTGGATGCTTTGATCTATAGTCTAATAAATCTTATGCAATCAGATGGATATAATGGTCTTCCTAGTATCTACAAATACATTTGGTATAACCATTTAGTGTCTGTTTAAGCAGAGCTTTAAATTTTTTCTTGTTCCCCTGCATTGACTTATTAAGAGGTATGCTCAACCATTCAAATGGTATGTCAAAATGAATTATCTTTCAGATAAATACGGTTAGTTTTGGATCATGTTTTTCACCCTGGTCAACTCTTTTAGCCATTTGAAACTGTTTGAACTGTTCATTGAAGTACAGATGCCTAGGGAGGTAAAGATGATTAGAATTGTATCCACTGTACACTTGTGGACAACTTTCCATATTCTTATTTCTGTGCAGCACAAGAATAACTGGAAGTAAATTATATATGACAAGTTAAATCTTCTAGTGTTTCATGAGATTGGGTACAAGAGATGCTTGCTGCAAGAAATATTTAATTGATTTGCTACTTTTTTCTGTACCAGTTATAGATGTATTCTCCTCATGCCATGTCAAGTGCCATTGAAGGTGCTAATGCTACCAAAATATATAAGTGTTCTTCACCTTTTCAAATTGTCTAATTTGTGCTTCTTAAGCAATGAGAACATTTAAAAGGTTTAAACTGTTTGATGATCTTCCATTTCAAAGCCACTGGCTCAGCTGCACTTGCAACGAAGCAGATGCTGTAGATTACTTTATGTCCCCAGTATTCCGAGTGCTATGGTAATTGTAGTCCAAAATTGCTTGTTGCTTCTGTTTAGGAACTGGGATAGGTACCGTATTTTGATAGCATATAATTAGGTAGCATGCTTATAATTAACCATGACTACTATTTTGAATGTTTCCTTTGATATCTTTATACATCTTTTTGTACTGATTAATTGAAAGGACGTGACAATTAATAGCACATTGAAGTGTCATTAAGTCTTTCTCATTTGTGGGGTGCTCTATTTTGCGGAAAGATGTTGATCATTATGGTTTATCTGTGTTTTCCACCTGGGTTGCTAATTGTGGAATGAACTGCAGGCCACAACTATTTAAGATTATTCTTCTTTTTGTTGCCATTTTTCTTTTGCTTCTTGTCTAGTGTTACCAATTGCTAATTATTCCTTATCTTTTTGCTCCTGCAAGTTTTGATCAAGCTGCATCTGTAATGTGTACTGTGTATTTGCCATTTTGTTGATGACACTGCTAATACTTGTCATTGTCCTTATGGCTCTAAAAGTTACGTATCTACAATTTGCTTGCAATCCTGAACTTATGTAGCTGTTTCCTTTGCAGGGTGCACCCCCTTGCATGCACTTTGCGCGTGGAGAATGCAAATTTGGTCCTGCATGCAAATTTGATCACTCGTTTGGGCCCCTCAGCTACAGTCCATCTGTGTCTTCTCTCGGAGACATGCCCATCACTCCCTTCCCTGCTGCTGGGTTTTCCTTCGGAATGCTCTTTCCATCTTATTCATCTCCAGAGTCGAGGGCCGAAATCATCTCTGGACCCACTGAAGATTCTCTGCCCACAAGATCATCCTCGACAACAAGCATGTCCGTTACATCAGTTGGGTCAGCACGTGCAAGTAGTGGGCCTGCGCCTTCCCAAATGCCTGATCTAATTTCTGCAAATCCAGCTAGCTGCAACACCAAAGAGGGTCATAGCCCTGGCTAAAAGAGTGTAGCAGGACTTCTCTGGCTCCTCTCTTAGATCGACCTTCCACTAAGTGAGAATCATCACAATTTTCTTATGAGCAATTCGTCAGATAGGTGACATTATTTCTTTGTAGCTCTTAGGTCATCTCTCTGCTCTTTATTTATAGGGCCATACCATAGTCTAGGTTTTGAATAAGACATGGCCAATCTTCAAAGATAAAACAAAACCCATCTAGTCATCCACCTTCCCTTGCAAATAACTGCAAAAAGTTTCAGCAGTCAATAGCATACCTGCCAGGATTCTACATGAGCTTGGTATTTATATCCCGATTCTTTCCCCGAAATGGGAAATTCTGGTCCTTAGATCATGGGAATTGAGTGTTTGCCTATAAGCCTTTCCACGAAAGCAACAAGCTTCAAAGTGAAACTCAAGATACATTTGATCATTCTGGTTTTCTCTGTTCATCTGAGGTCCATATGTCAACCTGAGGGCATTGCTGCAATGCAAAATTTCTGTAGAGAAGATGTATCTTTTTGGTTTTGTGCCGATGAAGGATAGACTTGATCCTTTATACTATTTACGATATACCCATACGAGGAATACAATCAAGCTTTGTGACGACTTTACTTTGCGTAGCTTTCTTACAAGATGCATTTCCTACGGTATTTTGATCTGTGGCTGTTTCTGTATGTTAAGGACAACCTTGTGGCTAGACGGCTTCCCATTCTGCAGATACCGGAACTCCTAAAGGAAATATCATTCTCAGCTCTGTTCGGCAGAACTCAATTTGAATTCCAGATGTTTAGTGTTGCACATGCAAATAATCTTATGTGTCACGTTCAATCACATTTCCAGTTGTGAAACAACTGACATACGGTGAGAATTCGATCTTGGCCGAGATGACCCTGTTTGCATCCGTGAAGCACGGAGAAGGTTCATGTGGCAATTGCGGGCATTGGCTGAGCACGGGTAATCTCCAACAGGGATGTAGCAATTGTGTTTGCCAAAATACTTGGGAGCAGTAGGTACTCTTTGGCGAATGGATAGATTCTCTTGGCGTACTCCGTGAGTTTTAGGGACATGCAATTGACCTTTCGACTTTTCGTGAGGAGGAGCAACAAGCGTGACGGATCTCTCGAAAGAAAGAAAGAAAGGAAGATGCGTGTAGATCCCGACTAGGAGAAGGGAGGCGTAAACCGTCCTTGTCGCTGGTTGAGTTCTAACCAAAAGAAGATTGTCACCGGTTGAGTTTTCATACCGTCAGATATCAGCAGGCATATCTTCCCTAGTTGGCTCTCTCTCTTTCTCTCTCTCGCTTGAAGCAGGTGAAATCTCCCAGTGATGACATTAATTGGTTAAATTCTTGATGGGGTTTGATTATATGTCTACCTGACCATCACATATTAAGAGGAATCAGTAGCTAAAAATTTTCCCTTTTTTGCAGAAAAATCCTTCTTTGACAACCAAGAAAGCCTAAACATCAATCGATTTATTCTATTATGTTGACATCGGACAAGGACTTTTAGGAACCAAAATCAATATGTGAAAAGTCGATCTTTTTAAGGAAAAATATGACAACATGCCCTACTTTCATACCTCTGCTTTTATAAATGTATTTTTCATGCCTCTTAATGATAGCCCATCAAGAAAAGATCGAATTTTTACCCTCTTTCTCTCAAGTTCCTCGAAAACACTAGTCTCTCCACTCGCCATCGTCAGCCACACTATCCTCCACCTTCGTGTCCATTGTCGCCGACTGCTGTATCCCCTTTGATTTGGTGAAAATAGTATTTTCCTATATCAAGTGACTAAAAACTTATGCATGATGTAAAGTGGAATGCAGAGCTAAAACTCAAGGTGCAAAGATGTATTTTTTAAGTTGAGTTTTTGGTCTTTGAGTAAAACTTCAAGCATGTTTTCGTGTATTTGCCCAATTTTTAACTTCCTTTTTTTCCTTACCCTTTTGAAATTTAGATGAAAGCATCTGAAGGCGCTGCTAAATCAAAAGGACATATAATCAAAAGTTTATTGTTTGCGTGAAGCAAAATGCATGCGCGCACGTTCAAACATTTCAAACTCTTTGAAGTTTTTTTCCTTGTTTTATAGTACCTCGAAAGAAGAGATGTCACCTCTATGCTAAACAGCCGAAAAGAGAGACTATGTACCATGCTTACATGCAAAGATCCTCCTCAAACCCTAGCAACTTACATGCAAGAGACATACACCGGCCAACCATGTTATACATCAAACATGGAGGCTGGTGGAGATTTTCTGAAAACAGTATACACTAGATGAAGTAATGAGCAACAAGCATTGCATCAAAATAGACAGCATTGCCATATCCTTTTCCATCAAGCATTAATTATATTAAAGCCTGACGACGATGTGAATTACACGTGCACTACTACCGAGGATCCTAAAAAGTAAAATCAAGTGAGAACTCATGCGATGTAATAACACGGTCGACCTCAAAGCACACGGGCTCTTCAAATGACACAGTTGCATTGCACCTGTATCAATAGAGGGAGTATCCTCCGTATTCAACTGATGCTCCCCCAAAATAATTAGGAGCAGCTTGAGGCAAGAAGCTGTAGCTATTCTCAGCCATGGTTCGCAAACTTCCCACGCACCCCTCCTCGGTCTTTGCCGATGTCGACGGGCCACTGATCACGGCGGCAAGCTCACCTGAGTCCATCCCCCAGGCCATCCGATCACTACTCCAAAGCTCACTGGCACCAAAGATGTCAGCTCCTGAGCTAGTGATGACATCTTGTGGGAGTGAAAAATCGATATCCTCAAAGTCTCCCATGAAATTTGAAGCGCTGGAGTAGTTTCTAATGGTATTAGGCTTTGCATTGGGAGAATTGTCAGCACTAGCAGGAGGTTTCAAGCAGCTGTCAGGGACAATGCAGTTCAGGTAGCCTGAGTTTGAATAATCATCATCACCAAAGTGGAAGAAGTTGTTATAGTTGCCATCTTGATTTGCATCAGAGTCGTCATATAAGTTAGTCTCGGGACAAGTTTCCTCGTAGGATTGGTTTGTCATCATGTTAGTATTGTAAGTGCTGGTGGGCTGTGGTGGATTGCTGTGATTGGTGGGTCGGTTCTTGGCTTGACTATTATTGGTGGCGGTGGTGGTGAAGAAGTGTGAGGAAGGTGTCAGAAGCGCTTGGACCTCGAAGGGGCTAAGAAGAGAGTGAAAGCCATTAGGGTTTTGGATTTGGTGATGGTGATCAGAGTATACGAAGTTGGTCCTCGCTTGCGTGCCTTTCATGGAGAGAGCAGCCCTGTCGTAGGCCAGGGCTGCCTCTTGGGCAGTGTCAAAGGTGCCGAGCCAGTGCCTCTCCTTGGTGGCAGGGTCCCGGATCTCAGCTGCGTACCGTCCCCATGGCCGCCGCCTCACCCCGAGGAACCGCCCTGGCTCGGCCTGCTTCCGCCGGCCCCGCCTCTCCCCGGGCTGAGGCGGGGCAGTGTTCCTCTGGAGGATGCAGAAGCCCAGCTGAGCATAGCCTGGCTCAAGGCCTTTGGAGTGTGCCTCTGAGGCCTTGGAAGTGGACATGGATGAAGAGCTTGTGGGATCTTGATCGGTGTCTTTGAGAGTTTTGAATAGGGATTGAACGAAATGGTAGGGAGGGAGGGGAAGAGAGAGAGAGAGAGAGAGAGAGAGAGAGAGAGAGAGAGAGATGCACTGGAGGAATGTACAGCTGAGGTTCTGTCTGAAGTCTGATAAGAGCATGGAGTGGAGGAGTTGCACTGAGCTTTTATAAGGTGGTGGATGGGTTACCTCATACTAATATATTTTCTTTGGAAAAAACATTAGATGGACTTGTTTCATGGATAAAAGAGCGAATAGATTCTATTACAACAAATCAAAATGAATAAAAAATTATATTTTTTATAAGGTTCGATATAAATCTCACTGTTTTTTGATATGTGATTGATTCGATTTAATTTTTCTTCCTCATCTTTTTTTTTAAGGTTTGTACAGGGATGTCATTTGTTGGAAGACCATCTTTTTCCCTTTTCCACCTACTTTTAGATCTTTCTTTTATTCCTCTTCCTTTAATCAAATCCCTGGCATTGAATTATCATAATTTGTATCAAGCATATGGGCTGCATTTAGAATTCCCTTAGTATTTCTCAGTTTGTGCCTTTTAGGTTAAAACATGACTGGACTTGAAACCTTTCTCGCGTTGGCCTACATGAGGATAATCATCTAAAACTCGGTAATGCAGTCAGGTTATTTATGAACTATAAGAAAAATTCAAAATCCATCCTCTTTTCTCGCGATACATGAAAATAATATTTTGAAAACGAATATTTGTTCATTAATAAAATCTAATTAGTGCGCTTGCGCAATGCTTATGTCATATATTTAAACAGAAGAGAGACCCATTTTGCGGAATCAATTGTTGAACCCTACACTGGCTGTATTATTATATTTTCAACCAAACATTCTCTCTCTCTCTCTCTCTCTCTCTCTCTCTCTCTCTCTCATGAATAATCATTTGAAGATTAGATAAGACAACAGCTAAAATGTTGAAAGGAGCTGGTTAATGAAAAGTCAATCCACCCATAATCAAGATGAATCTTGGTAAGATAAATCCAGAAGAGGAAAATCGAAACATGACATATTTTTTTTGTCCACATACTCCTTGAGAGAATCAAAATTTTGAAATTCGAAGATACTGAGATCAGTACAACATCATATTTAGTATTTTACCTCATCATGTTGGCACATGAAAATCCGCAATTCATGCAAATAACTTTCCTCATCACCCCTTATGACATCTTTGTTTGCTTCATGATTTTCAAAGGGAGCAGTTAAGATAATCTCCAACTAAAGCAAAGCATAATTATTCTATGAAATAAGAAACTTCTTTTCTGGACCTCCTCCTGTCCTGAGTCATTGAAATTGCAAACAAACCCCACATCAAATCACTAAACAAAACAAGTTCCTTCCAAAGAGGGTCCAAGAAGTCAAAGCTCTAGTGCTGTTTCATTTTGTTTTCTTATGGAATTTATCCATCACTATTTCACCATAAACGAAGATAAGTAGTTGTTTAATGTGCTGATTTTTCTTTTTCCATGCGCAAAATGTTGTCATTGGACGGTAAATCTTTAGGAACTTTGAAGAATGGGTGTGAAAGCTTAGCAAAAGTCCTTTGCTCAGTTTGGTCATACCTAAAAAAAACTATGGAAAAGGACATTTTCCAGCCCAAAAGAGAGGAGGAAATTGGAAGGTCTCCAGAGTTAACCTTCTCTCCGCTTCAACGGTAATCGTAGCATATCGAAACTATTCGTATATGAAAATTATTACGTGAAATTAGTGGTCACATGTGGACCCCACTTGGGTTCCACGTGCTTCCTTATATAACCTTTTTGGTTAAACATTATCTTGTGTTGTACCCTCCATTACTTAACCCCTTCCTTGTTAATTACCTAGGTACTATTAGAGTCTATTCGTTTCCCTTGCTGGATAATTGTCATGACATCTTTAATTAATTTCCATAAAAATAGCGCTCAAGAGAAGATAATTGGGTCTTTTGGAATTGTAATTCATTAAAATATATCACATCATTTGTATATGAGATTTAGATATATATGTATTTTTTTTTATGCATGTGATCTTCCTCTATATTTGAGCGCAAGTTTTTAGGTTTGATATTCTACACTTACTTAAAGTTTGTGCAGTAGGAACTCTTATATATATAACATTTTTGTCGCATTTTTCTAAAAAGTAGGAGAAAGAAAATGAACGTTGGAGAAAAATAATGATGATGATTGTTCTCACATCTCAAAGACAGAGAAAGGTAGGAGAAAAATTAATCGCCATTACATTTCCCAAAACTGATGCTTTTGATCGTCATAAAATTTGGGTTTTTTAAAATATAATAAACAATCGAAAGAGACAGGGGTCAGCTGGTTTGAGCTTGATCATAATAAAAGAAGCAGAAAAAGGCTATAGTCAAAAAGAGCAATCAAAGCTCAAGAAAATAGATCTTTTTTTAAAAGCAAATGTGGATTAAACTGCCCAAACAAAAGGCAATTAGTGGGGCACTAAAACCCTTTTTAAAATGAAAGTTCCAACAGGGAAAAGCATGATTTCATCCCTCTTTAATTAATCATGCGCGTACGTAAATGGCATTGGGAATTACATAAACTATGGTCATAATTCTTAGGGTTTTAATTGGGTCTCTTGTCGTTTCTTGCAAACACACGAGATGTCTGCCCTACGTACCATAATCAGTGGCTGTGCATAAGAGTGATTAAATGATTAAAGCAATAGCAATTAAATAAGTCATGTTAACGCGTACGTTGAGCACAACGAAAAATATCATTTCTTAAGTATTAATTAGCCATATAAAAAGTTATTTGAGAAACTAGTTTTATCCTGACATGAGTAAAATAAAAAATCCACCCACTTTAACTAAGTATTTACAAAGACAATAAGATCATATGTGTTGTCAATGAAACGAATGTAGTCACCAAAATATAAATAAGCACAACATGGCGCTCTAATCTAGTTTTGGAGAGAGGGTCACAAGATGCACTGTGCATAATTTATGAACCATTTAATCAAAGTTACAATTTGTTTATGAACGAGAATCTATGACCTTTGACTCTTCCACTAAAAATTTCGACTTGGGAAAGGGGACATGCCTGGCATAAACCGAAGTGGACCCAATGACATCGAATGCTCTCATGAAATACGGGACTCCATATGTGACAGCCATGTAATCAACCCTATAAAAAATGTACCCTCTTCTTTCACTTTATATTAACTTTCTTGTGATGATGGGTATCTTTGCAATTTTAATTTCTTTCAAAAATTCGCTCATAATTCTTAATTCTGGATAAAACTCGCACGTGAGTGTCTCATGCAACTCATCCTATATACGTACATAGAGAGATACTTATGCTGTACTTGACAAACACATTGCAATTGCAATACTTTCATAACACCTTTTAGTGAACAACCCCATCGGTTTCGAGGTATTGCGAATTTAAATTGGTAAATCCACACTTAGCCTCTTAAGAATTCATTACGATAAACATATTGGATGTAGGAAACTAATGCTTGTGGGTATACATATTTGCTAACAAGTGTGGATCCAGTGCCTTTTTCCATTCACTCAACTAATATCCGCTAGGAGCAGCTGTATCTTTTTGTTTCATGTACACAATAAATGCACCGTTAGAGCATATGGATCCGTGTTCCTTGGAACACTTCCGAGACAGTTTTTCAAGCATGGTAAGTTTTTTACTCATAGTTCGAAATAGGAATAGCGAGGTTGGAAAATACCATCACCACCGGACAACCTAGAAGTGAACGCACAAGACCTATGCTGGAGGTGAGAGGACATGGAAGTTTCTCCGGATGGGAAGGTCTATATTGCTGTTGCGAAATTCTCTACTTAAAGAAGGACAACAAAAGGAGGGCCTGGTCAAGTCCCATCTGATAAAAAGCGAGCCGTGCCCACGACTTAGTCCCGACGATGGAAATGGGAAGTGGCCCTGGTCCTCCTATGGAAAGGAAATCATCGGGTAGGGGCCAACCCATCTCCTCCACCTTCTTCCCCTTCCCCCCCCCTTTGCTTTCCTGTCAAGTTCTCTTGACAAGAGGGTCAGAAGCTGGAGAGAACTTTTCAGCGCATTCCCCAAACACAAGCTCGCGCAAACCCTCCCTTTCTTTTTCCTCCTCTCGCTAAAGGGAGCCCGGAATTCTGGGAAAAAGATTGTTTTTTCTCATCGGACTTGGACTTGGACTTTGACGACAGACAGAGAAAGAGAGAGAGTGACAGAGACAGAGAGTTTTTCTTAAAAGAATTGTTTTTGAACGATGCAATCCTTGTCAATATATATTGAACTGGTGTGGGGGTGATGTTCTTGGGGGGTTTTCTTTCTTTATTTTTAGCCTTTTCATGGTTTCCCAGCTTCTGTGCTGGTGCTGCTGCTGGTGCTGCTGCTGCTTTCTGGTCAAACGCACACATGTGTCCCTCCACCAAAAGCCAAGAAATCCTAGTGCCATCACCCTCCAACACCCCCCTATAAGCCGGGCCTTTGTCACCCCCATGTCTATATTCTTTTGTTTCCTTTTCCTTTCCGGCCAACTTGTGCCCTCCTTGGTTAAGAAAAGGACCACTGCCTTCTCAGTTTCTGCTCATCACGTGTCTTAGAGGGTTTGCCAAAAAGTTTGTCCGGTCAATCCTCCTCGCCATGAGCATCCGCACAAGCAAAAAACTAAAACACTTGTTAAAACCAAATGATTAAGGTTCTTGTTTCGAGGCATTGAACTCTTTGACTCCCCCATCGTGAGTGAGATCGGTGTGACGTTTGACGAATTCGATATCTACCCGATTAGTTTGATTTTCTTTTATGGTGAAAGGACATGGATTTCTTTCAAAACTTGTTAGACAGGGTGCTTAGAAATTCAGTCAATCTTATCGTTAATTATTATGGCTCGAATGGCCTGAATCAAATAGAAATAATGTCACGTCCTCTTTTCTTTTTCATGATCCCCCACTCAAAATCTGTGTTTTTAAGAATTTAATCAGCTCGAGGCCCTCTTCATTTAAGCTTCTTGAGTAAGGACAGGTACAAAGGGATTAATAGATTCAACATCGAAAGTTAAAAATGTCAACACTATAAGAGATGACATTGACAACAGGACTCCAATGATTCTTAGATTGTCAATACTTTTATTCACTTGACTCGTTCTCATCTTTCGTATTAGCCGCATATGTTACAGGACATAAGCAGCCGACCAGAAAACTATTTGAATACTACCTAACATATAATCAACCCAAATTGACCTTGCTCACCGTTGATTTGTCGTTGTCGTTGTTGTTGTTGAAGAATTTAATCGGCTCAAGCCTCTTCATTTAAGCTTCTCGAGTAAAGACTGATACGAAGGGATCGATTGATTCAACATTGAAAGTTTAGAATGTCGGGACTATAGGAGATGACATCATCAACAACGGGACTCCAACAATTCTTACGTTGTCAATGCTATAATCCACCCGACTCGTTCCCATTTTTCGTATTAGCTGCGTAGTTGACGGGACATAAGTAGCCAATCAAAAAATGACTTGTGGATCTCTAAAGTGCCTAAACTTGACACAAGGGACATTTTAGTGCTAAAATTGGAGCAAAAATAATCAGTTAAGTGTCAAAGGTGAAAAAATCCGACCAAATTAAAAATTAAAAAAAATATTGTCCACGTGGCAAAAAAAGTAATACCATAAAAAAAATCTAAAAAAATCGATTTTATTTATAAAAAAAAAGAAAAGAAGGGAGAGGGATTAGGCGAGGGCCGAGTAGCCCTCACCGCCACTGCCGTTGTCGCCCCACCATCGCCAAGAAGAATTTAATCGGCTCAAGCCTCTTCATGTAAGCTTCTCGAGTAAAGACTGATACGAAGGGATCGATTGATTCAACATTGAAAGTTTAGAACGTCGGGACTATAGGAGATGACATCATCAACAACGGGACTCCAACAATTCTTACGTTGTCAATGCTATTATCCACCCGACTCGTTCTCATCTTTCGTATTAGCTGCATAGTTGATGGGACATAAGTAGCCAATCAAAAAACGACTTGCGGATCTCTGAAGTGTCTAAACTTGACATGAAAGACACTTTAGTGCTAAAATTGGAGCAAAAATAATTAGTTAAGTGTCAACGATGAAAAAATCCGACCAAATTGCAAGCATGTCATTTTCCGGCGATTTTATTTGCTGACGGAGCAACTTTTATCAAAACAAATATCCATGTGGTAATTAAAAAAAAATTGTCCTCTTGGCAAAAAAATTCATACCATAAAAAAAATCTAAAAAAATCGATTTTATTAAAAAAAAGAAAAGAGAGAGAGGGATAGGTGAGGGCCGAGTAGCCCTCACCGCCACTGCCGTCGCCGCCCCACCATCGCCGGGAAGGGCTGGCGACGGTGGGGCAAGGGTTGGCCGGGGTCGCAGGGCCCTAGCCAAGGTCATCGGCCACTAGTCGGGCCCGGCCGACCTTGGCCGACCCTTGCCTCGCCAACCCTTCTCGGTGATGGTGGGGGGGGGTGAGGGTTGCATAGCTCTCGCCCAATCCTCCAACTTCCTTTTTTTTTAATTAATCAATTTTATAATAATATATTTTTTAAATGCCATGTCAACACTAAAACGATGTCGTTTTGGCTAAGTTTTTGCTGATTCAGTTTTCGGTAAGCCATCTAAGCAAGTTATATTATTAAAATAAGCCACATCGAATTTCCGGTAGTCTTCACCATAATTAGCACTTAAGTGATCTAATTTTCTAAAAAAGTAGCACTTAAGTGTACTTTTCGTAACTTTTGACACTTAAGTGTCCTATTATGCTAAGTTTTGGCACTTGGACTGTTCTTTTCCCATCAAAAAACTATTCGAATACTACGCGACATATTTCCAACTCAAATCGACCTTGCTTGTCTTCAATTCTTTTTTCTTTTATTTTTTGGTTGTTGCTGAAGAATTTAATCGGCTCGAGCCTCTTCATTGAGCTTCTCAAGTAAGGACGGCTATGAAGGGATCAATCAATTAAGCATCGAAAGTTAACAATGTTGGGACCATACGAGATGACATCCACAACGGGACCACAATGGTTTTTACGCCATCAATACTTTTATTCACCACACCCGTTCTCATCTTTCGTATTAGCTCCGTGGGTAACGGGATGTAAATAGCCAATCGAAAATACTAATCGATACTACGCGACATATATCCACAACCCGAACGACCTTCCTCGTCTCGGATTGAATCATTCACTATGCTCACCGTAACTCTTTCTCCATTCATTCATCTCATGACGAACGAGTCTCTCCATGCTCGAATCCCAACTAAAATTCCAAACAGGAAGACAAAGGACGAGCCTTCGGAGAATCCTAGCTATACCCCAGTTGGAAGAAGACCCAACACCGGACCCGATTTCTTGCTGACTCCGTCCGTCTCGGCCAATCAGGGCAAGACAACCAAACCTCCCTCCCCCAAGCCCCTAGGGACGTGCGACACCCTCAAGATCTCCACCCGACGTGACACGTGGACACTGTTGCCACGCCATCGACCCCTCACCTCACCTCACCCTGGGGGGCCCGGCAGGGCCGACGTGTCAGCCCCTCCTCGCACCCATCTCCCCACGAAGATCGCGGCTGTCGGGGGAATCTGGTGACGTGGCGGTCGCATTTCATCGTAGTTGCCCCCGGATACGAGGTGGATCGGACAGTGCGAAAGCGAAAGGAAGGGGGCAGTCAAAGAGATTTCAATGACCGGGGGAAGGGGACGGGACGGGGAGGTGCGTTTGATTGATGATGATGATGATGAATTGGGTAGGATTTGACGGCTAGAGATCGAGAGTGGCGGTGGGGGTGCAAATCAACCCCGGATTTTCTTGCTCCGAACGTTACGCTCGGGCACGAAGGATGCACCAAACCGAAGGACCAAAAGGCATTTCGTGTTGGGTTTGAAGGGGAAATTGCCTTTTGACGTTTCTGAGTTCGACTAAGAGTCTCTCGTGGCAAGAAAGGAGCTACGTCGGACTATAAACCCATCCTCAAGCGGGTCGGGTTGCACCCAACTTTGTGATCCTCCTTAGGCAGAGAAAAACATAGCCGGGCATGAGCTGGCCGGGGATTTTTGAAATTTTTGGGTTACCGCCTTCTTGTCGATATGAATTGGTCGAAATCTTTTTAATACAATGGCATTCAAGTACGTGCTTCCATTTTCCCCTAACTAACCAAAACTATCCCGAGGGAAGGAAGTACGTACGAAACGTGGCCCAATGAACACAGTAACTCTCAGAGGAGAAGGACGCATTGAATCTGGGAAAGCAGAATCCAAACCCCCGATCGACGGGGCAGGTTTGACATTTCGATATGTCAAATTTGTTAAACGTGCAGGATCCGACGCGACGCTTGGGGATCTAGTCCGTTGCAGGATCGCATGAGAGAGTTTCGCTGTCCTAACCAGTGAGTCTCCTCGTCATGGTTGTTGGCTCGGCAGGCAGGCAGGCAACCACCCCCAATGAGTGCATCGTCAGTAGTCAGGACTAGCAAGGTCCACGTTTCGGCAGCAGAGTGATTGTTTTCCCAGAGCATGTTCACTTCTGTTGACAACACAACAGGATGGAAGAAATGCTCCCTTCCATCTGCTTTCACTAACGTACATTCTTCATTATCTTTTTTTCATTTTTTTAGGTCTGCTAGGTGTATCTCTGGGCGGGCCCCTAGTGAGCCCTGCAGGAGAAACACCATAAACCCATAGACCCTCTATCTGGAGGACTTATATGGGAACTGTGACCCTTAGAGCAAGTCCCTAGTCGTTACATTCTCCATTATCTTCTTTGGATTGCAAGGGAGCACAGTTAATTCGCGGGTCATTAGCATAATGATAGTTCTTCTTGAATGCTCCTAATAACACAAAACGAACTTTTCAGAAATCATGCAGTTCACTTTCCCCCCATCAAATAGGTAATGGCGTTTGCCTCGTAATGACAAGAATCCAGGGTACAAATAACGATAGCGGAATGGTTCTTAGAGAAACCATAATATCTTGCATCCGATACATTCTCTCAGTAGACCGTTTCATCAGTAGCCCGCCTGGTTTGATACAGCACTAAGATAAAATTCCATGGATCTACAGCTCCGACGTTTGTGATTATTGTGAGCAAATCAGAAGTGAACTGCTTATTAAGAAGTACCGTGCTCTGTTGGACACTAGAATTCGGCCTGTCACTCCTTCATGTTGTCACTTCTGATTTCCATTAGCTGACCAGTGAATCAGATCAATCTTCTCGGCTTGACAATGCACCAATTTTATGACAGTCATGTTAGACAAATTTGTATTCGAGGAATGCCCAATGGGTCATAAAATGCAGAAGACAGACAAGACAATACCTGTAAATCTGTACGCTCATTTCAACAAATTCTTTAGAAGGCAGAGTACCACTACCGCTTTCATGATGATGTACGAGCAGATGCTTAGCTGTGCGCGTAGGTAGTCCAACTGCAGTGGAGTAATAAAACGTGTTTATGAGGGAAGCAAGAGACCGGCAGGCATAGAGCATCAAAGCAGAGTCTTCAGATCATAAACTACATGAGTCGAACATATTTACCAGATAATAGATAGCGATGGCCAAATTATAGGCAAGCTATTTCCACTGAGGCCATCTAACCGAATCCGTGGATGCCTTATTCATATTTGATGGACCAGTTCTCTTAGCGGAATCATGCCACACCATCTCCAACTGACAAAATTTGAAACATAATCCCTCTTACCATGACTCAATCAATAATAAAGAAGAGAATAAAATCTTCACAGAAATGACGGCATGTGTGGGATTTCCTAGCATTTGCTGGAAAAATCACCACATGAGACTGGCAAAAGAAATAAAAGATAAAGGCTCCTAATTTTCTTGATGGGATTAACTTAATCCAAGCCACAATAGTACCCAAAACTGCATCTGGTGCTGGTAACTAGTAATACATTTTAGGCAAGAAAGAACACTGTGGAACATATTGTCATTATGAAGTAAGTATACACTGGATTAAAGGATGTGCAAAATAGATGTAAAGAATCTAGAGATTGCAATAGGATGCAAAAGCACTCTAAAGAACGTCAATATGAATCACACCGGGGCCAAGGTTTGCCATTTAGCATTACCTCTGCATGCTTCAATATTCATGTATACTCCATGCATTATCTAGCTTCAAATGGTTAAAGATGTGAGAACAAGAGAGAAGCTAAAAGACGTCTACCTCTCCAACAACGACCGTGTCCCCTTCCTTTACACCTAGTTTTACAAGAGTCTTATTCACACCACAAGCCTCCAAAACGTGCTGGAACCTTTTCTCTGAATCAAGATACCTGTTATAGAAAATATTAACAGTTCTCAAGTTAAGAAATCATACTGAAAACATTTCATGAAATAGATCAGCAGACAACATGCGAAGGTTAAGAATTTTCTGCCAACACAGGTAGAACTAATCTAATCCCCGCAAACATATATGTCAAATTATCTGGCTGTCAGAGGTAGACATCAAACAATACAAAAACAATTTGCTACATGACTTCTCATAACTCCAACTCCTAAAAGGTTCCTAGATTCCCCAAATACTTATGAAACATATGATTGGACTCTATCCAGATAAATTGATAGAGACCTTGCAATTCCTGACAATTAGCTAACTCAAAACAAAGAACATGGACTTCAACTAATCAGTCAGCAAATCAAACATATATGGGGAGCATATGTTGCCAAGAAAAAGGGGACAAGTTATCCAATTTTTATGGTATGAGCTGCATCCTTCCTTTGTATGGCGAATCCCAGATTGCCATGACTAAACAAGCAGTGCAACTTTACACTATCCTAGTCTCTTCAGTCTTAGAGTTGCATTACACAATCTGAATATAAGCACTTAAAATACACAATGCACTGATAAGATGATCAAAATGGAAAAAGGGTAAGAGAACTGTGTAGCATTGCTTATCAATGGCCATTGAGTAATCATCATCCTACCTCCAGTTTGTCATTTGAACAAACCGTCGTAACCCAGATCCGACAACATGCCAAGTGCGCGAACTGCTGTCATGAGTGATTTCAAACTCACTAATTGAAGCACTTCTTTGATCTTTTACCTTTTCAGCTACATGGTTCAGACTGCTGGGATCCACCCAACCTAAATGCAAATAAAACTCATCAATATTCCATAAATTAAATCAGATGGATAAAAAAATATCATAGAAACATACTGGTTTTGTAACCTTTGCAGGGAAAACAAAATGAGAAGGCATTAACAAGATATATCTAAGAAAAAGTGTGAGATTGCTAGATGGGGAAGCACACGAGGCAACAAGCCTGACCTTCAAAACTGCTCTTTGCTTCCTTATGCTTCTGTAGAATGTCATAAGCACCAGAAATTACTTGATAAGTGCATTCTCTTTTTACTGCACTCATACAGAAAGTTTGAATCCCACGAGGTTCCAGCCTTTCCTTGAATGATGGCCACCTCTCATATGCCTCTGGAAGATCCATTTTGTTAAAAGCAACTACATATGGCTTTTCAGCAAGTTCAGGGCTGAATAATTCCAGCTCAAGTCGGACAGCATCAAACTCAAGCTCTGGCTGCTCTGATGATCCATCAACCACATGTACCTACAGATCAAATGTATCGGTAACACATCAACTCAGATACAACGGCATCAAGTAAAAGTGAGTAATTCTGGGTGACTTGCCACCTCAATCAATGCAATCATTTAACATACTTTCCTATGCCATTAGTCATGGCGCCTTCACCTTTCTCTCTTTTCACCTTTTCGAATACTTTAGCCATCCGACAACTTTGAAGACATTAAATTGTGAGACAGATGAAGCATACTAAACAATGAAATGATGCCGCATTAAAATGTGAACCACGAACAGCTTATTTGTACCCAATTTCAACCCAATGAAGCTGAGTCATTTGGGCCAAAAATAATCAAGGAAACACTACGAGGAGACAGGGCAACCCGCCAGTTAATCCATCAGCAAATCATATTTGTTGTGCACACATTAGATTCAAAGTTATCTACAATTACAATGAGGTCATCGTATGTTTGGCTTCAGAGGTTAAAACCAGCATAGAAATGAAGCATTCAATTAGAAAACTCAAAATCCCCAACTAAAAACCTTCTGCAGCTAGTGGGATATGAATTACTTCCTAAAGACGCAACAAAATAAAATGCTACCACAAAGTGAATTCCCAGTCTTCCTAGGTGTTTTCCCAATTGAGGAGGATAGAAAGTGCAAAAGTTATGGCTAGTAACATACGCCATCAGAAATCATAATAAGCCATAACAGACAAACGCATGAGCTGCACTATAGACTGCTTACTGAAGTGTAGACAACAATGAGAAACAAGTTCTAACAGAGAGCCTACCAGAGTAGAACACCTCTCTGTGTGTCGTAAAAACTCATGACCTAAACCAAAACCTCGGTGTGCTCCTTCAAGTAAACCTGGTAGGTCTGCTACAACCACGGTAGAATCATAGTCAAATGATACTACGCCCAGATTGGGTAGCAAAGTTGTAAAGGGGTAATTTGCTATTGTCGGTTGCGCAGCACTTATCACACTTAAAAAGGTGCTTTTTCCTGCATTAGGAACACCGACAATTCCGACATCCGCAACCAGCTTCAGCTCCAGCTCTAACCACCTGATCAAAAGACCATCCTTAGTTTCATGCACTTGAGGAAGCCTTTTAAGGAGAACCTTGATTAAAACTACTCCAAAGTTAATATGCCCCCGTAACAAAGCCCAACAACTCATGATGCATTAGAGCCAGTTCATGATGGCATAAGGCGTCCTTTCAGCTATTGCTGCAAACCAACGCTCTCTCCTGTCAGCTATTTCTGGCAAACCGATGTTCTGTTTTAATTCCTGAATAATGAACTTGATCATAGAATTTCTTGTTTTTCTCCTGGAAATTCAACTCAAAATTGCTACGATTCTGGGTGACTAGCAATTAATCTGGCTCAAGTCTTAGCTCTATTTCATAGTCATTCCATGTGCTTTCTCAATCACAAAGTAGGATAAACATTGCTTATCACTCCCTGAAAGTGGTAACGACATACATATAACTTTTACTGACAAAAATCAAAAAATCAACCCCAGCCAGCACCTCTATTGTCTATTGTGTTGTATAAAGGTACGACTATGCAAATAAGTTTTCACAGTTATTTGTCCACAAAAGTTAAATCCTATGTCATCCAGAGCAGATATAGAAAAACATCATGGTAGCAAGACTAAATCAATCTGCAATGCTACTAATCTGCCCAAAAAGCAAAAATATATACAAACCACTTTATGGCCAACCAAATATATATCAACAAACTCCAAAGACATGGTATAGTTTCTAAGATAAAAACTCACATCTCTGGACCCTCTTCACCATTCTCAGCTATCCGAGGCACTTTATTCATCCCCGACTTGAATGAAGCATTCCCTCTCCCTCCTCTACCACCTGGCAACAACAACGCCTTCTTTCCTGGATTCAACAACTCCAACAACACCTCCTCTTTCCCTGCCTCTCTAACGACCGTCCCAGGGGCCACCTTCACCACAACATCCTCACCCTTAGCCCCTGCCTGCTTGCTCCCCCGCCCATGCCTCCCTCTATCAGCCCTGAAATGAACACTCTTCCTAAACGGCAACAATGAGTTCATTGAACTGTCAACTTCCAGGTAGACATTCCCTCCTCTCCCTCCATCACCACCTGACGGGCCCCCCAAAGGAACGAACTTCTCGCGGCGGAATGCCACCACACCATTGCCGCCATCCCCGGCTTTCACAAATATCTTGGCTCTGTCAAAGCACCTCATCACTGCTGGCACCCCCTTCTCCTTCACTTGAGCTTCCTCATCATCTAATTCACCCTCCAAATCTTCCAAATTCACCGCCCTGCCATCCTTAAGCCCCGATTTTTTGGCAGCAAAAAAGTCATTTTCATCATCATCATCGCCAACAGTGTAGAGCATTGCCCTCACTTTATTACCATCACTGTCGTGACCGCTAACCATCTTTCCACCATCAAACCCTAACACTTCCTCCACATCTTCAAATTCTCCATAATCACCATCTTCTTCTTCCTCCTCCTCCTCCTCCTCCTCCTCCTCCTCTTCATCATCATCATAATCATCATAATCGCCACCGTCATCGATTCGAGCACTCGAGTTTCCTTCAAACACATCTTGTGACACATAGTTAAGCCCCAAACTCCCATCATCATCAGTGCCATCATCTTCCAACTCAACATAATCATATTCTTCTCCTACTCCCCCACTAACTCTATCAACTTCATCATCAATAAGCGCAATGCGAGAATCGGAGAGCTTCACCTCACTCACCGCATCGACAGGCGCCCCCGAGAAGTCCTCCCTGGGAGGGAGGCGAGTGTAGGTGGTCGCCTCGGGCCCGGAGCTCGCCGGAGCGACTGGCCGGGGCGGCGGCTCGTAACGGGTGCGGAGGCCGGCCTTCTCGGACCGCCGGCGGGGGCGCGGGGGCTTGCCGCCGTTGTTGGCGCGCTTCCGGGACGCGGAGCGGGCTTGAATTCGCGGGGAGAGGCGGATCAGCGGGGACGTGGAGGCCATGGTCGCCATCTTTCTCGAAGGGGTCTCTCGCGAAGTTGGAAGGGGAGAAATGGATAATGTGTCAAATGAGACGGTGAATGAAATTATCAGCTCCTGCTAGGGTGAAAGTTCCCTCCAAGTTGCTCGGGCTCGGTTATGTAATCAAAAAATTTGATTAAATAGTATAAATGGTGGCTGAATTTCGGCTCAATATGGAATGTCATTATTTCTGAATTATGATTTAATGTGTGTAATGTCATTTTTAAAATTTTAAATTGTTAAATATTATTCCTAAATTATTAATAAATGTTTAATTATAATTCATATGATGTATGAAAATATTTAAAATTTCAAACATCAAGTTAAATATTAAAATATATTAAATAAATTAAAAAAGACATTCAAATGACATTACATTATTTTTTTTTTTGGACTGGGAGTTTATGACCGTTGATGCTATTAGGCAGACGCAACAAAAGAATTTTATACTTTTTCATGAGCTGTTGATGGTGGACAAGGGCTTCAGCTAAAAACTGGCAGTTTTTGGTCACACATATTTGATGGGTTATAAAAATAAACACGAAAATCAAGCCAATATGGAGTCAAAAAGTCGATTCCAATATCACCATGATGTGTTTTACTACTCCAATCAAGGTCAAGCTTCACGCTTTATCGACTCGACTTCGCCCGATTACATACCTGGCTCGGCTATTTAGCCTTCTTTTTTTATCAATTTAATCCGAGGAAAAAAGGAAAATAAAATAAAATGGTGATGAGAGACGATCTCCGTGGGGATTACCGTGAGTCTTCCAGCTCCCGAGAAATGCTAGTCACGAATCACTGCCTGGTCTTGCCGCAAGTCGGGAGTACAGTGAGGTCTGCATCTGCCCTTGCGATTGATGAAGGACTCGGAAGTTTCGATGGTGCTCCGGTCAGATTCCGTTTGACGTCGGGAGATTGTGTCTGTCCATGCCTTTTCCAGCTTATTACTCTCAAAATGTCAAACTGATACACACTCACAACATTTATCCAAAAATAATTTACTTGTTACAATCATTTTCGTCCCATGTTTACCTCGACAAAAATTACAAGCCGGTAATTTCATCCATCATCGGTTTCGGACATTGGAAACAATTAATTTATGAAGAATAGATTTGGCATTACTCTATTGGTTTGATATTTTTTGTGATCCGAAAATTAATTTGGAGTAAGGCTACCAAATGGATTACAAAATCTTACTTTAACCAAATTTATTGAAGTAAGTTGTACATGAGTGATACTATTTCTAAAGAGCTCTCAATCCTCAACCCGGTTAGGAAAATAGGTGTCGGTTCTCTTCGATCTTCACTCCTCTTTTCTCTCTCCCTCTTCGATTGCACTGATCATGACTCACCCTCCTCTTTGATCCCCACTGTTCGGCGTCGCCGCTGCCCTCAACCACTATCTTCAGCATTGCTGCCGCCCATCTCCAGTGGTCCTCCGCAGAGGTAAATTCATCTGTCTTCAACATTGTTGGTCTCCCTACTTTCTAGGTGATCTGGCTTCATGCACCTGCATTGAGTAACTCAAATAACGCCACTTCTATATCTTCCCTATTGCTCCTCTATCTACTCACTTATCATCATCAAATTTGCCATTGAAAGGGGGCCGTTGATGATCTGATCTAATATTAATGGATCCTTGTAAACTACAATAGTTCACTTGATGGATTTTTTCTTGGAAAGGGAGGTGTGAGACAAGGTGACCCACTTTTGCCTTACCACTTTGTTCTTAGCTATGGAAGTGCTATTAATATTGTTTACAGCTGCTGCTGCTGCTGCCGCCGATATCAAGCATCATCCCTTCTGTTCAAAGCTTCAGCTGAATCACCTTTGTTTGCAGATGACGTAATCATGTTTTTGAAAGGGAATGCAGATGCTCTCAGGCTTATACTTTTGATGTCTTGAGTTACTTTAGAAGAATCTCACTTCTTAAGTAGCTTGATGCGCCTTTGATGTCTGGGAGGCTCACTACAAAGATTGTGAGCCTACAAACAGGTATAAGTGTTGACAGCCAAGAGGCTTTCCTATGCAGACAAGCTGCAATTTGCTTGAATCAGTCATTTGTAGTCTCACCAACCATTTAGGTCAAAATGGTCAATCGCAGCATTCAGCAGAAGTGTAGGTCTTGTCTGTGGAAAGGAGATCCCGAAAGGAAAGGTGTAGTTAAAGTCAAGTGGGAGCATGCATACCTTCCCAAGCATGAAGATGGTCTTAGCCTAGAAGGACCAGCTGAACACTGCTTCTATCATTGACTGTCACTGGCATGTTCTAATGAGATCAGGATTCTTATGAATTTTGCCTGATTAAGGTAACACAGGCTTAAAAAGGGTGATCCGGGCTCTCTCGTGCGGCTCAAATTTCACTTATGCTTGGACGACAGCTTCCTAAAAGTCGGGTGCTACCTTAAGCCTCTTGTGAAATAGGTTGTCATCAATGGTCAGTCCACTGATTTAGCATGATCATTGACGTTGTAAGAACCAAGAGTGCAAAGGTTGTATGGCATACGTTGGTGTGGTACTCCCATAATGTGCCTAATCTGCTTCTATTACTTCGGCTTGCAATCCTTGATCAACTTCCTACCTTTGAAAGGATTGGAAGGAGTCGGTGGCTCTGCTTAGCTCATTTTCCTCATTCTGCAGACGACACGCTGGGGCCAGATTTGGTATTTTCATTGGGTGCGATTTCTCTTCTTATATCTGGTCTAGAGACATTCTTCGCCTCAACACCTTCATGTCATCCTCACTCACTCGGAGAAAGGCAACAACTTGACAAGAAAAATTACTAAGAACAAAGCCTGGATTGATTCGGTATGGTTACGTTGAATTTAGTCAGTAAAATTGTATTTCATAATAGATCAACTCGACTCGACCGGTTATGTTAATGTTTCGCGTATGAAAATGAAAATTTTAAGTCGATTAGGTCGACCTGATGCAAATCAGTACCACAATTTACAATATTTGGTGGTGCTATCCATTATGTCAATTTGCCACTGATCCACAGGAAGAGAACAAGTAGAACAAAGTTAGCTTGCTTCATGCCTCAAGTAAATTAAAGAGCAAGATCTCCCACAAACAAGAATTACATAGGTAAACCATTATAGCAATTTCTACAGTTTGTTGATTACAGACGCCATTAAAGATATGGAACAGAACAACCTAATTATACATACATCCAGAATTTGTTCTTCACCAGCAAAGCCTTCCCCCGATCTCCGGAAAGTGTCGACCGGCCGCTTGGAATCTCATCTCGGAGCAAGGCCGGCATCGTCCTCATCATCATCATCATCTCTGTCGAGACCAGAGCATCTTTCTACTGGCTCATCTAATTACAGACCGACCAGAACTAGAGCCAAACCAAAGCACAACAAGGCCATAACCAGCCGCCGCACGTCCAGGCTCTAAAGGGCCTCCGTCGTCGGCGCATCGAAACCGGGACACCAATCCGAGACCTCCGCTGCACCCCATCGGCTAACCTCGATGCCCGAGCAGCTCTGCCCTCGAGAGAGCGCCATCCCATCAGGACGCTCGCCGGAACCGCCTCGGCTCCGAATCCGAGCCTCGAGACCCAACTCAGACCAGAAAAGTCTCCAGATCCACCCGTTTTAGCCGGCAAAAGCAATTTAACGAAACATTCAGCACGAGAAAGCAAGCAAGATCATTCCTTTCACCCAGATCTCGCAGCCAGAGCAAACTCTCTCCACCATCCCCGCAAACGACCCAAGATCGACTCGATACGAAAACGACAAAAGGGTCGATCAGATGCAGAGAGGGAAGCGAGTTTACCGATCTGCACCGAGCGAGACACGCAGGGGGCGCGATCTCGTCCCAAAGGATCCGTTGAATTGCTTTTGCCGGTTAAAACCGGTGGATCCGAAAGATCCTCTGCTCTGGGTAAGATCACAGAGGCTCGCATTCGGAGCGGATGCGGTTCCGGCGAGCGAGCTCCGATGGGAGCGGCCGTCTCCCGGAGGGCAGAGCCGGTCGGCGCAAGTGAGGTTAGCCGGATGGGATGCAGTGAGGAGGCCGTGCGCATAAGCAGACTATATATACACGCAGGTACAAACCTAGGGACGACGCACGCTCGGAGGAGAAGGGAAAAGAATATCCAGCGGCAGCCTGTTTGTCAGATACGTAGCAATCCGTATGGAGTAAAGACTAAGGATACGGAGATTATACGGTTTGGGATACGAAAATTATAACTGCACGAAAAATGCTTGCGTATTAGAATAAAAAAATTAAATTAGAGAGTTTTGCAAGAAAAATATATTTTTGCAAGAAAAATAAATTTTCTTATCTAACAATTGTTAATATTGCGTATTAGAATAAAAAAATTAAATTAGAGAGTTTTGCAAGAAAAATATATTATCTAAGGTTAATATTATGACAAATCTTAAACTGATATGCTTGTAACAAATTTACGTTTTGTCAATTTTATTAAATTTTACTGTCAAATTGTTCAATTAAATGATATATGACAATTGATGGATATATCAGTTTAAGGTTTTGCCCTCCAGTTAGTGATTTTTTGTTGTATTAATATAACCTAATGAAAATTAACGAATAATAATTTTATCACAATTATAGCAATTTAGAGTTTTTTTATGGCTTAAAGATTAATTTGGGGTAAATTTGTTATAAATATATCAATTTAATATTTTTTGTCTTTTTATCTAAAAATCGAATGGCATTGAAAATCAAAAGAATATAAAATTTATATCTTTTGGATTTAAAAGATGATTAATACATTACTATTGTTGACTAATGAAAAGCAAGAAATAAGTTAAA
This sequence comes from Corymbia calophylla, assembly GCA_014182845.1. Classification (NCBI taxonomy): domain Eukaryota; kingdom Viridiplantae; phylum Streptophyta; class Magnoliopsida; order Myrtales; family Myrtaceae; genus Corymbia; species Corymbia calophylla. The sequence goes on along the minus strand of CM024700.1, from coordinate 34,153,402 downwards.
TTTTATAGCATTTTTATCCGAAGAGATGACAGATAAAAACAAGTTAAAATAGAAAATTAGGCATAGTCCACATAATTAAGAGTATTTAGTAGAGATTATTTTTGTCAAGCCAAATAAGGTACTATATTTTTTCATGATATCGAATGGCTTTGGGGACCAATAAATTTGTGAGTACAACGAAAATCATAATTTAAAAGGTAATATATAACTTTTCGAAGTAATGGTGTCGAAATTCAAGGAGTGATCGATAACTTTTTTTGAGGCGGAGCCATTACACAATAATGTCAAAGTTCCAAGAGGGTTTGAGCTATTGTCTCCATAAAATAATATTCTCTATGGCACAATGTCAAGGATGCTTTTGAATTAAAATTATATTTCAGATTGTAAAAGGTCAATGACAATTATTTTTTAAATTATTTACAAAATATGGATATTGTCTCCATAAAATAATAAAATCAAAGATGTTTTTAAATTAAAATTATATTTTTTATTGTAAAAGGTCAATCACAATTATTTTTTAAATTATTTACATGTGGATACCAAAAATTGTAAAATGCCACTCCATTAGCCTATCCTTCTCAAATGGTGTTGCTATCTATAGGGGTAAGCCCTTCAACAAGCGCATCCAATTAGGCTACATTATCTGCATACCTCACATCCCCTATTGATAAGAGAATATTTTTCTTCCCCTCTAATCTAAAAATACTTTTAAATTTTATGTTCCAAAGTTCAGATGAAATAGTTTAAAAATTTGCTCAGGTCCAAGATTTAAGCTATTGTTTCCCTAAAATAATATTCTCTATGATACAATATAAATGGTGTTTTTATATTAAAATTATCTTTCATATTGTAAAAGATCAATCACAATTATCTTTTAAATTATTTTTGTATGGATACCAAAAATTGCATAAGTCATTGACTGTCAATGCGGATTAAATAAAACCGAGCATGGCAGGGGTGAAATGAAAATTAGTGAGTCCGTTTGGTCAGCAATCATAAATGGTCGACAAAGGTGATGAGGAGTTGCCGACAAGTGACACGAGAAAAAAATTAGTAAGTTGTGAGCCACGGGATGATAGTAAGTGAAATTCAATCGAAATGAAGATCAACAAAACCAAGATTGAGAAAAATGTTCAAGTGATAAGGCTAACAGTTTCAACCAAAATCATGACAATCCATTTCGATCGTGAAGCCAAAATCATCATCGGTTCATAGAGCCATAAATCTCAACCACTAATGATAATGCTTGAGAAATATGGGTTGTTATAACTTCCAGGATGGGCGGTTGCATGTTGCACAAGAAACCATTGATGTGGGGCAAGTGATTAGACCATAATCATCGGACAATGGAATATTTTGGTAATCGTTTGTAGATGCATATGGTCGAATTATAGAAATCACATAGGATTTTATTTGTTTTCTTTGTAATTGTTGTTAACCATCTATATCACTAGAGTCATAAATATTGTGATTGTAATTTGAGCAAAACATTGTCAATTAATCAAGAACACCGATTTTTTTATTTTATCTTCCTATTATCTTAACATTTCACTAATTGCTTTTTATATTTTTAATTTTCTCGTCAATTCGTGTTTCATATCCAAAAATCCACAAATGGCCTTCCACATCTTTCATTGATTGCCACATTGATCCACGTTCAAAAAGGTGCTTTGCCAACACTCTTTTGGGCAACACATTCCGGATGTTTCGGCAAAAATGCATTAGATCATGAGAAAGTTGCATGATAAATATCAAAATAGGTGAAAATGCTTGAAGATAATTTTGTGATGTTTGGTGGGGAAAACATGAGGTGAAAATTGGAATTATTTTGACAAAAAGAAAAGAAAATTGGAATTAATGTTTCAAAATATAAAATTTTCATTTTCAAGAGGGAAAATGTTGGAAAAATTATAGGGAAAATTCCAAATAAATGCTTAAGTGTCTATTGTTTTCTCAAATAAAGTTTTGAAGTGAAATTTGTTTCAAATAAGTGTATTAAATGGTTATAGTTATTTCAAATAAAGATTTAACTTCACTAGCCAACAAAATATTCTTGTTGATTAGGGGTATTTTGTCCAAACACTTTTTAAAGTAAAATTTAAACTAAATTATATTAAAAAAAAGATGAAAGTTTTTTTTTTAAAAAAGTAACACACGATAAAAGGGCTCTCTCTTGCCTATGGCTACTGCCCCATCGTTGATGGGGCGATAGCGATGGCCGATGAGGTCACTAACGCTTGAGTGAGGGCTGGCAACTCTCACGGACCAAAGGCAAGGGTTGCCCTTACCAGGAACAAGAGAGGGCAATGGGTGCCCTTAAACTTTGGCGAGGACAAGGTGAGGGTGCTTAGATTTGGGAGATGGTCATTGTCCTCTCACCTTGCCTTTAGTCGACAAGGGTTGTTAATCCTTGCCAGGTGCTGACGACCATCAACTATGAGGCAGTAGCCATAAGTGGGAGGGAGCCCTCCGTCTCGTGGTTTTTTTTTTTAAGTTTTATTTTGTTTTGAGTTTTTATGAAAGGAAAAAATAGAAAAAAAGGGGAAAATTTTAAAATTTTAAAAGATGGAAATAGCCTTTCAGAAAACAATGACTTTGTGCCCTTATTAAATAAGATCTATTTTAGATATTTATTTGAAAAAATAAGGGTACTTTGAACTAGGGATGCCCAAAAAACCCATCAAACCCAACCCGAACATGTTCGACCCGAACACGAAATAAGTATGGTACGTGTTTCAGGTTTTAATATTGTTCGGGTAACAATTATAAACATAAACAGAATACATGTTTTGGGTTAAGTTAGTATCGGAACATTGTACCACCCAAGCACATTAAAGGCTTTAACTCAAACACACATCCACCCAAATCTTGTGAAACAGTTTGGAACTTCGGAGCCTGCGATGTCTCCGTCTTCTCCTCCTCATCGACTTCAATGCTATTGACAGTTCCTTGTTGAATCTCCTTAGTCTCTTCTTGTCCCTTGTGCTGGCAGTTCCTCCCCAATCGCCACTCGCTTCTCTCCTCCGCCTCTTCTCTTCAAGTAAGAAGTCATGATAGATTACTCCCTTTTTTGGGTTTTTCTGACGATTTCTCCAGATTGGTTGATGCTTTGAGAGAGAGAGCTGGTGAATCATTGCTCGACCTATGTTTTGAGTGGATACCGATCAAAGTGGAAAAATTATCTTTGGAGGGTTGACGGGGATTGCCATTGTCATTGCTTTGGTGGGCAATCTCTCCCTCTCCATCTCGGATCGCCCATTCTCGACATATGCCCCAATGCGACTTGTCAACCGGGTGAACCAGTCGTCCACTTCTCGTTCCGTCTCAAGCAACTCCAACCCAATGAGCGTTGCGTGTACCCGGGCTTTGACCTCTTGTGCGATGGATTGGGTCAGATGATCATAAACCTCCCCCCATCAGGCGAATTCATAGTGGTATCAATACTTTATTCTGAGCAGTTTATGCTTCTAAGAGACCTCGACAACTGCCTCTCTAAACGGTTTCAGAGTCTCGCCCTTTTGGATCCTCGATGAACTGTCCAAGCCTATAAGAACTTCACTTTCATCAAATGTCCGTTGGACTTGCCGATCTTTCTCGGATTCACCCCCATCCCGTCCCTAACCGATTGGAATCACACTGTCGTGGCTATACCGACGGAGGACTGTGAGTGCGCGATGAGCACAGCAATGTCTAGGTGCGTCCATAATTGGATGGTTTTGGCCCCGAGCAAGGACGATACGTTAGGAAGCATTGGTTTGACGTGGTCTGAGTTAACTTGCGGGGAGTGCCGAGGTTTTTATCCAAAATCGGCTCATCAATATTTATGAGAGATGCGGGTGCCTCGTCCATGAATCTATCCGTTCGTTCCGTTAGGAAAGGCCTTGCCTCGCGGCGTCACGGCGTCACATAAGAGCATTTCAAATTCTCTTTGTCATATTTTTTAATAAAAAACTCGAAACTCGAAACCCAACCCAACCCAACCCAACCCATTTTTGTGCTTCATGTTTTATGCATTTCGGATCGGGTCGAGTCGGGTCGGGTCGGATGACATGACCTTTATTGTTAGGGTCGGGTCGGGTAACATCACCCGACTGACCCGACTCGACCCGTTGACACCCCTGCTTTGAACAATGTTGACTTCAGGTTTTTATGAGAAAATAATTTATTTAGAATTTTTTCAAAATTATAGAAGGAAGAATTTCGAGAAAGCTGTACCTAAAAAAACAAAGAAGAAAGAGAGGAAAAGTTTTGTTCCTCACTTCTTCTCTTCAACGCCCTTCAATTCACAGGGAGCTTCGATTACATAAACCCAAAGAAGCACCCGAGCTGAAGCTTGCCATCAGCTTCAGTTCAGTCGAATCCTCCATTCCCAATTCTTTCTCTTCTCTCTCTCTCTCTCTCTCTCTCTCTCTCTGCTTGGCTACAATGCGCCTCGCCTAGGGTTTCCAGCTCCGCTTGGCCCTCGCATGTCGGGCGAGGCCTGATTCGAGGGGTCGAAGTCCCATCCGCGAAGAGGCTCGTTTCAGATTCATCTCTCTCCCATTCTCTCTCTCTATCTCTATCTCTATCCAGCGCCGGCCATGTACAGCGGCTCGAGCGACGGCGAGAGCCACGAGGCGTCGCAGAGGAAGATCCCCCCGGCGTCCTCCATGCCCTGGGTCCGCAACCTCCGTCACTTCATCGGATCGGGGGCCGGACTCGGTTCCGAAGCCTTGATGGGTCCGTTCTCTCTCTCTCTTTCTCTCTCTTAACGCCTTCTCGCTTTACATCTTTACATACATGCGTTGCCTCCGTTTCGAGCGTGATTTGGGTTTTTTTTTTCCCTCTCAATGCGATGCGTTCGATACGTCGCGCGTTCGTCTACAGAACTTCGCCAATTGATCTTCGGGTTTGATCTTGGTGATAGTATGTGAGATTGTAGCTTGTGAAATGGGGGAGAAAAGATTTGGAGCTCTCGTTTCGGAAGTGACCTCTTAGCGTTCTTTTCGATTTTCAGCAATTCATGATCTGCTGAAGCTATGCGGTGTGGATAGATTGCGTTGTTAGTGGCGTGATGCTTTGGGACTTGAAAATTTATGGTTTTGATAAGTTGGTGACATCGAATTCTTTTGTTTGGTATATTATGTTGTCTTGCTTTCCCATCATATTGAAGCTAGCATGAACTTTTCTTTGTAATGTAGAGGTAACATGACGATAAAGAGTAAATGTGACCCCATTTTTGGAGACTGATCTCTAGGCGTCTAAGTGGACAGGTGGGAATTAGCTCCAGTTTCTGAAATCGATAAGTTATTGGGAAGGAGAAATGACATGGGCTCTTATTCTTCTTGTTTTCGTTTGAGACTTTCATGACATAGCAGCTGCTATGGGCCTTGGCTACGTTTGGCAAAGAGACTTGCACACAGTTTTTGAAACATGCCTGTTCTGAGACTGTTAATTAGGGTAGATGAAGTATTTTTCCTCCCTGATCCCTCTCTCCTGGCATGCTAATGCAGTTGATCATCATCTTTTTTCTCCCCCTTGTAGAACTTGAGACCAAGAGGATTTTGCTTGACATATTCAAGGAGAAGCAACAAAAAAGTGCTGAAGCTGGCGCCATTCCAAGTTTTTATAAGAAAGTATGCAGTAGAATTATTTTGTATGCTTATGTGATTCTTAGTTGTTCATTCCCTGTTGACAAGTGTATTTGCATTGTGTCTTGCTTTCACTGACTGAACTAAGTTCCCAGACAACTGGTTTAAAAGTATAAGCACAGGAATTTTCCTTAAATATTGTAGATTTTAATTTCATTTGTTTGGTATACTTATATTTCTGTGTGATGACTAATCAATTCTGATTTTTAACTCACCCTCTTAGAAACCCGAAGAAGGATCCATCAGTCATAGAGTACAGAGGCTTGCAAAATACCGGTTTCTCAAGGTATGTATCTGTTGTACTGGTGACAGAGTTCTTAAGAAATCTAAAGAAGCTTCCAAGTAGTTTGTACTTTTCTTTCTTCAGAAGTTCACATTTATATCTCACTTTTGCAGAAGCAATCGGATCTTTTACTTAATGCAGATGATCTGGATGCAATGTGGGTTTGCTTGAGAGAAAATTGTGTCATTGATGATGCTACAGGGGCAGAAAAGGTCTGTTTATTTGAGCATTGTCCATTTTTGTGTACCTTTTTCCAATATGACGTCATCTTCACAGGTCTATGGTGTTCTTTGCATTTTGTGAATGAAAGTTAATAGCGGGATTTATTATTAAATTTTGATCAAATTCTTAGAGAGAGTAATTCAAATGTGTTCTCCCAGCATTACCCTTTGTTTCTATTTCATATATCAGTTGTTTACTCGTTGTAAAGCTTCCTTGTATCCTCTTCCATATATTCAAAAGTATGAAGCTTTGCATTGACAGCTGTTTTCTGACTCAAAACAATATCTTTCTCAGCGGTACTGTATATCATTCATCTTCAAATGCAATCTGAATATTATTTACTCAGTGACAGTTACTGGTGGCATTGCTGATTTTTGATCAAATGCTTAAAGAGAGAGATTGAATTGTATGCTTCAAGCAATACCCCGTCCTTTCTAATATGCTCCTTGTTGCTTGTTGTATAAAAAAGAGCTCCCTCCTTGTGCCTCTTTTCAAAAGGTTGTTGCTTTACATGTATAGGGAGCTTTTCTTTTAGTGTTTGTAATATTGGTTTCTGAATAAGTTTTAAAGATTATTTCATTTTCAGATGAACTATGAAGATTTTTGCCATATTGCATCTGTATGTACAGAGCAAATAGGCTCCAAATGCCGACGATTCTTCAGCCCTTCAAATTTCATGAAATTTGAGAAAGACGAGTCAGGACGAATTGCCATTCTTCCTTTCTACCTCTATGTGATGCGCACGGTATGTCTTACTCATTGATGCCACAACTGAAAATTTGATTTTCAGTGGAGTCCGCAGGAATAGTCGATCCTTACTGAATAATCTGAAAGTGCATAATGAAGAAAAGTGAAAGGCAATTGTGCATTATCATGACTTGTTACTTTTAACCAAGTCACTTTCTTGCTTCATCAGCATATTGGTTATTAAACATTGGCAGTGTTGATATTGACTCCTGCCCTGTGTTGTGAATATGGAATGGTAAGGGATGTAAATATGCCAAATTGAACATGAATGCTTAGGATTGATGTGTAGCAGATTATTTAGCCTTATCTGTTCTTGCATATTTCTAATGTTCTAGATCAATTATTTTATCAATAAAATATCATCTTGTCAAGAAAGAGTTTATTCTTGTGGATCATGCGATTCTCATTAACATATTGCAGAGCACAATGCGAGGCTTGAATCAGTTATTTAGAACAACATATAAGTCTATCTGTGCTAAAATGTATGTGCCGTTTCTTCACCAGGTTTCACTAACGCAGGCCAGAATTGATATGAGTGAGCTAGATGAAGATTCTGATGGTTTCCTTCAACCTCATGTATGATACTGCCTTTTCTTGCTTCTTTTCTACTCTACTTCTCTATTTTTGTTGGAGGACTTTTATATTGCAGAGTCATAATAGTGTCCGTGTAACTGCTATCACTTGTCTGAATTTGGGAATAAGCTGACTGTTCTGGTTTTGTGTTTTAGGAAATGGAGGCTTACATAAGGGGTCTGATTCCGAATTTGGCGCAGCTACGAGACATGCCTGCTGCATTTGTTCAAATGTACTGCCGCATTGCTGCACGCAAGTTCTTCTTCTTCTGTGATCCTCATAGACGAGGTATGTGGCTAGATTTTATACAGGTATCATTTATGGTTGTCTTCTTTATTAAACCATGATTTAGAGTTATATTTAAATGAACTTGTTATGAAAATTTTTTCCTCTTTTATTTTCAACGGTGGCACCCTAAGAATAATCTGTGAGGTTGCTTGTGCATTTCCTTTTTATGTTGATCACTAGATCAGGTATTCTAGGGTGTGTAAATAAAATTTCTGGTCGTACCAGTGGCTTCTTGTTGCTTGATGATGGTCAAGATTGGCAGTTTTCTAAATGCTACGAGATGGAGTTTATGGATTTATTTAAGTCCGTGTTGACCACTCTTAAAAAATCCAATTTAATCGGCGATAGTGTCGCTGTGACATACTAGATGGCTCATAGAACATGACTATAGATGTAGTGGATTAGTTTTTCGTACATTCTTTTCCATGTAAGAATAGGATGTTTGGATGTTTAGTTCTGAACTCTGAAGTTCCTCTTCTGTTAAAAGCAACTGACTCTGTAAATTCTTTACAGGGAAAGCATGTATAAAGAAGGTGCTGCTTAGTAACTGCCTTCAAGAACTTATGGAACTGCACCAGGTAGATATAAATGAAGATTTTCTTGCAACTGTTTCCAAATGTTCTGATAGAAACAGTTTTAAGTTGTAGACTTCAATTCTCCTGTTTTTTCCTGCTTGCCCTGGGCTGTAGATTATTTTATTCAATTTTTATTTGGGAATTCCTCCTCCTGATGATAAAGAGGCTTTATCACTTGCACATCCTTTTGCTGTCGCCTAGTTCCTTTTTTTCATTTTAAGTCGGAGAAGTTCTTTTGTACTTGCTTATCTTGACTCAAGCAATTACCAGTTTGGTACCCCACTGGAACAGCTTTGAGAAGGAAACTTGCTGAAAAGTCATCTAGAAGTGTCATTGGCTGAGTTTCAGTAGGTGTAGGTTATGAATTCTGTTGACACAATCTTGTCCTACACACATTTGATTCTTCTCAACAATTTATTATTAATGGACCTTACTTTGATGATAGCTGCTGGTGGATGCTCGTTCATTTCCTCTTGTAGACTCGGTAGAAGGAGCTTAACATATATACTCGTTTTGCAGCATATTGTTATTCTTGGTTTAGGATTTTTTAGAGGGCTTCTCAATTAAATTTTCTTGTATACCATTACCTGTACTTGATTGCTTTTAGATGGCTAATCACCCCCTGGTGCACTTCCAATGATTTGTATTAGCTGTTAAATGTTAGTGAGAGGCTGTTCAGCTATAGTTGTCAATGCTTTAGGGGGAGGGTTATTTGGGAGGTTGGAGATCGGATAAGTTTTGTGTCTAGCATTAGAGGATCTCAGAAAGGAATCTCTTCTCAATGTGTAATAAAATCCATATGCTAGCAGAAAAGAAACAAGCACCACGAGCTAGTTAAGAAAGGAAATTTTAAAGCTTAAACTAATAAATGAATCAAAAACTTATTTTACCATTAAATGTTTAATGATTGATATTGAAGATTTGTATTGATGCTTAGGTATTTTTTTTTTTCTAAATTTGCATCAGGAAAGTGAGGAAGAAGTTACTGACACTGAACAAGCTGAAAATTGGTTCTCTTTGACATCTGCGCAGCGCATATGCGGTGAGTGCGTTGGATTTCTCTATATTTGTAAAATCTCCATCTCCATGTAGTTGATATCATCATCACATTTCATTTTTCCTTTTTTCCTTTTTTCCTAGATATGTTCTTGGCACTTGACAAAGATATGAATGGAACGTTGAGCAAGCAGGAGCTCAAAGATTATGCAGACGGTTCATTAACAGAGATCTTCATTGAAAGAGGTAGGGAACAACTTGCTTTCCTGTGCTAATTGCAAAATGCTGGAAATCTTAACTTCCACTTTCAATTTATCCACTGGCTTCATTCAACTGATTTTCTTAATGTTTCTTTTAGTATTTGACGAGCATATACGTCGTGGGAAAAGTGGTGGAGGGAATTCTCGGGAGATGGATTTTGAGAGTTTTCTCGACTTTGTTCTGGCACTGGAAAACAAGGACACTCCTGAAGGATTAACATATCTTTTTCGGTGTCTTGATCTCAATGGAAGAGGATTTCTCACAACGGCTGATATACACTCTCTGTTCAGGTTAATATTTTATTTCAACTGTCGTAATGTTACTTTTAATTGCTCCCACGTCCTAAACCAGTTCCCCTCTTAGTATTTTAGCTTCTTAAACTCAATTCAAAGCATTATATGTGGTGAAAAATGTGTTTTGATTTCCATCTTCTTTTCTTCTGTCATATTGTTACTTGATACTGTATTCTTTATGCCCAAGCTCTGAGTTGGCAAAAGTATATAGTTACTTTTTGAAAGTCTGCTTTGACAGTATGAAAGAGACTGAAGAACATACCTTTTTGTAGTGTCATATCTGAGTATTCTAACAAAGTGAAGTTGGAAATGGAAGAAAAGAGGGGAAACATCTGTGTGTGGAGATGTTACCTGATACAGTCTTCCTATAGAAAAAGTTCTGCAGTTTCCTGCTTGCATAATTTAAGGAAGTTGTGCAAGTCTCAAAGTTGCTGAGACATGATTATTGTAGGTAAACTCTTTACGTGCTGAAATCCTTGATTTACAGACTATGAAGGCTTTTTTTTTATCGCACTATGTAAACTTGGCCGGATGTCCTTTCCTTTCCCTTATTTTTTATTTGCCCAGGAAGGAAAAAACTGGGGGGATAGAGGTGGAGAGGGTCATAAGACTTGAAAAAATGTTTTATGCCATGAGATGGGAAGAGTGTTGGACCAACTTTTCGTCTATGGTTTGGCAAACTGCTGCATGCTTTGAAATCCTCTTTTTTGTTTGAGTTTCGTTAACTTACACTTAATCTCTCTCTCTCTCTCTCTGCATTATTCTTTCTCTACGGACAGGGATGTGCATCAGAAATGGATCGAGGGTGGGAACTATGAACTATGCATTGATGACGTTAGGGATGAAATCTGGGATATGGTTAAACCTGCTGACCCGCTGAGAGTCACGTTGGCTGATCTTCTGGCCTGCAAACAAGGGGGGACAGTAGCCAGTATGCTCATCGATGTGCGTGGTTTCTGGGCCCATGATAATAGGGAGAACCTATTGCAAGAAGAGGAGGAACCTGAAGAAGAATGACAAAGCACGCTCCTCCATTGTTGGAGTGGTCCCTAATGCTAACCCCAGTCTGATGTCGGAACTAAACCATTGGTTGTGATTTGTAGTTTGCATTAACACTGACGATGTGTATTGCTGCTTTGGCATGTGTAGTATGGTGTAGATTAGGCTTTTGGAACTGGCTTCTTGATTTCATGCTTTCTTGGATAATTCAGTGTAATTATCAAAAGAAGAAAAGTGTAGTATTCTATTCTGTATGTAGCCTCCTTTCGAAAGTAGGGCCGATCAGCGCTAGCAACCCAATCCAAATGTTTCTGCAAGTTGAAGTTTTCTCAGTTGCAGCAGTGGCAAATTCTTGTCTTGCTTGGCCAACATGGAATTTTTTTCTATGCTATCGTAGGTTGATTATTTCGCGGACTACATTTTCCTTGAACATGCAGAAAATCTATTGATATTGTAGTGATGTTGCTATTGGAGAATAGTAAAATCCACGTTATTAATCAAGAATGCATAAAAATGGATTAATAAGCGTAGAAAATTTTAAGTCAGCAAATGGTACAAGTACTTGGGCGGTCCAGAATCAGCAGTAACGGAGCCTGTCGATACATGCCTTTTTCCTTCGACCTAAAAAAGACAAAAAAGATACATGCGTTTGGTTTTTGCTAAGCAAGCTCTATTATTTGGTCGAACGTGCTTAGGTAGGGAAATGCATGATCCGGACAGAGATCTTCACCCAATCTGATATTAGAACAAGCGTTCATCTTCATATTTTTAAACCATCTCGAGTTTGGATGCTTCTTGTTATTGTCTACGCATGTCCTATTTAGCCATTTACCTTTGTTCCCATTTAGTTGGAGGGTGGTGATTTGGGATACAATTTATGCGCAACGAAGCTAAATGTACCTTCCTCATCAAGCAAAAGGGAGAACATGCACGTCAAGACTAGAGAGAGAGAGAGAGAGAGAGAGAGAGAGAGAGAGAGAGACTTATTCAATATCGCAAATGACCGCTGTATTGACAAGACAATTTTCAAAGGTCATAATGCAGTGACCTTATTGATCAAGTGAGTCTGGAAAATTAGTGACTATTTCAGGGCACTACGCAAAGGTGAAAGCAAATGCGCTTTGGTTTTATCCTTACCGCAAAGGCCATCAGGCCTGTGCTGGAAATTTGTGATCCATTTTCTCTAAATAATTTAAAAACTACCAGATAAATCTTGCGAGAGTTGAAGACAGCTGGAGGAACATGAGAAGACCAGCTTGCAAAGGAAAACAATCTTGAAACTATGAGAGTGCACTATAAGAAGCCAAGTTGAAGAAGCATGAACGAGTTGGTTGTAATAATATAATAAACTAGGGCTGCTTTATCATGAGGAAAGCAGAGCTAAGAAAGTGGACAAGAATAATGTGTTTCGTAACATTTTTATTCTCAAAAATAATTTCCTTTTCTTTTTTATTTCTATTCCCTAAAACAATTTTTGAGTAAAACAATGTGTTTGGTAACTATATAGATTTTCTATTCTTGGAGTAAAAAAAGAATAGCAATGTGTTTAGTACGACCCATACATTTTATATTCTTTTTTTCTTTTGGTGGCGGTGAGAGGCGACCGGTGGTGGCAAGAGATGACCGGTGGCGACGCGGTGGCCAGCAACGGCGGCCATGAGTGGCAATGATCAACGGTGAGAGAGGAGGAAGAAGAAAAGTAAGAAGCACTTGTTCTAGAAATTATTCCGGAAACAAGAAATTACTTTTTTCTATCTCTTGTTTTTGTTCCAAATCTATTCTATGAAACAATTTTCTATTCCCGGGAATAGAAACATTAATGGACATTACCAAATGGATTTCTGTTTTTTTCTATTCTTGAAAACAAAAGAACATAAAAATAGAGAAAGAGAAGTGTTACCAAACGGTGCCAAAATGTCCATGCAAGCCTAAAGCTTGCAAACTAGAAGATTCCTCAATGGCGGTTGATGATGCCGATAAATAGGCCATGTTACCAAATGGTGCCGAAATGTCCATGCAAGCCTAAAGCCTGCAAACTAGAAGATTCCTCAATGGCGGTTGATGATGCCAATAAATAGGCCATGGTTCCTTCGTGTAAAAGAGTGTGGAGAGTGAGTGGAAACTCACAACTTTAGCTCCTCCACCGACACTCCATCAAAACTAGTTCGTTCATCTAATGAAACTGTTTTCCCCATATCACATTACCTATATCCTCTAATTATCTTAGCTTGTCCTTTGCCCATCCTGAACTAATTATATCATACACTTGCACACATCATCTAACCAAAAGCTATCATCGATACCAAAAATCATGCTCCCACACATAATCATATTTTTCAACAGCCTGTCACAATGGCTGCAATGAGTTCATGGCGAAGGGCAATGCACGCTTGGTCCTCACAGCTGGGGAAATCATTAGTTTTTGCAGCGCACGTCCTGTATATTTCCCTTGAATCACATTGCCTAAATGCATAGGAAAAGCACAAAGTTAGGTCTATTCCTTTTAAGAAATTAAAAGCTTACATTTCTGATCAGGCCGCATAGTTAGGTAAAGCGTATGAAAAATCAGAAGCTTACATGCAGCTAAGAATGGACCTAGCACCAGGATTGCAGCAACTTGGAAGTTCTTCATTTTTTTTTTTTTTTTTTAGTTTCCTCTCGGTTGTTCTTTCCAGCTCTTGGAAGCTCTAATTTTGGAGAAAATTACCAAAAAAGTCCTAAACCTATTGTAATTGTGCCAATTCTCTTAAACTTTTTTTTTTACCAATTCAGTATTAAACCTTTTGAAATTGTGCTAATTCAGTTCATCCGGTGAAATTTGGCCAGCCGGTGCTGACGTGGCCACTAGTTGGCACCGACCATTTGACAAGCAATTTTTTAATTTTTTTTTGAATTTTATAATAATTTTTTTTTTTTTTTTTTTTTTCCTCTTCTTTCTCCTTGGCTTCTTCTCCAAGTAGTGGCTGGCGAGGCTTCAGCTCGCTGGCCACTAGGTGCAATTTGTAGCCCCTACCCATCCTGACCGGCAGCCTTACCATGGCCAGGCCGGGAGCAAAGGCTGGCCTCACCTAGATTTGAGCAAGGCTACCGATGAGGGTAAGCAAGGGCCACGACCCTCGCCGGCGGCCACCGAGGGCTTTGCGGCCCTTGCCTAGTGGTCGGCAAGCCTCGTCAAAGCCTCGCTAGCCACTGCGTGGAGAAGAAGCTAAGAAGGAAGAAGAGGAAAAAAAAAAAGGAAAGGAAAAAATTATTAAAAAATTCTAAAAATATTTAAAAATTGCTCATCGGATGGCTGGCACCGACCGGTGGCCACGTTAGTACTTGTCGGCCAAATTTTGCTAGATGAACTGAATTGACAAAAAAAAAAGGTTTAGAATTGAATTGGCATAATTGTAATAGGCTTAGAACTTTTTGGGTAATTTTTTCTGATTTTGTGTATGAGCATGAGAAAGGAATTGGGCCAGCAGCTCATTTATAACCAGACAAAATAGAGGTTATACCGAAATATGTAAAGATGCCACATTTTATACATGAAGAGGCTTTACCCTTTTGCACATGGTGACAAATTTAATAGGGATTTCCCTCCTTTTCTGCCTGGAAATCTTTTGATGGTTTACTTCTTATTTGGGGTATGGCATTAATTTATTTAAGTGCAGGAAGTACGTCTATGTGTGTGTTTGACCAAAATTTAATAGCCCTCCCAACACATTTCACATGACTTTTCAACTACTCAATTAAGATTTAAATTTTACAAATTCTCTATTTAATAAAGGCGGTAGTTTAATGACGAATGTGGCTATCAGAAAGAAATTTACCAAAGATAGCACAAGGAGGAAGAATCTAGTATTGTCAATAAAAGATCGGGAAAATTTCAAATAATAACTCGAAATGCCTCCGCTTTCTCAATAAGGGTCCGAAGTAGACTTTATTTCAAATAAGGATATGGAGTGGTCATATTGTCTTAAATAAGGGTATAAAGTAAAATTTATTTCAAATAAGGGTTTAAAGTGGTCATATTAGTTTCAAAAAGAGCCAACCTCTTAGATCGAAGGGTATTTTCGTCTTTTATTTAACAGATTTCTTTTTATTCCTTTTTTTTTTTTTTCCTTTTCCCCCTTCCCTTCGCTAGCCATGGCAAAGGTCGCTGATCTTAGGCAAGGGTGACCCTTGCCTAGCATTAGTGAGGAATGCCCTCGCTTGACACCAGCGAGTGCTGCCCTTGCCTATGGTGGGCAACCTCCACCAAACATCAATGGGGATGGCCGCGGGAAAGGGGGGAGAGAGAAAAAAAGAAAAAAAAAGAAAAGAAAAAAAGAAAAAAGAAAAAGAAAGCATATGTATCGGAAGAAGAAGCTTACCCGTTGCTAAGAACAGAACGAGCACAAGGATTGCTGCAACTTGGAAGTTCTTCATCCTTCTTTTGTTCTATTGGTTTTCTATCGGGGAGTTCAAAAAATTTTCTTGTGTGCGCGAATTGGGAGTTCGAGGTGCATGGTGTTATTTATATACCGAAGGAATAGAGAGATATAAAACCAAGTATCTAAAGATGCAATATCAGATATGTTTCTTTTGTGTATTGGGCAGGAAATTTGATTGGGGATTACCTTCCCGTTTCCCTTTTTCTTGTATTGAATGATGTCTGTTTGGCACTCTAATGAAAAGGCTTACCTCGTATGGTCTTATATTACTTCACCTATTAGGAATGTCCATAATTTTTCGGTAATATCCAGTTTAGGCAGAGATTTTATAATTTGAGAGAGTTTGCAAGTGATTTATAAATAAATGACGAACCCAAAGGAATAACTTTAAAGTACTCCTTTCAGGACTTTTATTGACGGGGATCGGACGAGGTTTGTTGAAAATAGAGATCTCTTCATGCTAAACGCATGTGTTCACTTCACAGCACAATGCATTCAGTGGTCGAAGTACTCAATGATACTAAGGTCTTACTTGATAACGTTTCTGTTTCTCTATTTTTCTATTCTTTTATTTTTGAGAACAGAAAAAAATAAAAATCTGTTTAATAACCTTAGTTAATTTTTCTATTCCCCATAACAAATCAATGACCAAGAAATAGATTTGGAACATAAATAAAAAGTAAAAAAATCTTACTTCTTTGTTGCCGGGAACAAAAAGAAAAATATGGTCATTTTAGAATAACAAGCTTAATGTAATCTAATGCTCATCTTTACACAATCGACACAAATTTTGGTCTCGTGACTCGATCCGAGTCCCTATTTTTCGAAATATAAAATAAATAAATAATTCAGAAATTTACTTAAATTTAGAAATTAGATTAGAAGTAGTTTTACTAGATTTTAGTTTTAATTCTAGTTTAATTAGTTTAGCATAAAAAATGTGAAAATATTTTGATAAAAATTGGATTCAAAATGATATAAGCTTTTAAGGCTTTACTATATGGATTTTTGAAAGCCATTTTCTTTTAGAGACAATGCTAGGTTGCGTAAGCTTGGTAATTCCAAGTAACGTCTGCTCTTCTTCTTGTAGCTGAGAAAGCTCA
The DNA here is from genome assembly GCA_014182845.1 of Corymbia calophylla. Taxonomy (NCBI): domain Eukaryota; kingdom Viridiplantae; phylum Streptophyta; class Magnoliopsida; order Myrtales; family Myrtaceae; genus Corymbia; species Corymbia calophylla. The sequence continues at coordinate 34,137,014 of CM024700.1, read as the reverse complement.
AAAGGTTGATGTACCTGATTATTGTGCCTAATGATTTACTATCAACCTCATCATATTGTGAGTTATAAACCAATGGGACTTGCTGATACCATTTTTAGTTATCCATCTTTGATTAACTATTACGTTGAATTTTCTTAGGCCATCTTAGAATATCTTGATCAATCAAATCATTACAAAAGTCCACTTTTAAAACATGAAATGTTAAATTTCTACTAACATTTTTATAATTAAATGAAAACAATTGGGATTAGAAATTTTTAGGATTGCATCAAATTCATTTATGTTCTTTTTCTACTCTAAGTATAGAAATTTTGTGTTGTTACCAATCACATTCTTTTGCTTAGAAACTTGTCCAGGGAATAAAATAGAAAAAAACTATTTCTTAATAGAAATTGTTCTTAAGAGCAAAAATGTTATCAAATGCACCATAAGTAAATTTAAGATATGCTTTAACTAACTACAATCGATTCATGCCGAATCACTTGTTCTCCCCGATTAGACTACAAGGGTTCCCTAGAACCGTACTTATACAATTTCCTACCTTGTATGGCTCATCATTTAGTTTTTTGTGGTGTCCCAGTTTTTCTCAAGTTAAACAAAAGCAAATGAGATTAATAGCATGATTTTCATACTTGAATTTTGATTAATAATTGGAAAGAACCCACTTTTTTTAGTTTTATCTTTTCTCTCACCCTTATAGAAATTAAGCATAAGCATTTCCACCATTATCAAAATTCTCTCAAAAGTCCTATCTTTTTGTGAGAAGTTAACAACACTCGTCTTATTTCAAACTTGTAACATTTTATTTGCGATAATTATCAAAAAAATCCTCAACCCATTATACGATAGCCAACTTAATTATAAACTTTTCAAAGTTGTCAATTTAGTCCTTGATCTTTTAATGCTTCTCCAATGTAGTCCCAACTAATTTTGACCAAAAATTGCTAAGCCGTTCTATGTGGCACTACTAGCATTGACGTAGATGACTTTTGCAAGTTTTTTTTTATATAATTTCCAGTATTTTTTATTCTCTTAATATATATTATTTTCTTTCTTTTCCACTATTCATCTTCTTGGAAGGGCCTTGGCAATGACCCATGACTCTTGCTAGCCAATGGGCAGGGGCTCGCATGCCAATTAGCAATTTCTAACCAAAATTGACTAGAATGATTATATTGAAAAATATTCAAAAAAATTTAGGATTAAATTGGCTAAAAATTTCATAGTTGAATTGGCCATTAGGCAATTAAATTTAGGATTTTTGGACAATTTTTTCATTTTATTCTTATATGATGTTGTGTGGTAGTCTGGTTGGTAAAAAGTCATTTATCCAATAGGCTATAAATAGGTAGTGGGCAATCTGTAATGAATATCGCTCTAACCGCATCAATTTTTTGTCATGTCAATGCAATTTGCTTTTGCTTTACTTTATGTTGTTCAATTTCCTGCGCCATTTTCAATGTAGGTAAAACCAAACTTCTTGTATGAGATCTCTTGCCCTCAACTTGTTTGAACCCGAGAATTGAGTATTCAAATCATTTTAGACCTCAACTTCAAGAATCAAGATATAGTTAGGTTTCCTTCGATCATTAGTCATCCGTTTAGTGCACAAGGATTGGGATTGCTCGAACTTTTGATTCATGTCGATTGTCACATGACAATCCACATGGCATTCTGGGCATTTTCAACTCGCATAATTTCTAGCACAATCGGTTCATCAATTTACTTCATTAATATCATAAGTATCAGCCACTCGTGCCACTGTCAATCTACGTCTTATGCCTGTATGGCTCGTTATGGAGAGAGATGAAGTTCCGATTGCAACAAAATTTCATGGTATTTTGAGATATAATTCTTACAGACATAATTTAGATCAAGATTAGTGATAACTAGGGACAGGTGAGAGAGAGAGAGAGAGTGCCTGTGCGCGCGAAAATGTCACAAAATGATCACTTTATTGAGGGCAGGTTACAGAAAAGCCAATGACCTTGTGGACATGGGGTCGAAAAACAAGAGAGAGAGGAGCATTTACTTATTAGCAAGGTAAAAGCAAAGGGACTTGGATCCATCCTTGCTACAAACCAAAACAAAACCCCAACCCCTCCAACCCACCTTGTGGGCTCCAGACTTATTAATGTAGAAGGTGGTGCACGCTAGATCCTGGCAGCCGGGAAGATCAAAAACCTGCGAGCAGACACGCCCCAGATGCTTCGCCACTATCACGTCGCCTTCACGACCCCCAACCCCCAAAAAAAATGATAAAGAAGTTGGAATATACTTTGGTTGGAAACCGCGCATGTGTAAATAATATAATCCTTATAATTTTAGTACATAAATCTGAAAAAAAAAAAAAAAACGTATCCGGAAGAGGAATCTTTCTCATCGCTGAGAACATAAAGAGCACAAGGATTGCTGCAACTTGGAAGTTCTTCATCCTTCTTTTGTCTTTTTTTTTGTGTGCTTTTTGATTGAGAGTTCAAAGCCTTTTTGTGCGTGAGAGAGGAATTGGGTTTATATTTTGTTAATTTATATACTGAAGGAGTGGAGCGATATACAACCAAGTATTGAAAGATGCAGTATTCAGCGTATTGGGCAAGAAATTCAATTGGGGATTACCTTCCCATTTCTCTTTTTCTTGCATTGAATGAAGTCTTTTCAACTCCTCGGTTTATCATTCAACCGAAAAAAAAAAAAAAAAAAAACCTCCTCGGTTTATCTCGTGCGGCTTTTATGACACATAACAATGGTGATGCCACTGACCTGTAATGATGAACCTTCATCTTGAAGACACATAGCCACCTTAAGAGTCCTGTTATATTCTTCTTCATTATTAAACTGTTCCCAAAGTGAGACACTGCAGGAAAAACGGATTTGGATTAACAAGTGTGGACTTCGACGATGACTTCCTGTCTGAACCATGCTACTCAATGGTACATGCCAGATTATGTCGAGCAATTGATAAACTGAACGTTGTGACGTACCATTGCCGAGTAGCCAGACCTTTAGAGGCTGACTATCTCCCATGCAGTGGTCCGGCAGCTTTTTGGCAACGGGTCTTTGGTCTATTGGACTCTCATTTTTCCATAACTAATACCTCAAACTGACAGAGAAGTTCGGGCGGGGAGTACTATGTAGGAGGACAACCGATGTTCATGTCAGAGATTTCTAACCAAAATTGACTGAATTGACTATATTGGCAAATTATCAAAAGATTTAAGATTAAATTAGTCAAAGTAAAAGTTTTAAAATTGAACCGGTACAAAGGTAATAGGTTTAAGACTTTTTTATTAATTTTTCTAAGTTCTTGAAGATCGTAAAATCAAGGAATTGATGACAACTCTTGTAATACAATGATCTTTTCATTTACCATTTCTTTTATTGTATTGTTATCTTATGAAGTATAACACTTTGTAGTACTTTTATAAGCTAATACTACAAAAAAATCCCAAATTGGTCTAGTCATGCCACATTACCCAAAACTAATTTTTGAGCCACAAAAACTCCCATACCGGTGCTCCTATATCGCATTTACCCTAAACTAATTTTTGTATCACAAAAAATCTCAAACTAAAAATCTCAAACTAGTATATATGTGTTGCATTTATCCTAAACTAATATATTTGTGCCATGTTTATCCCAAAATTTTTTAGAGGTATTCATATTTTTTTATTTACTACTTTTTTATTATTTAAACATGGAATTTTTTTTAAGTAAATGTGAAAAGTTTAAAGTGGACTAAAGCATAGTTGTACCGGTTTAAGATTTTTTTATGATGTAATGCCATGTTTATCCCAAATTTTCGTAAACATGGAATTTTTTTAGAGTAAATGTAGCATAGTTGTACCGGTTTAAGATTTTTTATGATGTAATGTGATACATACTATTTTGGAATTTAACTTTTGGTGGTGTTAACCTAATTTTTATATAATGAAGGTCATCTCCACAATGATACATCAAGATCAAGAATCAAACACTCTTGTTCTTACACGGTACGCAACATCTTTAGGCTAAAATTACCCGGAGAGATTACATCGGAAAATCATCAAACGATTGAGGACTATATTGGCAAAATTGGAAATTTTTGTATTGAATTAGCATTTGTAGAATAACTTTTGTATTGATTGCGTAATTTACAACTAAATATGGGAGTATTTGTTAAAACCACAAAATCCCAACTTTGGGATTCTTCCGTCTTACCAAATATGGAATTTGTTTGCCATCTTACCCATAGATCTTATAGTTTCCTTACCTTGTATGGCTCATCGTTCAATTTTTTTGTGGTGTCTTATTTAATCTCTAGTTTTTTTTTTTTGTTGATTCTATAGTACTCGTGTTCTAACTCTCATTCTAAGATTCCATGTAGGAAGTGAGAGTTTAAACCTATATTTGAATTCAAATTGTCCTCAATCCAACCTCTTTGAGAATGTGAGGATTCGAATACCCACGTCTCCCTTATCATGTGGGAAAGATAATCACTAGAGCAATCCCAATGGTTCATTTTACTTCGGTTAACCAAAAGCAAAAGAGATTAATAGCATGATTTTCGAACTTAAATTTTGATTAATAATTAGAAAGAAACCATTTTTTCATTTTATTTTTTCTCTCACCCTTAGAAAAATAAAGCATAAGCATTTCCACCATTATTAAAATTTTCTTAGAAGTCCTATCTTTTAGTCAAAAGTTAACAGTGGTTGTCGGCTTTCAAACTTGTAACATTTTATTTGAGATAATTGTCCAAAAAGATCTAAACCTATTGTATAATGGCTAAATCAATCCTACACTTTTATTTTGGCCATTTTAACCTAAGCCTTTTCTTTTCTTTTCTTTTTACACTATTCATCTTCTGAAAGGGCCTCGACGATAGCCCATGACCTTTGTTGGCCACTAGGCGAGAAGTTGCATGCTACATCATTGATTTCTAGCCAATTTTGGTCGGAAGATCTACATTGAAAAATCATCAAAATATTAGAACTAAATTTATCAAATTAAAAAGTTGAGAACTGCAATTACCCAAATTGAAAAAGGGTAGGACTGAATTAACTGCTGAAAAAAAGGTTTGGGACTTTTTGGACAATTTTATCATCTTACTTTTATTTGATGTTGGGTAAAAGTTGTATGATAAAAAATTGGATATCCAATAGCTGATAAATAGGCAATGTGTAATATGTAATAAGGATTGCTCTAACCAAATATCAATTTTATATCATGTAAATGCAATTTGCTTTTGCTTTACTCTGTGTTCTTCAATTTTCTGCGCCTTTCTTTTGGTGTCTATTCAATGTAGCCAAAACCAAACTTCTCGCACGTGAACTCTTGCCATCAATTTCTTGAAATCGAGAATTGAGTGTTTGAATAGTTTTAGACCCAAACTTCAAGAACCAAGAGCAAGTCAAGTTCCCTTCGATCGTTAGTTGGGTCTGTTTAAAGAAAGGCAAGGATTGTGATTGCTCGAAATCTCCCATGTGTAACATGGCATTCCAGCATTTTCCAACTCTTTGTAATTTCGGCTCAATTAATTTAGGGAAAATTTCAAATAAGAGCCCAAAATGCACTCATTATTACAAGCAAGGGTCTAAGGTGGCCATATAAGTATGAAAGAAAGGTCTGAAGCGGTTATATTTTTATTTCAAAAAATAGCCTAGCCTCATCGGCTCACCGATTGGTAAAAAATTCCAACCAACCAGGGATATTTTTGTCAAAATACAATTTAAATTTAAATTAAATTAGATAAAAAAAAAAAACTTTAAAAAATAATTTAAACAAGAACAGAGGTGGGAGGGGCCTCGCGCCTGTGGTCGTCGCCTCCACTGGTGAGTTAAGATCCTTCTTTGAGACTAATATGACCACTTTAGGCCCTTATTTAAAATAATGTCTTAAAATAATGTCAATTTCAGGCCTTTATTTGAGAAAATGCGGGAATTTTAAGTCCTTACTTGAAATTTTCCTATTAGTTTATTAGTTTACTTTGTTAATATCGTAAGTATTTACCATTTGTGCCATTGTCAATCTACGTCTTATGGCTCATCCCAAGGAGAGATGAAGCTCCAATTGCAATAAAATTACATGCTATTTTGAGATATAACTCTTGTTGGCATAATTTTGAGATTGAGAGAGAGAGAGAGAGCAGAATGATCACTTTATTGAAGGTAGGTTACAGAAAAGCCACTTTATTGAAGGTAGGAGAGAGCAGAATGATCACTTTATTGATGGTAGGTTACAGAAAAGCCACTTTATTGAAGGTAGGTTACAGAAAAGCCAATGACCTTGTAAACATGGGGTGATGAAAGAAGGGAGCATTTCAATTAGCAAGGTTGATAGCAAACGCACGTTGATTTATCGCCACTACATAACCCCCCTACCCGATCTTTGGCTCCAATCTTGTTAATGCAAAAGGTGTTGCACGCTTCCTGCTGGCAGTTGGGCATATCGTTATTCTCCCCACACACAACCCCTAGAAACCCCACTATCACCTCGCCTTCATGCCCCCCACCAAAGACAAAAAATATAAATAAAAGTTAGATGTCATATATAATATACATACATTAAGATTAAAATGATAAAGAAGTTAGAATATACTTTGGTTGGAAACCATGCATGTGTAAATAATATTATCCTTATAATTTTAGTACATAAATCTTTAAAAAAAAAACGTATCCGGAAGAGGAAGCTTACTCATCGCTGAGAACATAAAGAGCACAAGGATTGCTGCAACTTGGAAGTTCTTCATCCTTCTTTTGTCTTTTTTTTTTTTTTTTTTTTTTGCTTTTTTAATTGGGAGTTCAAAGCTTTTTTGTGCGTGAGATAGGAATTGGATTAGAGTTGTGTTAATTTATATACTGAAGGAGGGGGGCGATATCCAACCAAGTATGGAAAGATGCAATATTCAGCGTATTGGGCAAGAAATTCAATTGGGGATTACCTTCCCGTTTTTCTTTTTCTTGATGCAATATTCAGCGTATTGGGCAAGAAATTCAATTGGGAATTACCTTCCCGTTTCTCTTTTTCTTGCACTGAATGAAGTCTTTTCAACTCCTCAATTTATCTCGTGCGGCTTTTATGACACGTACCAGGAAAGTTCTAATGGTGATGCTGAACCTTTCCCTAAATTTTCAGTAATAGATCAGTTCAAGCGAAGATTTTCTGAATAAGAGGGCATTTGCAAAGCGATTTATAAATAATTGCCGAACCCAAGAGAATAACCTTTTAAGTACTCCTTTCGGGACTTTGATCAAAGGGTATCGAATGAAGTTGTTAAAAATAGAGATCTCTTCATGGATTTTTCCATGTTTGATGGCCCTTCAAACTCTGATATGGCCAAATTATCTGACCAAATGGACACTGTGGAAGGCTTTCCGTTTCATGTGCTGACTTGACCACTTTCTTTTATCTTCCCAAGAACGAATAAATATTGAGATAATGGAGCAGTTGGCTGAAATAGGAAGATTCCCCAAGCTTCTGTTTTTCCAAACTAGTGATTTATCTCTCCTTCCCTTAATCAATCATAATAGAGTAATGACTCTTAGCTCAAAGAAGAACAAGGCAAAAGCTAAATCATATGTTATAAGTGCTACACACCCCAACTATCAATAGGATGGCGTTGGCTTCCCTTATCCATCCTTCTTGTTGTTAAGGGTGTTCAGGGTGCTGTTTTGTTGGGGTGGAGATGGCTTGACTTCACAAGCATGGCTTGATATATCTAGGTTTTGAGGTGCAAAAATTGTGATGTAAAGCAAAAATGACAATTAATCAAAAGGTTCCCGTTCTATGAAAGCACGCAGAAAATAAGCAAGAATGTAACATTCCAGCGGTGATGCCACTGACCTGTAATGATGAACCTTTATCTTCAAGACACATAGCCACCTTTAGAGTCCTGTTATATTCTTCTTCATTATTAAATTGTTCCCGAAGTGAGACACTGCCAGAAGATGGACTTGGATTAACAAGTTTGGACTTTGACAATGACTTCCTGTATGAACCATGCTACTCAAATGGTATATGCCAGATTATGTCGAGCAACTGATAAACTGAACTCTGCGAAGTACCATTGCCAAGTAGCCAGACCTTTAGAGGCTGACTGTCTCCGAAACAGTGGTCCAACGGCTTTTCGGCAACAAGTCTTTGGTCTATTGGACTCATTTTTCCACAACCAATGCCTCAAACTGACAGAGAACTTAGGGCGGAGAGTACTATGTAGGAAGACAACCGATGTTCATGTTAGAGATTTCCAATCAAAATTGACTGGATGGACTATATTAGCAAATTATCAAAAGGTTCAAGATTAAATTAGTCAAAGTAAAAGTTTTTAAATTGAAGTGGTACAAAGTTAATAGGTTTAAGACTTTTTCATTAATTTTTCTAAGTTCTTGAGGATCGGAAAATCAAGAAATTGATGACAACTCTTGTAATATAATGATCTTTTCATTTACCATTTCTTTTATTGTATCTTATGAAGTATAACTCTTTGTAGTGCTTCTATAAGCTAATGCTACAAAAAAAACCCCAAATTGGTTCAATCATGCCACATTTACTCGAAACTAATTTTGGAGCCACAGAAACTCCTGAATCGATTCCTATATTGCATTTACCCTAAACTAATTTTTGTGTCACAAAGAATCCCAAACTAGTATATATGTGTTGCATTTACCCTAAATTAATATATTTGTGCCATATTTATCCCAAATTTTCATAAGCATGGAATTTTTTTAGAGTAAATGTAGCATAGATATACTGGTTTAAGATTTTTTGTGATGAAAAAATTACTCTAGGTAAATGTGATATGTACTATTTTGTGATATGTGATATAATGAAGGTCATCTCCACAATGATCCATCAAGATCAAGAATCAAACACTCTTGTTCCTACACAGTATGCAACATCTTCGAGCTAAAATTACCTGGAAAGATTACATTGGAAAATCGTCAAACGGTCAAGGACTATATCGGCAAAATTGGAAAATTTTGTATTGAATTAGCATTTGTAGAATAACTTTTGTATTGATTGGGTAATTTACAACTAAATAAGGGAGTATTTGTTAAAACCACAAAATCCCAATTCTAGGATTCTTCCATATTCCCAAATGTGGAGTTTTTTGCCATCTTGCCTAGAAATCTTATAGTTTCCTTACCTTGTATGGCTCATTGTTTAGTTCTATGTGGTGTGCCATTTTATCTTCTTTTCTTTTTTTTTTGGTCCTATAGTACTCCTACTCTAACTCCCTCGGACTCACATGCAGGAAGTGAGAGGTGAAATTTACACTTGAAGCTAAATCGTTTCCACCTCAACCTCCCTAAGAATGTGGGAATTCGAACCCCATCTCCCTCTTTCCATGTGGGAAAGGTGACCATTGAGGCAATCCCAATGGTTCATTTTACCTCTAGTTAACCAAAAGCAAAAGAGATTAATAGCATGATTTTCAATTTTGATCAATAATTAGAAAGAACCCTTTTTTTTTTTTTTCTCACCCTTAGAAAAATAAAGCAAAAGCATTTCCACCATTATTAAAATTTTCTTGAAAGTCCTATCTTTTAGTCATAAGTTAACAGTGGTTGTTGTCTTTCAAACTTGTGACATTTAATTTGAGATAATTGTCCAAAAATATCTAAATCTATCGTATAATGGCTAAATCAATCCTACACTTTTATTTTGGCCAATTTAGGCCTAAGCCTTTTCTTTTCTTTTCTTTTTCCTTTATTCATCTTTTGAAAGGGCCTCGATGATAGCCCATGATCCTTGTTGACCACTAGGCGAGAACTTGTGTGCAAAATAATTGATTTCTAGCCAATTTTGATCGGAAGAACTATATTGAAAAATCGTCTAAAGATTTAGAACTAAATTAATCAAATTGAAAAGTTGAGAACTGCAATTACCAAATTGAAAAGGGTAGGATTGAATTAACCACTAAAAAAATAGTTTGGGACTTTTTGGACAATTTTATCATTTTAATTGTATTTGATGTTGGGTGGAAATTGTTTGATAAAAAGTTGGATATCCAATAGCCAATAAATAGGCAGTGTGTAATACGTAATAAGGACTGCTCTAACCACATATCAATTTTCTATCATGTAAATGCAATTTGCTTTTGCTTTACTCTATGATCTTCAATTTATTACGCCTTTCTTGTGGTGTATATTCAATGTAGCCAAAACCAAACTTCTTGCACGTGAACTCTTGCCATCATTTTCTTGAAACCGAGAATTGAATGTCCGAATAGTTTTAGACCTCAACTTCAAGAACCAAGAGCAAGTCAAGTCCCCTTCAATCGTTAGTTGGATCTATTTAACGCAAGGCAAGGATTGTGATTACTCGAAATCTCCGACGTGTTAATGTCAAGCGACCATCAACATGGCATCCTAGGCATTTTGCAACTCTTGTAATTTCAGCACAATAAGTTTAGGGAAATTTTCAAATAATAGTCCAAAATGTATTCATTTTCTCAAATAAGGGCCTAAGATAGGCATACCAGTCTGAAAGAATGGCCTAAAGTGGTTATATTTGTTTCAAAAAAGAGCCTAGCTTCACCGGCTCACCGGCTAGCAAAACATTTTGGCCGACCAAGGATATTTTCGTCAAAAAACATTTTAAATTGAAATTAAATTAGATAAAAAAAATAAAAATAAAAACTTTAAAAAATAATTTAAAAAAAGAAGGCCTGGAGGGGCTCCTCCCACTTGTGGCCACCGCCCCATCGCCGGTGAGTTGAGGCCCTTCTTTGAGATTGGTATTATCATTTATGACCCTTAATTGAAGCAATATTCATTTCAGGCCATTATTTTAGAAAATAAGGGCACTTTGAGTCATTATTTGAAACAATGTCCACTTTAAGTCTTTATTTTAAAAAATGAGGGCATTTAGGCCCTTACTTGGAATTTTCCCATTAGTTTATTAATTTACTTCGTTAATATCATAAGTATTGGCCGTTCATGCCATTGTCAATCTACCTCTTATGGCTCGTCCCAAGGAGTGATGAAGCTCCAATGGCAATAAAATTACATGCTATTTCAAGATATAACTCTTGCTGGCATAATTTAAATCGAGATGAGTGATATTTCGGAAATCACTTTATTATAGGTAGGTTACAGAAAAGCCATTGACCTTGTAAACATGGGGTGATGAAAGAAAGGAGGGAGGGAGGGAGCATTTTAATTAGCAAGGTTGATAGCAAATGCACGTTGGTTTATCGTCACTACATTCCCCCCCAACCCCATCTTTGGCTCCAATCTTGTTAATGCAAAAGGTGTTGCACGCTTCCTGCTGGCAGTTGGGCATATCGTCATTCTCCCCACACAAAGTCCCATGATAACCCACTATCACCTCGCCTTCATGCCCCCCAACAAAGACAAAAAAATATAAATAAAAGTTAGATGTCATATAGAATATACATACATTAAGATTAAAAAAAAAAAAAAAGCATACGTGTGTGGAAGAGGAAGCCTTCTCGTAGCTACGAATAGAACGAGCACAAGGATTGCTGCAACTTCGAAGTTCTTCATCCTTCTTTTGTTTTTGTGGTTTTCTAATGGGAGTTCAAAACTTTTTTGTGCGCACGAATTAGGGGTTGAGGGTGAATGGTGTTATTTATATACCGAAGGAATAGAGAGATATACAACCTGGAAAAATGCAAGATCCGATACATTTCTTTTGGGAAAAAGAACAGCCAAGTGCCAAAAATTGGCACGAGAGAACACAAAGTGCCAAAAGTTAATAAATGTACACTTAAGTGCTATTTTTTTGATAACTCTATTTTTAATAGAGTATTCTTGCTAATTTAGACTTGATATTTACTTAATTTTGAGGAATTTTGGGTGAATTTAATTGCTACTCACGTAATTTTATTTTGTATGAAATATTTTCAGATTTTCCAGAATATTGCAATATCTTCCAGAATATTTCATCTTGAAGAAAAAGCCAGCCCAAATCAGATATTTAGAGAATGTAACCATAATTGAAGATAAGGTTCAAAGAAAATCAATGAGAAATCTTTTCCAAATCCTAATAGGAGTTGACTTAGGGCAGATTTTTGGAGGCTATATAAAAACTGCTCTTGTGCCGCATATAAAAAAAGGAGAAGAAGGGAGAATCCTAGGAGCCACCATCTTTGTAAAAGATTTTAGGTTTTAGATTTTGTTCTTAAATTTTAGTGGAGTTGATGCATGTTAAGGAGAGAAGGAGGAGACCACCCTGAAGCTCCTTGTATCTCAAATTTGTGAATTTATTTTTATTTTAGTATTATGTTTTCTTTAATATTTGTTAGTTTAGTTTTTACTATGTTCTAAATTTCTTTTGTTAGAGCTACAATGGATCTTAATCATGATTGATTAATTTTCTAAGACTTTCATGTAATAGAATTGTTTTGATTGTGTCGTTTTTTATCATGATCTTAATACTTTTAGAAGTCTGGCCAATTTTTGAATGATTTTTGATGTATGCATAATACCGGGTGGAGATTGTGTGCATGTGCAATAGTGATATTGAACCATAAATTAAATTTAGATCAATGTACACTAGGTTATTTATGTGGCTGCGGTAGTAGATCTAGGTTAGGACTACTTAGATTAAATCCGGGAATTTCCACAAGAACTTAATGCTTTTATGTAGTTTAAATTCACCTAAGGTTAGTGTGGGTTAACATACCTAATTAGGAATTATTAGACCGAGGTCGGCTTTTAATTCATCTTAGGGAAATTTCGCCAACACAATTGGAAATTAATTTGTTGCATGAAAAGTTAAGAAAATTAATTATGAATGGTTAAGTGAAGTTGGATGCTCTAACGCTTTGTGATCTTGAATTTGCTTTAGATTAATTTTACTTAGCTTTTAATTCTTTAAGTTTTGACATTTTCTCTATTTTAGTATTTTAATTGGTTTAGTTTACTTTTTACTCATCTTTTCGATTTGGTTAGCTAGATTTTTGAATTGATCACTTTCAGTAAGTAATTAGATAAAATAAAAAAACAGTTCTTGTGGGAACGATACTCATTCATCACTTTATTACTTGTTGATATTGTGCACTTGCAATTCACCTAACATTTTTTTTAAAATTAGATCACTTAAATTCCAACTCCAATTAAAACCGTTGGAAATCTGACATAACTTATTTTAATAATTTCTAACATCTACATAGCTTGCCGAAATTTCATGTCAGCTTACTTTCACCAAAAACAATGTCAAAATTAAGTTTAATTTTTTATATAAAATTTAATTAAATAATATTTAAAACAAAAATTCAAAAATTTAAAAAATAAAAAAGGGGAGCAGCAACACAAGCGGGGGAGCCTCTCCCGCCTTGGCCGCCACCACATCATCGGTGGGGCGGCGGCAATGGATGGCAAGGTCGCCAACACCTGGGCACGGGTTGGCGAGGGGTTGCCAACCCTTGCCCAAGCGCCAACAACCCTCGCGACCATAGGTAGGGGAGCCCCTCCTGCCTGTCCTCTGCTTTTAAAAAAAATATTATTTAATTCATATTTATATAAAAATCAAATGAAGATCACAATAGCGTCATTTTGAGCTGATCTAGCCATGTTAGCATTTAAAAAGACATTGTTTTAGGCTTATTTGGCCATATTAGTACCCAAAACGATGCCGTTTGATCTCAACTTACCGGAGAAGTGTCACATTAGCATTTTAGTTGGATTTTCTCGCCATTGGCACTTAATTGATCTTTTTTCCTCCGATCTTGGCACTTAAGTATCTCCTTGTGTCAAGTTTTGGCACTTCAGTGGTCCGCACGTCGTTTCTTTTGTGTGTGGGCAAGAAATTCAACTGGAGATTACCTACCCGATTCTCTTTTTCTTGCTTTGAATGAAGTTTGTTTGGCACTCCAATGAAAGGGTTTACCTCGTACGGTCTTATGTAACTTCCCCTATCAGGAAAGTTCAAATGATAATGCTGGTCTTTTCTTAATTTTTCCGTAATAAACCAGTTCAAGTGGAGATTTCCTAATTTAAGAGACTTTGCAAAGTGATTTATAAGTAAATGCCGAACCCAAAAGATTAACCTTTAAGTACTCCTTTTAGGACTTTCATAGACGTGGATCAGATGAGGATGCTGAAAATAGGGATCTCTTCGTGAATTTTTATAAGACTTGCTAGTTCAGTCTGCTTATTCATGAAAGTAGAAATGTCTTCATAGATTTTTCCATGTTTGATGGCCTTCGAACTTTGATATAGCTGAATTATCTAACCAAATTGCATGCCCAACTTGCGTGTTCACCTAACAACGCAGCAAATAAAATGGTCAAGATACTCTTTGATACTAAGACCATGTTTGATAACGTTTCTATTCCTCTATTTTTTTATTCTTTTATTCCCGAATACAGAAAAAAAATAGAAATCCGTTTGGTAACATCAACTAATTTTTCTATTCCCTTGAACAAATCAATGGCTTGGGAATATATTTGAAGAAAAACAAGAAGTAAAAAAAAAATTAAAAACTTACTTCTGAACAAAAAGGCAAATATAGTCATTTTAGAAAAACAAACTCAACATAATCTAATGCTCGCCTTTACACAATCGGCACAAATTCTGATCTCTTGACCCGACCCAAGTCCCCATTTTCCAAAATATAAATAAATAAATAATATAAATTTCTGAAAAAATTACATATTAGATTTTGAGTAGTTTTACTAGATTTTAGTGATAAATATAGTTTTGAATTAGTTTAGCATAAAAATGTGAAAATATTTTGATGAAATTTGAATTCAAAATTATATAAGCTTTTAGGGCTTTACTATATAGATTTTTTAATGTTGTTTTCTTTTAGATACAATATTAGGTCATGAAAGCTTGGCAATTCCAAGTAATGTTTGGGCTTTTTGTTATAGCTGAAAAAGCTCAAAAGGTTTATGTACTTGATTATAGTGATGCCTAAAGATCTACTATCAACCTTATCATATTGTGAGTTATAAACTAGAAGGACTTTTTGCTACCATTTTCAGCCATCCATTTTTGACTTACTATTATGTTGGATTTTCGTAAGCCATCTTAGAATAATTTAATCAATTAAATCATTACAAAGGTCCACTTTTGTCCAAACATGATATGTTTAGTCTTCACTAACATTTTTATAATTGAATGAGAAAAAATTGGGATAAAAAATTTTTAGGGTCACACTAAATACATTTATATTCTTTTTCTATTCCAATAATAGAAATTTTGTACAATTATCAAACACATTTTTCTACTCTAAGACTCATCTAGGGAATAGAAATGGAAAAAACTATTTCTAAATAGAAATTATTCTGGTGGACAGAAATGTTATCAAACGCGCCTTAAGTAAATTCAAGATCTGCTCTAACTAATAATAATTGATTCATGACGAATCGCCTATTCTCCCTACTTAGACTACATGGATTGATTCCTTCCCTTAGAATCGCCTATTCTCCCTACTTAGACTACATGGATTGATTCCTTCCCTTAGAATCGTACTCGGATATTTTCCTACCCTGTATGACTCTTTGTTCAAGTCTTTGTGGTGTCCCGGTTTTTCTCAAGTTAAACAAAAGCAAATGAGATTAATAGCATGATTTTCATACTTGAATATTGATTAAATTGGAAAGAACCCATTTTTTTAGTTTTATCTTTTCTCTCACCCTTAGAAAAATTAAGCATAAGCATTTCCACCATTATCAGAATTCTCTCAAAAGTCCTATTTTTCTGTGAAAAGTTAACATCACTTGTCTTCTTTCAAATTTGTAACATTTTATTTGTGATAATTATCCAAAAAAATCATAAACTCATTAGACGATGACCAATTTGATCATAAACTATTCACATTGACCAATTTTGTCCTTAATCTTTCAACGCTTCTCCAATGTAGTCCCAACCAATTTGGACCAAAAATTGATAACATAGCGGTCCAATCAACGCCGGCCATTCTATGTGGCACTATCAGTATTGACGTTGACAACTTTTGTAATTTTTCTTATTTCCAGTATTTTTTATTTTTTAATTTTTTTCTTTCTTTTCTTTCTTTTTCACTGTTCATCTTCTTGGGAGGGCCTCGGCAATGACCCACGACTCTTGTAGGCCAATGGGAAAGGGCTCACATGCCAGTTAGTAATTTCTAATCAAAATTGGTTATAATGAATATATTGAAAAATCCTCAAAGAGTTTAAGATTAAATTGGCCAAATTAAAAAGTTCAGGACTAAAATGACCACCATACAATAAATTTAGGATTTTTGGACAATTTTTTTCATTTTCTTCTTATATGATGATGTGTGATAGTCTGTTTGATAAAAAGTCATCCATCCAATAGCCTATAAGTAGGCAATGAGTAGTCTGTAATGAATATTACTCTAACCGTATTTCAATTTTCTGTCATGTAAATGCAATTTAATTTTCTGTCATGTTAATCCAATTTGCTTTTGCTTTACTTTATGTTATTCAATTTCCTGCGCCATTTTAATGTAGGCAAAACCAAACTCTCATACGAGATCTCTTGCCATCAACTTCTTTGAACCCGAGAATTAAGTGTTCAAATCATTTTAGACCTCAACTTCAAGAACCGAGATATAATCAAGTTCCCTTCCATCGTTAGTCATCCGTTTAGTGCACAAGGATTTCGATTGCTCGTACTTTCAATTTGTGTCAATCAATCATCATGCGACAATCAACATGGCATTCTGGGCATTTTCCAACTCGTGTAATTTCCAGCACAATTGATTCATCAATTTACTTCATTACTATTGTAAGTATCAGCCACTCGTGCCATTAGGCAATCTACGTCTTATGCCCATATGGCACGTCCTAGAGAGAGATAAAGCTTCGATTACAACAAAATTTTGTGGTATTTTGAGATATAATTCTTGCATACATAACTTAGATTGAGATTAGTGATATCTGGAGACAGAGTGAGAGATAGAGTGCGTGCACACATGCGAAAATGTCACAAAATGATCACTTTATGGAAGGCAGGTTACAGAAAAGCCAATGACATTGTGAACATGGGGTCGAAAAAAAGAAAGAGAGAGAGGAGCATCTTCTTATTAGCAAGGTAGAAAGCAAAGGCACTTGGATCCATCCCTGCTACAGGTCCCCCCACCCGCCTTCCAGGCTCCAAACTTATCAATGCAGAATTTGGTGCACGCTAGAGCCTGGCAGCCGGGAAGATCAAAAACCTGCGAGCAGACACGCACCTGGTTCTTCGCCACTATCACGTCGCCTTCACGACCCCCACCCCAAAAAAAAAAAAAAAAATTTATAAAGAAGTTAGAATATACTTTGGTTGGAAACCATGCATGTGTAAACAATATAATCCTTATAATTTTAGTACATAAATCTGAAAAAAAAAAAAAAAAAAAACGTATCCGGAAGAGGAAGCTTACTCATCGCTGAGAAAATAAAGAGCACAAGGATTGCTGCAACTTGGAAGTTCTTCATCCTTCTTTTGTTTTTTTTTTTTTTTTGCTTTTTTAATTGGGAGTTCAAAGCTTTTTTGTGCGTGAGATAGGAATTGGGTTAGGTTGCGTTAATTTATATACTGAAGGAGGGGGCCGATATCCAACCAAGTATGGAAAGACGCAATATTTAGCGTATTAGGCAAGAAATTCAATTGGGGATTACCTTCCCGTTTCTCTTTTTCTTGCACTGAAAGTCTTTTCAACTCCTTGGTTTATCTCATGCGGCTTTTATGACACATACCGGGAAAGTTCTAATGGTTATGCTGACATTTTCCCTAATTTTTCAGTAATAAACCAGTTCAAGTGAAGATTTTACTTATTTGAGAGGGCATTTGAAAAGCAATTTATAAATAAATGCCGAACCCAAAAGAATAACCTTTTAAGTACTCCTTTTGGGACTTTGATCAACGGGAATTGAATGAGGTTGTAAAAAATAGAGATCTCTTCATGGATTTTTCCATGTTTGATGGCCCTCCAAACTCTGATATGGCCAATTTATCTCACCAAATGGCCCACTCGACGCACATGTTTTCACCTGATGGCATAGTGCATACAATTGTCCAAGTACTCTTTGATATGAACTAAATCCAAGATCTACTTCAAGTAACTACAATGGCTTCACGGTAAATATCATCAAATTCAATTAATTAGGGATTCATGCCAAATGCCTCGTGCATATGAATAATCCGACATATTCACTTAAACATTACAGTTTGTATCCTGCACTAGAATTAGTTATATCCACGCTAATTACCCGCTAGATAAATTGATAGACGACATATTACAAGTTACCTTATAGGCCACTAAAACAGTTGAGTCATATGAGCAGGTAAATCAAAGGATTTGTCTTACGTGGTCCTTCGCCAGATGTTCATGATCGTTCGCCACTACCTTACCAGGCAAGAGGCTCCACAGTCAAAGTGAGAACAGAATGGCCTGAAGGTTATTCATCAGCTCGTTATAACATGAAAAGGTTTCCTCGAGGTGCGCGCCCTAGTTGCCACTTCAAGCATCGTGGTACAACTTCTTGCTCCAATCGGCCAACACCACCATTGAGTAAGCCCGCCACCGATCCATCACTCAACGATCAAGTTCGCAAATTGCCAAATTCAGAAGCAAATATTCGAATTAGGTAAAATATCTTGGCTAATACTTTGTTTCCTTATTTGCCTGCAAATTATTTTTTTTAAAAAAGAGAAAATATATCGAAAGGGCGTTATTGAAATCTAACATAATTAAATCCCCAATCCCATAGTCTTTGGTTCGTAGGAGTAAAGGTCATGAATTGGTATAGGCTTGGGAGAGCCCGAGCTAAGTTTAGGCTCAGTAATCCATTAGCCAAACCCTAAGTGGTCTAACCCGCTCCCGAAGGTGAGGTTGCGACAACCGATATTAGTAGTTATTGTATCCCAACACAAGTGGAAGCTAAGCCACATAATAGTGAAGAGGAATTATGCACCATGGATTCAATCTGCTACTATATCGCCTTTTCTACCATGCAATTTTCTTTTCTTTAAAGACATACCAATCTAAAGCTTTTGAAAGCAGTTCTTCCTCCACGTATTGAAATTTCTAAAAGGGAGAAGGGACTTCTCTCATCAATACAACTTGCGAAATGAAACAGGCCGATACTTTAAGATGGAAAGTCCTAGCTCTCTCAGCAGCAAGGACTCCTCTAGTTGAGTGTGACTCCGAAGACAAAAAATTAAGATGACATCATAAGTGATTTTTCACCGATGAACACATCCCAATTAACTTGAAATTTATATGCACCTATAGAGTGTCATCCAAAACAGCCTTGAGAAGGGCTACGTCATGTTGGACCTTACATTGTCAGAGTGAACGATATTGGACAAACTGTTTGTCTCTTCCTGAGTAGGCATTAGATCGGCCAGCTTTTCCTCCAGTTCTTAGAGTTGGCCAATTTCTTCTCCATCTCCTCTTTAGACTTGAGAATGGAGGAGAAGCTTTTCCATGTAGGTTCTCAATTTTCTAATGCAGCCGCCAACCGTTTTCTTACAAAAACTAATAGAGAATAAATTTATCACAAATACACCAATTTTAATTTTTTTGTTGTCAAAAAAATTATTTGAGATAAATTTATCACAGTTATACCAGTTTGGAAATTTTCATGATTACAAAAATAGTTTGGAATAACATTGTCGCAAGTGCACTAATTTGGGATTTTTCATGATATAAATCTAAATTTAAAAAAAAACCATTTTTTATGTTTAATTTTCTCTCTCACCCTCAAAAAAAAAAAACACGAGCATTATTGTCTTCTTTTAAACTTGTGACATTTTATTTGAGAAAATTGTCCAAAAATTCTTAAACCTATTTTATGGCGGTCAATCAATCCTAAACTTTTCAATTCAGCCAATTTAATCTTAAATATTTTGACGATTTTCCATTTTAATTCTTCCAGTCAATTTTGTCCAAAAATTCATAACACGGCAGTCCAACCAAATTTAGTTGTCCTACGTGGCACTATAGCTCTGAAGTGGATGATTTCTACACTTTTTTCAGTATCTTTCTATAAAAATTTTTCTTTTTATTTCCTTTCTTTTTTCCATTGTTTATCTTTCTAGAAGGACCATGGTGATGGCCCATGACCCTCGCTAGCAATTGGGTCAAGGCTTACATGCCACGTTAGTGATTTCGCCCAAGATTGACTAGAATGATTATGTTGAGAATCGTGATTTAGGAAAAAATATTTATCAAAAGAAATTTGTATTTATTACTCAAAATGATACATGAAAAGTACATCAACTTTATAGCAACACAAATTGAAGCATAGCAAAACCTAGAATACTAAAAACAAAGCCAAACCTTAAAAAAAAAAGAAAAAGAGAGAGGATCAATAGAGCACCATTTGAATCAAGCACATACTCGTTCCATGAGAATAGATATGTCAAGTAAACTAACCAATGGTTGATTAGATTTCATATCATCGTCAATGATGAGCACACCTCAAAGATTCTTTCTCTAGTAACTACGACATTGCCACTTGTTAGTGCGCAATCAAATTCAGTTTCCTCTACACCATCGTCATGCAAAGACAACTAAAACAAGTGGAACAAATAGAGATCTAATATTTGAAAGGGCAAATCTTCATTGGTTAGCAAGACATTAGAGCTCATACGATCACCATTGAAGCTATAGGCAAAGGAACCTATACACGAATAGTGCACAAAAGTATCAAATCCCTAAAAACATATTTGTCAAACTCTCATATCTAAATAGAGGGAGGATAGCTCCTAAATTTAAAACTAGATTGGGAGATTTCAAACTCTGAGATCTAGAACTAGACCAGAAAAAGAGAGCTCTCAGATGTGGATTGAGAGAGGAGAAAAACCAATAGAACACAAACAAAAGCAAAAGAGAGGGAGGGAAGTGTGAGGTTAGCTCAAATCCTCCACTAAGGCTAAAGTTGAAAAAGATGTTTTGGAAAATGAAAAGTTTGGGACTGAATTAATTGTTATACAATAAGTTTAGGATTTTTCAGAAAAATTTTCCATTTTATTTTTATCTAATGTTGTGTGGTGTTGTGTCTGATAAAAAAATTGATATATAATAGCCTATAAATAATTAAGGATTACTCTAATTGCATATCAATTTTCTATCATGTAAACGTAACAGGCTTTTGCTTTAATTATGTTCTTCAATTTCCTGCACCTTTCTGGCGGTGTATATTCAATGTAGCCAAAACCGAATTTCTCGCACAACATCTCTTGCCATCAACATCTTGAACCTGAGAATTGAGTGTTCAAATCATTTAGACCTCAAATTCAAGAACCAAGGTCAAGTTATGTTCCCTTCAATCGTTGATTGTCTGTTTAACGCACAAGGTCTACGATTGCTTAAAATTTCTGATTTGTTGATATCAAGCGACAATCAAAGTGGCGTCAATTTACTTCATTGCTATCGTAAGTATTGGCTGCTTGTGTTATAAGCTTCAATTGTGATAAAATTAAAAATAATTTAGATCGAGATTAGTGATATTTTGGGATACACCATCAAGCAAATGGGGACTTTCACGTTAAGAGAAGAGAGAGAGAGAGAGTCAAAATGATCCCTAAAGACAGGTTACTGAAAAGTCAACGACCTTATTGATATGGGTGTTGAAAGAAAGAGCATTTTGCTTTAGCAAGGTTGAAAGCATAGGCACTTGGATTTACCCTGACTACAAATCCCCCAAACCCCCGTTAAGAATCCAATCTTGTTAAGGCAAAAGGTGTTGCACGCGTCACCCTGGCAGTTGGGAAAATTATAATCCTTCCCGCAGATCCGCCCCGTATACCTCGCCACCGTCACCTCGCCTTCACGCCCCCAGCCAAAAAAAAAAAAAAAAAAAGAAAATGAGAATTTAATATAATATATAGACAATAACATAATATCCTAATAATTGTAGCACATATATCTAAAAGCACACGTATCTGGAAGAGGAAGCTTACTTGTCCCTAGGAACAGAACGAGCACAATGATTGCTGCAACTCGGAAGTTCTTCATCCTTCTTCTGTTTTTTCGGTAGTTATTGGAAGTTCAAACCTTTTTGCGTGAGACAGGAATTGGGTGTGAATGGTGTTAGTTTATACACTGAAGGAATGGAGTGATATAGAGCCAAGTACGGAAAGATGCACTATTCAATGTCTTGGGCAGGAAATTCAATTGGGGATTACCTTGCGTTTCTCTTTTTCTTGCATTGAATGAAGTCTTTTCAACTCCTTGGTTTACCTCTGTTGTAATCACAAGTTCTTAATGGCTCAACATAAGTTCGCACGTTTCTTCAACATTCGGCATTATTGGACGATTGATGGATGCATTCCTTCAGCCCTCATGCATCAATCTTGGAGTAGCTTTATGGATTTAATGGATGCGTTTCTTCAACCTTGATGCAATAGTTCTTCAGCAGTTTTAGAATACATTATTGGACGAATTAATTGATACATATTTCTTCAGCAGTTAGGGTTGTGCAACCGGACCGGGTTTACCCGGAACCCGGACCGGACCACTCGAAAAACAGGGTCGGGAACGGGTTCCCGGTTAAACCGGTCCGGGAACCGGTTCCAATTTTTGGGAACCGGTTGAAATCGGTCTAGGAACAAGGTCCAAGCAAAGACCCATCCGAAACCGAACCAGTTTTGGAACCAGTTTTTACCCTGTTAAAAAAAAAAATCATCTCTTTGTATAGTGCCTTTGAATCTCTTTGTTTTCAAAAAATTGTTAAAAAAAGAAAGCTTTTATTTGAATCAAGTTAAGGGATAATTGTTTTCAAAGAATTATTAAAAAGAACCGTTCTCATATATTGTTTTTCTTTTTTAATGGTTCCACCTTCAACCATTACTATAGTCGCGAGACAAGTGCTACTAATTATTGTAGTACTAATTAAAGCATTCTCAATCCAACTCAAGAAAGATGTCATCTTAATAACAGTTCCGTCACATACACATAAGCAGACGTATTAGATCATATCAAAAGTATTTGTGGGAATGAGACTAATATTAGATCCATATTTGTTGCTAATATTTATGCATTGTTAGGACTATTGCTTTGTCTTATAATATTATGAAGATTACGTTGTTCTTTTTTTCGCAAATTAATATAAAATTTGAAGTGGTATAGAATATCAAACGGTTGCAAAACAGGTTCCAATGAAAACAGGGTTGACCCTGTTCCCAAACCGAAAAAACAGGGTCGGATCCAAAACAGGGTCTAATAAAAACAATGTATGGTACATGATCCAAAAAAGGGGAATCAGTTATAACAAAGTCGGGTACAGGGTCTAGGTCTAAACCCGATCACCCTTATCAGCAGTCACATAGTAGTTTTGTAGCAATTAATGAAGGCATTAAGGGATGCATTCCTCTTGCTCTCATGTTGTAGATTTATACTCTGCATTAATGGATGAATTGAGGAGAGGTTAATGACACATCCCCAGAAACTCTTGTGTAAAGACGATCTTCAGAGGAGCACATGATTATCTTCCAAGTCTTCCTTAGTTCAATAGAGCCATTCGATTTTTAGAATTCTTCTCTAGAAAATCATTCCTCCAAGTATGCCGGTTTTAAGAAGTGTTCGATAGAATTTTGTTTTTTCTTTTTCTTTTTTTTGATGACCCAGGGAACCCCGCACCCCGCCGACAGCCAGGGACGTAAACCCTGGGGGCCGCACGTGCTAGCCACCACACACATGCAACCAGGTAAATCACCCTATGAATTGTGTTCGTATAGTGTTAATACAAACAAGTTCAAGGAATTATATCTTAGGAGGTATAGTTCATAAAACTGCTTAACACCGTTGGCAAGAACTAATCATCTTAAGGAGATTCGATTAGCCATACCTTACCTCCTATTTAATTTCCTATTAATTTTATTACAATCAAACAAGTTTGTATTTGGGCTGTAATTTAGCATCTTTTATGTAAACATTTGCTTTGTCGTTTTTATATTATTATTATTATTGCATTCTCCGATTTATTACTTTTCTGGTTACAATAAACAGAGCTTGATATTTTCTTTTGAATACATGAAAAGAAAAAGAAAATTTCAATTATACGTGAAAATAATTTTTTTATATTTACAACCTGTTACAGCTTTTATGTTACTTCACGTATCAGGAAAGTTTCAAATGGTTATGCTGGCATCTTCCCTAATTTTTCAGTAATAAACCAGTTCAGACAGAGATTTTCCTTATATGAGAAGCTATTTACAAAGTGATTTATAGATAAATGCCGAACCCCAAAGAATAACCCTTTAAAGTACTACTTTTTGGACGTTGATTGAGGGGGATCAGATGAGGTTGTTAATAACAGAGACCTCTTCATGGATTTTTCCATGTCGTCCGAACTCTAACACGGCCAAATTATCTGACCAAATGGCCCGCTTGACACGCATGTGTTCACCAGCATGCAGTCGTCCAAATACTCTTTGATATGAAGTAAATTGTCGATCTGCTTCGAATAACTACAATTGCTTCATGGTAAATATAATCAAATTCAATTAATAATAGATTTCTGCCAACTACCAGGTGCGTACGAATAATCCGACATATTCACTTAAACATTACAGTTTGTACCCTCCACTGGAATTAGCTGAACCCACGCTAATTGCCCGCTAGATGAATTGACCGACGGTGTATTACAAGTCATTAATGGTTAATAGGCCACTAAAACTGTTGAGTCATACATACAAAGAGCAGGTAAATCAAAGAATTTATCTTACGAGGTCTTTCGCCAAAGATGTTCATTATCGTTCACCACTGCCTTACTAGGCAAGAGACTCAGCAGTCAAAAATGAGAACAGAACGGCCTGAGGGTCATTCATCAGTTTGCTATGATGCCACCGAGAAAATTTTGTTCATTATCCTGACGGATGCTATGCTGCTAAACATGAAAGGTTTCCCTAGGGTGGGCACCCTATTTTCTATAGATTGCAACCTCTGCTTGAGATGGAAAACTTCAACCTACATTGTGAGCAAAAAATGAGAACAACAGAGACATTGCTTATCCTAGTGGCCACCCATCCCACGTTGGAACAAAAATAAGAAATACATTTTTTTTTACTTTTCTATTTCTAGAACACAAATGAAAAATAAAAAATTTTCCCATTACTTGTCCTTACTACTAGCCGACTGCCAACCTACCATTATCGCACGCTGTCCACTACCGCCAGTTGTCGCCACCCCCATCAATCGCCAATCACTGGCCATCACCAATCGTCGTCACCCCTCATCAGTTAGTTGCAGCCATTGCCCCCCATCACCAGCCATTGCCACCCCCGTCCCTCACCGGTTATCGTCACCCCCTTCCGATCGATTGCAGGTGAAGCACTTGCCCCTCACCGATCGCTACTACCCCCACAAGCTGAAGCCACCGCCGCCACCATTTGCCGCCACCTCTCACCCATTGCCATCCCCCACCGGCTGGCCACCGCCACTGACGGTCGCCACTAGCCCCTACTGGCCGACCACCCTCACCCCGCCACCAATCGCCACCCTCGCTAGTTGCTACCAGCTACCGCCACCCCCCATCGATTGCCACCAGTAGTCACAGGCCGCTATCCACCACTACTTGAGAGGAAAAAAATTTCTTTCATTAGTTAATGAATTTCTATTCCAAAAACATAAATTTTGTGTCATAATTAAACACGTATTTTT
Source organism: Corymbia calophylla (assembly GCA_014182845.1). Taxonomy (NCBI): domain Eukaryota; kingdom Viridiplantae; phylum Streptophyta; class Magnoliopsida; order Myrtales; family Myrtaceae; genus Corymbia; species Corymbia calophylla. Next base: position 34,111,460 of record CM024700.1, on the reverse strand, counting down.
TTCTCAAAAACTCATGCAGGAATAAAGATAGAAAAATCTATTTATGTTCTAGAATTTATGGCCAAAATGGTTATCATTCATGCCATCAATCATTGATGAGCACACCGTAAAGATTATTTCTCTAGTAACTACGGCATTGCCAATTGACAATGCGCGCTTAGGTTGGGTTTCCTCTACACCATTGTCATGCGAAGACAAATAAAACAGGTGGAACAAATAGAGATCTAATATTTGAAAGAGCAAATTTTCATTAGTCAACAAGACGTTAGAGCTCATACAATCACCATTAAACCTAGAGGCCGAGGAACCTATACACGAACAGTGCACAAGAGTATCGAATCCTGAAAAACATATTTATTAAACTCCCATATCTAAATAAAGGGAGGATAGCTCCTAAATTTAGAACTAGATTGAGAGATTTCAAACTCTCATCTAGAACTAGATTGGAAAAAGAGAAATCTCAGATGTGGATCGAGAGAGAAGAAAAAACAATAAAACACAAATAAAATCAAAAGAGAGGGAGGGAAGTGTGAGGTTAGCTCAAACCCTCCACCGTGGCTAAGGTTGAAAAAGATGATGGAGAGAGAAGGGAGAGGAGGAGAAAAAGATGTCGCTCAAGACTTTTTTAAAAATGAAAAATTTATGACTAAATTAACTATTATATAATAAGTTTAGGACTTTTCGAACAATTTTTTCATTTTATTTTTATCTAATGATGCGTGGTATTGTGTCTGATAAAAATTTGATATATAACAGCCTATAAATAGGCAAGGATTAATCTAAACACATATCAATTTTCTATCATGTAAATGTAATTTGCTTTTGCTTTAATTATGTTCTTCAATTTCCTGCACCTTTCCGGAGGTGTATATTCAATGTAGCCAAAACCAATCTTCTCACACGAGTTCTCTTGCCATCAACATCTTGAATACGAGTATTGAGTGTTCAAATCATTTTATTAGACCTCAAATTCAAGAACCAAGATCAAGTCAAGTCCCTTTGATCGTTGATTGTCTATTTAACGCACAAGGTCTGCAATTGCTCAAAATTTCTGATCTGTTGATGTCAAGCAACAATCAAAGTGGCATCAATTTACTTCATTATTATCGTAAGTATTGGCTGCTCATGCTATAAGCTCCAATTGCGATAAAATTATACATAATTTATATCGAGATTAGTGATATTTTGAGAGAGAGAGTCGAAATGATCCCTGAAGACAGTTTACAGAAAAGTCGACGATCTTATTGACAAAGTTGTTGAAAGAAAGAGCATTTGCTTAGCAAGGTTGAAAGCATAGGCACTTGGATCCATCCTGTTTACAGAAAAGTCGACGATCTTATTGACAAGGTTGTTGAAAGAAAGAGCATTTGCTTAGCAAGGTTGAAGCATAGGCACTTGGATCCATCCTTACTACAAATCCCCCAAACCCCCGTTATGGCTCCAATCTTGTTAAGGCAAAAGGTGTTGCACGCGTCACCCTGGCAGTTGGGAAAATCATAATCCTTCCCGCAGACCCGCCCCGTATACTTCGCCACCATCACCTCGCCTTCACGGGCCCCACCAAAAAGAAGAAAAAAGAAAATGAGAATTTAATATAATATATAGACAATAAGATAATATCCTAATAATTGTAGCACATCTATCAAAAAGCACCCGTATCTGGAAGAGGAAGCTTACTTGTCCCTAGGAAAAGAACGAGCACAATGATTGCTGCAACTCGGAAGCTGTTCATCCTTCTTCTGTTGTTTTGGTTGTTATTGGAAGCTCAAAACTTTTTGGTGAGACAAGAATTGGGCGTGAATGGTGTTAATTTATATACTGAAGAAATGGAGTGATATAGAACCAAGTATAGAAAGCTGCAATAGCCAGTGAATTTCTCTTACACCTTTTATGTTACCTCACGTATTAGGAAAGTTCAACTGGTTATGCTGGCTTTCCTAATTACTTCAAGCCGAGATTTTCCTTATTTGAGAGGGTGTTTGCAAAGTGATTCATAAATAAATGCCAAACCCAAAAGAATAACCTTTTAAGTACTCCTTTTGGGACTTTGATTGAGGGGGATCAGATGAGGTTGTTAAAAACAGCGATCTCTTCATGGATTTTTCCATGTCCTCCAATCTCTAACACGGCCAAATTAGCTAACCAAATGGCCGGCTCACACGCATGTGTTCTCCTGACAGCACAGTGCATGCAGTCGCCTGAGTACTCTTTGATATGAAGTAAATCGTTGATCTGCTTCAAATAACTACACTTGCTTCAAGCTAAATATAATCAAATTCAATTAATAAGTGATTTCTGCCGACTACCACGTGCATACGAATAATCCGACATATTCACTTAAACATTACAGTTTGTACCCTGCACTAGAATTAGCTGGATCCACGTTAATTACCCGCAAGATGAATTGACTGACGATATATCACAAGTTACCTAATAGCTCACTACAGCAATCGCGTCATATATACAAAGAGCAGGTAAATCAAAGGATTTGCCTTACGAGGTCCTTCGCCAAATGTTCATAATCATTCACCATTGCCGTACCAGGCAAGAGAACAATGGTCAAAATGAGAACAGAACGGCCTGAAGATTATTTATCAACTCGCTTTAACATGAAAAGGTTTCCTCGAGGGAGGCGCCCCATTTTCTATAGATTGCAACCTCTGCTTGAGATGCAAAACTTCAACCTGCATTGCGAGTGGAAAATGAGAAGAACAAAGACACTATTTGTCCCAATAACCACTCTTTCCATACGGAAAGAGGGAAATGGAGGGATTTGAATTCCCATCTTCTCAAAGTCATTGAGGTGGGGATGTTTAATTTTAAGCATAGATTTTGATTCTTATACCTTATAAATAAAGAGGCAAGATAAAAATATGAGAGTGAGAGTTAAAATAGAGAGTTAAAATAGGACTGACAAAAAAAAATCACCATTATGGGGGCCAATCTCAGCAGTTATTGAATCCCAATGAGTAGAAGCTAAGCCACTTAATGGTGAAGAGAAATTACAAAATGGATTCAACCAGCTCTATTGCCTTTTCTATCAGGCAACTTTGTTTCTTAATTTTTTTTTAAAAATACAAATCCAAAACCATTGAAAGTAATTCTTCCTTCACATGTTAGGATTCCCAGAAGCGAAAAAAATACTGCTCTTATCCATACAAGTTAAGAAATGAATGAGAGCCATACCTGAAGCTGGAAAGTCCTAGCTCTTTCTCCTGTAAGGACTCCTCTAGTTGAGTGCAACTCCTAAGACAAACAATTAAGATGACATCGGAAGCGATTCTTCGTAGATGACTGCATCCCGATTTACTAGCAATTTATGCTCACCTTTTGAGTGTTATCCAAGGCAGCCTTGAGAAAGGCTACATCATACTCAAGCCCAACATTAAATGCATTTAGTTCAACTTTGCAAATGAGCTTTGAGTATAATACAAATGCTGAAAGTCCAATGCTACTTGGGAAAATGCAAATTATGTCTGGTAAAACTTATTTACAAATGGATTTTGAGTTGAATATGTATTTAGTAAAAAAAAAAATTACAAGGCGCTTTGGGTATATAATAATAATAATAATAATAATAATAATAATAATAATAATAATAATAATAATAATATAAAATTGAACCAAACTCTTGCCGATCTAACGAAGGGCTACGGTTGCCGGCAAGCTAGATTTGGCACCAACGGCCGTCGGTTGAGGTCGCCGAATGTCGAGCGACCTCCGACAAGGATCACAACACCCAACCAAGAGTCACTAAAGGTCGTACGACCTCGGGCGACCCTTGGCCTGACCACACGACCCAAGTGACCGCCACCTAGGTCTCATGGCTTCAGATGACCCTCGTCTAGGTCTCACGAGGGTCGCATGACCGCCATCGCCATTGTGCGACCCTCCGTCATGCAATCTTCGCGAGACCCAAGTGAGAGCCGCCTAAGGCCAGGAGACCCAGGCGATAGTCACTTGGGTTGCATGTTGCTTGAGTTGAGCAACCAACCCTCACCAAAGGTCCCTCGACCTTAGGCGACCTCCACCAACAGCCACCGACATCAAATCTAGCTCATCGGTCGCCATAGCCCTTTGCCGAACCAACGAAAAGTTGTCTCCCTTCTTCTTTTTTAAAGAATAATTTGGGAAAAAATTGAAAATATGACGAATTGGTGAGGATAGTTTTGCAAGGAAAAAATATAATCTCAACATTCAGCCAAATGCTACAAGCCCAAAGCCAATCCTTACTAGCATTGGACTTTCAGCATTCTCGATACTTGGCTTTCAATTGAAAGCTTCTTCCAAGTTGTTACCAAACAGTTCGGCATTTCCCCAACCCCTTGGAAATGCTAAACCAAACGCACCCATTATCAAAGTGGACAATATTGGATAAACTATTTTCTTCTTCCTAAGTAAGCTCTAGATCAGCCAGCTTTTCTTTCCGCACCTCCATCTGTTAGCCAATTTCTTCTCCATCTGCTGTTTGGACTTGAGAATAGAGGAGAAGCTTTTCTCAGTAGCTTCTTGGTTTGTTAGTGCAACTGCCAACCATCCTTCCAATATTCTCTATCTCCTTTTAACAAAAACTAAAAAAACGTAAATTTATCATAAGTGTACTGATTTGAGATTTTTTTTGTCAAAAAGTTTATTTGGAGTAAACTCATCACAAGTATACCGGTTTAAAATTTTTCATGATCGAAAAATTATGGTAAATTTATTATAAATATACCAATTTAAGATTTTTTGTGATATTAATCATAAAAAGATATAACCCATTTTTTATGTTTTATTTTTCAGAAAAATAAAGCATAATCATTTCCACAATTATTAGAATTCTCTCAAAAGTCCTATCTCTTAGTGAGAAGTTAATAGTAATTGTCTTCTTTCAAACTTGTGACACTTTATTTGAGAAAATGTTCAAAAAATTCTTGAACCTATTATGTGGCGGCTCATTCAATCCTAAACTTTTCAATTTAATCAGTTTAGTCTTAAATATTTTGACGATTTTCCAATGTAACTTGTCTAGCCAATGTTGTCCAGAAATCTCTGACGTGGCAGTTTAGTCAACATTAGCCAACCTATGTGGCACTGCCAACATTAGCCATTGATGATTTTTTTCACGTCTTTTTAAATTTTCCAGTATATTTATATAAAAAAATTTATTTCCTTTTATTTTATTTTCTTTCTTTCTTCCATTGTTTATCTTTCTCAAAGGGCCTCGTAATAACCCATGATCCTTGTTGGCAAATAGGCAAAGACATGCATGCCTGGTCAGTGTTTTCCAATTAAAATTGACTAGAAGGATCATATTGGGAAATTGTGATTTAGGAATAATGTTTTATCAAAAGAAAATTGTATTTATTGCTCAAACAAAAAATACACAAAAAGTACATAGACCTTATTGCAACACAAATCAAAGCATAGCAAAGTCCAGAATATTGCAAAATAAAGCCAAATCTAGAAAATAAAGAGGATCAATAGAGCACCATTAGTGTTAAGTACATGCTCGTTCCATGAGAACGAATATATCAAGTTAAATAATTGATGGTCAATCATTGGATCTCCTATCACCGCGAGTGATGAACACACATTAGAAATTCTTTCGCCAACAATTACATCGTACTTACCTAGATTCGGCTTCCTCTACACCTTCATCGTGCAAAGACAACTAAAACAGGTTAAACAAATAGAGATCTACCATTTGGAAGAAACGTTAGAGCTTGTGCGATCACCCATTTGGAAGAAACATCAACACTAGTGCGATCACCATTGAAGTTGGAGGTAGTGGAACTTGTAGAAGGACAATGCACTCTAGACGTTAGAGCTCGTGCAATCGTCATTGAAGTTGGGGGTAGAGGAACCTATACACGGACAGTGCACAAGGGTATCAAATCCCTAAAAACTTATTTACTAAACTCTCAAATCTAAATAGAGAGAGGATAGCTCCTAGATTCAACACTGGAGTAGGAGAGTTCGAACTTTTAGATCTAGAACTAGACCGAAAAAAGAGAACTCCCAGATGTCGATTGGAAGAGAAGAAAAAACAATAAGACATAAATGAAATCAGTAAGAGAGAGAGGGAAGAGTGGGGCTAGCTCAAACCTTCCCCCATTGCTAAAGGTTGAAGAAGACTATTGAGAGATTAGGACTTTTTGTACAAAATGAAAAGTTTATTACTGAATCAGTAATTACACGATAAGTTTATGATTTTTTGAACAATTTTCTCATTTTATATTTATCTAAAGTTGTGTAGTGCTGTGTTTGACATAAAGTTGTTCATATAATAGCCTATAAACAGGCAAGGATTATTTTAATTGCATATCAATTTTCAATCGTGTAAATGTAATTTGCTTTTACTTTAACTTATGTTCTTAAATTTCCCGCCCCTTTCTAGGGGCGTTAATTCAATGTAGCCAACACCAAACTTCTTGCACGAGATCTTTTGCCATCAACTTCTTAAACCCAAGAATTGAGTGTTCGAACCCCTTTTTAAGACCTCAACTTTGAGAACCAATATCAAGTCAAGTTCCCTCCGATTGTCAATTATCTATTTAGCACGCAAGGATTGTGATTGCTCAAAATTTAGTATTTGTTCATGTCAAGCAACAATCAAAATGGCATCAATTTACTTCATCATTATCATAAGTATCGGTTGCTAGTGTTGTAAGCTCCGATTGCGATAAAATTAAACATTAGATTGAGATTAGTGATATTTTGGGACATACCTTTCTTGGTCAAGCAAATGGGGATTTTCGGGGGGGGGAGAGAGAGATTGTGACTAAATGACTAAATGATCACTTTATTGAAGGCAGGTCGAAGAAGCCAATGACCTTGTTGACATGGTTATCGAAAGAAAGAAAGAAAGAGATGAGCATGTGCTCATTGGCAAGGGTGAACGCAAAGGCACTTGGATTTATCCCTTTTACAAAACCCTGCCAACCCTTTGAAGGGTCTGGCTCTATCAATGCAAAACTTGGTGCACGCTAGATCCTGGCAGTTGGGGAACGGATAAACCTGCGAGCATTCTTTCACCACTGGATACTCCACAACTATCGCCTGGCCTTCACGCCCCCCACCGAACAAAGAAAAAAAATGAGAATTTATTATAATATATAGACAACAAGATAATATCCTAATGATTGAAGTGCATATATCTAAAAGCATACGCATCAGGAAGAGGAAGCTTACTTGTCGCTAGGAACAGAACGAGCACAAGGATTGGTGCAACTTGGAAGCTCTTCATCCTTCTTTTGTTTTCTTCGGTTTTTTATCGGGGAGTTCAGAATTATTTGTGTGTGAGATAGGAAGTGGGGGTGAATGGTGTTATTTATATACTTAAGGAATGGAGAGATATACAATCAGGTATGGAAAGATGAAATACTCAATTTATTGGGCAGGAAATTTAATCGGGAATTACCTTCCCGGTTCTCGGTTTCTTTGCAGTGAATGAAGTCTTGAATGAAGTCTGTTTAACCTCCTGGACGATGCTAGCGTTACAGGCAAAGTTACTATTGGAAATAACGGTGGCATGTGGGCCACGAGTTGTAATGGAGAGAAAAGGGCTACTGCCCAATACAGATTGCAGAATTTGATCAATTTCAATTGTCCGAGTTAAAATGTCGTACTTTTTTGTGGCTTCTTTTTGTATATAAAGATTGTGTCCATAGTCTCGGTTTTGGATGGACAATATGTGGTGGTCTCACGCGACGATGACATTTAGCGAAGGAAACCAATCATAAATTGAGAATTTTCATATTTTAGAAGAAAAAAGACACCAATGCTCCTTGAATTTGATTTAATGTGTTAAGTGATCCTTAAAATTTTAATTTATTCAAATGAGAACTGGAGACCCAGTTTGGTTCCTAGACCAACAAACCTATCTCATGTCAATATTTAGTGAAAATATTGACAACTTATGAGGAAGATTGAAGATAGCGATAAAGCATGTTAGGTGTTCTCTATTTAGTACTCTAATCATAAGGTTTTCCTTGTACGGTTTTGTGTTACTTCACCTGCCAGGAAAGCTCAAATGGTTATGCTGGCCTTGTTCCTAATTTCTCCAGTAAGAAAGCATCTCAAGCAGAGATTTCCTTATTTCCTGTGACACCCAAAATCCCACCCAAAATCTGAGAGGGCTTGCAAAGTGATTGATTAATAAATGTGGATCCCAAAAGAATAAACTTGTTAAAATTAGAGAACTCTTCATGGATTTTCACAAGACTCGCTGCTAGTTTAAACTGCTTATTCGTGAAAATAGATGTATTTTCATGGATCTTTCCATGTTTGACTGCCTTCGAACTCTCATATAGCCAAATTATCTAGACCAAATTGCCGTTCAACATGCATGTGTTCACCTGACGGCACAATTCATTCAATCGTCCGAAGTACTCTGATGTAAAGTAAATCCATGATCTGCTTTGAGTAACTGATTCACGGTAAACATCATCAAATTTAATAAGTGATTCTTGCCCGCTGCCTCATGCATACGAATATCCGATATTTTCACATGAATACTACGGTTTGTATCCTGTGCTAGAATTAGCCGGATCCAAGCTAAATACCCACTAGATGAATCGATTGATGATATATTACAAGCTACCTAGAAGACAACTACAACTGTTTAGTCATATACACAAAGGGCAGGTAAATCAAAGGATTTGTCTTACGTGGTCCTTCGCCAGATGTTCATAGTCGTTCACCACTGCCTTACCAGGCAAGAGACTCAAGTGGTCAAAGTGAGACCAGAATGGCCTGAAGGTTATTCATCAGATCGCTATGATGCCACCAAGAAAAATTTGTTCATTATTCTGACGGATGCTGTGCTGCTAAACATGAAAAGGTTTCCTCGGGGTGGGTGCCCTATTTTCTATAGATTGCAACCTCTGCTTGAGATGGAAAACTTCAACCTGCGTTGACAGTGAAAAATCAGAAGAACAAAGACAATGTGAGTGCACGATCAACTAAAGAAAAACCGCCATTATGGGGGGCAGGATCAGCAGATATTGTGTCCCGACATGAGTAGAAGCTAAGCCAGGTAATGGTGAAGAGAAATTACACAATGGATTCAATCTGCTATATTGCCTTTTCTATCTGGCAACTTTGTTTCTTTATTTAAAAAATACAAATCCATAGCCATTGAAAGCAATTCTTCCTCCACAGACTGCAATTCCTAGAAGCGAAAAGGGACTGCTCTTATCAATACAAATTAAGAAATGAATGAAAACCATACCTGAAGCTGGAAAGTCCTAGCTCTTTCTCCTGCAAGGACTCCTCTAGTTGAATGCAACTCCTACAACAAACAATTAAGATGACATCAGAAGCGATTCTTCACAGATGACTGCATCCCGATTGACTAGCAATTTATGCGCACCTTTTGAGTGTCATCCAAAATGGCCTTGAGAAAGGCTACATCATGTTCAAGCCTAACATTGTCAGAGTGGACAATATTGGATAAACTGTTTGCTTCTTCCTGAGTAAGCTCTAGATCAGCCAGCTTTTCCTTCAGCACCTCCATCTCTTTCACCGTGTCCGCCAATTTCTTCTCCATCTCCTGTCTGGACTTGAGAACGGATGAGAAGCTTTTCTCAGTAGCTTCTTGGTTTGCCGATGCAGCTGCCAACTGTTCTTTCAGCATTTCATTTTTTCTGATAAGGGAGGCAATTTTTGTTTCGTAGACCTGGTATATGCTTGAAGTAGAGGGAGGTGCTCCAACTTTATAATTAGTTTCCGTGTACGCTAAATCATCATTGTTAACAGGAAGGCTCTCATTCCCATTAATGCAGGGACTCAGGTTTTCATCTTCAAATGCCAAAGCTGTCTCTTCCCCAATGCTTTTACATTCTGCTGCCTGAATTCAAATACAATCATTCACTCATTATTAGTTAAATTCATACACTTAAGTAACTGAACCACTTAAAGTAAGCAATGCCAGTTCAGTTTAGGTAAGGTTGATGACATAATTCCTCAATGTTGACAAGCAGTCATCAGCAAACTTCTGCAGTCCACATGATTAGACCCAGTTCCATTCCTTTCCATGACTTTTTCATGTAAAGATTAAAAACAAAAAAACAAAAAAAGAAGAAGAAGAAGAGGAAAATGATAAGCAACAAACATCACCAGGAGATTAATTCTGGAAGCCTGTTTTGAACACTTATATGGACCCCCATATCTCACTTAGTGTGATAAACACTTCGAAAACAATACAATGGATGAGAAGCTCCCTCTATTGAGCAACATTGCTATCTAGCCCTTTATATATAGTACATGTACACTTTCCAAGCAAATTATAGAGGACACTGCGTAAGTCTTTCCCTTTCATGTGTTGACTTGACTACTTTCGTTCATCTTCCCAAAGACTAATAAGATACCAAAATACACAAGGAGTTGGCAGAAACAGGAAGACTTCCCAAGCTCCTGTTTTAATGAACTAGTGATCTATTATCTCCTTCCCTTACCCATCCTTCTTGTTATTAAGGGTGTTCCGTGTGCTGTTTTGTCGGAGTGGAGATGGTATGACTTCACAAGCACGGCTTGATAAATCTAGGTTTTAAGTTGTGAAACTTACAATGTAAAGTAAAAACGACAATTAAACAAGAGTTAAATGCTTTCCACTCTATCAAAGTGTGCAGATAATAAGCAAGAACGTAACAGTTTCAACTTAAGCCATTCAGCTAATGCCACTGACCTGCAACGATGAACCTTCATCTTCAAGACGCTTAGCCACCTTTTGAGTCCTGTTAAATTCTTCTTCATTAATAAACTGTTTCCGAAGTGAGACATTGCCACAAGACGGATTTGGATCAACAAGTGTGGACTCCGACAATGACTTCCTGCCTGAACCATGCTGCTCAATTGTAGATGCTAGATTTTGTCGAACAACTGAGTCAACTGAACGCTGTGAAGAACCATTGCTTAGTTGAGTAGCCAGACCTTTAGAAGATGACCGTCGCCCAAACAGTGGTCCAGTGGCTTTCTTGGCAACAGGTCTTCGGTCCACTGGACTCTCATTCTTTTCCACAACTAGTACCTCAACCTGAGAGAGAAGTTCAGAAATCAAAGAAATCCATTACTAACAGAAGCAAGCGAAAAAACACAGAAATCAGTCGAAGAATTGTTGGTTCCAATAAGATTTCAAAATATCCTAACCTGATTTGATGGCTCCTTCTTGGTCCCCCCAAAAGCCACTAGAAAATCTTTTTCCTTGTGCCGTACAAGCACAAGGCTGAACCCCTGGAAGTTATAAAGATTGTAAATAACAGCAACAGGCAGAGTCAATGAAAAAAGAGGCAGTCCTGCCACATGCTAGATATGTTATTTGCAAAACAAACAGCATGCTGCACTTGTTCTGTGCTCTGTAAAGTATGAAAACAGTACTTGGAATTATGACATGTTGGCATGGCATTGCCAATATACAGTGATATCTCCCAGCATTGCAGGGTACAATTAGATAAGAGTTTAGGAAGAAGAAAAGGCAAATAGTAATATCCTTCAGCACAAATCTTGGTTGAAGAAACAGGAAAAGGAAACATATAAATCACCTTGTTGGTGGCAATGGAAGATGGAGGTGATGCAACAGCTACAGACCACTCCCTTTTTAGCACATCAAAGATGACTGTTTCTAAATGTCCTGGAGAAATTTGTTGGTCAATAAGCAAGAAGAAATAATAATTTGACATTCAAGAACACCAGCAAAAACTTCAATCCTAAGTCTTTTTCTCCAATCCATTATTTAACGAAAACTTCAATCATAAGTCTTTTTTCTCCAATCCATTATTTAACGAAACTGATGCATGCTTGATGAATAGAGAGATATACTCAAAAGTTTTCCAGTGCCACACTTCTTGAGTGTTGTCATAAGTTGCTACTCAGTAGAACTAAAAGACAAAACACAAATATCATAGAATGCAACTGACATGAACAAACAAATATAAGAAAAAAATGACACTTCAAGTCACAAAAGGGGTGGTTCTCAAGTTCTCTCATCCTCCAGTTGATACGTTGAGAAGCAATGCGGAGTTAAAAGAGTAATCTTTAATTGTTTTTGGGACTACTCAGAATGGTTATAGTCTAGCTGGGCCTAGCATATTAAATGACTCAGCCATTATAGTTTATGAAATTTAAAAGTACTAGCATAGAGAAAAATGTATCTCTAGCCAGTGATGCATACTTTTCTTCCTGCTCCCACCCCCAGCGATATACCATTTTGTTCCACACAGAACTCCACAGCAACCAGCTCTTGGTGATGGATGGAAGCCTCGAATCTTGATTCTTGACCAAATCATCTAAAGAAAAAGAAGGTCAACCAAAAGCCTGTGACTTCAATTTTCATTTGAAGTAAGACGAGAATGCTTATATAAATTGGGTCTAGGACAACGGTAACTTAAGAGACTGAACGCACCGTTTCAAAATCTAATGAATATAAGTCATTCAATGTTCGCGATTTTGATGATCCTCCAAAAATAAAAAGATTTTTATCTTCATAAAGAGTAGCAACATGATTGGATCTTGGAGATGGTCCGGAACCCCTGCATGTGTGTGTGAAATCTGGGTTAGGACAAGAATGTGATGAACAGACGAGAAGAAAAAAAAAGAAATCCACCTACGTGCAATGTAAAGGAAGCCATGTCAATGATTTTAGATCGAACATATGTAGATCATTTAGCTTTCTCCTTTTAGCATCTTCACCCCCAAAGAGGATTAAAACAGAATTTGCCCTGACCACGGAATGACCGCTACAAGAAACCTGCAATACAAATTGACTTTATGATGAGGAAAAAAAAAATCCGCATCATGAGCCTTCGCTACTATATTGAAGCCCTTCTGATAGATTAGAAGAAAAAGGACAAAATAGACTATAAGGTCAGGTAAGTTACACAGGCAACTATTTCCTTAAGCAATATGAATACGATGACTAAACTAATTGAGGCAACAGAGTTTTAAAAACCACTTGTGTTTTGCTGGTATGATAGCGATAAACACCCTAAAGGAGATATATGAATCTGTGCAAATAAGATGCCGTGCAAACAGAAGTGTATGTGATGCACTTTTTACGTAACACTAAAACAAGTTTGCGCTAGCTAATTAAGATTTCTGATAATGTCACGTCATCTATACTCAGATGTGAGCTCTCATCAAGGACAACGCAAGCGGGTGACATGCTTAATTCCAGGATCTATTTGAAAACAAAGGGAAACAACTAAGTGCAATGAACACGAGCACGCATTCAGCTGTTGCTGAGGTGTTCATCATCATCAAGGTGTGCAAAATTTAACTGAAGTAGTGTTCATTGAAGTAAACAAGTGTACCGGTACATCCCCTTTAGCTTCCATCAAAGACCAGCACTCCGTTTCAGTGTCAAACACCCACACTGTGAAGGACAAGTGTAGTAAATTCAGCACCAAGTGGAAAAAGGAAAAAGCATAAGAGTATGATTGCAAAATAAAGATCTTACCTGACAATCTATCAGTCCCTGGTTCAGTTTTCCCTCCAACCAGTAGCACCTTTTTCCCCCAAGAAACCTAGAAACAGTAAAGAAATTTAAAATTTCATTAGCTCCACAGCTTCAAGGGCAGATCCTTACAAAACATTACCAAATGATAATCCTATCTTATTGCTATGTTTTAGACTTCTGGAGGAGCCAGAAGCCGCTGATTTTTTACTTGCTAGTACTTTTTCCTTGCCATTGTTGAATTCTTAGTTTGCATGCTTTTCATGCCCATGTTAAAATACAACTGACAATTTCTACTCAGACATTCTATCAGAGATTCTTCCCTTACAGAACTGTTTCATGGATATAGTCCCATTATCACTTTAATGAACTTGGTTAGTTTCCCAATTTTCAATAAATTACCCCTTGGGAGAATAAACAAGATATTTCATGCACCTGTGTCCCAATAATTTTGTGGTAGTTCCAGTAGTAAACCGTATTGGAGAGGGCTCAATTCTGAAATATCCTTCTATTACCAGAAAGGTTTTTCTCTTTGCAAATCTTAATTGTAAGCTTCCAGATAAAGTAAATAAAGGCAATTCTTACAAGATGTAAACTAATCATATTGAACTGATTCAAATTACAAAATGCAAAAAAGAAGTGTCTATACTATAAGTGAAAAGAAGGATCGATTGCAGGCAGTATAAGAGCTGCTCATACCAGAGAGTGACCTCGACATGCAGGAATTTTTAATGGGAGACTGCTTGGTGAGAAGGAAAGTTTTGAAGAAGCCGTAGTCCACGAAAATCTGTCAAAATTAAGTACCTGAACAAGAAAAAGAGAACCTTTATTGCTCTCTGTAATAATTAGTAGATGGCAAAGTAGCATAAATTATATTGTTGTCATCACCCGATGGAGACATAATAGTCATCATGCAATGTTCAAGGAAAGAATTTTGTACCTGAACATCATCTAGTAGGCCATTTCCAGATTCACCACCTACCACTATCATCTTGTTCTCAATTACTGTCGCCGCATGCTGCTTGTCAACAAAAAAGGGGAACATGCAAATAGATGTTGGTTCCAGTGTTTGCACATATAAGCTTAGTCAACAAAGTGCACCATAAGCTAAGGTTAAAACTCCATTAGATCTTACATTGAAGCGAGGCACTGGCTTCTCCCCAGCTATCGATAAAACCATCCAATTCTCAGAGCTTCCAGATGCACCGCTACTAATCTCAGGGGCAGAGGAAGGACTCTGCGAATCATTTTCATTAGAACAATCACTCGCAGGCACAACGCCTTCATTCTGCAAATGGCAAATAAGCTCAGTTTCTCGCAGCCTTCCCTACGAATTCATATTTAAAATCAAGCTGACATCCTCACATTCTGATTGTTTGTGCGTTTTATTTGCCTCATAGGACTTCTAGTACCCTGCGTCGAGTCCGAAAGCTGCACCTTCTTGACCCTGTAACGACACGGTCACAACATTACAAGGGAGGATAACCGACACACATGCAACAACTAATTTCTACTTCGAGTTTCTTCTAGTCTACACTCCATATATATGTTCTCCAGCAACCTGACAGTATAGTCTCCCTTCCAAAGTTTTCACCACACACATGAAGACAACCTCGTCGAACCAGATCAGCATTATATCTACTTCAACTTACTTCCTAAGGCAATCACAAACAAAATGACACCGACCGACATTCGCAAATAACTCAAACATTCCCACAGCGAACTACCGAAGAGATTTCTACAGTAAGCAAAACTTCCAACTGCCAAAGCAAAATCGAAACAGCGACACACAACGACCGCGAAAGCATGAGGAAACGGAAAGCAACGTCCGGATGCGCATTACCTCCCGAGCTTCATCCTCCGGCGCGAGATTCCGAACATCTTTCCCTCCTTCTCAAGAGCTCGAACCGCGACAAACCTCTAAACCGAATCTCGGCACCACCGACACATCCACACTCCGGAAGCTCGAAAGCTCGAACCTAGACCAGCGTCAGCACGAGAAACCCTCCTCCCCCAACGCGAAGAGCAAGTTCCTCTTCGGAAACTTCGTCGTCGACGGCGAGCTCACTCACTAACTCGGAGAGCGAGCGAGCGAGCGAGCGACGGCGAGAGGAAGAGATCAGAGAGGAGGCGGCGGCGGCGAGGAAGGACGCGAAGCAGGATTCAGCATCCGCTCGGAGGTTCGCGCGCCGTACGGCCGATGGCGACGGAGGACGGCGGGGGCGCGGGGCCAATGGAGCAGGCACGGCCTCGGTGACGGTGGCGGTGGTGGTGGTGAGAGAGTCGAGGGAGTGCGTGCGTGAGCCGGGGAGAGAGAGAGAAAACGGACTGGGAGGTGCGCAGGTTAGCACCTGCCCGGATCGTTGCTAAGACTTTGGCGTTTTCTGCTCTTCTTTTCTTATTTTATAAAATAAAAAGAAATAAAAAAAAAAACGAGGTTCGAACTGACACGAGCATTTCTTCGGGCGAAAAGCCAAAGGGTAGAAGGGTAATTTCGGGCCGACTCCCTCGGAGATACTTTCCGGGTTTTTTAGCTCTGCTTTTGTTTTGAGAATTTTAAAACCCAATGATTGGCTTCGAGCTTTTCTTCTTCTTTTTCATTTTTTTTTTAAGGAGGTTTGAGTTTGAGATCGATTTCAAATGCTGTTTTATACTTAGAAAGTGAGCGGCGGATTTGGATATGGAAACTTTTTGTAGATATCGGATTTGGGCATAGGACTTTTTCTGAGCATGAGATCCCGAATTTTGTAGGATTTTTTAACGATTAACTCCGTGATCATTCTTATATTCAAAAATTCGAAATTCATTTCTATCTTCCCTTGTAGGATTTGAGCATGTCAGATACACGTTTATAGGGATAAATAGTTTCAAGTTCTGTATAAATTTTATGTGAAACCTATAACCTACCCGTTATAATAAGAAGTTCATTTTTTTAAATTTGAAGCATACATTATGACAAGTTTCAGAGTCCGTTTCAGGATCTATCTAAGTTCTACCTATATTGTTAATTAAACTATTGCAATGAGTTATATCACATTTAATGACTACCGTTTGCGCTACAATTCACTGATCATAATTTATATTTAGACACATGAAAAATATGCATATTAAAAAAGTAAAAATCTCGATTATAAAATGGGAATTTATATTAGTGATTCTAGATTATATATTGATCATTAAACGTTGTAAAATATTGCAAGATTACACAAGCACATAAATTAAGAAAAATACAAAAACTTATTATAAGCTATAGGTTATAAGTTCCATATTTCTCCAACTTAGAAATCAAAACGTACCTATTGAAATAGATTCTACAATTTTCGAAACTTAAAACATACTTTGCATACTTTAAAATTTGAAATCGGATAAATTTTCATTAGTACAATTCTCAGGTTTCAAGTTCTACATTGAAATCATGCTTACCCCTACTTGTTTATATCCATTTGGCTTTTATCCCTAAATGGGATGTTGTATTACCGTCATGGTCGGGGGAGGATAGCAATGGCACAAAAGGTAGGAACATGAAGGCCACAGAAAAATATATCTTTTATTTATAATAAAATAAGCCATGTCTACTCACTAATTTAAGATATTTAAAGGCTCCATTTGTTTTATTGATAATGAATGATCAGAAAATTAATTTTTTAAAAATAATTTTTATATTACTTAAAATTATTAATTAACGAAAAATATTTTCATTACCGATAATTATCTAAAAATCTTTGTGGAAGATCAATAAAAAGGCTAAAAGTGCACCTAACAGGATGTGGAAAAATGTGAGATAATTCAATTATAATTATTAGTTGAGATAATGACATAAACTATTCTCGAATTTTGATCCGATATGTAATAAGGTTTATCAAATTTAAATTTATTTATCGTGATCCGTGAATTTTATCTCAATGCACAGTGTGATTCTTAAACTTTTAATTTATTTAACGTGACCCATTGAAATTTTTATTCACTCTCAATTTAGTTCTCGAAAAATATAAAATATTCAATACCATCATTTTATTAATTCAAATTTAAAGATAATATTAGATATTTTTATATGTTTAAAAATTAAATTGAATAATCATGTCGTATTAAAAGTTCGAGACCGGCATGCATGTGGGGTCAAAATACGGGGCAGTCATTTTCTCCTTCTAATTTAACGTTGGATCGACTCATGCGAAGATTTTTCTTTTGGCGTTTTGGGGGAGGTGGGGGTCCCAGTTCGACTTCAAAGACGGGAGGCGACAACAGGCGAGCCCGTGAAAATGTGACCGTTGGATGAGGGAGGGAGGGAGGGTGGGGATGGGGTGAGGGTACGGCACTGTGCACTAGGCAGGGGACAAGGGAAGAGGGGGAGGAGGGTCCTGACAAGATTTGCATTAAATTCGTGTGGTTTCGGCGGGCCATGCTCGGTCAGGAGTCAGGACGCTGCTGCCCTCCTTTTGGGGGCTCTTTTGTCTTTTTCCAGGTTCTCTCTCTCTCTCTTTATTATTGGGACTTGGGGGCGAGTGGGTCCCATGATCTCATCGGGATCCGGCCCCTCCCCCACGCGGCTCCGGAGACGGTGTGATGCACGCGCCTCCGATGATCTCTTCCTCTACGTTTGGGCTATTTTGCCTGACTTTTTTTTTTTTTTAGTCGTTTGGGTCGAGTTGGATTGGATTGGACTCGCATTGCGTCGGGTTTGGGTTGGATAAAAAAAATAGCCCAATCCAAATTTAGCTATTTGACCTTATCTATTTCTATATAATATAAAATCAATGATGTTCAAAACGAATCACTCGAATTGAACCAAACCAATCGATTAGGTCTGGTTTGATTTCCAAAAGTGTTGGTCTATTTCTTGATTCCTAAAAGTAAAATTGATGTCCAAGCAGTTCAATTCTAGATTCCAAGGGGGAATTAAACCGAACTGACTACATATACCTTTTTTTTATTATTTATTCAAAAAATTTGTAAAATATGAACTAAACATTATTTCCGTTTGATTCTAAGTAGTGGAAAAAAAGTAATGGGAAAAAAATTTGTGGAAAGAGAAAAGTGACAAGTTCCATTAGATCAAACTAGATCAAAAATTGATCACCCTTAACAAAATATGGTAACTTATACCCAACTCAATACAATTTAACCTGAGCCATATTGCTAAAACACATCCATGTTTGACTCAATTTATGAAAACTCGTACCCAAAATAATGTGAGAGCACAAGATGAGCAATTGCAAGATCGAGTGAAAGCAAAAGAGAACAAAGAAAGAGTCATAAAAATGTATTGGATCCAAAAAATTGAGAACCCGTTAAACACTCATGAGGTTGCCGTTCTAAACTCATTTACAATTCATTCATTGAATATAACCCATTCACATGACAAGTCAACTGTCTAGAAAATGAGTCTATGATCCACTTTAACAAGACGAGATTGGATTCTCATGAACGCTTTGAATAAACACACAAGTTCTAAACATTTAGAAAAGAACGTCAGGCTATACACCACCAGCTATGACCCAACGTGGGATGCGAGATGTCGCAATTCTATTTATATCTTGCAGCGGCGAATAATATTTCGACGATCGAGACATTTCTTATTATATAGACCCGGCGAGTATGATGGCATAATGATAGATAAGCATCATGACCAGTCTTTGATCAAGACGAGTCGGTCCATCGATTGCTCAGATCGTGCACGAGTCCTAGTCGGGCAGGGGTCATTTTCTTCAAAACATGGATTTTCTCGTTTTAAACAAGGGTTTTGTTCTCGTTTCTCTCGTGTTTTTAAAGTGGCGCCACTTCGAATTTAGGATGAACGGCTTAGACAAAGCTTCTTTTAAGAGGGTCTTTTAGCTTTATTCAAGACTCTCTCTTTTTAAGTCGAGCTGTCCTAATCTAGTACAATGCTCGTGCGGTTTTGTTGTTGATCGATACGGTCGAGTAGACGAACTATCCGAATCTTTTGCTTGCTTACGAACAGGAATACACAGGAAAGGAACTCAATACTATCGTTCCCTTGGCGTCGGGAATACGGCCTGCTCGAGCCGACCCTTGTGAACGAGGATGGCACGGGCGAAATGGGTTTCGGGCCGGAACCATCGCGCTAATGGTTATGGTAGAGCATTCGATAACAATGTCGTTTGAAAATTGGCGAGGACAAACCGACACGAGATGATGATGCCTTTTCTTTCGTTGTACTTTGGTTCGACGATTCAATGCCACGGGAGGAGCTGAAGATGTCTGGAAAGAGTGCGGTGACGCTGCAGCCAAGTAGATGCTGCTGGACAAACCAAATTTCTCTTCCATATCCATGGTCGTCCCCGTGACTTCGCCGGCCACCACAGTCAACGTCGTAGCTGCTCTTAAAGCTCCACCGCCACCGCCACAAAAGACATTGCCGCCGCCACCGTGACGTCCTCCTCTCTGTACTCCCAAGCGCGAGGTTTCGGCATTCGATGCCATTGGAAAAACCCACCAATGCCATCGAGCTAGCTAGAGCTCGGCCGGATTACAGATAGAGGGACGAGGAGCTTTGCTACTCGGCTCAACGGCACCGGTTCTCTTCAGGCCTGTTTATGAATCGGGACGGCTCATCTTCCATCTATGTGGACTTTTTTTTTAATTAGACACGCCAAATGCACACACAGCTCTTTATGAATACTTTCACGAGTACACTTGAGATCATTTCGCTAGGGAGAGTAATATAATCATCTATAAAGTAAGTTTAAACTCGACTTTATTAGGTAAACACAACTCGTGACAGCAAAACATAAGCTCACAGGTGATTTAATTAGGATAAGATCACATGGAAGTTAGTACATAGTGAAGATAAAAGGGTAGCGACCCCAGCTAGGAGCGCAAGTAGTGGTCCTCAAAACTCGTGTGGCTCGAAATCACACTTATTGATAGCCTTCCGAGCAGGCCGCCGGTGGTTAAGTCGATCAGACCCACATGGCTCCGGCCTGTATGAGCCTCGGGATCAAGGAACGGTTCAGGTGGAGGCTCATGACCTCGTTGGTCCCCCCCACCAGCTCGCCACTGATGAACACGGCCGGCACGGTCGGGCTGCGCCCCAGCCTGGAGAGGGCCTGCTCTATCTCCCGCCCCCGGGGCATCTCGTCCAGCTCGTGGACCACCGGGTTGACCCCGAACTCCCGGAAGAGTGTCTTGACGGTGTGGCACATGCAGCAGGAGCTCCGGCTGAAGATCACCACCGGCCTCTCCAGCACCATCCTGTTGATTCTATCCATTGGCAGTAGGCACAAGCTAGTGACAGCTCGAATTCACCGAACGGCTCGAACCCGATAGCCCACACTATCTCTAGAACGGAAGGCGGAATGTGAGGAAGAATTCGACTCGTCGGCGATGAATGCAGGACGGAGAGCAAATGCTTGAGCTTGGGAGAGATGAGGGTTGGGTTTTGATGAGTTCTGGTTGATGATTGGGAGCTTATTTATACTGGTTTGGAGGTGAGTTCAAGGGTTTCGATTGGATTGGCTCGGCTAAGGAAAGAAAGGGGTTGATAGATGAAGGAGAATGAGAATGTTCTCCTAAGATATTGCCATATATCGCATGATCATTTTTGACAGCGATCTTCACGCTGCGAACGGAGATAAAAGTAAGTTCTTGCACGATGGCGATTCTCTTCTTACGGAAAAAGGTCGGGGCGTCCTTGGTACGGCTTGCCGTGTTTTTTAGTTCTCGTCATATCGCTTGCTTCACATTGTCTTTTCATCATTATCCTTTCATTTTGTTTTATTATCATTGCACTAATTTTGAAGGATTCAATTTGATTTTCCACCTTTATTTTGTGCATCGATACAACCCGGTGTCGGAGGTCATGGGTAATCTCTTTTTGTGCAATATCTCTGATTGATTATGTCTACGGTTATGTATATGTACTTAGGTTAGCAATCTTAGTTAACATAGAGAAATGAGCTGTGTGCTTGCTATATACTTTACATTATAATGAAGGACAAAGCGGCAAGGAAAATGATATTACTTGAGATTACTGATTACTATCTTGAGTTGATACATGTATCAATGGCTTAATCAATTAGAGATATAGCATAACCTAAGGTTACACTTAATCACTAACACCCACAAAGCAAAAGTTTAAGTAATATACATAACATACACAATTCTTTATCTTTAAGCAAGATTGATTGTATGTTGACTATGTTTATAAGATAAAAACCATGATTTTATGCATACTATTGGTCTTATTTTCATGGAAAACTTTCAATTCTCTAGACTCAAATGAATAATAATTTTTTTATTTCTTCCTCTTATGTTCAATTCTAGAGTTTAGTGTAATTTCCTCAGATTTTTGTTAAACTCCTTAGGAATGATGAAGTGGTAACTTATGTTTGCATTTGGATTTTTCAATCACGAACCCATTAGAGTCATATATAATCTTAACGTGATAAACAAATGGAATGGTAAGATCGGACACACCGTTAATTAACTTGCTTATCACCATAATAAAAACTTAAACCCGACATTATTCAAATTCAAAAGATTTCTTGCTATCATCGTTATTATAATTGTCGTTAGTGTTATTATTAGATAAATACTTATGTGGCTATTTTTAAACCATGTGAGAACAACAATTTGTTTTGGACCACAAGAAACAATTAACAAATAATTAGAAATTGCTGTGAGGTCCACTTTTTTAAGAATTTATTATTCATAATATGCTGTTATCTTCATAATAATCCAAAGACTGTTATGCTAGTAAAGCATTTATTATTATTATTATTATTATTATTGAAACATCTAGATGACCGACCAAAAGAAAAATGTGATGAAGAATTCTAGAAGTACCAATATGCGATTGCAAGTTGCATATATAAAGAAAGATCTAGAGAACAAAAAGGCGTACGAAATAATTCCTGTTTCTAGTACAATTATTATCAATATTAATGGGGCTTTTTTCTTGCAATGTATCTATCTCGGAGGCATCTTCTGATTCGGAGGAGGGAAAATGGGATTCATCCACTCGGGACCGAAATGCACAAGATTCTTTTATTCTATTCTTGAAAAAGAAATTGCGAAAAGAAACGTTAGTGAAATGATTTTTCTTTGGTGGGATTTTCAAAAAAATTAGATACCAATATATATTTCATGAGAAAGAAGAAGAAGCTCAGTTTTGCCACACCATGCATGGGAAAAAAAGTATTTCTTTCCCTAGAAATTACAATTCCAATTTATTTAGATATTTACACCGAGTCGATCTATTTTTAATTTTTTAACAGATAATATTAGAGTTTTTATATATTAATTTTTTGACTTTTTTCCTTAGTTTTTTCCTGTCGAGTGAACAGAGAATTTTTTGCAATTTTGCACACTTGGCGTCACGAAAAAGAGTTGTCCAATTTGAAAAGGGAGATAGATGTCAGGAGGTCCCCAATTTTATCTTCTTTTACTTCTATTCTTGAATGTGTGCTTTGTTTTTGCTTCTTTATACATTGGATTTCGACTCCTCAATACGGCATGGCTCGTATATGATCATTGGCGTATAAGAGTAGCAAGAGTTATAGCCAAGGAAATTGAGGAAGTTTGAAATGACTATCATTTAGGGGGCAATTGTAGCTCTTTATATCAAACACCCCTCTCACACGTCCCCATCTCGACATCCTCAAAACTGTCTATGGCGAGATGGTTCCAGGCTTGCGATAGCAACGCCATATGAGCGCGGCCTAGGCTGGCAGTTCATGGTTGTTGAGGCCGTGCAAGGTCGGCCCTACTCATATGAGCTGAGGCCAGTCATGAGTTTCTGTGACGAGCACACGAGCCCCACAGGCAACATAGCAAAGCTCGGCCATGGCTGCTAAATCAAGGTCGTTCAACCTCATTTTGGCCTCGAGTTGGCATGGCCACCGTTGAGTCATTGACGGCCTCCAAAGGCGTAACAGAGGCATTCATAGTGGAGAGGGGGAGAGAATGTGTTGATGAGTGGATTTTTCAGTGTAAGGTAATATGAGAAATAAAACGGTGATTTGACAAATTATGTGTAAGCGACACATGTAATTTGATTTCGTTGTAAAAAATAAGGATGAATTGTAGATATTGAAATGTGACTATAATATCTGATATGAGTAAAATCGAACCTGATTTTTGCAATTTTTCCTATGATATATAATTACTCGAATAATTTTTTACTTTAATTTGATATTTGACTTTTCACTTATGCATATATGATTATCAAAATCGACACTTATCCAGTGTACTCGGAATGCTTTTTGCGTTTTTGAAAATAAGCATACTTGTATTATTTTGATGGAAAAGGGAAAATAGCTTTTGGGCTTTCCAACTTTAACATGAAAATCTCGTGGGGTTTTGATAAAGGATTTGGGTCATCTAGATTTTTTTTTTTTTTT
Organism: Corymbia calophylla; assembly: GCA_014182845.1. NCBI lineage: Eukaryota > Viridiplantae > Streptophyta > Magnoliopsida > Myrtales > Myrtaceae > Corymbia > Corymbia calophylla. Next base: position 34,087,667 of record CM024700.1, on the reverse strand, counting down.
TTCGGTCGATGGGTCATCTAGATTGACTATGATGTAAATTGACATTTTGGGAGGAGCATCATCATATTGAATACGATAACCAAGATGCTCTCTCTCTCTCTCTCTCTCTCTCTCTCTCTCTCTCTAAAGGATCTTATCCTTATTTAATAGATGGTCATGTACAATGCTTTTCTCCTCCGTTAAAGGAAAGTGATCTTCTGGTACTTCTTAGAAAAGGCCAAAAAACAAAAGGTAAAAGATAGAAAGATTTGCATTTCATCCACACGTTTCGGAGAGATAATGTTCATGAAAGGTCAAGATCACATATCAATGTATTCCCTCGTGAAAAATCACGTCGACGCGAAAAAAGATACTCGACTTTTGTTTTCCACTTTTTCATGCGTCATCGCGAGGTCGAATCTTGGTTCTTTACATAGATGGGCACAACAAATGTATTTTGCCCATATGCTCTTTTTTTTAGGCATGGGGAACTCTGTTCTCTACAACGTTTCTAGTACTTTCACTTAACTCTGAAAATCATGCAACATAGTACCAAAATGATCTGTGTTGTGATGGAATGTTGAGCATTTGGTCGAGATACATTGATTGAAGTTTACTTTTCTTGCTTCTATTTGGCATTGCATGATTAATGTCCAATTGGATTTGTAATATGTTTTTTTAGAAAGCAACTTCACACAATGGGATAGTACGTGCGTGTCTATTTTTCTTAGTGAAGATATGCTCCTGAATAAGCAAGTATTGATGGTCAGTGATTTTTCCATAAATGAAACCCTAAATATCCTAGGTAGAGGTATCAAAATGGGTCATAAATAAATCACCTAAGTCTCAAAAGGCTACTTAAATAGGTTTAAAGATTTTTTTTTTAGTTGGTCATATTTTACTCCTACTCTAATTGCTCAGAATTTTGTCTTGCCTCTCTATAGGGCACGAGAGTCAAAACCTACTCCTAAAACTAAATTTCCCTAACCCAATTCCCCTTGAGAACGTAGGGATTCAAACCTTTCATCGATCGGCAAAGTTGAGACCTCATCGGCGTCATGGTGCTCGCTCGATCTCATGGTGCTCGCTCGAGGCCAGCTGCCGGCTATCATCATGGCCAGCGACTAGTTGGAGGAGAAGGAAAAAAAAAAAAAAATAGAATTAAAAATTACATTTTAAAAAAATATAACTAAAAATAAAAAATTTGATTTAAAAAAAAAAAAATATATTAATAGGGATACATGGAGGAAAATCAAATAAGATTTTTCAATTTTTTAATATATTTTCAAATCTTACACAAACACCTAAGAATATTGTTTTTTTTCCTATAAAATGACTTTCTAAAAACACTTTTCAAGAAAAAATGGAGTCTCAATTTTAAAAAAGGAATTATAAAAATTGTTCACTAAGTTTGTATTAAATGAGAGTGTTTTAGCAATACCATTTTTAAAAAAAATAAGAATAAACTTTCCTATATTTGCAAATATTTTAGCAATATGATCTTTAAAAAGAATTCATAGGAATAAATTTTCCTATATTTGGTTAATCTTGCAAGTGTTGGCAATATAGGTTGGGTTGGGTCGAGTCAGGTCAAGTCGTATATTGGCTAAATAATGTACATTATGCATAAATGGGTAAAAGGATTAATTTAAGTCAGACTATTTATGATCCGCCCGAACACGACCCGACTCACCTATTTGACAGGTCTAATTTTAGGCTTGCACTATTTTCACACCCTAATGGCTAATATGCACCATAATTCATTTAGTTGATGAAATAACCTTAAGGGAATTTATTGGTTAAAATCACAAATGGAAATGATGAAAGTTGTTATTTATTGAAAATAAAAAACCTACACATTGTTATGGAAATATGAGACTATTTGTATTGAAAACAAAACAACATTGTTTTGTTTTATCAGATTATGTTTTTTTTCTATTCGTTTCTTAACAAACTCCATTTCCTCCCTCATACTTACCAATGTACTTAAGCCTAATTCTATTGAAGGATTGTTTGCGATAAGTTTTAACCTTGTTGGTAATCTTTATTAATTACCACATCCCAAACCAAAGTTATAATCATAAAAAGCTCACAAATTTAACCAAACATTTCCACTTAGAAAAGAAATAGAACCAGAAAATTATATATGACTGGGAGTTATTAGAAATTAAACTTTAGAGAGAGATTGTAAAATAATTGTTCTAGACGTCCTAAGTTTGTTAATATTCTTTCAAAATAGGATTCCAGTCACTAAGCTCATTATAATACTCGAATTTTAGAGGACTCTTGTAAAAGATATAATGAAAATTGTCTTATTTGACACACAAAAAGAAAAGAAGTGGCAATAAATAATGAAATTAGATAAAAATCTCAAGATTGATAGATGCACATTATATGTATGTTTTCCTCTTTCATATCTATCTTATCATTAATTGACATATTTTTTTGCTAGCAAAAGAAGAAAATCACGTCGGACTGGAAAATGATGTAGAAAAGGAATGGTGATTCCTTTTCTTTTGACTTGTTTGGCAGTCATGTTAATAGAATGAGACAGGAAAATCCAAAAGACTCATAAAAAATTCATTTTTCACATGATTTTCTCTCTCTTTTTCGTGTAAATGCAAGCAGCAAAAAAAAAATTGCTTTGGTGAGTATAACTTAGTCAATAGACCATATCAACAAGGCAAAGTGTTCGTTAATGGGGATCGACTTGGTTTGGAAAGGCAAAAAGAAATAAAATTTCATTAGCTTAGGCTAGTCAAATTGATCTAATCAAATTGACCAAAGTTCAAATTGTTATGCATATATTGCGAACATATTTAATTGAAATATTGTGAAAAATAACCATCCCTCACCTATTCAAAATTGCACTTTGCACCATCTAATCTTAAAACCCTACGTTTTCACATCTTGATATATAAAAAAGAGAACTTACCATTTCTAAATAGCAGTTTTTTATAATTTTTCCTGACATTTTTCCTAGTGTCTATTTCAAAATGGGTTGTGAACTGTGGAGCTTTAAAACCTCACGATGTAAAATATAGAATTTTGAGTGTAAAAAAATAGAAAGAATAATATAAATGGTTTTTGAACTCTAGCCTAATTCATAATTTGATATCCAAACTTGTTTAATATTCAATGTGGTCATTGAATTTTTTATACATATTCAATTTAGTCTCTATTAGGGGTTACATTGAACATGTAACAAAAGTCCATAAACCAAATTAAACAAATTAAAAGTTTAAAGGCCACATTACAAATTAGGCTAAACTCCAGGGACCAATTTGATTGCATTGTATATTAGATCACAGTTCACTGACCATTTGTATTGTTATCCCAAAATGTAAGAAAGAAAAGAGTTGGCGGTGATTCTTTGCACTTATGTAACATCTGATAATTTAGTGGGCCACATAAATGGGCCAATGGTCTTCTAGGCCATAGATTGGGCCAACCTTTGGGCCTACAAATTTGAAAAGGCCCGACTTGAGCCCACTTAATACGAATCTAGCTTGGAGCCCACTCTCACGTGGCTTGACAAGACGATCGGCGAGGATTCGCTGCACTTGGAAGGTGATGACTTGAGTCGACATTATTCTTGACAACACTGACTTGTCGAAGTGAAGTTTCGAACGAACTTTTTTCATTCCATCAACCGGTCATTCCTTCCAACTAGACAGGAAGTTCGTTCTCTGGTCATTTTTGAAGAAACACAAGCCAAGGGAGGCAAATATTAATGCTATAAAATACCACATCGACTTTTGCGGTTTTGTAAGACTCGAGTTAAAGCATTGTGAATAATCCATATTAATATCAAACTTTTAAATTTAATGATGTGGGAAATCAAACTCTGCAATTCCGTGCCTTAACTGTTAAGCCACCTCTATCGGATCGACCTTTTCTTTCTGGCCATCAAGGGTTTTGATCGCGCAGCAAAAAGAAACCCCAGTTCTTGATGTAGATCGCTTACATCGCATGCAACACGGCACGAATGAAAGAGGATGAGGTCTCGTGCGAGAACAATGCGCCACATTTGTCATAACCTAACGAAGATAAAAAGGCAGAAGAATAAGAATGCGAAGGCGGTTCGTGGCATCACACGGATTACGGCAAAGCTTGGGGTTCTTGATCCATCAATAAACTGCATGCCCCCCCCTCTCTCTCTCTCTCAACCCACAAATCTTTATAGGATTCTTACATAAAGGCAGCAAAAGGTAGAGGGAGAGGAACAATGTGCATTATACCCATTGGCCACACATACCCTCCTTTTGGTGTTGCTGTCGCTGCTTTTGTAGATACCAAGCCATCCGAAACCTCCCCTCTCCCTCCCTCCTTCCAAAAAGTTGAAGTGCCAAAATTCCCCATGTTATCAGACAAAACATCATGGGCACAGGCGGGGTGGCATCTTCATTGATACCCATCATCCCTCCATCTCATCTCATAGCACAGGCCACAGTTTCATGGGGGGAAGATATCGGTATATTGTCCTGGCTTATATGTCGATCGGGTTGGTTTGTTCTATTCGCAGAGACTTTTGGCGAGGAATCAGTTGAGGTTCTGGTCTGTTCTCGGTGTTTATGGCATCTTAGGTTAAAGAAGGTCGGGAGCACAATGCCGCCCACCCTCCGTTCGCGGACGATTAACACGCGCATGAATCTTGGGTCACATCGCCTTTTGGTTTTTTTGTTAGTTTAAATGATTAGAATCCCACCACTAATGATAGGCCAATCGCTTCAGCACTTGGCAAACCCTGTTCTCGGGGCTGGCTTCTGTTTGTTTATTTCGTTTTAGCTTTTTGGCTGGTGTAGATATTGATCTGGTTCTGATGCTATAGAGTCCAAGAACTGCGCCTGGGGTTTTGATTTGACCAGTTATTCATTGAACAGCCATTTCTTTAGGGTTTTGCTTCAAAGAGTAAAGGGTAAGACGAATGTTTGATAAATGCTTGAGCTTTTTAGGGTTTTATTTGGCGGTTCCACTTTTCAAAATTGGAGGGCCTTTTTAAGAGTGTCTTATCTTTTTAGGGTTCAAATTCTGGTAACACTATTATTGGGATTCATCATAGTATGGAAATGAAGGAGCTATGTTGAAATAATTTAATTTATACTTTTGAAACTTTAGTCACTATCAAGCAAAGGTACCTACACCATTAGCCTTTGTATAAGCTAATATACCTTTGATATCCAAGTATAAGACATGTTCAGATAACATGTTTTCCTCCATACATGATCAAAGGAGACTTCCTCGAATAAATATATCACCCTTAACTATCATGCAATCCTAGAGATCAAATCTTAGGGCCTAATTCAATCTATGGAGACCAAATGCTTCGGAAGGAGTTTTCAAAATGACTTGACCATATAATGTAGAAACCATATAAGAACGTGTCTTATTTATAGATTATTTGTATGTGCACTTTCTCATCCGACATAAGACTTTAGGATATTACACTAAATTTTCTAGATGTATGTTTGGTACTGTTTTTTAGTTATAGTTACAACTTAGAGAAGAGGTGCTACAAGTTTTACAAGCTGCCAGGCTAGCTCATTACAGCAGAAGTTGCCTCACCTAGCTTGGAGGTATCGTACCTTCAAAACATATATTACCGGACAAACAAGTCACGACATCTCCTAGAATAGCCACAACGCTTCATAGCCACAACTATACCGAACAGATACTCAAAACCCTCGCCCTGTCACGTATCGAGCATCACAGTTGTCTTTATCACGTTCGCTTTCAGTGCATTTCTGTGTGTTGTAATGCATCAATGCCACTTATTCAGATGCTCTCTCCTGCAATCTATCCACTCATGTGTCAACTCACCTCATCGACCAACCAACCATCATCATCCCAAGTTGACATTCTCTCGTTCATGTCCTTTCTCATGTAGCCACCTAATCATATATGCCACGAGAACCTCCATTCCTAAAGCAAATTAAAGGAGAATTAACAAAAACTCAATACTCATCTTGTTTACAACTTTGGAATAATCCTAAAGATATTAAAACGATATGCCTATCCATAATTAATTAAGAATTGAATTAAATTTTTACTTGATGCATAAATACAATTCAACGTGTTAAATATGCGTCAGCATTTTGTCACGTCATCTCATAAATCGATATCACATGTTACTGTTTCTGAAATTACTCATATATAATTTTTTTTCCCTCGTCGATCTCCTAAAATTCACTTTCGGCAGCGTGCTTTTGTGTTCTCTCTCTAGCCGTGCGGATTCCCTGGGCAAATGGAATTATATTGTTGCAAGCAAGCCATACACGTCCTTATCAACTCCATGGCAATTCGTTCTTTATATTACATCATTCACATCAACTTAAAGAACCCTGCACCACCTTTTCAAAGCCCCACTTTTAATTTAACTTATCAAATCAAAAGTAGAGAAGAGGAAAAAGGAAATGCTCATACCCACAAACCCTAGTGATCACTTTTGATTCACCACCACCTTTCCCTCTATATATACAGGTCCATTCACCTCCAATCTTCATCACCAAGTCACAAGCATACATCAACTACCAGATACAAGAACAACTTGAAAAGTTTCTGTAGTTGACTTGCGTAACCCGTCGTCTTTTCTTGATCTCCTCGTTCTTCATCTTTGTCTTCGTTGTTGTCATCGTCTTCTTGTTTAGTATATAATTTGATGGATAGGGTAGCGAAGTTGGCGTCGCAGAAGGCGGTGGTGATATTCAGCAAGAGTACGTGCTGCATGTGCCATGCGGTGAAGAGCCTGTTCTATGAGCTTGGTGTGAGCCCGGCCATCCATGAGCTCGACGAGGACTCGAGAGGGAAGGAGATGGAGCGGGCCCTGGCCCGGCTAGGCTGCAGCCCTGCCGTCCCTGCCATCTTCATCGGGGGGAAGTTTGTCGGGTCAGCCAACACCGTCATGACCTACCACCTCAGCGGCTCGCTCAAGAGAATGCTCAAGGACGCCGGCGCATTGTGGCTCTAGCCATATGACATGAACCAAGTTACAAGAGGTTTCAATGAGTCTAACTCCTTTTTTGCCTTTTGCTTACCCCGGCTTGTGAAGTACATTTAACTGTACTACGAAAAACTACATGAAGGAAGAGTTATGACTATTAAGAATTGCCTTGTAGCGACTTTTTTTGTACTATTGCGACTTAAAACAACAGTGGTATGCACCGTAATGATGAGAATGGCAAACACTGGCCTCTTCCATATGGCAACTTTTCTTATCGAGTTTCCTTTGTTCTATCTCATCTTTTCTTTTTCGATGTGATAGGAGAGAAACCGTATCAGATCTCTTATATGTTCTCTTTTAATTTTACGTATCTCTTTGTCCAATTCATATATCAATTTTAGATATCAATCAGCTGTCACAAAGAATTGAATATTAAAATGATCTTACCAACTATTATATATACTTTTCCGCCAAATGAAGCCTTAAAGACTCAAAGATTGAGCTATACATGAATGCGAAAACCGTGACATGTAAAAGAAATGATCCGTCGCTAATGTAGTTTACAAAAAAGAATGAAGGCCTTATCACCTCTCCCTTCATGCCTCTATAAAGTTGAATGCAACATGTGAGAGTTAGTTTGTTTCATGGAAAATGAATGAATTGGAAAATAATTTCCTAAGAACAATAACTCTTGTTTAAAAAAAATGATTGAAAGAAAAATATTTTCATCATTCACAAAAATATTTGGACATAAATTATTGTTGATAATAAAATTTCAAGGAATGGAGGTATGATGGTCTTCTTGAGTATTATTCAAAGATACAAAGTCATTTGGTTAGGATGATCAAAGCAATTATGATATGAATCCACAACCATTTAATCACGTCTTTGAAGTCGTTTCCTTTTAGCTAAGTAATGGATTTTCTATTGAAGGATGTATTTTAAAGTAATTTTTTCTTCTTACTTTTTCTTATTTCTTTTTTCAGAGTGTTTGAAATTTAATTTTTTTATCAAATTTCAAGTATCTAAAACCTTTCGAAATATAATTGCGAACATATGAAGTCCTTTATAGTATCCTATAATTTTTAAAAGTTAAGATAAATATGATTTCAAATTTGAAAAATTTTGTGGGGGAAAAAATAAATACCTTTCTCAAGCCCAATTAAATGGGAATAAATGTCTTTTTATCAGCTTAAAATTGACCAGGTCATTCATTTAGTTTTTTAGTTCACATGTACACTTTTCATTCATTACAATACATTAGATAAGGTTCATTTCACAATGGAGAGCCAAAATAATAGTAATAATAATTGGATTACTTTAACAAACCAAGGTACGAATTTGTTTGCTTCATCGATACGGACATGAAATTCTATTGTTCGCCCAAAAATGTGGATTTTTTTACCTTAATTTCAATAAGTGTTGGTAAACGTCAAAAAATTATTAATTAAAAAAATGGGAGGTGATTATTTTCAAGGTAGCTTGCTCGTAATCATATTTATTGCTAGAGATAATTAGGATATTTTCCTTAATTTTCCATCTCTCTCATGATTATGAGGAAAAATTCCAAATAAGGGTTTGAAGTACCTTTGTTTTCTTAAATAAGGATTTGAAGTAAATCTTATTTCAAATAAAGATTTGAAATATTATTTTTTTTTCCAAATAAAAGTTTGAAATGGACATTATATCAAAAAGAGTTTGAAGTGTTATGCAAATCTCAAAGAATGATCTAACCTCATCAAATGATAGAAGATATTTTCATCATTTATTATTTTTTTTTTTTAAAAAAATCAAAGAAGAAAAATAAAGTCAAAAAGACAAACATAATAATAAAAAAAAAAAGGTAGGAGGGCTTGTGGCTACCGCCCCATTGTCATTGGGGTGGCAGCCATGGTCAACACCTCAATGAGGGCCAAGTAACCCTTGCCGAAATGGGAGATGACCATGACCCTCTCTTGGATCCAAGTGAGGGTTGCCAATCCTCACCCAGGTCTAGTCGAGGTTCGTCGGCCCTCGCCTAGGGCTGGAGGAGGGCCATGGCCCTCTCTTGTTTCTAGCAAGGGCCACTAGGCCCTTCCTCTAGTTGGCGAGAGTCGCCGACCCTTACCAAGGCATTAACAACCCTACCTAGTCATGGCCACCACCCCACCCAATGATAGGCGGATGGTAGCCCTCCCAACTTTTTTTTTTATTTGTGTTTTTTTAAGTTTTAACTTTATTTTATTTTTGAGCTTTTTTGGAAAAAATGAAAAAGGAAAAAGAAACAAAATAAAAGAAGAAAAGTAAATGACAAAAATACACTTGATCATTTAGGGAGGTTAGGCCATTCTTTGAGATTAATATAGCACTTTAAGCTTTTATTTGAAATAAAATTCATTTCAAACCCTTATTTAAGAAAAAACAATGGCACTTCGAACCTTTATTTATAACAATGTTCACCTTAAATCATTATTTGAGAAATTTAGAACACTTCAGGTCATTATTTGGAATTTTCCCTGATTATAATTATAAATATATCTAGGAGATTCTCTATATCTACTTTTGATCGGGCATATACTTGATCAATCCTAATTGATTATCTTGTTAACTTATATAATCATCTGGTAAAGCCTATAAATAGACACATATATTAATTATTATGAGATGCACAGAAATTTCTCTCTTCTGCAAATTCTTATTTTGAGTGCAACCATGCACACTTTGTCGCATATTTCAACTCTCTTCAGCACACCATCTCGGCGGTCCACCAATGTTTTTTTTTTTTTCCAAACTACTTTGAGGGGATACTATAGATGATAAGAATATTTATCTTCTTTATATCTCTTATTATTGTGCATATATTTAGGAGGTTCTTCATATTTCCCTTTGATTATGCATAATTGGTCCTAATTGAGTATTGTTACTTTAGATAATCATCTAATAAAGTTTGAAATAGGCTCATATACTCTTCATCATGAGATATGCGGAAGAGCTATATATCTCATGAGCATATGAGGCTTTACCTATGAATGTGTAAGGTAGTAATATAAAAATTAATTAAGGATTTGCCCAATCAAAGGAGATATAGAGAATTGCCTAGTTATATGCACAATGAAAGATGTGAAGATTAAGGAAATATCTTAATTATATCTAACATTCATCAACATTCTTGTGAAATTAATCAAATGCAGTTACTAACTTGCAATTAACTTAATTACCAAGTTTTATATGCATAATCGAATATACTATCCCTTTTAGTATGCTTAACATGCGAGCGTTAGAAAATTCATTTCCCGTGATTGATTCTTGTGGGTTTGGATTTAAAATAGGAATAAAAAAATACTTGAGTGTGAGCATTTCGAGAGATTGTAGTATTCTTTTTGCTGATTATAATGCAATCATCTCGTCAATACTGCTCAAAAATTCATCGTGTTAATTGTTTATGCAATTTATTTCATGCTCAAATTTCGTTTGTTGTTGCGTATTCGGACTATCTATCATTTGTCAGGCCCAACAGGAGGGAACGGTGGTAACCGAGCTTGCACGTGCCAAACTAGATGAACAGATTGCAGAGCAAGAGGAACGAAGTCAATGCAATGGAGATGGATGTGGAAGATGGTATGCTAGTTCAACAATTCTAGGGTCACCATGTACACCGTCCAGGGAGAGCATAGATGGCGACCGATGGCAGTTTTTACGACCAAAATCCTTCTAAATATGACTTGCATTAACATGATCGCATTACTATCGGATCGACATTCAATTGCCACAGCATTATGGTGTTGTGATCGAATTGCAGTCCGCATTCACTGCATACGGGATGAGACACAACTTGTGTTGGCCCTCAAGAAATAAAGGTTCTATTCTTCTGGATCATAATTTCCTGGAGCAATTACAGGTTTTGGCTGAATGTAAGTTCATAGTGGAAAGAAGAGCAGGAGTTTCCTACCTGCACTTACAAAGGCAAACTATTCAAGTCAGAGCAAATGAGTCGAAGTATGAAAATCATCTAACGCTTGAAAATAGAAGTAGCTTATCTCATAATAACATGAATGAGATGTGGAAGAAGGCGACGGAGAAAACGCGTCGGAATTAATCCGGCTTAATCCCAGAAAACAAGCATCGCGACCCAACTCAAACCATTTGGGCCAAGTCTCCAAATGCTCACTACAGTCGGCAAAAGGACCTTCTTTTTTCCAGTCAAACAAATTGCACGACGAGGTACTGATCCTTCAAGACGATTACTGGATCCTCCTTGACGGTTTAATTATCACGTAGATCAAGCCTGCTTTTAGATAAGCGAACAGATGTGCTGCTTTAGCAGAATGTTAACAACAGCTTTGCCATACTCCTAGGATTGTTTCCTAGTATTTTGTACTTTGGATAATACCTCGTCGGCATGCTTTAAAACATTAGTTATCAGCACTTCATTAGTGATTGATTTTCGGCTCTTACTTCTTAGTTTTATCAAACCATTTCTAAGACAAGGTTATATGGCCCGTCTGCTCACCAAATCAACTGGAACATGGTAATCTCCAATCACAAATTTGTCATCTATAATTAATGAGAATCATTGTTGATGACAATGTCTTTAGGAGGACCTAAAATGGGCAATAAGGTGCGAGGAGATCCGAGTAATAAACTCGAAGGAATCATGTCAAAGAGCCGTAATTACAAGAGGCTCGCTGCTGATGAGCAAATCAAGATCACAAATGAACCAGAGTCTATAACAAAGCAAAAAAGCATAAGCATCGGACAGATCAAGAGAGGAAAAACAGTACTTCAATCGATTGTGAGTCAGCATCTGCATAGTTCTGATATCCAAAATAAATGATGATCACAGGATGTAAAAAAACACAGGTGTATGGTGAAGAAATGAAAATCTGTAATCAAGCTTCCGTTCATCGTATGAATTTTCAGATTTTCTATGAAAGGTTGATGGGGTTATCTCAAACCTCCCTTCATAAACAGTTGATTTACAGGGTACATGGAACAGCAGAGTAGATTTCAAGATATCCAAAATACATTTCTTGTTGATGCGAGCAATCAACTTGCACTCTTCACAGTGATAAACAAATCGGTCCTGGATACCTTCTCTGCTCACGAAGCTCGCAATAGCACTCGTCTCTGAATCATTTTCAACAAGAGAATTGTGAAAAGTCATCAATGGATGGATGAACTTCCTACGTTTTACAGTTTGTGGCGCGCAATCACGGTGCAGATTTAAATCACCCTGCACACAACAGCACATGTCGACGCTGCAACAAAAATCCGCAGGCTTTGCATGGGCAGTGGTAGGTTTTCACAGAATAAATGAGACCGTGCATGTGGAGCGGATGCTTCAGAGTCGGCCTTTCTAAAACACAATTAGAGTGCTTTGGTAACCATTATGTTTTCGATGGCTTGAGACTTGTGAGGTTCGGCCGATTGTTCTACTTGTGGCCCATAGGCATCGCATGCGGATCACAATGCTGAGCAGATGCCGGGGGTGAAACCAGTGCTGGATTTCCGAGTAGCGTGAGGAATCGGGACATGATTCATGGAGCTTAACTCAGCATACGACAGAAGTGCACTGCTACGTCAGACTGCCGAATGTACTGTTGCAAGCGTCGCAAGTCTTGTGATATCGCAACAATCTTTGCAATGCATTTGATTCTCTGTTCTGAAGTAGAAGAAAGAGAGCTGATGCAAGTTGAATCGGCAATCTGGACGACGATAGGCAATTTTATGGGTCAAATCGCCGCCGCAGGCATTATATGTGATCATCAGCTTCCATGGAGCATCGGAAGTCGGAGTGGTGAGCGCATGTCGCCGATGTAGAGGGTGTCGCCAAATCTCTCGGGGGATTTCGGCACACTCTTTGTGGAGAACAAACGTACATCCTGCATCCGATGGAGTTCTGTGTTTCTGCGCAACAGGAAGGCAGCGGAAGCTCGTGGCGAAAATGACAACGCTCTGTCATAGTAGGACAGGAGGCTCCCGTTCGGGCAGAGTTACTAAAGTTTGCATTTTTCGCAGCATTAGGAATCCAGATTGCAGCCCCCTTCGCCGGCGGCGCCATTGCACGGCGTTCTGCAAGCACGACATGCCGGGTACCAATCTGAAGAGTAGACATCGGTCTGGGAGAGAGGGCGGTCCACGTGAAACGGGTGTTGCTTCCGGGAAGGCCGCTCGGCACACGATTTGTCATAGAAGACATTGCATTCTTTCGCAGCAATACATCGAGCCTTGGAGCTCGCCATCGCAGCCCTGACAGTGAAGAGCATGTCGGCAAGCGAGATTCGCCATTTGCGAGAGAGAGAGAGAGAGAGAGTACAAGGAACAGAGTTTCAAGAGCTTGGAAGGAGTGGCAGGTCGCTAATGCAAGGAGCAGTTCTTGAACTGGATGAGCTGAGGCTTAATTTAGCATTAATCAGTTCTTAGGCAGGCAGGATTATGGCTACCTCAGGTTAATATAAACTCCATTGACATGTTAAAGTGGAGTTGACTTCATTTGAGCAATTAATCTTATTATTTGCCCTTTCTGCCTTTGCTCTTCATATGCTACTTAGGTATCATACTTGGGCATCTTAGTTTAAGCTAAACACACTAACTATTCACTCATCATCGCTTCCGTTAATATTTCAAGATTTTTCATTCTCTCTAATTGTGCACAAACACTCTTTAGTGAGGAAAAAAATGATCGATTCCATTGGACCGGACTGAAACCGACAGTTCGGTTCAATCCGGTCCAGTTCTCGATCCTAGGACCTAATGGTCCAGTCCCTGATTCCACTTTGGAACCGAACCCGATCAGGAATCGATTACCTCTAATTTTTGTGATAAATTATAAGATTTCTCATGATTATCCCTATATTTTTTTCATTTTTTCAATTTATTTAATTTTAAACTTTCTTATTTATTTTATTCTTTTTAGCAAACCAAAGTACTTGATCTGATGAAGTGTATTTTTTGAAGGATCTAACTGTAAAACTTAAACGTTGGAGGACTCAACTGAATAATCTTCAGAAGTTAGGGGACCAAAGCATGAATCACAACATACCACACGGCGGCTTCGTAGTTACAGTCTCTTTGTTGCGTAGCCTTTCCCTTCCTCCAACCGCTAGCGACCGCCGCTTCAAGCTCTGATCGACATGACGGCGCCGAGGATGCGAAGGCGACCACGTGGCGGCGGTTCGCCGGCGTCGGCGTCCGTGGTGAACAGGAAGCTCCTTTGCCGGCGGCTGGAGTCGTACAAGCACGATCGCTCCACCGCGGAAGAGCTCGTCAAGCAGCTCTGCGACGCCTTCCCCGAGTACCGGCGAATCAAGCGCCATCCCTTCGCGAACGCCGTTCGAGAAGCCCTAGAGTCGTTCAATGAGAAGGAGCGGAAGGAGCGGCGGCAGTTGCGATCGCCGAGCTCCCGTGACGGCAGCGGCGGCGACGACGACGACGACGACGACGACGACGACGACGACGAGGAGCTCGAAAGAGTCGGTTCCTCGAGAAAGAAGTCGAGGAGGACGGACGCGATGGAGGAGAGGCTGCAGCGGTTCGAGAACGACTACATTCGGAGGAAACGACCGCGGAGCAGCCAGGAGGATTCGTTGAGTGAGCCGGACGATGACGATGATGGAGACGAAGAGGACGGTGATGTATCGACGTCGGAGGATGCGATTTACGAGCAGAAAATGGAGCCGGAGTTCGACTTGATGAAATCCATGCTCCGAGCGAGCTACGTCGGCGAGGCTGCGAAGCCTAGTAAAGCTAAGCAAGATGTGAAGGATCGGCAAGAGAAGAACATTGAGGTAGAGATTGCGAGTAAGAAGCCTAGGAGAGCGATTGATATGACCAATGCGGGTGGTGCGAAGGCGGAAGAGGAAGTGAAGGGCGGAGGTTCAGGTTCAGCTTGGAACGAGGGGGTGATGGTGAAGGGGAAGGAAGGGCCGAAGTTTAAGGATTTGGGAGGGATGAAGGAAGTCTTGGAAGAGCTGAAGATGGAGGTGATCGTGCCATTGTATCACCCGCAGTTGCCGAGGATGCTCGGGGTTAGTCCAATGGCGGGAATCTTGTTGCACGGGCCGCCTGGTTGCGGCAAGACCAAGTTAGCCCACGCCATCGCCAATGAGACTGGTGTTCCCTTTTACAAGATTTCTGCAACTGAAATTGTCTCCGGCGTCTCTGGTATATCTTTTGCTTTTGCTTTGAGTAGTTCTTTTTTTCCTTCTTGTGGATGATGATTTAGATTCTGGAGCTGTCTATTGTGTTTTTTCAAATGTGAATTCATTGCCTAATGTGGAAAAATCGTAAGTATCAGGCAGCCATTGGCTCTATGTTTGCATTCGCGTTCTCTCTGAGCTCATGATGTCTGATCATTGCTTATGTTTATGCTTATTGAGCTGTTCCCTTTCGTTTTCCTTTTTCTTTATGCAGTTGTTCAATGGATAAACGTAGTAGCATGGTATGGCCAATATGTTTAGCCCATCAAACGACATTGCCTGTAAACTGACCTGCTTGCTTTCCTTAGCATCTGATATTGTGCGAAATATAAAAAAAGATCTTTTTGCTACACACCAACACCACCAAGTTACATCTTCCTTCAATTTGGTATCCTTGGTCCAAACATGATAAGCTTCTCTATTTATCTTGAATGGGTTGAATTCTAGGTGCATCAGAAGAAAACATCCGAGACCTCTTTTTGAAGGCACACAATACAGCACCTTCAATTGTATTCATTGATGAGATCGATGCAATTGCCTCAAAGCGAGAAAATCTTCAGAGAGAAATGGAGAGACGGATTGTGACACAATTGATGACTTGTATGGATGAATCGCACAGGCCAGGAAAATCAACTGATAAGAATGCAGACACAGAGAGCTCTGATACAAAGCCTGGCTATGTTCTTGTAATTGGTGCAACCAATAGGCCTGATGCTGTTGACTCTGCATTAAGGAGGCCTGGACGCTTTGATCGTGAGATTGGTTTGGGCGTTCCAGACGAAAATGCCAGGGTTGAGATCCTTTCAGTGCTCACACGTGCCCTTAAACTTGAGGGATCTTTTGATTTTCATAAAATAGCAAGATCTACTCCTGGCTTTGTTGGTGCAGACTTGGCAGCGCTTGCTAACAAGGCTGGTAACCTTGCCATGAAGAGAATTTTAGATGAAAGAAAACTTGAATTATCTAAAAATTCTATGGATGTAGATAGTGTTGATGAATGGTGGCGGCAACCTTGGTTACCTGAGGAAATGGAGAAGCTTGCTATTAATATGGCTGATTTTGAGGTGATGAGTTACTCTTCCTTGTTTGTATTTTTGAAATCAGGCTTGCTTTTATTTTGGAAATGTTAATGAAATACATACACATTCTTCATAAGCTCATCATTGCTAAATGTGATTTAGTCTGAAGACCAAATGACATATTTGTCACATCAGTTCGACATTCCTTCTTGGAGATTGAGATTCAAATGTTATATAGCACATTCTGTCTTTTGTCATTTTTATTGTTAGACGTGATTATATTTTTTATTGATAATCTTTCTGGTTCTGTTGTCTGATCATCCTTCTTGATCTGCATTTATCTATGGTTTACTTTTCAGGAAGCATTGAAAATGGTCCAACCCTCTTCTAGAAGGGAGGGATTTTCTGCAATCCCTAATGTTAAATGGGAAGATGTCGGAGGTCTTGACTCTTTGAGGCAGGCATTTGACCGCTATATTGTTAGACGTATAAAATATCCTGAGGAGTATGAGGTAATTGACAAGCAATTTGTGTTTCCATAACAGTATTATTAGTCTGTTACAGTAGATGTCTTCAGTCAGCAGGAGTGAAGGTCAGATTTGTGGAAGGGTGCTTCATAACACAGAGGGAAATTTTTCTTTATCAAATTTTTCAGGCTAGTCATTAGGAATTTGGACTACTTGATGCATTGGATTTAGTTTAACAACGATCCAAAGATTTGTCTTTATATAATGCATAAGCAGGCCAATGAACACTTGAGGTGCATAGGTGTTGTTAGTACCAGCAGGTTTGTGTTCTTAGGATCCTTGGGCATGTGGCTTTGTAGTTGCAAGTCTTGGGCATCATCTGCCACTGATGAACTACTAAACAGCACAGGTTCCGTGAGGTGTAGTTGAGTTTAATTCAATCAGGAATCCTGGAGGATGAGTCCTTGCTAGTTTGCTGCATGAAAATTTTGGTCTAGCAATTAAGCTTGAGGGACTTAGCATTTTTTATAGTGTGACTGACAATTAAAAGTTGTTTCCTTGTTAGAGCAATGCCAACCTTATATTAGCTTGCCTCTCTTTCAAGTTATTAGCCTAGGATTTTTGCTGTGTGTGAAGTTGTACTGCCTCATCATCGTCCATTGGCTCTTTCTGTGTCCATTTTAGTATCATTCTCTGTTTGTGATTTGGTTTTCAGGAGTTTGGAGTGGATCTAGAGACGGGGTTTCTCCTTTTTGGGCCTCCTGGTTGTGGTAAAACTCTGATTGCCAAGGCGGTAGCCAATGAGGCAGGAGCTAACTTTATTCACATCAAGGTAAGTTTCTTTAGTTTACTGTTCATCGGTTATTTCATCTTTGGATATATTGGGGAAGTTCTGCATATTTTCTCTTTCATATGCTGTGTGACTTTAAATTCTTATTTTTATGGGTTTTCTTACTGTTTAGGGCCCTGAGCTATTGAACAAGTATGTTGGAGAAAGTGAGCTGGCAATTCGAACATTGTTTAGCCGTGCTAGGACCTGTGCGCCATGCATACTTTTCTTTGATGAGGTTTGTGACTCTCTCATTGTGGCTGTCTGATGTTTTGTCTTTTGGAATTTGGAACTTTTGACAACATAATTGTCCATTAGTAAGCTTGGCTTTTCTTGTTTCAATTACTGCAAAAAAATTTCCAGCAATAGGCACAGTTAAGTTCTACTTGAGGAATCACCGCTCTACTCAAAGAGACAGAAAATTCCTTTGTGATTTTATCAACCTTAGAAAGATGAGCCTCTTCTCTTTCATTTTTTTCTTTTTTTTGGGGGGTGGGGGTTTTCACCACCAAACTCAATTAACATTTCCCATCAATCATATCTGAATTGCCTATACTAGGCATTATAACCTTTTGTAGGATATGCTTATTGGTAGGAGAGATTTATTTTCCGAGAACAGGAATGGGAAGGCTTGAGCGAGAGGGGTCAGTGAGTAATTAGGGAAATGAGGGAGGGATAGAGGGAAGAAAAGATCTGATAGGTTGCTTGATCAGTTCTCTGATCAGAATGCTTATTTCGGATTTGGGTTTGAGGGTGCTCTTTAGTTTGTTGCCTGATGACCACAGTAATAACTGACCTGACTAACAGTTAAGAGGGGGCTGGCCTGGCTGCCACTCCTCCTCACCTGCTTTTCTTATCCGCATGCATGGCTCCCTAGTCCTCTGCTAGCCTTATGGTGCCTCACAACAAGAGGCCTCTCTACCTCTCTCTCTTTAAACCTCTTCTTTATCTCTTGCCTTTGTCTTCTACAAAATGCATTTGCAATTAATTCGTCGTGAAAAGGGCTGTGCATTTTGTTTTTGCCTGTAGTACTGAAGGAATATTGCTTCTTTAGTGCTGACTGTCAAAATCTGAGAAGGAACATTATGTTGTCCTTTGCAACTCGTAATTTGTTGTTGAATTAATAATAGCAAATGGAAGATTTTTTTCACTTTGTTTTTTTTTGGACAAAACTCAGTGAATCTAAACAGAAGTTACAGAACCACTTTACTTCGTGCAGCTATTTTATTACTTTGCTTCTTGGTGGTTTAGGGGCAATTGGAGCCTGAAACTCATCGATATGCCATCTATCTCCTCGAAGCTAACTACTTTCTAGCCATGCACACCCTAGTGAAATAGACAATGTTGTCAATGTAGCTTAGTTGTGTGAATTCCTTCGGTCATGCATTTATTTACTTTGTCATGTGATATTTGATACTTTTACCTGCAGGTGGATGCTTTAACAAAGCAGCGTGGCACAGAAGGAGGATGGGTCGTCGAGCGACTGTTGAATCAGGTCAGTGTCTTGAGGAGAACTATGGAGTGTCCTTTCGTCTATAACCTGTGTTTTATCCAGTAAAATTGAATGTCGACAACTTTCTATGCAGTTGCTTATAGAGCTAGACGGCGCAGATCATCGACGTGGTGTTTTCGTGATTGGGGCCACAAATAGGTCTGATTTATAGTTGCTGACTTAGGTTATCACTGTGTCTGACTATTTTGCTAACTTGTCTTTGAATTGCATACTTTTGGCAGAATTGAGGTTATAGACAGTGCTCTCTTGCGTCCTGGGAGGTTCGGAAAACTTCATTATGTTCGCTTGCCAAGCGCCGATGAGCGTGGTTTGATTTTGAAAGCTCTAGGTAGGAAGAAGCCTATTGACGCTGGTGTGGATTTAGGTGCCATCGGGCAGATGGAGGCCTGTCAGAATCTAAGTGGCGCTGATCTTGCTGCACTGGTTTGTCTATTTCATTATGCTCCATTCTTTTTACCCTTACCATTTAGCATCATTAGGTTGACAATCACATCAAAAACTATCCCCCCCCCCTTACTCTCTCTCCCCTTCTCTCTCACACATGGAATGACAACTTGAACGACATTTGATATGGGTGGGGAATGACTTCAACATTCACCAATTTCATTTCCAATAATTTTAGGTTAATGAAGCTGCAATGCTTGCTCTTGAAGAGAAGTTGACATTGTCGGGTCAGCATTCGGATACTCCATGCACCATAAAGGCAGCTCATTTTGAGCAGGCACTAACTAAAATTTCTCCCTCTGTATCAAAGATGGTTGGTTCTCTCATTCATCACGCTACTTGGAATGCTAGGATCTCTGATTTACTTTCATATGAAATTCTAATTGCCCTTGCCTTTTCATCTGAGCAGGACATACGAGTTTATGAGAAATTGGCCGAGGAATTAAAAGCGGCATGACATGGAGCTCTGTCTGGAGCTTCTCGGTAGGCAACTACAGTTTTGATCAATATAGAGTGTAAGAGATTCGATTTTTCTGTAGATTATATTGGAAGTTGTTGGGAATTGATTGGTTGTCTGATAGCTTGGAGTGTCATGTATTATTACTAGGACTGTGGAGAAAGCTATCATAATGTTGTCCATAGGAAAATTATTGCTTTGTTGTTGCATCTTATAAATGTCCTCTTCCTTTTCATGCTTTGAATCTCTTAATTAAGAATCTCTTAGATGATATGGTCCATTCTAAGCTCGAGGGGCACGTGCTTCGGAATTACAGTTATGTGATGGAGTGCTACTGCTGATATTCATACTAAACTAATAAGTCTGTGAATACAACGGCAACGGAACTGCTTTTTGTCTATCTATATACAATAGCTCTCTTGGAGTGACACCTTTTGATTGCTGAACCTGAACGGCTGATGCTAAGATTCTGTCTGTCATTGTGGTAACTTTGACAATGTTAAAGCACATGTGCACCGCACAATCTCCAGCAGCATGGCAAATCAAGTCTCAGCTGCTTTTGTTGAAAAGATGGCTTTTAAAGAGGAGGTTGTGAGAGCAGATCCATTAAAGCCCCCATGGCCTCCTACTTTCAGGTACTCCACCACCTCCTCTCACTTTCTGGTCGGAGTCAACTTAGCCGTATCGATCTCAATGGTTCATTAGCTAAACCCAAAAGCATAACCGACTGCTCTTAACCGGTGCCACTTCGTGTAGCATCCCATTCATCGTTGCTTAATTTCGACGAAGTAGCTCTCGCGAGAAGGCCAGTCATATTTCTTCCGTTTGATTGCACCTCTTTGTTATTTGTTCCGTGTTTGTGACATTCTAAATATTATTCTACTTCTCTCCAATAATTCAATCTCAAAACTAAGCTCCCAGAGAAACCCCCGTGCATGATGGGCTGAGCAACCCAGCAACAGTACACACTTCACACTTCTGTAGAGATTCGCAAAAGTCGCAAAGATAGCAGAAACTGATGCGGTGGTTGCATCTAACTCTTTGACCATTGAGCACTTCCTTGTAAAAACACTGCCGGAGACATCTTTGGTCAACAATCTTTTTGGACATTCTTAGGTCTTTTAACTTAGAATATAACGCTTACTCGATCCCCACTTTGATTTTTAAACGTGATTTCAAATTGGCAATCGAGTTTCATTCAATCCATGCATCGCACGACTTTATTTTAACTTCAATCGGGTCACCGTCACTATAAGCTGAGTGAAATCGTGTCAAATATCTTACCTTTTGCGGTATATGTCATTCTAATGAGGACGCCAGAAGGATCCTGGTTGATGTAAGTGACATTATTGAACTTCCGTCCGAGGTTGTCACTCAACCTAAGTTGGATGGAGTATACATCTTGATAGGTTGAAATTGGTAAGTTGACCATCCATTAACCGGATGATAGGGAGAGTTTTATAAGAACATTTACTCATGCAAGTGGGATGGGTTGGGTGTGCGAATAGATAATGGCCAATTAGGCGAGTTAGTTAGCTTTTTCCTTTTCTTTCTATTTTTGAAAAACACATAGAAAATGTGACGTATATATCTGACACATTGAAATTAGATGCAAATATAAGAGAGTACCCTTTTTCAATTATAGTCTTAACTGTTTCATTTTTATTATTTCTTTCAGTAATGTAATTACTGCAATTTCTTCGTTTTAATCATCTATGTACTTGATAATTCTCAATAAACCACGATAAATCATGATTATAGGACTTGATCTTGGTTTAAATTTAGCAAGTTGAAATTTATGTCAATTGTGTTTAAGTGAAAGATGCATGTTTCACTCTGTGATTGTGTGGCAGTTTCCAATAAAGGAAATTGTTTATTTATGTGAAATTAGTGAATCTGGGTCAACTATGAAAAACCGTGTTAGTTAATCACTTCCAAATTTAGCCCGTATGTTCAATGATTGATAAATGTAATTATGTGACTAAATATAGTACAAGATTGTCATTTACATAATTCTACTATGATATATGAAATATGCATTCCTATCGTACTTATTCTACATGTTAATTAAGCCATTCATAATTTTATAATTTACATATAGTTGAAAGAAGGCAATAGATTTTACTCTAAAAAATCAAGTCATTGTTACATATGATAATATTTGATTTTCAATTTTCAATTAATAACATTCTCGAGCATTTTTCATCATGAATACTGTATCCGTCAATTGTGCTTTAAATCGGATCATGGCACATCCTCTTTTTTTTTATTTTCTTCGACCCAATTTTTCTTGGAAATCCTACTCACGTCTCTTCTCCACCCCTCTCTCTCACCTCTGCCGAGCCACAGCAACCACCGCCCCACTCGCGTCGCCGCCCCACCCCTGTCACCACCGTCAACCGCGGTGTCGGCCGCTTCACCGGCATCCACGAACATGAGCCAACGGTTCTCCAAGACCCCATCAATGTCTTCTTCCTTTTCTTTGCCACAATGACATCGGATCAAGTACACTGACATAATCCGACTTTCTAGCCCATCGCCACCCGAATCCAACGGCCGTGATGAAAGATACTTCTCGAAAGGTCTAATCTCCTCCCACCATCGACAATCATTACGACCAAGAACACGAGCCTACGGTTCTCCTACACCCCGAATTTTTCCTTTCTCTGTTTTTATCTTTTTTTTGCAACAGCTATCGTGAGACGTTGGATCAAGCACGACTGACATCATCCAGCTTTGTAGTCCCCCATACGCTCCCGGATCCAACGGCCACGATGACAGATGCCGATGAAGGTCTAGTCACCTCCCGCCCGTAGACAATCATTACACCTAACTCCTTTGCGTCGAGGGTTTTCGTTTTTAAAACGTGTGTTTAGGACTTAAAGAGTGTGCATGACACGACTATCCTCAGCGTGGGTCCTCCCCCCCTCCCTTAGGAAACGGCGACCCATGATGATCATTTTCTACTTGCTGCTGATTTTCTTACAGCATACGAAAGTTGGGAACTTTCGTTTGAAAACAAGTAATTACTAAAAGGAAAGAACTTATCCTCTCTCCTTTTTCAAATTCAAAACATTTAAATTTTCACCAAATATCACCTTTCACAAGAAGACACATTTTATTTCCATATAAAGAAAAGCAAGCACATCATGCAATTCGAATTAATATATTTAATGTGTGATAACTTTTTTTTGTAAGTCTACTCTACTTTAATTATAACTTACAATTTCAAATTTTTTGCCCTACCTTCTTTTAAAGTTAAGAGTCAAAACTCACAACTTTAAAGATTATACCTGACATTTGATGACGAAAACTTTATCTAATTAATATATTTTCACTTAAATTAAAGCAAACAAACCATGCATTTCAAATTAATATTTTAAATGTGTAATAATTTTAGAGATTACACTTAACAATTGTCGAATAGAGCCTTATTTAATTTGATTTTCTTATTGCATATGAAAGTTGGTAACTTTTCGTTTCAAAGCCAAGCAATTACCAAAAAGAAACAACTCATCTTCTCTTTTTCAACTTCATGTAAACTTTCGAGACAAAGCTTTTATTTTTACCTAAATTAAAGCAAACAAATAAGGCAATTTGAATTAATATTTTTAATGCATAATAATTTTAGAAGTTATACTTAACGGTCATTGAATAAAGTCTTAGTTAATTTGATTTTTTTACTACACTCAAAAGTTGAAAACTTTCGTTTCAAAACCAAATAATTACAAACGAAAGAACTTATTCTCTCCTTTTCAAATTCGAACCATCTAAACTTTCCAAAAATATAAAGAGGTAACTTTTATTTTCACTCAAATTAAAGCAAACAAACCACACAATTCGAATCCATATTCTTCATGCCCAATAACTTTAGAGGCTATACTCGACGTTTCGTGAATACCCGAGTGTTATGGTGTGAAAGCATAAACACCGAAAAAGAAAATGAAAAAACTGAAAACTAGAAAAAGCAGGAGGAGGGGGTGGTGTGGTGGGGCACATCAGCATCTTCGGTTTGAATGCTTGAATCCAATGGGAGGGGTTACGTGTAGCTGTTGGCTCTTAACTACCCATTTTAACTCCAACTAATTATAATCCTAATCTTAATCTTAATCTTAAACCTGATCCCAACTTCTAATTTCTGCTAGCTTTATTACTCCAACCCTAAGGACCATTTGCACTTCCTCGTCCGTTCAACACATACACATGTTTCTGCTGTTCTTCTCTTTTTCTTTTTCTTTTTAAGTATATAATTTCGTAAAAAGTAAATAAATTTTCTCTCCCTCTCCAGTTCTCACACACCCTTTTACTTTTCCTTTCTCCTCCCACCACCACCACTACCACCACCGTACCCACGAGTCTTTCTTTCTTTGGTTTGTTGATCTGCTCGTTCCGCTTGCTGGGTCTTGATCTTCCAGCCTCCACAGCGCGAGCGTGACCGAAAGTTGCGGTCTTTCGTCGGAATTCTCAAATGGGTCTTGGGTCGGGGAGATGGGGAGGCCGAGGCCGGGTCGTGTCCTTTACGCGCTTTGATGTCCGGTGCTTTTGATGCTATGTGATTGTCCCAGCTGGGGTCGCGGGTGGGCGATTCGCGGTCGTGGGTTTGATTGAGTTCTTGGTGGTGCCGTGGTGGGATTTTTGATTTGATATGGGTGGGTGTTTCCCTTGTTTTGGATCATCCAAGGGCAAGGAAGCGAGTGGAGTGAAGGAAGTGAGCAAGAAGGATTCAGCTAAAGAAGCCTCGGCTGCTCACTCTCATCATGTGAGCAGAGTCAGCTCAGGTAAAGAGAAAGGCCTTCCTTTTTGGGTTTTTTTCCGGCTAATTCGTGAATTGTTTTTTTAGTCTGGTTCTGGATTTGGTTGATCAATGGGTGTTGGTTCTTGCCCTTTTTGTGGCCGGTCCTTTTTTTTCCTGCTTGAGCTAATTGTGGCTTTGGTGCTAGTTCTAATTTGATCCGATGCATCCATGGTTCATCTTATTCCGGGGAATTCGGGTTTCTTGTTTCTTGACTGTTTCAATTGCTCAGGGCTATTGACTGTTTTTGAGATCTGTTCATGTTTATAAAAGTTACTGACATTTGGTTTTAGTGGATAATTTTCTGAGCTTCGTGCTTATGAGCTAAGGGCGATGCATAGGCTAGTCAATACTGTTTGAATGCAATTTGAAACTTTTCAAGTGAAATTATTAAAAATGGCAGACAGGTTGCCCTTAAACTGCCAATAAAGTGTTTCTGCTCTTTCCTTAGAGATGTGTCGAAGCAGTGTTTGAGCTTAAACTGCCAATGTAGTTTCTTCCGATGAGTCTTAAACCAGTTAAAGGTTGGGCATTGGTTTTGTATATCTGTGTTTTGGTGGGTAAGATTAAATCCATTATCCCAGGAAAGCATATTGGCAGGCATCTTTTGATATTCTACTCAAAGAGTTCCTTGTGCTGACTATCTACTAAGCTTTAACAATGGATACCCTCGTGGGCTGTAGGGCATCCTTAAATTTTGGCACGATGCTTCATAATTCAAGTATTTGGTGTGCAATGATGTCCAACTATATGCGACCTACATCTGATAGGGAACCTCACTTTTGTTATGAGATATGGTCTTTCTTGATTATTTGTTTCATCTGCTTCCCATGACATGTTTATCGCAATGCAATCTTTATTGAGAGGACTACATATCTGCTCAATTTCCCTCAACCTGCCTGGTTTTAATGATCGAAATTCATGTTTATCGCAATGCAATCTTTATTGAGAGGACTACATTTCTGCTCAATTTCCCTCAACCTGCCTGGTTTTAATGATCGAAATTTTTTGCAGACAAAACAAAATCTCGAAATGGTTCTGACCCCAAAAAGGAAGTACCGGTGCCTAAAGATGGACCAGCATCTAGTATTCCTGCGCAAACATTTACCTTTCGAGAGCTTGCTGCCGCGACAAAAAATTTTAGACCAGAATGTCTACTGGGTGAAGGAGGATTTGGTCGTGTCTATAAAGGCCGTCTAGAGAGTACAGGCCAGGTTAGTTTTGCCTGTTCATGCCTGATTCTTTTGTAGCATGTCATAATAATTTTTTGGACTTCTGTTCTGTACATAGGCAGGGTAAAAAGATAATTCCACCAGTGGTTATGATGACACTAACACATATTCTATTTAGCAAGTAAATTCATTTCATCAACGGAATTCTTATCTATAATCTCATTCGGAGGCTGCCTCTATAAAAATGTTTTACACTAGCATGTTCGTGCTAAGATTTTTCCCACATTTTTGCTTAATTCTAGAACTCAACAGTTGTAAATAGTGGAAATAGTTGATAGAATGCATTAATTTTCAAATATTGTTCTCTGATTGCCTAGTACTCTCTCTATCTCTCTCTCTCTAATGGTGATCTTTGTTTGCACTGAAATAAATGTTCCAGGTAGTTGCTGTTAAGCAGCTTGACCGAAATGGGCTGCAAGGAAATAGAGAATTTTTGGTAGAGGTCCTCATGCTCAGCCTATTACACCACCCGAATCTTGTCAACTTGATCGGTTATTGTGCTGATGGGGACCAACGCCTCCTTGTTTATGAGTTTATGCCACTAGGATCATTGGAGGATCACTTGCATGGTATGGCTATGCTCAATCACTTATTGCATTTCTATGTTACAATAATGGAAGTTCCTTGTTGTGCTTGTTGATATGTCTACGGTGCATATTGAATAGGTTAAAATCACCAAGGTGAAAAGGTTACCTAAATCTAACTAGCTGTGGAAATGAACTACCATTGCTGCAGACTAGTTAAATGGGCAGAGTACAAAGTAGTATTTGTTTGTGAATTAACAATAAACATTTCTAAGGAAATAATATGAGCTACTCATCAGAAAAGTCTGATTTCCATGATTTTTTACGGCAGTTGAAGAGAATTCTTTTTTTCAAGTGTCCTTGGTCATAACCTGGAGATGGTTTGTTTTTGGTGATATGATCAAGAAATTTGAGGTGCATGCATTAACACCCTACCAAAATGATGTGTTGTGGTTTATGTCCCTTTCGATTTTTTCGTATCTTCTTTCTTCTTAGCATTCATCCACCTGTTTTCTTCTAGTAACTCTTTTCTGAAACATCTGGATTTGATGGAGAATCAGCAATTGTATCTTAGATTTTTCTTTTGGAACGTCTGGTAAAATTGGAACAATATGAGGATAGGTAAACCAAAGTTCACAAGTAGAGTATTGAGGGGATGCTAACACATTAACTTCCATTGCTGTTAAATCTTAAACATATTAATGCCCAGTATTAGGCTGAGGGGCATGAGCAGCGACTTGAATTTGTGGTGTCAAACCAATTCGAGCATGTGCTGAGTCTTGTAACTAGTGACATGAGTTTCAGGGTGATTAGGAATGTCCAGGTATTTTAGTTCGTTAGTTTCTTTATTTATCTTTTTCCTTCTTCTTTTTTGTGTTAGTGTTCTGAAATGGGCTAAAATGGAAAGAAGCATAAATAGATGAAGTTGGATCCATCTTATTAGTCTTTGTGTACTGTTCTAGAGAAGGATGAGATGACAGGGAATCTTTAATCAGTAGGCATCTGGGATGTCAAAAGATGGAAATAAATCTGACAAGACATTTCTGTTGGCTCAGGGTAAAATGCTCAAAAAAAGTCAATTTTTAGTTCAGAGTCAAAGATTTCATCTGTAAATTCACACATCCAGAATTTCTGTATGCTTTATAAGAGTAAACTCTTGATGAAACCAATCTATGAGATGAAATGCACAATCCCATTGAAAAGCTATGCATAAAGAGGTGGTTAAGATATGAACAAGTAGACTTGGAGGGAAAGAAAGATAAAAAGAAAATGCCTGAGCAGAGTTGGAGAAAGAACAAGTGAAAAATTGATACCCTGAACTGATGATGTAGTTCCCGCTGCACACATTGACATTTGTTGCAGTGTTTGACCTTCACCTTTGAGCAATAGATGTTGCATAGAGTTAGAGCTGGTGGTGATATCTGGGAGTGTAGCAATAGCATCATAGCTGGTTGTCCATTGCACAGTTCCTTGTGCATTCTTTATCATGTTAATGAAGTTACCATATCAATGACTTCATAATCGAGGGTTCTAGATCTAGTAGGAGCTGTGGACTGCTACCTCTAGCAGGGTAATAGTGATGGAAGTTGACATTACAATAGAACATAACACTTAACTGCTGAAATCTTTTCGAGAAGTAAAATCTGGTGAATTTGCTCCTTGAGCAATACATTTTGCATTGCTTGTATTGCAGCTGATGAATCTCAAAGGGCATTCAGTAATTTCTAAATGCGCTCTTTGAATATAATAAATGTTCGTTTTCAAATGCTTATCTGAAAGACTTGCTGATTTAATGAGAGGGAGGGAGGGAGGGAGGGAGGGAGGGCGCCCAGAATAGCCTCCACAGGCCTCCTGGATCTACGATGATCCACCCAAATTCTGGCCGATCCCTCTTGGCCAACCCAAACGTCGACCTATCTCAGACCATCCTTTTGGTGGCAACCCTGACTTCTGGTGACCTCTCTGGCGTCAGACCACCCAGAATAGGCTCCACAGGTCTCCTGGATCTATGATGATCCACCCAAATTCTGGCTGATTCCTCTTGGTTAACCCAAACGTTGACCTATCTCACACCTTCCTTTTGGTGGCAACCCTGACTTCTGGTGACCACTTAACTGCTGAAATCTTTTCGAGAAGTAAAATCTGGTGAATTTGCTCCTTGAGCAATACATTTTGCATTGCTTGTATTGCAGCTGATGAATCTCAAAGGGCATTCAGTAATTTCTAAATGCGCTCTTTGAATATAATAAATGTTCGTTTTCAAATGCTTATCTGAAAGACTTGCTGATTTAATGAGAGGGAGGGAGGAAGGGAGGGAGGGAGGGCGCCCAGAATAGCCTCCACAGGCCTCCTGGATCTACGATGATCCACCCAAATTCTGGCCGATCCCTCTTGGCCAACCCAAACGTCGACCTATCTCAGACCATCCTTTTAGTGGCAACCCTGACTTCTGGTGACCTCTCTGGCGTCAGACCACCCAGAATAGGCTCCACAGGTCTCCTGGATCTATGATGATCCACCCAAATTCTGGCTGATTCCTCTTGGTCAACCCAAACGTTGACCTATCTCACACCTTCCTTTTGGTGGCAACCCTGACTTCTGGTGACCTCTCTAACGTCAGACCCCTTTCACCTCCAGCAACCTCCATCTGACCCTTCCCTTGCCTCTTCTGTTTTGTCTTACCTGAATATTCTGACCTATGAAATACCTACGCAAACTTTCCTGTGACTTCCCAATGGCCTCTGACAACCTTTCTCTGATTTTTCCTTTTAACTTTTTTTGGCCCGAAACTTTGTCTCCTTCTGTCTTTAGATCTTCGCTGTTGTTTTTTCTTTTTTCTTTTTGGTCTTCATGAGGAAAAGGGTGGTGTTAGGGGTTTGAAGTTGTTCAACGATGTTCAAGTTCATACCACATTTTGTGAGGGGAGTAATGAAATAAATAAATTGAGATTGTTTCGACATTTTTAAATGGAGTTACCAGCAGTTGAAACAATGTTAGCATTATTCTGATGAGGGATGAAAAACTAGTTTTTTTGTTGACCACATGGTGGGTCAGTTAAACTTGTCTTGTTCATTCATGTGGAAAATGAGGTGTGGACGTTTCCAAAGCTGTATGCTTTGGGGGAGGGTTCTGCCAGGAACTTATTGTTGGACAAATTATGGAAAGCAAATGGGAAGTGCCTTAGGTGATTGGGGAAGACTCCAATTAATCAAATAAAGTTTAAGAACCCAAACTCAGTGCCAAATCTTCAACCTCAGTCGACTTTAGATCACCATCTATTGTTTTAAAAGTGAGAGGGATCAGCTTGGTCTTCTCTAGGAGAGGGCTCTGCTTGGAATTTGTTCTTGGATGAGCTTTTCATGATGGAAAGCAAATGGGAAGTGCCTTAGGTGATTGGAGGAGACTTCAACTAAACAAATAAAGATTAAGAACCTGAACTTGTGCCAAAGCTTCTACCTTGGTTGACTTTAGATCACCATCCTATAGTTTTCATGCTGAGAGGTATTAGGTGGGCACACCTCCTTTTTGGTTAAAAATATATGTCTAAAAGTAGAAGCCTTTGAAAAGGTACTTAATAATAGCTGGAAGAGTAGTTTTGCCAGGGGACATTACAGTTTCACTCTTCTTGAAGATAAAGGGGATTGAATATGTTTGAAAGAAGTGGAATCATGGAGTCATTAGAAGGTGGGAAACGTTGGAAATCAAATTAACCAGACACTTTTAGAGGTTGAAAAGCTTGACTATAAAAAGGCTGCAATGGCTTTGACGGAGGTGGAGAGATGTAGGAGATTAATAAAAGAACCTGAAATGCCATTTACTAATATTCTTTTGTTTGGTTACGAGCATTTAGTAACCTTCCATTGTTGTTTTTGAATACAAGGCGCCTTCCTTCTATAGTGAGTGGTTTGAAAGGCTTGCCAAGCCAATTCAAGTTCCACTGCAAGCTCACCTGTTTCTTCTGCTGCAATCCTTTATATCCTGGCAGGAGATAGACTAATACAATGTTCGTTCTTGATAAATAGTACTATGGTATTGGAACTGAAGTTACTAAAACCTCAGTGATTGGCAGGATGCATTTAATGTCATGCATAGGCTTACATGAAGTGTCATAACATCCTTATGGAAGTGTCTAGTAAAAAAGCACATGTAATATATCAACTCTCGCAAATCATCATTAGAAATTTTGTAGTTGCCTTCAAGTGTTTTTGTCCACCTAGTGATGTCATATTTCTCTGGTTTAAACACTGGATGGTGTTTCTCTCTAGTACTTTGCTGTACTATAAGACATCATGCTGTCATTTAAAGATATTGTCAAAATGACAAGGCAATCCTCCTAATACTGGAGTATCAGTTAGGTCAGTAAGGTAAAAACGCATGTTCAACTTAATTTTCCATTGCTGATATTTGATACTAGATATGTTGTAGATACCAAATGACTTTTGGAAAAAAAAAAAATGGTTAGAGTGCTTTTTTTATCGGGAGAATCAATGATTTGGAAAATATTTTCCAAATAACAACCACTTGTGCCGCTCATAAAATAAACAAACTAATAATTTTCTCATCATCAATGAAAATGTTTAGGCATAAATTATTGTTCAAAATGAAAATAATTTTCATTGAATAATTTTTCTAAGTGACAAACAATCAGTTTCGGAAAATCTTTTTTAAATCATTACTTTCCGTGAAACAAACACTCTTTAGCTTTTGCACGATTTTCTCATCCATGTTGACTGTTGTCTGAGTACAACAAGAGAGGAAATTAGACGCCCGATTTAAATGCTCTGTTTTAATTTTATCACAGAATAAGAGATTAAAGTGGAAAGCTTTCTCCAATGAAATCTACATTATAGTTTCAGGAATGTTAGCTATTAGCTATTTCCAAATTGTGGAGGTTTATGCATTATACTTCCAGTAATTCTTTGTTTACTTTAAAAAGATTTATCTCTACACCTTCATGCATACTGGAAAGATCTTTTAATTTAATGTCAATGGCTCTCCTTTTGTGCACTTATGATTGACTCTGTGTTTGTTCTCTCAAAATAGTCCACTGGTATCTCATTGTCGCAATTTTTGACATGGTTTAAAGCTTTGACAACCCTTATCCTCTGTAGGGAGAATCTAGAATCATGACTGAAGCCCTGCATAATGATATGGTAGAATAATGATACAAGACTTTAACGTAAATTGGCACTCGTATTAGAGCATTGGTATAGAGCTTTCATCAAGTAACATGGCTTAAAGGGCTGTCAAGCTGATGCTGGCCATTGTTGGCATGGTCAATGATTGGAAGAAAGAATATTCTATCTTGAGTTACTAGTTTGAATATCTATGGCTACTTTATTTGGAAGTCAACCCCCTTGTCGTTGACAACATGAATAACTAGGTGATCCAATGGGCCAATTTTGACTCGAGGAGAGTGAAATCCCAGCCTCAAGAAAGAGATTGCTTGTGATCTAATAGATTTCTATGCAAATACTTGTTTGAATCATCCTTGTTTTGTCTGGGGATGAGTCATTGAATGAGGTCTTCATATTGAATTAATCAGATAGATGTTAGTGAAAAAACAATCAATTACTTCTCTTTTAGGTTTAAGCCATAAGATGCTGATATTTTTTATCATTGAGTGTTAGCAAAAGTAGGAGACTTGTTGATCAAGATGATATCCTTAGAAACAAAATATCTATAATTGGCCCTTTGAAAGGTTTGACCTGGAGTAACGACTCTGGAAAGACTCAGTATTCTTAGGAGCAATGTAAGCACACGCAAGTCAGAAAAATGCTGAATGCTTGAAATGATCATGTACCGCGAGGAGGGGTGGACACAATACTTATGTTTTCTTTTTTTTTTCTATTGGTAATGGCATTTCAGTGACTTGCTGCTATTCGAATAATACCCAGTAGGCAAATGCTTGGGGCCATTTGATTGTCATTTTAATTATCTTTTTAGATCTTCCTCCGGATAAGGAGCCTCTGG
This sequence comes from Corymbia calophylla, assembly GCA_014182845.1. Classification (NCBI taxonomy): domain Eukaryota; kingdom Viridiplantae; phylum Streptophyta; class Magnoliopsida; order Myrtales; family Myrtaceae; genus Corymbia; species Corymbia calophylla. Next base: position 34,055,321 of record CM024700.1, on the reverse strand, counting down.
ACTGGAACACGAGGATGAAGATAGCAGCTGGAGCAGCCAAGGGCTTGGAGTATTTGCACGACAAAGCAAATCCTCCAGTTATATACAGAGACCTAAAATCCTCCAACATCCTTCTTGATGAGGGCTTCCACCCTAAATTATCAGATTTCGGGCTTGCGAAGCTGGGGCCTGTCGGGGACAAAACTCATGTCTCGACACGTGTTATGGGGACATATGGTTACTGTGCTCCTGAATATGCAATGACTGGTCAACTAACTCTTAAATCTGATGTCTACAGCTTTGGAGTTGTCTTTCTTGAACTCATCACTGGGCGCAAGGCTATTGACAACTCAAGGGCTCCTGGGGAGCATAATCTTGTGGCATGGGTAGGTTTCTCACATTTTTCTGAATCTTTTGCTGTGCACCCTACAAGAAATGGACATTTTCTGTGGATTTTGTTTTTCCAATGAAACAATACAGCTGAGAATCCTCTTCTAATATGACGTGGCTTGTAGGCTCGGCCGCTCTTCAAAGACCGCAGAAAGTTTCCTAAGATGGCCGACCCTCTACTGCAAGGGCGGTACCCAATACGTGGACTTTACCAAGCTCTAGCAGTTGCCGCAATGTGCCTACAAGAACAGGCAGCCACGAGGCCTTTGATCGGAGACGTCGTGACAGCTCTTACATACTTGGCCTCCCAAACTTACGACCCAAACTCAGCTTCTTCCCAAAGCAATCGAGTGGGTCCTTCTACTCCAAGGATAAAAGATGACAGGAGGGGCACGGGTGAGGGCTTGGATAGCCCGGATGGGTATCGCGGTTCCCCTTCCACTCATAGGAATTCACCGGATTTCAGAAAGAGAGACCAAGCAAGGCAATTGACTGGTGGAGCTGAGCTGGGTCGCAGTGAGACCGGTGGTGGGTCTGGGAGGAAGTGGGGTCTGGATGATCTCGAGCGGGCAGACTCCCACAGAGACAGCCCTGGGAGTGCAGGCCGAGGGAGAGAGACTCCAAGGAACCGTGACCTGGACAGAGAACGCGCAGTGGCGGAAGCGAAAGTATGGGGCGAGAACTGGAGGGAGAGAAAGCGTGCGGGTGCAGTGGGCAGCTTCGATTCTACAAATGAGTAGGGCACGCCCACTAAGCGCTACCGCCATGTTGGCTTTTGCTTGATCATGAGAGGGTTGCTTCTGGTTGAAACTATGGGCTTATGAATAAGGGGTTCGTTGTGTCCGACTTTCAATGCTTGTTGTCCTTTTTTTTTTGTCAATTCTTCTAGCTAAAGAACGTCCACATTATTATGTGAAGTACAGGAAGAAAAAAAGCTCAAAAAAAAAAGGGAGAGGGTTTTGGTATATTGGAAAGTATGGTGCTGTAAAGTATTTTTTAACTCGCTGTGCCTCCGGATTTATGGGCAGTTCGTATGTAAGTAGGATTTCCAGTTCATGCTGAAAGAGAAGAGGGGAGAATGTCTCATTTTTGCCCCCCTTGAATGTGCTGTGTACATGATAACACTTTATCTGGAATTCCCAATTTCTGCACCGCTTTTTAGAGTTGAGTTTGTTCTATGGTAAACTGGCTTCGCTTTGATTATTTGCTTTTCTTTCTTCTGTTGACAATCCGTGATCCACTACAAACTATTATAACAATAATCATTTTGATTGGGAGGAATTATGCAAGCTATGCATATAAATCACGGATGGTTTCCACTGAATAACGACAAAAATGAACTGATCTACCGCGAGAATAAAGCCAGAGGGCACCAGACAGAAGCTGGAAAAGAACATGGTTTTCATTCGGACCGACGACAAGCGCTACCGTCACTGCTAAGGTATGTTAATTGAATAGAGCTCCATGGACCGGAAGCCGTTACAAGGGTCAAAATATGCGGCTGCTCTGGAGCTGGAATTTCATCGTTTGGTGTACAACTTCGAAAAACTACCATACTAAAGTAATATTTCATCTAATCACTATATAATTACTATCCTTAACCTTCCACTGCAAATTCAAAAAACTAGGAGCAGACGGTAGCAATGAGGGGATGCAACATTTACTGACTCCCCATGGAATACTTGGGCTCTGCCAAATTCCTTCATTTCCTCCTCTTTCCCTGCAAAAGACCAATTGTTAGCTTCTTAGTGTCGAAGCCGAGTCCAATTGCTCCTACACAATATAAAAGGAAATAGCAATGGAAGGCAGAAAAGGGTACTTACCGAGCTGAGATAGTCATCCATGGAAGATTGCTTGCGCTTCCTTAGGGAACTTGGGCTCTCGTTGGCCTGCCTAGATGCAGCTCGTTTCGATGGCGTCATGCTCTGAGACTAAAAATCAGAAAAACAAATGGTCAATCATCAATGGACGACACCCTTCTTCCATCTTAAACAAAAGCACCTTGGAAAAAGAAGAAATGACGGAGGGCATCATTATCAGTTTCACGAGGGTTATCAACCTTGGCGAGCTTCTTCTCTTTACGGGCTTGTCTCTCCCTCTCGTCATATTCTTGATTTTCCTTCTCCACCAACCGAATGAGTGTGTCACATCTCCGAGCAAGCTCTTGAGTTGTGCGAGATTTCACAAACCAATCAAACCGAAATAGAGGTGATGTGCGGAAAGCCGCCTTAAGTTCATCCCAGTTTCCATACCCAAGCTTGTGCACCATGCATATCTGTGAAAGTGAACCAGCAAAATCATAAGGCTATATAGGACTAATACTTCAGGGAAGAAACTATTTTGTGGTAACTTGTCCCTAAACACATAAATAGGATAACATCCAGACCATGAACCGATCGCATTCTTCGTTGTACAATTTTCCTTTGTTCTGACCGTACTGAATCTTCAATTCCAGCCATGGATTCTTGTAGCGATCCAATTTCTTTCCAATAGCCTTCATGATCTCGTCTTTTCGAGATATCCTAGCCTCTCCACGTTCAATATTTTTTATAATTCTATCATAATCTGCAAAGGATCCAGAAGCAATCAATAGAGACTCAAAAGAACAATGAGGCCACAAAAATAATTTCATGATGTTTCTGGAAGGTCAACTACAAATCTGTTCCCATTAAACCACATCAGAATTTACAGTCTGAAAGCGAGACTTACTGTGTCATATTTGTTATAGGATGGGCCACCGATTAGTTAAGCCAAACCAGGCAATTCATAGTAAACCCCAAATGGTTTCCATTAACATTTAACCCGTTACTGTCGATCAATTTGTACAACAAAAGTTTTTGCAGAGTTGATAATAGAGGTTTCCTCAGCATAATGAAGAAATCTCTGTTAATCAAGTTGAAGAAAGAGCTTCTGGGGAACAAAGAAGCACAATGTCTACATCCCAAGTGCTGCAATTATAAAGTTTGTCCTACAGTTTCGGAAGTCCATTATTCAACAGACAATAAACCACAATAAGGCCCTAACATATGTCAAGACATTTCATATTATCCCACATTAGCCACTCAATGGAAGAAATTGCCAAAGTAGGATACTCACCATTCAATTCCTTGTATCTTTCTTTGAAAACCTTTGCATATCTTTCAACTTCCTCCTCTGTTTTACCTTCCATCTCAGAAGCAATACTCTTGATGTCATTCCGGCCATACTTTTCACAAGCTCTGATGAAGGTATTAAAGTCTCTTCTACTCCAGGTCGAAAATCCCTAATAATTACCAAGTATATGATATTAAGAAAGGCTCAACAAGAACATTATCCCATTAAACAAATATACACGCTCAGGCAAGTACCTCTTCCAATAACTTTTCCTTTTCTTCCAGCTCTTCAGCTGTCAATGGATCTCCTACATCTGAAATTTAAATGCTCAGTTAGCGTAGAATTACAAGGTCCTAATCAGAGAAACTAATGTGCACTAGAAGTACCTTCAGTCTCGTCCACATCTATTGCATCTTTCATTTGATTCTTCTGATGTGTTTGCTGCAAAATCGAATATATAAAACATGTCAAGATTCAAGAACAGTTTCAAGCTATAGGGGTAAATGGTAAATCAATTATACCCACCATCAGATAGCGTACTTCCTTTTCATATAGCTCACTCAGCCTTTGAGTGTTAAAAAACTGGAAGTCATGGCTGCAATAGAAAATAAAAGCAAAAGATCATTACAGAATGTCAGAACTGTCAGAACATAGTCCTCGGTCAAAGAGATGGCAGCTCGAGAAACTCTTACAGTTGAGGCATGCGTGGAATTCGAGGCTCTTTGGGTTTTGCAGGTCCACCTTGCCGCATTGTTTGCTTAAAGTACTCAGATTCCGAGTAGCTAATTCATGAAAAGAAGCCATCATATGATATGGTAAGGCGTGAAGGGAAAAAAAATTAGATGCACAGAAACTTTAAGAAAAAAAAAACATACTTGCGCTTTCGCTCTCTTTTTGGAGGTTCAATCCAGTTTTCACTGACAATTTTCTTAAAGTCAAACTTACTATCCTCCTGCATTAAGAAGCACCCAATTTAAGCCACCCAAACTACATAAATATGTTCTGACAAAAATAAAAAACTACACTGGCCTGATGCAGATGCCACATAGATTACTTAGTATAGACCAAGGACCAATAGATCAATTATACCTTTTCATCATCAAAATCATAGAGCTCAGCAGCTGCAGTGAAACAGGGTAGCTGTGAACAACTCTGGGACTGAACTGATAAAATGTTTTTAAAGTACCAGTATACTCACTGTCGTCCATCTTGAATTTAATAGCATCCTCTGTAAACTTCTTCATCTTGGCATCAAGCTCAGCTGTTGCTTCTTCTCCCTTGGCTATAATTCTGTCAATATCCTCATCTGTAATGGTGCTATCCTTAGAACTGAAAACCATTTCTGCACCGAATCTAACCATTTGAAGAAGCTCATCCTTATTGACGGCTGCATGGAGCAAGGTACCAAAAGGCATCAGCACCACAATCTAGAAACCAGCGATATACTGAATGTACTAATTAAGCAACAGCTCACTTTTCTGCTCAGCCAATCGTCCTTGCTGAATCACCAAGGCATCAAGGGCAAGCTTTTTGTAGGCCCTCTCAATCACTTTCTCCTCAATAGTGTACTAATTCACAAATCGTCACCATGTAATTAGTACCAGACAATTAGAAATAACTCCTTCAGAGTAATAGGGCAAGCAACACAAACCTCTGTACAAAATCTAAACACTTGAACTTCCTTTTTCTGACCAATCCTGTGTGCACGATCCTGTGCTTGCAAATCGACCTGCGGATTCCTGAAAGAATGAAAAGTCGTAATAATATTAGCCAAGAGAAAAAAAAAGGAGGACACGTTCGCTCAAGTAAAACTCAAGATGTAAGACCAACCAGTCACTGTCATAGAGAATGACAACATCTGCGGTAGCGAGATTAATGCCAAGACCACCAGCTCTTGTGGACAACAAGAATACAAACTTCTCACTTCCTGGCTTATTGAAAGCGTCAATGGAAGCATCACGTTCTTCTCCACCTGTATTACCATCAATTCGACAATACAGGTACCCACGAAACATCAAGTAATCCTCAAGAATGTCCAGCAACCTTGTCATCTGAATTTAAAAACCAAGCCATCCACCAGGGTAAAGAATCAATCACATCGTACATAATGTTCAAAAGAAAAGAACACAATTACAAATATATCCTTATTTCACAGCCCCCATGAGAGAATAATGTTCGAAAGGTCACTTTACCTGTGAAAAAATAAGGACCCTAGAATCACGTTCTTTTAGTTTTGGGAGCAACTTATCCAAGAGAACCATTTTACCTGCAATTTGAATTAACACACAAGGACATCAGCCATTGTCTGATATGGAGGCACCACAAACTCCACATCAAACAGAATCTTACCTGCATTGGTTATCAGATGATCTCCGGTCGTATAAGGAGGGCCCGGTTCAGCACCTTGAAAAAGGTATGGATGATTACAGCATTTACGCAACTGCATTGCTATATTCAAAAGACGCTTTCTTTCTCCACCAGCATTAACAACTTCTAAATCTTTCTGCAGTAATGCTCTGTAATAATGTTTCTGCATTTGAGACATGCCAACTTTCAAGATGGTTTCCTTCTTAGGAGGCAAACCTTTCTCTACATCTGACTTCAACCTTCGGAGGAGAAAGGGCCGGAGAACCTAAATTTAGAAATGTAAAATGTAAGAAATCATATAAAGACATCAAGTTGCTAAAAACAAAAGTTTCAGGCCTACCTTATGAAGTTGTTGGACAACTTCCTGCTGATCATTATCACCAGAAATTTGAAACCATTCATCAAAAGTTTCTGCCGAACTGAATATTTCTGGAAGCAGAAAGTTCAGAAGAGACCACAGCTCATGGAGATTGTTCTGTTAGAAAAAGAGCAATAGCAGCATCCTTAGAAACAGCACTTTATCAAAATTTGAAATAAGAAAACCCAGCGCAAAAAGAACCAATCTTTGTAGAAATGTTAAGCAGATTCAAGTGACTAAGTCTAGTAAAATCTACACAACATACTACAAAGGAAACTAAAATTTAATTAAGACTTGATAGTTTCTATGATATGAATGTCATAAAATTAAAACCAATATTTCCCCATCACAGCAACATGACTTGGAGACAGAAATGGATAAGTAAACTATATTTCCACAATGAATTATTCATCTGATGCATATTTGTTATGCAATAGATATATACAATGAACCGATCAAGTTTCACTATTCAGAGCACCTTCTCCTAAAGAGGGCAGCCTATTTCATAAATCACCTCGAGATTTTGTTGGGTCAAAAAACAACCTAGAGATTACCAGGAGGTCAATGTTTAAAAAGGTAATTTCTCAAAACTTCCAAAGCCAAGCTAAAGAATGTACCTGAAGCGGTGTACCAGTGATGAGAAGACGATAGTTGGTATTATAAAGCCTCATCGTTTTTGAAAGTAGAGAATTTTCATTCTTGATCCTGTGGGCTTCATCAATTATTATATATCGCCAGCTAAATCGGCGCAAGGCAGTCTTCTCTTTAATTGCCATCTCAAAACTGGTAACACATACATCAAACTTCCCGGCAACCAATAGTTCATCACGTATATACCTCTGCAGCAGTAGAAAAGTGTTATATTAGTCACTCTTCTTGGCATTTGTATGTACCATAAAAGTCAGCAATAGTGCATGAAAAGCTATACCCTTTCTTCTGGATTACCAAGGAACTTTACAGCACGGAGAGTTGGGCAAAAGCGGCGAATTTCATTCATCCAGTTACCCAAAGTTGACTTTGGAGCAACAACCATGTGAGGACCAGCAATCCCTCTGAACTCATGGAGATAGCCCAGTAACGAGATAGTCTGCAGCGTCTTTCCAAGACCCTGAGACCAACCAATATCAGGTACTATAATAAAAAAATAAAAAAAAGATCATCATGCAATTACTCATGAGCTGAATGTGCAACATAAATCAAGCTCGAAGTCAAATTAAAAGGTTATTACATCTAAATGCTACAGCCTGTGACCTACCATTTCATCTGCAAGTATTCCATTAATGCCATTCTCATACAATCTAATGAGCCAATTCAATCCAGCAAGCTGGTAATCCCTCATCTTCCCTTGTATACCTGCAAAAAAAAGCATACAAATAGAAATTAAGAAAGCAGGTTAAGTTAAGTCGTATTTGATGGAGATATCCTGTTGGCAAGATATTTGGATAAATCGGACCAAAAGAGAATCTCTCTAGAGCAAGGTGACAATACAATAAAGGGTGTCCCCTGGTGCATGAGGTTCCCGGTTCCTGCCTAGACAAGAACCAGGGGAGGGATGTCAAAAACCTTTACTTTGTCAAAACCAAAATAGATACTTGGCGTATTCTATTTGTTAGCTATAAGGAATCATGTCAACACCGAGAACATTTACAATCCCACATTGCCTAGCATTCTGAAACTGCAGCCAACATTACAGCTTCTACAAGTCAAAGCAGGGGTACAGGAGAGATATAAGCAGCAAAGACTATCCTTCTTTCAGTCCATCTAGAGAGAGAGAGAGAGAGAGAGAGAGAGAGAGATTACAAGAGGGTTGTGTCACCAGCCGCGTGTTTCCTGTACCAGACAAACCATCTTCTTCCTCCTTAAGACATTCCTCATCCTCTTCCTCTTCAGTTATTTTAGATTCATGACGACCCCTACATGTTAAGCAAAAAAAAAGTCACCTAACAAACATGAATGCTGAATGCAGAAATGGTCTAAGAAATGATGACTTGAACTTCACAAACATGTTTTCTCCACTTTTAAGCATAAGCAGATGTTTATTTATCCACTGAGAGAGAACAATCAATATATGGTTACAATCGAACATTACTCATTAGCATCAATGTTAGCATATCTCAATTCCCTTTGAACATGGAACCTTAACACCAAATGTAACTGGAAGTCTAGCCAGGGTTAGATCACTGGACCGTAGGCACCTTCCCTCTAAAGAATTCCGGCATTAGGCAATTATTAATATATAGCAAAAGGTCCATCAAGGATCAAACAAAGCTTTCAGTCCCAATTAAGCAACTATGACATTTGAAGAAAGTCAGGACCAATGCAGAAATTGTTCAGCAGGCAGTCAAAAATGACATATGAACGCGAGATTATATCTGCAATGCACCAAAAACAGAGAGAATTGTCATTGGTAATGGTACCTTCCTTTGATCTTCTGTGAAGCGGACTGGTTGCCTTTGGCAAAATGAGCAAAAATCTCAGTTTGCTGGAGGAGATACTTCAACCGCCCTTTTCCCTTATTATTCTTGAAAAATTATTTCATAAACAAGAAAATTTTACTGTCATAATCAATACACAAGCTCAAAATAATGCAAGAAAGAGTCATTCTTAAAATGGAAAGGCACCATATCAGCGTCAATAGCGGCATTTTGCTGATCCAATATTTCCTGAATCTTCTGTTTCTTCAACTTTTGCATTTCACGAAGCCTGGCCTTCTCACGTTTGCTAACTTCTGTTTCACCATTATCTTCCTGCAGAATGAATGGGGAAAAAGAACACAAAAATAAATAAATAAATAGTGGCAACACTACCGATTCTCACTGAGTCATACTTACAAGTATCTAACAACATTTCACACATATGAAAGCACTTGCCAACTTAAGAAGTCATGTTTATGTAAAGACAGAAACAAAGGGAGATAGATGAGCTTTGTTTGCCATTGTTTCCCACTTTGTATATGGTGACGTGATTGGTGAAGTGATTGGTGAAGCTTTAATCACGAGGAAATGTTAAGATAAAAGGGGAAAACCCCAGTCATCAATTTCGAATATAAGAAACGAGAAAAAAATTGCAGCTCTGCTCAGAGTCCTCTAGCCATGGAGATGCAAAACCAACCAACCAGAAAAAAAGAAGGAAATAAACAGAAATCCCTCTCAAAGAAGGCATAATTTTTGGCATGCACAATATGAAGGTTGAACACCATGCCTACGCTTTGAGCGAGAGATTCTCTTAACTCATACTCTTCTTCATCAAACAATAGTACACCAGAAAATAGTAAACCCCGAAAGAAGAGCAAGAAACAAGTTCACCTATAAAATGCTTCGACTCTTGTGCTAGTTTAACCTTACAAAACATGTATCTATACGTATACACTTTTGTATTATTAGTCTTCATTATGCACGATACACTAGTAAAGCGGAGGATCAGTACAGCAAAAGCCAATCTGCAGAAACGAATGCAGGTAAAAGAATCACGAGAGACTAGTGGAACGGCAACTTGTCTCGAGTGTCTAACCTAACATCCTCGATCGAAATCCGCCGCTCATTCTAGAACTTCTCGAAAAACTCGCATTCAGACACGAAGCACGCATTCACTACCTAGCAAAAAACACCAGAGAGACCTACACCGGCACCGACCCCCCCAAACCCTAGCAAGCGAACCAGAGATCCGGCGCCGAAATTCCCAACTAATCCAGTAAAAAAAAAAAGAACGGCGCGGACGAGCAGCCGAACCTCATCGTCGTCCTCCTCCTCCTCGGCCTCGCCATTCTCGTCGGCGTCCGCGGCGGCGGGGGCGACGTCGTCCTCGTCGGCAGAGCTAGCGGAGCTGGCGGAGCTGGCGGAGCGGGCGACGGCCTCGAGCTCCTCCTCGTCCTCCTCGTTGACCGGCTCGTCGAGCTGCGGCTGCTCCTCCTCCTCGGAGCCGTCGGAGAGGGCCTCGTCGGAGGACGCCTGCTGCTTCGAGGGCCTCGCCATGGCGATCGGGGTGCTGGAGACGGCGGAGATCGGCGGATCGGTCGATCGATCGAGGTCGTCGCCACTCGTTCTAGAGAGAGAAAGAGAGGAGAGAGAGAGAGAGAGGCCGAAACGGAATCCGAAGCGGCGATCGAGGGGTAGGTCGTTCGATCGGAGTCGGTGTCCGAAGATGGAGGAAGCGAAGGGGGAGGAGGGTTTGCGCTTTTTCGTAATTTTCTTTTAAATAGTTTCTTCGCTTTTATTCTAATTTTTTACTTATCGATTGGGTTTTTTCTTTTAATTTTATTTTTCATTTTCGTTTTATGGGAGTGGGAGCGAAAATTTCCCGCCAGTCGGAGTGCGGGGGAAATGTGATTTCGTTTCCCGCCGCAGGAGAGACGGACCCGCGGCTCGAGGATTGGGTTGAGGGGGTGGTCCGTCCGGCCAGCCGGCCTGGCCTCGTCGCCGGTGCTGCGATGGGTCACGATAACAAAATCATAGGAAGATGGCATCACTACAACTACTCGTTCTTGACATTACTATAAAAGTTGTACACTCATTTCGATACATTCAGCTTAAGACATAATAAATCGGTTTTATTTATATGTGTATGAGTCCGTTATTATAGATCTTATCGATATGCTGGAAATTTGGAAAGGAAGGTTGTAAACACCTCGTATTAACTAATCTGAGTTTGCTCTCGATATAGCTCGAATGCGCGACACGCCTCATAACCCCTTCGTTATTGAGTTACCATGTTTAGGGTGGGTTGCAATTCTTTTGTGTTTGATTTTTTTTTCTTTCTTTAGAGTGAATGAGTAGCGCACGAGCCGAATAAAAAAATGAGTAGTGAGTACGTTCGTTTCGCGGAAAATAAGCGAACTGAAAAATATTTTTCAAAAAACAAGTGCTTATATTGTTTAGAAAAATTAATTAACCAAAAATATCTACATCATCAATAACGATTTATACCTAATTATTTTCATAGCAATAAAAATATTTTCCATTCATTTATTTTTCTAAATGATAAAAGTGGTTATTTTTCGGAATTTTTTTCAAATTAATTATTTTTGGCAAAATGAATGTTAGGCAAGCGATTTGCTTATTTATACTACGTATAAAGGGAAACATTTGAAGAACGGTGTCTTCGAAATTTATCATTTCTCTTCAAAATAATTTTTCTTGAATCTCGATTTTTTTTTTCTTAAACTCCACTTGCTGTTTTGTGCGCCAAATCTCACTACGGTTATACAAATATATACCACTCGTGATATAAATGTTCTTCTTTATATTATTAATGTGGCCAAAATGCGAAATAAAAAATAAAAAACCATTCTCGCTCTTTGCCTTCTTAAAATGTACACTCGGGACTTTTTGTCCGAGGTTACAAACTCGTTTTATTTCGTACTCCTTTTATATGCAAAGTATTCGATGTGGATGCTAGTGCGACTCATATATTCAATCGAGCAATTATAAGATGACGATGCTGTGATTTTTAAGGCTGCGATTAATTCCTAATGCATTCACATTTATAAATAGTTTATATAATTTAGACATAATGACTCGAACCTTACTTCTATAAGTACAGTTTATCGTAGAAAATATAAAGTAGAGAAAAAGCCACAACTTCACTTCATGTGACATATTTTCCCTAAACTATCTTATGTGATAACAAAAACTTCAAATTTATACTCGTACAATTCATTTATCCAAAAAAAATTTCCGTGACACAAAATCTAACTTTTACCGATGTGATATATTTACTCAAAACTTTTTTTATGACATCAAAACTCTAAATTTTTTACCGTGACACGAATTCTTTTTTTGTAAATATGTTATGCGTATACAAGTTTAAGATTTTCGATATCACGATAAAAGGTTTAAGGTAAATATATCCCATGAATATAAATTTGAGATTTTTTGTATAACAAAAAATGGTTTTGGATAAATATGTTACAATATGGGCAAAGTTTTGGATTTTTTTTGGCTTTTACCCTATAAACTATTACATCTAGTACAACATAAGTACGCTAAGAGCATTAAGAGATTGATATGTAATAGCAAGCTGCCTTCTCGAATGCTCTCTCAATGGGTCCCATGATTAACAATTAAGCCCCACTCACAGGTCGCTCAAGTATAATTAAATTGTTTTTGAATTGGAATAAGTCGAGTCATTAGATTAGTTCAAGCTTGTATTCTAAAATATTTGACCGAAGCAGTATTTTTTTTTTTTATTTGACCAAAGCAGTACTTGCATTTTCATATATACCTCCAGGAGTCCTTTTAATTTTAGTGTATTTTTTGGAATTTTAGTCAAAATAATGATATAAACAGATGAAACTTTAGCTTGATATACAATTTGCTCGATAAACTTTAACTCCATATACAATTTCATCTATAAACTTTAACTTAATATGTAATATAATCCTTGAATTTTTGATTTGTTCAATATAATCCTTAAAATTTCAACACATATTTAATTAGTAAAATATTTAATGTAGTTTATGGTCTTAAATTAATAAAATGATTACGTTGAACATTTTCATACACTTCAAGAACTATATTAAACATATATCTCAGCGATTACATTGAAGAAATTAAAATTTCATTGATCAAATTGCATATAGAGTAAAGTTTAGAGATTAAATCGAACAGATTAAATTACATATTTAACGAAAATTCGAGAATTATTTTTGTCGTTATCCATCCTGATTTGAACCGAGCCGAGTCAAAGTGCTGACGTGGAGGAATCTCCAGAGGGGAAGACGGAACCCCAAATTTGTCCGAAAGCAGAATAAAATTAAACCGAGAAAGCACGTTTCCGTTCTGTCGGGGCTAAAATCCAACAGAAGAGATCGGGCCGTGCAGTCTTTCTCAACGCCCCCCTCGATTTTAGATGAACTTCCTTCATTGCCCTCGCGCAAGAGACGAAATCACCGAACACGACGCCGAATATGCCCGCCAACGGAGGAAGATCCCGAGGGCAAATCAGGAAAGATGCGTAAATCCGTCGTCGTCGTCGTCGTCTTCCGCTTCCTTTCTCCCCAACAAAGTCGCTGCGGCTCTCGCTCGCCATAAAAAGTCCACGAGCGCCCCGAGAGAGACCGGAATCGAGAGTTTGAATTCGAGCGACGCGGACGAGGATCGCGCGGTCGATCTCTCTCTCCATCTCGCCGGGCGATCGCGCCGTGTAGATCGCGTGCGATTGTGATTGTTTGCGTGTATGAAAGGTGCGGAGATAGGAGTTTTGTGTTTTCTGGCGCGATTTCGTTGTTTGTTTTTTTCTCGATGACGCTGTTCGATTCGGTTTCTCTTGCAGGATATGGAGCGGAACGGGTCGTGGTTGAGGGCGATGGTGGTTCTGACGTGCTTGGTTGCCGTGAGTGGGGCGAGAGGTAATTGCAATTCGTGTTCATTTATCAATTACTGCTCCGATTCTCTCTGATGGGGAGTTTTGATTGTGATAAGGTGCGAATAGATAGGCTCTAGGATTGAGTGCGTCGTGTTTTGAGCACGGACGGTGAGGTTTGTGTTGTGAATTTGGCGGATTAGGTGTTTCAGGGTCGGGGGCACTCGTTGACTGCGTCGTGGAGCTTTAGTACCTGATTGAATGGGCCAAAACTATAGCTATATGATCCCTCTGGTGTACAATTGGGTGTTTTCAAAGCATATGAAGGACAAGGGTCGAGTTGTATTTGGTTGGTTCTGTTAAGCCTCTAGATTACCGAGTGTTTGGATCAATACTATGCCTGGAGGGTCAGATTGATAAAATTTCCTTATATTTGTTCGATGCAAATCTCGCTTTGCTGTTTCCACTTTGGGGAAAAAATTTGTTCAGCATCTTAAGAGTGATCGACTATCGGCTATTCAGCTTTTGTTCAGTTGAGTAATGGACTGTAGCCTGTAGGTTTTAGTGGAGTAGCTTTGTGGGAAAGTGGAGCCTTATGTTGTTTACGTATTCCCCCTTCATCGCATTGGATTGTGTAAATAGTTCTTCCAGTTCATGAAGAGGGACCGCAAAAATATACTGAATGTTGTTTTGAGTTGATGTTTCCTTAAAGTGTTCCCCTCACTTGATTTGTCGAAATAGCTTGCAAGAGACATAAGAAACTTGATTCATTGCTTGTGATTGAATGGGCTTGTGACTGCATTTCAATCTGAAATTTTATCTGCTGGTAAATGCAGAACTTGAAGTGAGGTCCAAGGTTCATAAAGCTGTTTACAATCACACTCTTGCCACAATATTGGTGGAGTATGCATCAGCTGTAAGTGTTCTTTAAAAAAAAAATTTCACATTTACCTAGAGCTTCTTGTTGTTACGCATCAGGTTTCACCATTTCAATACCATAAAATTGTAATTTAATGCAAAGTTATTTATTGCAGGTTTACATGTCAGATTTGACAGAGCTTTTTAGTTGGACATGTCCTAGATGTGATGGAAAGACCAAGGTAATTTGACTGCTTTTTAATGTAGTATTGTTGCTAAGGCTGCGTGAAGAATGGATCTTTAGCACTAAATACCCAATTCTTAAGATGAGATTTGGTGGGCATATGCTGCCTTGTCTTATGAGCTTCTGAACTGGTTACTAATGTGTTTTGATCCGAAAGCAGGGGTTCGAAGTCATTGAACTGATAGTCGACATCCAACACTGCTTACAGGTATATGATTTGTGTTACAGTGGCCTACCAATTTGCGATGCTAGTGATACCTCTATGTTTGAATTGCATCTAATGGTATGTCTATGTCTAAACCACCTGTAGGCTTATGTTGGGGTGGCCAAGGACCTTAATGCTGTCGTTATAGCTTTCAGAGGTACTCAAGAACATAGGTATGCATGTTAACCTTAACATTGCTTCCCCTTGCAATTGACATGCACTGGATTTGATGAAAATTTAAGCTAATAAGAGCAGCCTCTGTTGTATGCACACAAAAGGCGCATGGGTCTGCTGTCTGTAAAAAGGAGAAGGATGACTTGTTTCCACTGAGACACAAAAGTTATGTGCTTGTAATTGTAATGGAGAGTCATAGGAGATCATGTACTTCTCTAATTTCGTCATGTGAAAAATTCTGTCACCTCTCTTTGTCATTTGAGGTTTTCAGTTAGTGGTTACTTCTATCTATGTCTACAGCATACAGAATTGGGTTGAAGATCTTTACTGGAAACAGCTCGACATAAACTACCCTGGCATGCCTGGTGCCATGGTTAGTTCTCAAGATGATAAGCCTCATGCAAACTGTATATATTTCTGATTTGGATTGAGTTACAGTCTTACTCTATTGATCTTTGCTTAGGTTCATCATGGATTTTATTATGCTTATCACAATACAACAATTCGACCTGGTATTTTGGATGCTGTTACGAGAGCTAAGGATTTATACGGAGACGTCAACGTCATCACGACAGGCCATTCTATGGGAGGGGCCATGGCATCCTTTTGCGGACTTGATCTTGTGGTAAGATATATTATAAAATTGTTATGGCTGGGACTTGTTAATTTTTTTGGTTTCTTTTCTATCTTCCAACTGTTCAGTTTTGGTCTGTTAGGAGTTATCTGGAATTCTCTGCCAACTCTACCTTGAATAGTATACTCTTTATGTGGATCTTGAACTTTCTCATCTTCTTTTCTTACGTTTTTGGTAAATCAACCCATAGACTAAACACAAGCAGAATGGGGTGCAAACAGCCCTTTACGTGACCACCAATTATTGAAGTCTCTAGTCATGTGAATTGAGTTGTACATTTTAAGCTCAGGAGCTTCGATTGGTTGAATACTTAAATGTAGCGGTTAAAGACATCCAACTATGAATTACAAAGTTACTTGCTGGAAATTGTATGGGATTGCTAATATGCTTATGGTCTGGACATGTAACTTTGTTAGGTTCTTGAAGCTCAAATTTTATGTCTTGTAATCTTAAAGTGCTAATGCATTTTAAGATAGATTATACATCAATCCCAAATTTGTGGTTTGTGCACTGTTCCTGTCTGTCTCTCTTTAATCAAATGCAGCAGCTCCTCTTCAGTTGGACTACTGGCCAGTTATGTTGTAGGCTGGAGCCAATTCTAAGATGTCTAAATTATGCTTTTTGTCTCAGTTTTATTAGATAGAGTGGTCCAATGTACTTTTCTAGGCACCTGTTGCGGAATTGGTACCAGAAATGGTACCCACTTCAAAGTCATGTCCCATTGATTCTCTTTCCATGACAAGTGGTGATTTTTTGAGTCAGGCATTCATGTGGCCTATCATAGGATCATTGGTTACATAAACTTTAGACTATACCTTTTCTCAAATTAGTAGTAGGAGTAAAACATCTTGTCCTAACACAAATGATTTAAAATTTTACTTTTGTTTTCTGGTTTTTTGCTGAAAATTGTTCTTAGCCGATTGTGACTTCATGCCCATGCGTCGTGGCCCTTTTTTTTATTTAATTTCCCTTTTGCTATTTATGACAGTAAGTTTTGGAGTTCAAGGGGCATTTTTACCATGAAACTGGTACTTTTTTGTTATGTCATTAGCAGGATGTGACTCATGCCACCAACATCCAGTGCTTCTTGTGACAGCAAATGCGTCTCGTTTGTAAATTCAACCCCTTTTCTTGGGGTTGAGGATGGGGTTGGTTTTATTGGAGGTGTGGGGTTTGGTGTTGGCAAAATTATGGATGCGATCTTGACCTTGTAACGCTAGACCTTTAACCCTCATGGAGACCAAGGGCTGTTCTATTGTTCACCATTGCATGTGAAATGCGAAATATGGTTATTGATGCAGAGTGTTCTTTCTTTCGTCCTGAAAGGGCCATTGCTGTTTTAACATTTAAGTTATTTGGCAGTCTAATTATGTGTGCTGAATCTGTTTTTTCCAGACCAGCATCCACTTGATTTACTTATATAATTGGGGACACTTCATTTCCAGGTCAATCATGAAGCCCAGAATGTCCAAGTTTTAACATTTGGACAACCTCGTATTGGCAATGCAGTGTTTGCATCTTACTACAGCGATCGCGTGCCAAATACAATACGTATTACTAATGGACATGATATTGTGCCTCATTTGCCTCCATACTATTCTCGGTTCCCACAGAAGACTTACCATCACTTCCCTAGAGAGGTAAGGCTTAGATCTAGACGAAATATCATATAAATTAAGGGGAAAGTTCGCTTTGCATTTCTCTTTACCTATCTAAGTGGTGAAGTCTCAGTTATTCCAACAATTCATTTACTCTCTTTTTGCTGAGGATGGGGTCGGTTTTATGTACTCTCTCTTTTTTTTATCTTCTTAGCGAAGTGGGGTAGTTTGTAGTACTCATGACTTTTCAGAAATACGAGTTCTCATTTTTTGCAAGAGCCATCATGAGTCTTTTGGTACCGATTCCAAAGATTGAGGTGTGTAATAATGTTTGCTATATACTCTGTGTGTGTCTGTGATGGCTGATAACCTAGTCTTAGGTTTTGTGCAATTATACACATTTAATTATTGTATATCTACTAATGCTCTCGAAGACAGCCACGGATAAACATATTGGTGTGACATGATGTGAAAATGATTTCATTCCACCTGCTTCTTTGGTGGCTATTCATAATCTTTTATATGTGAGATATGTAATTGGAATGTGCCCTTTGTTGTAGGTATGGCTGTATAATATAGGATTTGGTAGTCTGGTTTATCAGGTTGAGAAAGTTTGTGATAGCTCTGGAGAAGATCCATCATGCAGCAGGTAATGAGGTAGTTTCAGTTGTAGCTACTTGTTCAAGCAATTAGTTTGTGGATTTGTGATGCTGGATGCAATAGTCATGTGACAGACCAGCTTGTTCTAGGGAAAGTCCTTTGTTACCAGGAATATATGTGGACAACTGATGAGTGCGTCTCTGCAGATCGGTAACTGGCAATAGCATTGCAGACCATTTAGTCTACTATGGCGTGGGATTGATGGCTGAGACATGGGGATCGTGCAAAATTGTCAGGGACGCACGATTGAAGGAACATGGAGGTGAAGATTCTAAAGGAAATCTTATGCTTTCCAGGAATCCTTCTGCTTCTGCATTGAGGCTGCCTTCAAACTCTGATGCCAAGAGCAACTTCAGTTAAAATGCTCCAGGGTCAGCACCTGGTTTCTCAAAGATTATCAGGAACCTCTGTGATGACGGTTATGAAATGCATTCCATTGACCTGTTCACATCCATCGCAAGATGTATATGAGCTCTACTCAAATTCACTCTGAATGTAAATAGCACGAAGTTGAATGTGTCATCCTTGTAGATACAACTCCGTGATTTCTATTGAATGAATGCATTCGTTAGTTTACCTCAATCTAATCTTGGGCCTGTGGCTTTGTTTACCGGACTTAACCGGTTTTATAAGGTGGGAGACCGCTTCTCCATCTGTGACCTCTCCTTCTACTATAGGCACATTGTCACTAAAGATTTCTGGGCACAAGTACTTTTAACTGTTTCTTGGCAGGGAGTTATGCAGATTGACTGTCAAATCAAGGCATCTTGAAAACAGATGATGACCTTGTCTTGCATCATTTTAACCGGCAATCTTTGCTAAATCTCAACTTTTAGAGGTAAATAATTTGTATTATCTTGCCCTTTTGACATGTAACACTAATCAGCATTTGGAACGAGATTTGTAAGCTTTTACTTTCTTTTTTTCTGATAAACAAGAATCAACGTTAGTGGAAACCCGAACAACTAAATTTCCTTCATTGTTTAAAAGGATATATTGCTAATTATGACCCCTCAAAGCACATTGTGCAAGAGACCAACTAAGTCCTCGACACAAAGCGTTAGGAAAGATAAATTGTCATCTCATTTGTATTTGCCTTTACTTGGCGAGCTGTTGTCAATTCCACGCATTAACTGAGTTAGCCAAAGCTTACTTGCATAGAAAGACCTAGTAGATTTCTCTTACTTGTTGCCGAGAGAAAAAGCTCAGGCTGTCGTATAGGACTTCCGTTGGGGAGCAGTTCTCCTTATCAACATTGAAACCTAAAGGTCCATTCCTAGGATAACCAAATGGTGAATGATAGAACTTCTATCACCGATTAAAGCCTACACATTTGAATATATTCTTCATTGTTTAAGGTGTAACAAAGTTAATATTTACAGAGCATGGGTATCGGCTTGAAATTTAAAATACAACCTAGCAAGTTCCGAGAATCTTACATAAACTACCAACGTGTAATTTGACAAAATTTATGCACTAAAATATGGTAAAACTAGTTTGACTTGAATTTTACTGGTAACCAAATTCTCAACCAAAATCGTCAAAAGGGATTATATCTAAACCAAATCTAATTCATGAAGTAGATCGAGAGAAACCATGGTGCCATTTCATAAGCAAGTTACAGCCATCCATCTTAAAGGTAAAAAGTGGTTCCAAAAACAGCCAGTAATAAAATATATAAGGGTAGTAAAACATCAGATTTCAAGTCAATTTGCCAAATTGTCGTTATAATTTAGTATAATGAACACAGTTCCAGAAAAGACTAACGAATGTCTGCTGAAACGACATGGTCTACTATAAGCAGTTTGTTTGAGTTTCAAAGCTGTCTTGCCAACAGGTCTGGTTGTAAATGCAGGACCTTTCAAGAACCGCATGTACTTCTTATTGGAAAATGTACTCTGCAGAGCATGTCTTCTAAATTTTCAAGAAAATGGCCGAATCTCCTAAGCAATGCCAGACATCACATCATTTGAGCCTTCAAGTTGAAACAGTCAAGCTTCACCCATGTAATCCCCTCTCTGCATAGTATTTCAACCTGATCAACTTACATCAAGGATGGCAGGGCCTTCAATCAACAATTCTTCGAGAGATTTTGGTAGTTTGTGGCAAGCAAAATCCACATTACTACAATAATCTAGTGCAAGTGACTTCAACTTCTTCAAATGAGTCGGGTCAGGGAAACTCTCCCTTAGTTCAGGATCAAAGAGCTCCAGAATTCATAGATTCTCCAAACAAGGCAAGGCCTTGAATCTTTGTAATTGGAGAATTCTCCATTCTTAGTTATGACAGTCTCTTCAAATTTGATAGATCCATCGTTGCTGGCAAGAATCAACACATAAATAAGATAAACTTGAGGGAAGCCTTCGGAGGTCCAGCGAATCAGTGCCCCGGAGTTCTAGTCTTTTGAGTTGAGAAAGCTGGCCAATATTTGTTGATCAAGTGATTACAACAGCAGACGACAAGGTCAAAGGCTCCACTTTATTTAATCTCACAATGCACCATGGCATAGCATCTTCCACAAGTTGACAATTGTCAACAGAGTAAGCATCTTGTCAAATGGCCAAATACAAATCATTTAAACTAATCTGCTTTGAGAAATCTAAAATGTCGTCATCGACGTATCAATGTGTAAACTGACAAGAAAGCCTTGGTACTTGGCATGTTTCAATTGGTGTCAATTCAAGATCCTCAAAGATGAATATCTACAAATGTCATTTGGATTTTGCAATTGCGAGCTTTCAATGTGCGGCATCTATTTCTTCAAGCTTTTCCAACAACCATAAGGCACTGGTTGTCTTTTCAATGGAACAATTAGTCGTCCTCACTACTTTTAGACTTTTCATGTTTCCCATAGAGTCAAGTAGCTCCTTAATGCACGTGTAGGATATATTGAAATCAAGTAGCAATTGCAGATTGCCAATTGAGTCTGAAAGCCTCTTTATTCATCTACATTCTTACAAAGATTGGTATTCAAGGCTTGCAAGAGCTTCAATCGACAGGGGAAGTCGTGTACTTATGGTGCTTCTGAAAGATAGCCTCGATAGAGATGTCAAGTGACCAATAGAAGAGATTATCTTCAATGATGAACAATGCGAAGCACTAAGAATTTTGAGATCCTTCAAGACTTGATATTCAATATTGAAGACCCATAAGCGCATTTAATTGATTCTTCTGGTCAACATCATCAAAGAGGAAGAGAACTCTTTTACAAGATAGCTATTTTTAATTGCCTTAATCCCTTCATCAACATTACTTATTTCTGTCAATTTCCTTTTGAGGACGTAGGAGATGAGTTGATTCTGCCAATATTGAATGCCCTTGAGCTCTAGAGTATCATGATTGTCAAAAAAAAAAGCAACACTACTTAAAACCATGTGAAAACCGATTGTAGATTATTTTGGCGAGAGTCGACTTTACAACACCGCCATTCCATGAATTCCACCAATTTGTGTTTCCCGTGTTGTTGGTGCCTATCATTCTCATGAGCAAGACTATCCAGAGCACCATTTTCACATCAAAAGGTCCATGAACTGGTTTTGGCAAGCGCGACTAAGACTGCCGTGGTAACCTCTTTAAGCACCCAATTTTCATCCAGACAAGCCCTTCGAGTGTTGTCTCGTAAAGGAATGCGTGGGCACTGATAAGCAAATTCTATCGCATGTCAAAGAAGAGAACATACATGCGGATGAAGTACAATACTCATTCTTATGGTCCCACAAAAAAGATTAATAAACAATCAGGTTTGCCTAAATAGCCCTTTTACACCCAAAAACATCACGTATGATGCCCCAACTTGCACAATGAATCCCCCTGCCCTGCTCTAATGTTTCTTTGAAAAAAGGGCTAACAATTCGACTAAAACTTCACATCGAGTTCAACAAATTTGACGATTTCATCCATAGGCATTGACTTCCCTCACACTGACTTCCCTCACTAATCTTCAAGTTTCTGTCTCTCCACAGATGAATGCACAGTTCACCATCCCAAGATCGTGAAAGGGAATTCAGTTGACATTAAATGTCATCTTCATTTTCCTTTATTCGGTCTTCATTTGTACAGCTGCCCAATTAGCCAAAGCTTTTCGCCAAAAAAAAAAAAAAAAAAAAAAAAAAAGCCAAAGCTTGCTGTGCAGAAAAATTTCTGTAATTTTCTCGAACTTTAAATCCTCTCAGCAACAATAGAAACCGGCAAAAAGCCGGTTGTTAGAGATGTCTCCCTTAGCACTTCTTGTCAATCTTAAAACCTAAAAGAGTCCTCTAGTATAAATAGAGATGAATGGAAGGGCTTCTATTACAGATAAATCACACCCAGGCATAAGCATTTCTAGAAAATGTAGGCAGTAATATGAAGATCTTCTCTTGTAACGGATGGAAGTTTTGCTGCACCAACTATTGATGCCACTGCACAAATGAAATTCGTCAATCTCCATTTTATAACTTCTCCATAACATTTGCAAATCCACTGAGAAGCACACCTTTCCTGGGAAACAAACTAAACGTAAGCATATCAATAAAGAGTGTCTGTCTCCTTCATAGTTGCAAGGACGAGTTGATTATGCTATAAAGTTCCAGGATGAGAACCATAGTTATATGACCTTCCGACAAACATTCCATCTAGTTGTTTACAGAATAACAGAGTTATCTCCAACGAGGAGTGAGGTCATCAACTTCAACATATGTGTAACAGCAAATCGACAAGGATCTCTAAGAATTTGTTACATATCAAATAAAAGCAATGCAATCGATATGAATACCTCCAGCTGGGAAAAATAAAAGCAAGGAGAAACCATCCACAGAAAATATAGCTAAAAAAGCCAAACCAAACTAAGAAAAGAAAACATATATCTGTACATAATTCAGAACCCTGTGGTTGTAGGGAGGTATCATAATTTCAATACCTTCATCAGATTTTCAGTCATCAACTCGTGAAGAGGCAATTAAAAAGTCCATGTGAAACTTCTCTGTTCATATATGTGAAAAAAATTTAATTGCAAAAAAGGAAAAACCTTGGTTGTCAGATGAAATAAGTTACCTCAATTTGTTTAAAGTTTGAACACAAGGGAACAATTTGCGGTCGAGGATCAAGAAGCATTCAAGAGCAATGTGCACTTATTCGTCCACTTTAGAGTCATCAAAATATTCAGATTCAGATCCATCGTCTTCTCCCTCAAATTCGATCGACTTCTCTAAGCAAAGCGAATATATTGGCTGCACATTTAATTTCTTGCAACATTCTATGCGAACCTTCCGCAGTCGCTTCAAGCTCGACAGATTAGGCAACTCCTGTAAAGATTGACACTCACAGATGTACAAAAATGCCAAAGATTGTGGTAGTTGGTCTGGAATCTCAACTAGATTATCACAATTGTATATGCAAACGTCTTGTAGCCTTGCCAAGCTCGACAAATAAGGCAACTTCTGTAAAAATCCACAATAAGAAATCGTCAATGATTCCAAAGATTGCGGTAGTTCACCTTGAATCTCAACCAAGTTATCACAATGCTGTATGATAAGCCTGTGCAATCCTATCAACCTCGACAGATTAGGCAATTTCCGTAAAGATTTACATGACCGAATCGTCAATTCTTTCAAAGATTGTGGTAATTCGCCTTGAATCTCAACCAGATCATCACATCCAGCCATTTCAACCTTTTGCAGCCTTGTCGAGCTCGACAGATTAGGCAATTTCCGTAAAGATTTACATGAGCTAATCCTCAATTCTTCCAAAGATTGTGGTTCGCCTTGAATCTCAACCAGATTATCACTAGAGTATACTCTAAGACTCGTCAGTTTGTTGAGATTGGTTAGATCAGATAGTACCTTCACCTGTCCAAGTCCAGAAAGGTGCAAATCTCGTAGGTTCTCCAAACAACCAAGGCCTTGAATCTCGGCAATTGCAGTGTCCTGAATACGGAGAGATGAAAGCTTCTTCAAATTCGATAGATCTTCCATCGAGAAAAACCAGGCGCAATTTTCCAAAAGTAAGGAGGATAAAGTTGAGGGAGGCCTCGGGAGGTGATGCAGATTAAAGCAGAAGAGGCGAAGTGAGTCGAGACTAGGAGGGAGGGCAAAGTTTGTCGGCGAGGGGGTCACATGTAGAGGCTCCGGTTCGCTTAAACTAATCCCATGTCGCCTCGGACATCTCCACTCCCCATGCCTGTTAAATTCCATGCCACGATGAGGCTGGCCAAAATGCAGATCCATCTCCTTTAAATTCGTGAGGTTTGAGAGATCCGGAAACGCGTCCATTAGCAAGTCACACAGCTGTAATTTGATAAGACTTTCGGGAAGTCTCAGTGGTTCACATATATTTGCACACTTCCATGTCAAGGTCGTCAGGGATTGACTCCTGTGGATGCCCTTGCCAATATTCACATGGAAATTTCCATTATTGCCATATCCAAAATATTTGGAGGCACTAATGTCTTCGAGATTCTCCATGCTTAACAAATAAGAGTTCATATACACTACTTTCAATTCTTTCAAATTTCCAATGGAATCGGGTAGTTCTTTGATCTTCGTATTGGATATTTCTAACTCAATCAACGATTCCAAATTTCCAATTGAATCCGGAAGCCTCTCCAGTGAATCGCAAAACTCTAGATATAGGAATTTAAGGTTTGCAAGACCTTTGATGGAATTGGGTAGTTCTTTGATCTTCACTTGTTTTATATGCAACTTAATCAGCGATTTCAAATTTCCAATTGAATCTGGAAGCCTCTCCAATGAATCGCACACACGTAGAGATAGGAATTCAAGTTTTGCAAGACCTCCGATGGAATCGGGTAGTTCTTTGAACTTCGCCTGAGATATATCCAACTTAATCAGCAATTTCAAATTTCCAATTGAATCCGGAAGCCTCTCCAATGAATTGCACCAATTTAGAGATAGGAATTTAAGTTTTGCAAGATCTCTACCCAATTTGTCTGGCAGCCTCTGGAGCTTGCTACAATAGCTTAAGTTTAAGGAAACTAAGCATCTCAACTGACAAATCGACGCATCAATTTCGATTAATGAGTGACAATTGTCTAGGATCAAACGTTCTAAATTTGGATGACTAGAGAAGATGGGGGTTCTCTGCAAGCTTATGCAAGAAGATAAATCTAGAACTTTCAAGTTCTTCATCACCTATAAAAGAAAAATCATCCATATATTACTTTCAAATCTAACGAGACGAAATAACAAGTGTTGTCTAACATATAACATACCTTCATGTGGTTCCACCCCTTCCAATCATCCGTAATTTCACTATGAGATAGATCGAGAATAACTACATTCTCCATCGAGAAATTTGTAATGTTAAATGTTGGGGGAATATGATGCCATGAAAGCCATCGCAATTGTGGAAGGAGATATGAATTCTCATTAGTTGGAAAATCATTTGATGGCGAGTCATGCCAAAGAAGCCTCTCTTCGAATCGCCAAAGAGGCCTCGCTTTGAACGGAACATTTCTCGAATCCATTTCAAGGAACCTTAGATTTGATAATCTCTCAAAATCCTTATATGCAAAATGGACCTCTTGCTCACGATCAAAGCCGAGACAAAGAGCTTTAGCTTTTATTTGTCCCTGCCGAAAGGAAAATTCAAAAACATGAGTAGAAGAAAAACACGTTTATTCAAGTTCACTATTTTAAGGTGTTGAGTTGAGTACTATCATTCCTTTAATTCAACGAAGCAGAATTATTGGTTGAGTAGGTCGCAATGGTGCTAGAGAACACAAAAAGTAACTTTTTTTCTTTGAAAAGAAGATGTCCACAAATAACTTCCAAATCTATTGCATAGGGGATTTTACCTTATGTCTCCACATCAAATTCAACACTTCCTCGGGATTCCACACCCTAGTTTGCTTCTCTATTTTCTTTTTACTGACCAACATTCTTCCAAAGTCTCTAATTTGATCATGCATCCACACTGTATTATTTTCTTGCCTCCACACTGTATTTTGTCCAATCTTTATCAAAGACATGTTTTGTAACACTTTCATGGCTACTTTTGGAAAGAGTTTAGGTTCATCCCAGAAATAAATTAAAATGTCTTTGTCATGTCCAATGAAATGACAAGCTATGTCAAGGAATATTTCCTTTTCTCCTTCATCTAATGCATCATAACTTATTTTCAGCTTACTCTGAACATCATGATGAGGAACATTTGCCAACTTCTCCAATGTGGCATCCCACATTTCCTTAGTTTTGCGGTGTAAGAGTGAACCCATGACCTCAAGAGCTAACGGAAGACCTCCGGCAATTTTTATCGCCTTATTGGATTGGACAATATACTCATCTAAAGGATAATCTCTTCCGAATGCGTGTTTGCTAAAAAGTTGAAGAGATTGATTGCGATCCATGCTCGTAAGTTCATAAAGGTTGTCCACTTGAAGAGCATCAAGAATTTCTTTGTTTCTAGTAGTAATAATAATTTTACTACCTTTACCAAACCAATTGCGCTCACCTACAAGTGCATCCATTTCTTTCTTTTCATGCATGTCATCGAGAAGGAGGAGAACTCTTTTATTAGACAACCTATCTTTCATAGTCATCATCCCGTCATCAATGGTTCTTGTATCCGTGCATTTGTTTTTGAGAATGCTAGAGATGAGCTGATGTTGCAAGCATTTGATGCCTTGGCGTGTTGACATTTCTCGGATATCGGGGAGAAAGCAACAATTCTCAAAATCACTTGAAAGCCGATTGTAGATGATTTTGGCAATAGTCGTCTTTCCGATGCCACCCATCCCATGGATTCCTATAATCCGCGTTTCACTTGTTTGAGCACCTATCAATTCCATGATTGCATCCACACGGTTGTCGACGTTGACCAAGCAATTTGATTTTGATACTACTAAATAAGCCTTTTTCAATTCCCCAAAAACCTTATGCGTGATTGTTTTCACCAACTGACCTTGCTTACTGTTCATCGGAGGTCAAAAGGCAATGAGTTAGAAAATTGTGTTGAACCATTAGATGTTCTGATAAGACCATATTGACAACTACAGACCTATCCGACGCACTCTTCAAGGATTTATTTTATTGCACATGAATTAGCACTGGTATTAAGGATTAATGAATAACCTAGACTGAAAAATATGCTGTTTGAAACGAAAAAAGGACAAATTTAGGATCGTGCCATTATTTAGCGTGATTTATGCTGCATGATCTTGATAGCATAAAATTCAATTTCAAAGAGACTAACACAAATCTAGAAAAGAAATCAATTGAAATGTATTGAGTTTAACGACACAAGGCACATGAGATGGAATCCTAAAAGTAGTCACCTGTTGCCATGTAGGTCCCATCCGTCTATTGCCGAGATTGCACCGAGAGCATTCTTCCAATCTTGCATAGTCTTTTTGTCCCACCGCTTCTTCTTTTCATGTGAACGAAAGGCCTTTCCATAATCCCCAGTTTGGTGTCGAACTTCTAAAGGCGCCACATCATAAAAAATGGGCATAATCTTTTGCCGCCCAATTTTCTTGCACTCGACCATCTGAACTAGCTCCTTGAGACACCATGCACTAGAGGCATAACCTTTCGAAAAGATAGGTATCGAGATCTTCGACTGCTTAATTGCTTGGAGAAGTTCTGAGGAAAACTCTTCCCCAATGCGAAGCTCTTCGTCGTCCTTAAATGTACGGATTCCTGCATCTGTAAGACTAGTGTACAGGAAGTCGGTAAAACTTGATCGTGTATCTGGTCCTCTGAAACTCAAAAATACTTCATAATCATATCCCGAAGATGGTGCCGGTTCGTTAACTTGTGGCGAAGTGGAAGTACAAGCATCGCTCTCTACAGTTCCATTCTCTGTAGCTGAAGCATTATCTGCACTGCCCACCACAGCGGTCTGACCTGCTCTTTTCTTCAGGAATTCCTTGAACAGGATAGCAGAGAGAGCGATGGCAGCAACTGTCACCATACAGGGCAACCACAAGTGCTCAAGCATCGTGTGAGTTAGCAAAGAGAAGGATTTAAGTTTGAGATACAGGGGAATGGTGGAATAGCAGAGATGAGAGGCAGCACTTAAGATCGGGATGGAGTCAAGTACAAGAAGCCAAGGCCACCTTCTGTTGATGGGTGACTATAAGAAGCGCTTGTTGCTATTCCATCATTTTCGCTGATGCGTCGTCTTTTTGCACTCCCTCCATGGCTGTCACTTGATCTCCTCGTCAAGGAAAGGGAAAAAAAATCGAACTGGATAGCAGCAAAAGCAGGGGCAGCTAGAGATGGAAAATTTTGGAAGCCAAAACTAACAAATGGAGATATCTGTAAGTCATTAAACTTGGAAACGAGGATTGGCTCAATATGCAGAGAGTCGTTGGCCTGTTTGCTCGAATTGGTCAATAAGAATGACTCGGTGTAAGCCTGTCAATGATGACAGATGCAGTGACTTTTAACACCACAGTGGCCCGCCAAACGCGGTTTCGAAACCGAGGACCTTTGCCCCACCAAACGCGGCAATTATGTACTGGATTTCAGCTCTTTTCACTTCCTCTCTATTCACCGAGCAGGTATTGCCCGAGCACCGATCCATGTTACCCAATTTTATATTATTTTTTTATCAACCATGTTACCCAATTCATGCACCGATGAACCAGGTGAATTCTCCATAGGTCCCACCTCATCTGTGGGTATATGTGAACCCGAATTGATTTAACATCTTTTTTATGAGTTAATGTCGTGAAAATCATAAATTAATATTTTTGTGATAAATTTATTTAAAATTAATTTTTAGTTATAAAAAATAAATTTACTTTTCATTAATTTTGTTATTAAATTATTGAGGTGGATAATACATAATATTTTAACGAAATATTAATTTGAGATTTTATTCTTTATTTATTTATTATATATATTGATTTATAATTTTTCGTAATAATAATTTAATTATTTATCACGAACTTGAAATTTCCGGAACTATTAACGCACACACGATGCCATCACTCCCCCCACCCCCGCCACGCCAACCATGTGAGCCATGTGACCACCGACAGCTGACAACTCTGCGCTCCACCCACCGTAATCAATTGCATTTGTCTCTTTGCTGCTGCCAAAATACTGAAATGCCCCTCATCCCTAGGAACTTCTTTCTTCTCTTTTTTGATACTGATTTTAATGATAAACAGGGCTGAGGATCTCCATCCGTTCCCCAAAAAGTCGAGCGAGTTAACTCAGTCGAGCCCCCAACAACGCGATGACTCGAGCGGGCGAGGCATTAACTGGCACAAAGTTGAGGGCTTGTGATGGCAATGGGTGGGCAACGAGAAGTAGCGAATCTGTAAAAAATCCCGAACCATATTCATTATGATACTATTTATTTAATATTTTTGATGTCATCAAAAATTTAAATTTGTATTAGCAACCTAAAAGTATTTTGTCAAAGTTCTGTCTAACGTGATCGTTATAAATTTAATGTGCCCGTGACTTGCAAAGTTGATGTGACTTGGGAGAATTCACCAAAATTCAATTTTTTTTATGTGTTAGTAATACTTTATACTATTATTAGTGACTCAAAAATACTGTCATAATTACATCCAAGACAGAGGTTAAAAATCTAACATGACAGCTTATTTAGACGGGATATAATGTGACTTTTACTTTGTTCGAAACCGATTTCAGAAAATTTGTCAAAGTTTAAGTTTTTGAAAAAACTAAGCCTCCGTGATGACAATTTGTCCCTGGCAATTTTGAGGATCCTGGAAGTCATCTAATCCGGAGATGCAGTATTTTGAATGATCAATGGGATTAATTCCTGTCTTTTTTTTTTAACTGAAAAGGCTAGAGGCTTAATTTAAAACTGAATAAACAAAAAAAATGAGTTTCCACTTAACTTTTAAGAAAAGTGGAATGGAATATATTCTTGCTTTTGTTTTTGTCCTTTTTCGCTACGTGCTTGAGACCTCACATTCATCCACATTCTTTTTAGCATTTCGCTTTTGTTCTACTCCTCTTTGGGACAAGAAAGCATCTGAAGGGATATGATTGCTCACTTTGGATCTCTTTATTATTGCCAGGAATTATATGATCTATCGTCATACAAATCCGACATTTATCAACGACTTCTTTCTTTCTTCCTTTTTTGGATTTATCAACTACTTTAACGTGCAAACACTCGAACAATTTCTTCGGAAGGGTAATACTTTCCCATAAATCTATTCGATTGATGGAAAATGATTACCATAAACTAAAAAAATTAAGATTAAGCTTAGAGAACACGACTTGCCAAGGAGGAATGTAAAAGCTTATATTCTTCGTGATAAAGTTGAATGTTGATGACACTATTTTATAGCAAGTGAAAAGCTCAAGATACTCTAGAATATTAGGCTATTGAGATATGGAAAACTTTCACTTTCTCCAAAAGTGATTTTTTTAAAAAGAAAATGAGAACTATCGAGATTTTCAGAATTATATGGTATCTATTTTCATAAATCTATATATTTACTTGCTAAATGTTAAATTAAGATTGGATCATATCAATTAATATATCAATTTTAGCGCATCTTTGGACGCACTTGTCGAACTTCAAAAGATGAAGAGCGAGTGCTTACCAAGTAAAAGTGCACATCTTTTTAAAAAAAAAATCGAAAAAAATTCCATAATTATTAGCATAAAGCCATTTCTTGGGGACCTAAACCGTCATTCACGGGGAAATTGCCGGGAAAATTTTAGTCAAAAGAAGCGTGCAAGGTGGGAGAGGTATAAAGCAGAGTGATAATGGAGAGGTTGAACCTAACCCAACCTAAAGCAATAAAGCAAAGAAAAAGAGGAAGATGGGGTCGTGCTAATGTGGAAAAGAAGAGCCACCACTGCTTTTAACGTGCCTTTTGTGCTGTCCAAAAGATTCTAGTCAAAAGAAGCGTGCTAGAATAAAAAATGAAACCCGAGGATGCATTTGGACGGCAAGAAAAAGTTTATAACTGCTCCATCCTGTCTTGCCCCCCTTCTTTTCTCGTACTTCGAGGAATTTCTTTTCATAATTAAATTCACGAAAAACCACCATCGAGATCTTTAATTACTGTCACTATCTTCATTTTTTTGTTCAGACTACAATCACCCCTGAAAAGGAAAATGGCCCTGGCCTAGTGCCCTGGCATTGACACAGCCCCTTACTGCTACTAGGTCTGTCCAGGTACAGCCCCTCACGGGCTCGCTCTGCGCCCGGTCTGGGCCGGCATGGCCCAGTTACCATTCTTAGGGTAGGGACTTGTTAATGTGCATCTTAGGAAAAGTAAAATGCTGAAGTCCAAGCCTGTTGCAAACTTCGTTCAAAGCCGAAGAAATATAATGCACGAGTATAATGAGTCAAATTCAGATTTTGAGGGAGAAGGAAAATTTCAATATGCAATTGCTGGTGCAGTATAAATACTCATAAGTTATGGTGTTAGTAATGAACCAAGTGTATGCGATGTGGCATGAGAAAATTAACGAAGAAAAGAGAATGATGTCCTAGAATTTGTAGTAGAAATAAAAATGTTATTTTTTTTTAGCAAGAGAAGAATGTTAGTTCAACACAATACCTCCGATTATCAAAAAAACGTATGTTTTTTTGTCAAAGTGTTTATTATCAGAAATAAGATTGAGCGATCAAAAGCATTATTTCTGAAAGCTTATAAAAGTATCTAAAATTCGCTCAGCAATAACACGACCTTCATATGATCAAAAAAAAGAAAAAAAGAAAAACATGACCTTCAAGCTCAAGAACTCATCAACTCGTGATTTGATGACGTCGAAGCCATGCATGCCATCTCGAGAGGTCACAGACTCTACTGTATTTTCAAGCTTCCGATTCATCTCAGGTCAGCTGGATTCATCTCTCTTTATGATAACCAAGTCGTGGAATGTGCTCAAATTTGTGTCCAAACATATCAAAATCACAGCTCCTTCTCCTTTGGTGCTCAGTCCATCGGTTTCACAGGTGGCGTGCTTGTTGTCTATTAGGCTTTTCTTTTTGCTGCTAAGGAATTTCGATGTGGATTGTAGATGCCAGAGTGACGTTTCTTTGTTAGTAGGGGCCTTTCTAGGATGAGCTTGATGTCTAGATATTGGGGGCAAACGGAATGTGATGATTGACGAAGAAGTTTGAGTAACTCATTCAAGGGATGTGTACCTGGTGGAGTCAAGTTGAAGCGGAGAGTACATATAGATCAAGAATGATTATGCTGTTAGGGATTGTGCTCGTGAATATTGAGACGTCATATTTTTATTGTTTTCATTGTGTTTGCTTCGTATAAGTTTCATGTTGGAGACATGATTCTGTAATATAAAATCAATCAGGTTGAATTATTTTTTCCAGTCGAGTGCTTGGTGTTCTTAAATGTTGGTTCTGAGTTGAATTATTTCTTCTCCTTGTTGATACAAAATAGAGCTGCATTCTTGTTGGCAGTAAGAAGTTTTGATGCGATTGTGGTCGAAATTCACAGGGCCAGTTCATGGCAATAGATTGCCCGCAGCCCCTTATTTAACAATGTCAATTTTACCGTATTGCTCTGGAGCAAGCGCTGAAAAGGAGGAACCCGCCGGTTTATATTATTTTCCAGTTAACTATGCGGTGAGCTCTCTCGGCAAATTGTGTTGTTCTCTAATATTCGATTCTTATTATATAATGCAGAGATCATGAAGGAGATGCATTGTGAAATCCTTGAATCTGTTAATACGAAATGAACTATGGCTCCAAATGCATGGACGTGGTGCCTGATTGAAATTGCAAAAACAGAGGATTGTAAGCTTCTCTTTGATGTCTTGCAGGATCTACGCGGATTTGTCGGTTGAATTCTTGCTCCATTTGAGAGGTAAAATTTTAATCTTTTGACAGTTGATAATGAACCTTTCTGTATTTTTTCCATGGCAGAGATTGTCAAATCCTCGAATTCATAGGAATTTTTAAATGCGACCTTTTGTCGGGAAGTCACAAAAGCGTGTGTGCGCAAGCAAGGGCTCTTGACTTTGGTAAGCTTTATCGGCACAATATATTTGCCAAGTTCAACAATTTTGTATTCTGCTAATATCTTTACCTGATTTCCCTTCTGGTTTTTCGATTGTTGCTCCTTGTTAACCTTATCATCAGGGCAATTATCTTATTGTATGTTTTCTATTTTTTAATGATCCTTTTACCTCAAGCCTATCATGCTTGGAGACTGCATTGAGTAATTTATGAGACCTCTTGACCACCCCTACTAGTAGGAAGTCGTGCTTTCGTGTCATTTTCTTGCTGTATCAAATGTTATATAAACCAAAATTATATCCAACAAAGATATGACACATATGTTAAGCGCATGAATGAAAGTAACATGACAAATGTAATATGTTTAAGAAAGAGTTTTTTTTGTTTATAATTTATATGAAATCACTTAATTTAAAGTACGTATAACATTGTTAAATGTGCATTAACGTGTCTTCTAGGAGTAACGTGTTAACTTGCTTTATGATTTGGACACTATTAAGCTCAATCCAACTTAATATGTGTCATGCACTATTTCTGTAAATTGTATCTTTCCATGAATTGCTGGCTCCACATGTCTCTGATTTCTTGAATAACACCTCCGCTTTAAGTTATTTAATTCATTGCTGAAGCTCAGTAAACGGGTTTACTTTGGGTAAAACGTGTTTTTACTAACTGATAGCTTCAGTGTTTATCCGTTCAAGCTAATTCTGGTAATCAAGCTCTTCATCAATTCCACAAAAAATAAAAACTCATTTCAAAATGCATTTCCATTGCGTGTCTCCTGTCAAGAGATTATAGCAATTACTTGTCATGGGGAGTACGTAATCTAATCAGCATTTATATCTCTTAATCCTTATTTTGCCTAAGAAGTTAAATTACCATGGCGCACTTAGTCTTTGATGATAGAAGCAAAGAGTTGACAAAATTGGAGGTGAGAAGGCCTTGTGGAAGCACAATGTCCATACTTCAGTTATCAAGCAATTTATCCAATTTACAAGCGTCTTCTCATAAACGAATAAAATCGACTTGTTCTTATTTTTATCATTTTGTCTGCATTGCTACTCTCAATTTATTGGTTTACTCATGTTTTTTGATGTCGTTTTTTCTATGGAAAATTTCTGAAGCATTTGTTAAGATCCAGACAATGGGGTTTCTCAGAGAGTATTCGAAGAGATTTCTCAAGGATGGAGTGCAATTGCACAGGGCAGATAAAAAACTTACCGTCTCCCTTTGCTGCTCCCACGCCCCTGTCCATCAGCAACTTTTACTATCGTTTCTTCCCAGACTTAGTTTGCTCATCCAGGTCCCGCCACCGACTACAAAAGACACGTTGTGCTAGATTTTTTCTTCTGTCTAATCAAATAGGCAGAAGGTAGAAATTAAGAGAATAGTCGCTACACCATGTCTTCCAACCACATTATTTCTTTTGCTATGCTGAGATTATGCTTCTTCATCCTTTCTAGTGATTTGAAGAAAATTACCCTTCTTACGAGGCGTTGAATCCCTCAGGGAAATTTAGAAGCTAGGATATGAGTCCATGAAGCAGCACACTATCGGAAGTGGGTTCTCATGTCTGAAGGGTAGTTTACAAACACGCTGTTGAAATAACAGATATATCAGACTTGGTCATTCATATGCCAACTCGATATGAAAAAGTAGCATACAACTCCGTTGCAACTTGCGACGTGACGTTGCAAGACGAGATCTTCTTGTTTTTTGGCCGTCAACATTTGAATGAGTTCTGGCAAGGAACATTCTTCGATTGAGATATATATCCGACTCTTCTTGGATCTCTAGCACAACAAAAAAAAAAATTGCCATCATTGAGCTCGAAATAATGCAAGAAAGAGTCATTCTTTCAGTGCAAAGGCACCATATCAACATCAAGAGCGACATTTTTGCCGATCCAACATTTCCTGAATCTTCTTCTGCTTCTTCAACTTTTGCATTTCGGGAAGCCTGGTCTTCTCGCGCTTTCCTAACTTCTGTTTCGCCCTTTTCTTCCTGCAGAACGAATGGGGGAAAAAGAATGCAAAAAATAATTAAATAGAGGAGACGCTTCTGATCATCACTGAGTCATGTGCTTACACATATCTTAACCACAACATTTCAGACGCATGGAAGCACTTGCCAACTTAAGAAGTCATGTGTACATAAAGACATAAACAGAGCAAGATAGACAAGCTCTGTTCGCCATCGTTTCCCACTTTGTATATGGCGTGAGATGATCGATGAAACTTTTTAATCACAAGAAAATGTCCAAGTAAAAACGGGGAAAACTCCCCAGTCATCAGTTTCAAGAACACTAGTAAAGTGGAGGATCAATAATTAGCACAAGAGTTAGGACCACTCGAGACAAGTTGCCATTCCACTGGTTTCTTGTGATTCTTTTACTGCATTTGGTTCTGCAGATCGGCCCTTGCTATATTGATCCTCCGCTTTACTGGTGCATTGCGCAGAATGATGTCAGACAGCACAAAAGTATATTACATATAGATATACGTTCTGTAAGGTTAAATTAGCACAAAAGTATGGATCGATCGAGGCCGTCATGTGTTATGCTTTGAATCGTGTGTTCCTTGTTCCCCGAATGAATGAAATTTAATGTTCAACCAGAAAAAAAAAAAAAAGAGTGTGGGAAATGTATTTTTGTTTCTAGCCATAGGAATTGAAGCCAGCATCGACTTGCACTCGAGATGGACCGATGACTCGAGGATTGGGCAGTGGTTTGACCTGGCCTCGCTACGCAGATCACAATGGTTGCGATTTTATTTTTTCTAAAAATAAAGTTAGGAAGTACAATTACTCATTGTCGGTGTCGCCATGAAGGATGTACACTAGTTAAAGAAGGTTCTGTTTGAGCATATCAACTCAATCCATCATCAGTAGGTGTATGAGTATGTCGTGGCCACACTGAAATGCTGAAATTCTAGTCTTTGTGCACGAGGTAGCAAATGCACAAAACAGTCAGAGATTATATGCTACGGATGGTGCGGCTGCTTTACCATTGGGTTACCACCGCTTGGACATGGGTTGAGAATTTTTCAAGTTCGGTTTTATTTCTTGTCAAAATAAATGAGTAGCCTATGCACCTGATAATTTGAATGAGAGATTGATTTATCTATGTTACTCTATAAAATTGATCATCTTACTCTTCACGATAATCTCTCCTGAATTTCACTTTTTCTTCATGTATACTTTTGTTTCGTATACTGATTTATTTGTATATTCCATTACAACTGCCAATTCGCGAGAGCCACCAAACATGACGCGTACCTAGCATTAAGATTTTTATTTTGTGCTGTTCTTGTGAGCTAAATGTGAAATAAAATTGATTTCATTAAAACCATTTGCGTTTTCGAAAACATGCATTTGTTCTCAAAGTTTATGGACACTTTCTTTTATTTCATGTTCTTTTACTCGTAAAGTATTCAATCCCGGACAATTGTGCAACTCATATATTCAATCAAGCAATTATGGATGATGATACCATGATTTTCAAGATGTCGATCGGTTCCAAAGGTATTCACATCATAATAGTCTGTAAAATTTTAGACAAAATGACTCAATTCAAAAAACTATAGGAACTTTCATCTAAAATAAGATAGGAATTATTGGATCCAACTCAAAGTAAGTATTCAGATAGTATTCAAGAATTAATTTGCAAAAGCAAGTTGCCTTCTCAAACTCTCTCAACTCAAGAGAAGTGGGTTCTGAAATTCACAATTAAGCTCAATTCGACGGTCGCTCAAGTTCAAGCACATTCTTTTTAAGTTTGAACAACTCGAGTCATTAAATCGATTCTAGGATAAATTTAAAAATGTTTAACTCTAGAATCCTGCGACCACGACGGATCAATTGCATTTTCACGTCCCACCACGGATATAAGTAAAATGATAAATAATATTAACTTTAATTTAGCATATTCTTTAGAATTTAGTGAGAAAAAAAGAAAACTAATGGAACCAAGTCAGTCAAAATGCTGATGTGGAGACGTCAAAGGGAGATCGATTGAACCGCCGAAAAGCGACGTCGCCGTGCGAGCCCTCGTAAACGTCCCGATTTTGGCGGAACTTCCTTCAGTGCCCTCACGCGAAAGACGAAATCACGGAACGCGACGCCGAATATGGCCGCCAACAGAAGATCCCGAGGGCAAATCAGGAAAGATGGTAAAGAATACGGAGCGGGAACGGGTCGGGGTTGAGGACGATGGTGGTTCTGACAATGCTTGGTTGCCGCAAGCGGGGCGAGAGATAATTGCAATTCGCGTTCATGGCATGCAGTTACTGCTCTGATTCCTCTCTGCTCGGGAGTTTCGATTGTGAGAAGGTGCGAATAGATAAGCCCTGGGATTGAGTACGTCGGGTTTTGAACTTGGACAGTGAGATTTGTATCGTGAATTTGGCGGATTAGGTGTTTCGCTGGGGGCCAAATCGTTGACTGCGTCGTGGAGCTGTAGTACCTGATTGAATGGGGGCAAAACTATGGCTGAACGATCCCTCGGGCGTACAATTGGATGCTTTCAAAGCATATAACTGACGAGCATTCTGTTTTATTTAGTTCGTTCTGTTAAGCCGTTAGATTACCGAGAGTTTCCTTATATTTGTTCGATGCAAATCTTGCTCTGCTGTTTCTACTTCGGGGAGAAATTTTGTTGAGCATCTTAAGAGTGATCGAATATCGGCTATTCGGCTTTTGCTCGGTTGAGTTATGGACTGTAGCCTGTAGGTTTTAGGGGAGTAGCTTTGTGGGAAAGTGGAGCCTTATATTGTTTACGTATCCCACCTTCGTTGCATTGGGTTGTGTAAACAGTTCTTTGTCGCATTGGGTTATGTACAATTGGATGCTTTCAAAGCATATAACTGACCACTGTTCTGTTGTTTCTGGTTGGTTTTGTTGAGTAATGGATCGTTGCCTGTAGGTTTTTGTGGAGTAGCTTTATTGGAAAGTGGAGCCCTATGTTGTTCACTTATTCCTCTTTCATCACATAGCATTGTGTATATAGTTCTTTCAGTTCACAGAGGACCGCAAAAATATATACCTGATAGTGTTCCTCTCGCTTGATTCATCAAAATTGCTTGCAAGAGACATAGGAAACTTGCTTCATTGTTTGTGATTGAATGAGCTTGTGACCGCATTTCAATCTGAAATTTTCTCTACTAGCAAATGCAGAACTCAGAGGGAGGTCCAAGGCTCATAAAGCTGTTTACAATCACACTCTTGCCACCATATTGGTGGAGTGTGCATTTGCCGTAACTGTTCTTTATAAAGATTTCGCATTTACCTAGAGCTTGTTGTTGTTACTCATCAGGTTTCACCATTTCAATACAATAAAATTGTAATTTGATGTAAAGCTTTTTATTGCAGGTTTACATGTCAGATTTGACAGAACTTTTTAGTTGGACATGTCCTAGATGAGATGGAAAGACCAAGGTAATTTGACTACTTTTTAATGTAGCATTATTGCTAAGGTTGTGTGAAGAATGGAACTTTAGTACTAAATACCCAATTCTTAAGATGAGATTTTGTGGGCATATGTTGCCTTGTCTTATGAGCTTCTGAACTGGTTATTTATGCCTTTTTGATAGGAAAGCAGGGGTTCAAAATAGTTGACAATCAGCACTGCTTACAGGTATATAAATCATTTTACAGTGGCCTATCAATTGGATGCTTGTGATGCCTCTATGTTTGAATTGCATTTAATTGTTTGTCTCTATTTCTAAACTATTTTTATATATATATATATAGGCATATGTTGGGGTGGCCAAGGACCTTAATGCTATGGTTATAGCTTTCAGAAGTACCCAAGAACATAGGTATGCATGTTAACTTTTGCAATTCCTCCCCTCACAATTGACATGCAAAGGATTTGATGAAAATTTAAGCCAAGAGTAGCGGCCTCATTGAATGTGCACACAAGGCACATGGGACTGCTTCCCATACAAACAGAAAAAGGGTGAATCATTTCCACCAAGACATGGAAGTTACTTTCTTGTAATTTCAGATGGAGTCATGAGGAGATCACATACTTCACTAATTTTGTTCTATGAAAAGTTCTGTCATGTCTCTTAATCATTTGAGCTTTTCAGTTAGGGATTACTTCTATTTATGTCTACAGCATACAAAATTGGGTTGAAGATCTTTATTCGAAACAGCTTGACATAAATTACCCCGGCATGTCTGGTGCCATGGTGAGTTATAGAGATGATAAGCCTCTCGCAACCTGTGGATACTTCTGATTTGGATTGAGTTACGGTCTTACTCTATTGATCTTTGCTTAGGTTCATCATGGATTCTATTTTGCTTATCACATACGACAATTCGACCTGGTATTTTGGATGTTGTTATAATAGCCAAGGATTCATATGGAGACATCAACGTCATGGTGACAGGGCATTCTATGGGAGGGGCTATGGCATCCTTTTGCGGACTCGATCTTGTGGTAAGATGATAAATTGAAAAACTGTTTTGCCTGGGACTTGTGGATTTTATTGGTTTCTTTTCTATCATGTTCTTCCAATTGTTCAGTTTTGGTTTCTTAGGAGTTATCTGGAATTCTCTGCCAACTCGTTGAAGTGTCTAGACTCTTTACGTGGATCTTGAACTTTCTATGGCTCTCATATTTGTATTTACAATTCGTCATACATAGCATCCTGTTTTCTTATGTTTTTATTAGATCCACCCATAGACAAACACACTAGCAGAATGGGGTGCACAGAGTCTTTACGCAGGCCACCAATTTTCAAAGTATCTAGTTATGTGAATTGAGTTGTACATGTTAAGCTTTGGAGCTTTGAGTTGGTTGAATACTTAAATGTAGTGAGTAAAGACATTCATCTATTTATTATAAAGTTCACTTGTTGGAAACTTTATGGGATTGTTGATATGTTGGTCTGGACATAATACTTTTTTAGGCATTTGAAACTCAAATTTTATGTCATGTAATCTTAAAGTGCCAATGCATTTTAAGATAGATTATATATTGATCCTAGGTTTGTGTTTTGTGTGCTGTTGCTGTCTGTCTCTCCCTAATCAAATGAAGCAGCCCCTCTTCAGTCGGACTACTGGCCAGATATGTTGTTGGCCGGAGCCAATTCTAAGATGTCTAAATTATGCTTTTTGTCTCAGC
The DNA here is from genome assembly GCA_014182845.1 of Corymbia calophylla. Classification (NCBI taxonomy): domain Eukaryota; kingdom Viridiplantae; phylum Streptophyta; class Magnoliopsida; order Myrtales; family Myrtaceae; genus Corymbia; species Corymbia calophylla. The sequence continues at coordinate 34,015,402 of CM024700.1, read as the reverse complement.
TTTGTTAAATAGAGTGGTCCAGTGTACTTTCTAGGCACCTTTTGTGGAACTGGTAGAAGAAATGGTACCCACCCCAAAGTCATGTCCCATTGTTCTCTCTCCATGACAAGTGGTGATTTTTTAAGAGTCAAACATTCATGTGCTCTATGATAGGATCATAGGTTGCAGGAACTTTAGACTTACTTTTTCTCGAAGTACTAGTAGCAAGCATAACATCTTGTCCTAACACAAATGATTTTAAAATTTTACTTATGTTTTCTGGTTTCTCGCTGAAAATTTTTCTTAGCTGATTGTAACATCATGCCCATGGGTTGTGGTGCCTTTTTTGATTTAGTTTCTCCTTTTCTATTTATGACAGTAAGTTTAGGAGTTCAATGAGCATTTTCACCATAAACCTGGAATTTTTTGTGTATGCCATTAGCAGGATGTGACTCATGCCACCAACATCCAATCGCTTCTTGTGGCAGCATGTAAATGCGCCTTGATTGTGAATTTACTCCCAATCCCACTATTCCATATTGTTAACATCTTTTCTTGAAGCTGAGGGTGGGGTTGGTTTTATTGTGGGTGTGGGGTTTTTGGTGTTGGGAAAATTGTGGATGTGGGAACTTGACAGAGAAACGCTAGACCTTCAAACCTCATGGAGAGAAAGGGCTGCTCTATTGTTCACCATTGTATGTATAATGTGATAAATGGTTTTTGATGCACAGTGTTTTTATTTTTTCGCCCGTCCTGACAAGGCCATTGATGTATTAGCATTCAAGTTATTTGGCTGTCTAATATGTGTGCTGAAGCTGTTTATAAGTAGACCAGTATTCGCCTGATCTACTTATATAACTGGGGACACTTCATTTCCGGGTCAATCATGAAGCACGGATTTTTCAGGTTTTAACATTTGGACAACCTCATATTGGCAATGCAGTGTTTGCATCTTACTACAGTGACCGTGTGCCAAACACAACACGTATTACTAACGGACATGATATTGTGCCTCATTTGCCTCCGTACTATTCTCGGTTCCCACAGAAGACTTACCATCACTTCCCTAGAGAGGTAAGTCTTTGATCTTGATGGAATATCATCTAAATTAAAGGGAATTGTCGCTGACTGACTTTGACGTTTGCTTTGCATTTCTTCTAACCTATCTAGCCAAGTCTCATTTATTCCAACGATGTATGTATTCTCTCTCTTTTTAGCGTATAAAAAATAACTCTTTTGGTTTTCATCTTCTTAGCAAAGCTGGGTAGTTCGTAGTGCTCATGACTTTTCAGAAATATTTGAGTAACTCTCATTCCTGCAAGAGCCATCATGAGTTTTTTCATACGGATTCCAAAGTTAAGACACGTAATAATGTCTACTAATGCTTATGATTATTGGTGACTGGCTCAAAGACAGCCATGGATAAACATATTGATGTGAGATAATGCAAAAATGATTTGATTCCACCTGCTTCTCTAGCGACTACTCATAATCTTTTCTATGTCAATGTTCGCATGTAATTGGAATGTTCCCTTTGTCGCAGGTATGGCTGTATAATATAGGATTTGGTAGTCTGGTTTATCAGGTTGAGAAAGTTTGTGATGGCTCTGGAGAAGGCCCATCATGTAGCAGGTAATGAGGTAGTTTCAGTCGAGGCTACTTGTTCAAGCAAATAGTTTATGGATTTGTCATGCTATACGCAATAAGTCGTGACAGACCAGCTTGTTCTAGAGAATGTCAGTCCTTTGTTACCAGGAATATACGTGGACAACTGGTGAGAGTGCATCTCTGCAGATCGGTAACTGGTAACAGCATTGTGGACCATTTAGTCTACTATGGCGTGGGATTACTGGCAGAGACATGAGGATCATGCAAAATCGTCATGGACACATGATTGAAGGAATATAGAGTGAAGATGTCAAAGGAAATCTTATGCTTTCCAGGAATTCCTCTGTTTCTGCATTGAGGCTGCCTTCAGACTCTGATGCCAAGAGCAACTTCAGTTAAAATGCTCCCGGGTCAGCACCTGGTTTCTCAAAGATTATCAGGGACCTCTGTGATGATGGCTATGAAATGCATTCCATCGATCTGTTGTCCACATCCATCACAACATGCGTAAGAGCTCTACTCAAATTCACTCTGAATGTAAATTGCACGAAGTTGAATGTGTCATCCTTGTAAATACGACTCTGTGATTCCCATCATAAGAATACGTTCGCTAATTTACCTCTCAATCTAATCTTGGGCCTGTGGCTTGGTTTACCAGACTTAACTGGTTTTATAAGGGGAAGCAAAAGGGTGCTTTGGGAGACCACTTCTCCATCCGGGACCTCCCCTTCTACTATAGGCACATTGTCACTAAAGACTTCTTGGCACAAGTACTTCAATTGTTCTCTGGCAGAGAATTATGTTGATTACTTGTTAAATCAAGCCATCTTGGAAATAGATGATGACCTTGTCTTGCATCATTTCCGCCCACGACCTTTGCTAACTCTTAACTTTTAGGAGGTGAACAATTTATATCATCTTGGCTTTGACACGTAATACTGATTAGCCTTTGGAACGAGAGTGGTAAGCTTTTACCTTCTTTTTTCCTTATACACAAGAACTAACATTAGTGGAAACCTTAAAAACTAAATTTCCTTAATCATTTCAAAGGATATATTGCTAATTATGACCATCAAGTCACAATGTGCAAGAGACAGTCCTTGATACCTTATGATAAGTAAAGAGTTTGTACGTTATGATAAAAGCCAAACTACAACACCAAAGCGTTCAAATAGATGTATTATCATCTTATTTATATCTTTCTTACTTGGTGCGCTGGTTGTCAATTTTACGCACTACTTGAGTAAGCCATAGCTTAACTACACAAAAAGACCCATAAATTTCTCGTACTTGTTACTGAGAGAAAAAGCTTAGGCTATAATATAGGACTTTCGTTGGGGAGCAATTTTACTTATCAATGTCGAAACCTAAAGCTCCATTCCTAGGATGACTAGAAGGTAAATGACAGCTTCTGTCACCGACTAAACTCTACACATTTACCGACCAAAAAAAAAAAAAACCTCTACACATTTGAATATATCATGCATTGTTTAAGGTGTGACGAAGTCAATATTTACAGAGCATAGATATTTCTTCAAATTTAAAGTACAACCCAACAAGTTCCGAGGATCTCACATAAAAGACCAGCGTGTATATTGACAAAATTAATGCACTTGAATATAGTAAAACTGGTGTGAGTTTGACTTGTCTTTTAGTAGAATCTTAATTCACCAACCAAAAACATCAAAACGAAATATATTCAAACCAAACCGAACTCATGAAATATATCGAAAGAAACCATAATCCCATTGCATGAACAGTTTACACCCATCCATCTTTAAGGTAGTAAGTGATTGCATAAACGGGGAAAGACAATTACGGATGTCTGCTAGAATGACATAGGGCAATGAGCAATTTGTTCAAGTTTCAAAGCTTCGTTGACAACAGATCTGGTTGTAAACGCAGGTTTGGGAGCCGCATGCACTTCTTATTGGAAAATGTACTCTGCAGAGCATGTCTTATAAATTTTCCCAAGAAATCACTGAATCTCCTTAGCAATGCCAGACATCTCTGAAATTGCAGAGCCCACAATCTGTAGAGATGATATTTTCTTCAAATTCGATAGTCCCATATAATATAGAAATCATCTGTGTCGAAATTGCTCAAACGTAAGGAGGATAACCTTGAGGGCAGCCTCGGGGGCCAAAATGCCTCGAGATGATCAGGGACGCTGAGGTCTCTTGGTGTGTTGGGCCCCACCAATTAAAGCACAGCGCCAGTAACTCCAGTTTCCTTAAGTTCCCAATCCACTGTGGCAATGGATTTTCCACATGCCCACAAGAACTCCTATCTGAACAACTAAAAGTCAGATCCAATTCCTTTAAATCAGTGAGGTTCGAGAGGTCTGGGTACGTGTCCATGTACAAACTACCCAGTTCTAAGATAATGAGACTTTCAGGAAGTCTTGGTAATTCGTATAAATCTGCACCCCACAATCTCAAGATCCTCAGGGACTGACTCTTGTAGATGCATTTGTCAATTTTCATATGGAAAGGGTGGCCCGGATATGTTTTTGTGCCTTCTATTTCTTTGAGCTTCTCAAGCTTCCAGAAGGCATCAGGTATTTTTTCTACATCACATTCCTGCATCTTCACTACTTTCAAATTTTGCAACTTTCCGATGGAATCGGGTAGTTCTTTGAAGGTTGTCTCAGATATATCCAACTTAATCAACAATTTTAAATTCCCAAGTGTATCCAAAAGCCTCTTCAACGATGAGCACCCTCTTAGAGATAAGTATTCAAGGCTTGCGAGATCTTCACCTAGCTCATTTGGCAGCCTCTGAAGATCCGAACATCCAGACAGATCTAGAACTTTCAAATTCTTCATCACCTGTAAAAGAAAAATAATGCAAGGATTACTCTTGAATCTAATAAGACGGAATAAAAAGTGTTGTCCAGCATATAACACACCTTCATGTGGCTCCAGCCCTGCCAATCATCCGTAATTTTACCATTGGATAGATCAAGAATAACCACATTCTCCATGGAGAAATTTATAATGTTAAATGTTGAGGGAATCCAATGCCATGAAAGCCATCGTAATCGAGGAAGGAGATCTGAATTCTCATTAGTTGGAACACCATTTGATGACGATTCATGCCAAAGAAGCCTCTCTTCTGCATGAAAATGTCCATACCAACCGCTCACTTCAAGGTATCTTAAATCCAATAGGCTCTCAAAGCCCTCATAGGTAAAACGACATTGCTGCTGATCGTCGAACTTGACACGAAGAGCTTCAACTTCTTTAATTCCCTGCCCAGCGGAAAATTTTAAAACAAAAAAATTGAAGGGAAACGCATTTATTGAGTCTAGTACTTTCACTCTTGTGATCTTAAAAGAGCCAAAAAAATAGGTTTGACGAAGTTGTGATGGTGCTAGAGAACACAAAAATTAACTGGCTTTTTTTTGGAAAAAGAAAATCCATAAATACCATGAATTATATCGGAGGATTTTACCTTAGATCTCCTCATAAAATCTAATCCTTGCTTAGGATCCCACACTCTACTTTGCTTCTCTATTTTCCTGTTACTTTCTCGACGAACTATTTCTCTTCCAAGGTCTCTGAGTTGGTCGTGCATCCACACTTTATTATCGTGATTAATCTTTATCAAAGACATGTTCTCCAAAACATCCATGGCTTCTTTTGGAAAAAATATAGATTCATCCCAAAAATGAATCACAACGTCTTTGTCATATCCAATAAAAAGACAAGCTATATCGAGGAATATATGCTGTTCTTGATCACGCAATGCATTATAACTTATTTCCAGCTTACTCAGAACATCCTCAGGAGGAACATTTTCCAACTCCTTCAATTTGCCATCCCATTTTTCCTTTTCAGTGCGACATAAAAGTGAACCTATGACCTCTAGAGCAAGCGGAAGACCTCCGGTGATGCATATTGCCCTGTTGGATTGGTCCATATACTTGTCTAAAGGAGAATCTCTTCTGAAGGCATGTTTGCTAAAAAGTTGAAGAGATTGATAATGATCCATGCATTTAAGCTCATAACTGCAGTCCACTTTGGGAACACAAAGAATATCTTTGTTTCTTGTAGTAACAATAATTTTGCTCCCTCTGCCAAATGAATCACGTTTACCTACAAATGCATCAATATGATTCTCTTTTTCCACATCATCAAGAAGGAGGAGGACTCTTTTATTAGACAACCTGTTTTTAATTGTCTGAGTCCCTTCATCTACATTGTTTATGTCTGTCCATTTTGTTTTGAGTATGTCAAAGATGAGTTGATTCTGCAAGCATTCAATGCCCTTTTGTTTTGACGTTTCACGAATGTTGGACAGAAAGCAGCAATCCTTGAAATTACTTGAAAGTTTATTGTAGATGATTTTGGCAATAGTCGTCTTTCCGACGCCACCCATCCCATGAATTCCTACAATCCGTGTTTCACTTGTCCGAGCACCTATTATCTCCATGATTGCGTCCACATGGTTGTCAACATTGACCAAGCAATCTGATACTGCCAAATAAGGCCTTTTCAATTCTTTGAAAACCTCCTCGGTGACTTCTTTTACAAACTCACCTTCTCGCCTAGTGTTTGTTGGAGGTCAAAAGGCAATGAGTTAGAAAATTGTGTTGAACCCTACTATGTTCTAACAAGAGCAAATTGAAAACTACAGACCTATCTAGCATGTGCTCTTTGAGGATCTATTTTATCGTACATGAATTAGCGTTGAGTTAATGAATGACCTAAATTGAAAAATAAGTTGTATGAAATAAAAAATGACAAATTTGGGATTGTGCCATAATTTAGCATGGTTCTACGACATAAAATTCAATTTCAACCAGACTAACTGAAATCTGCAAAAGAAACCAATTGAAATGCATGAGTTTTAATGATACGAGGCACTTGAGATGGAATGCTAAGAGAAGTCACCTATTGGTCTTGCTGCACAGGTCCCATCCGTTTAAAAGAGATACTTCTTTGAGAGCAGCCTTCCACTGACACATGGTCTCTTTGCCATATCGCTGCTTCTTTTTATGTGAACGAAAGGCCTCTTCATAGTATCCAGTTTGGTGTCGGACCTCTGAAGGTGCCACATCATAAAAAATGGGCATGATCTTTTGTCTTCCATTTTTTTGACACTCGACCATCCGGACTAGCTCCTTGAGGCACCATATGCTAGAGGCATAACTTTTCGAAAATATAGGTATTAAGATCTTTGACTGCTCAATTGCTTGACAAAGATTTTCGGCAAACTCTTCCCCAATGCGGAGCTCTTCATCATCTTTAAAAGTGCGGATCCCCATGTCATTAAGCCTAGTGTAAAGATGGTCGGTAAAACCTTCTCGAGTATCAGGCCCACTAAAGCTCAAGAATACTTCATAGTTATATCCCGACAAAGTAGCCACTTCTTGACCTTCGGTTGAAGCGTGAGTACCAGAAGCGCCTCTTGCTGTTCCATCATTTCCAAACATGCGCCGTCTCTTTGCACTCCCCTCCATTGATCTCGCTTGATCTCCTCTTCAAGGAAAAGGTCGAAACAGGATAGCAGCAGAAGCAGAGGCAGCCAGAGACGGCAAAAAACTCGGAAGCCAAAAAACTAGCAAAATGGAGAGATCTCTGTACTAAGAATAGTTCATCGCGGCCGGTTAAAGTTGACCAAATGCCAGGTTCTTTTTATACACCAAAAGTTGGGCCCCTGGAAACTCACCTCATATCTGGCTCCGACTGCGGCAAGGAGCTCTCGAGGTGGTGAAATATTGACCGGGATCCTTCGCCGGGGGCTCGATGGAGAGAGCGATCAGCCGCGTGTGCCGAGACTGCAGTGGCGTTCCGGTGGACGGATTCGCGAGACCTGCGTGCGTAACTTCAGCAGCTGCTCCGGCGGAAGCGAAGGCTCTGGTAGAAAATCCCGGATTTTCTGAAGAGATGGGGGAGCAATCGGGTTGCTTTGGGGGACTAAAACAAAATATTAAAAGAATCGGGGGAGCAATCGAGTTGCTTTGGGTGACTAAAACAAAATATTAAAAGAAACCCTTATCTCAGATTTCTCCTTCACCACAGAATCTTGAAGATTTTTTTGAACGACTTTTCGGGAGGTCATTGAACTTAGAAGGAGCCACAGGATTGGCTGAATATGCAGAGAGTCGTGGGCCAATTTTGCTGCAAAATTTGGTCAATAAGGATGATTCCTGGAAGCATCGCTCCAGCTCGTCGAAGTCCAGAATTATGTACGTTTCTTAACGCGGAAAATAACTGGACTACGGGGTGCAAAAATTTTGGGGATGAGAATCGACTTTTGCCCCCATTCATTCGAAGTCAAGTCAACAAAAGCAGACATGGAACTTCCGACCAAGTTCGTTCCCCTCCCCATCCTAATTAAGGTGAACTCTGGTCGGTCCAGTTTAATAGGCTGATGGGGCCCAGGCCCGAATTGACTCCGAAACATAAAGGCCGGTGGAATTATCGGGCTTGATCTTCATCAAAGCGCTCCCCTAGCGATCGATGAAATTAAGAAAAGATTACACATTTATTTCGGGGTGAACCATCCTACGCATTTAACCCCTCATTGGCGTCAATAAATTGCCCGTCACAAGGCATTGTGGTTGGACATAAAATTGATGCTTTGTACTTATTATTATACAAAACACTATTAAAATAGAGTACGCAAAACTAATATGTAAGTACAATCTTGTGTTAAAATAGATGGGAAAAATTATTCACGAGTATGATATGAAAGTTCTCTATTTCAGATGATGCTTTTGGAGGCGTGGTTTTTCACTCTCTCGATTAATGCTTGTGGATTATGTATTACAAAAGGAAAAAAAAAAAAAAGGCAAAAGGAAAAGAAGTTGTGGACGGTGGGAGACTATTCCATGTCAAATTTTTAGAATTAGAAACTTTTTTGCCACACTTCTATTCATTTGAGATTAATTGGTTTGGGTCATTATTTCAGATTTACGTTGATATTGGATGCTATACGACCAAGTTCATTTGCAACTGGAAACATTTTTTCAATTTAATTAAGAAAATTGGTATGCATCCTCTTCAAATCCCGTGAATCCAACTTAAGACCCATACTTTTCCCGAAAAACAAATTGGACATGTGTTTACTAATGCAAGGGATCCATCTTCTTCATGTCGCAATTTTGTGTTGGCTAGTGCCATAGAGGTGATGCCATAAGTGCTCAGATATTTCACACTTTATAACAACTAGTTTATCCTATATGGAATGATGAAATTAACATTAACATTTCTCCTGTGTGCAGCATGGGCATTGAACAACTTTAGATCCAGTAATATGAAGTAGCATTTATAAGGATACCTATGTTAAATCACCATATAGTAAATTGACAAACTATTGCACTTGCAAGTTATACAAATTGACTTGACCTTGCTCGGTAAGTTAATTAGCAATTCAAAGCCACCGAAACATCTAAACCAATCCAGATTCAAAACAAAAAAGATCTGAACAAGGGTATATAGAATTACAAAACCAAAAAGAAGTCAACATGCATTAAGAGGCACCGCAAATATTCATTAGAGAATTCGAGTCTCTTAAGATGAGAAAGCTACACAATATATGGTGATATAGCGGTCATTGTTAGAGAGGACAACTCTAAAGACTCTAGTTCGAGAGATTGGAAATGCTATCATCAAATCAATATGAATATGCAGACATATAAGAATTTCTAGGAGCCTCGATACTTGGTGTAACTTAGCAAATGTCAATTTCAAAATCTTCTGAAATAAATATCCCCAGATATCATTGGAATTTCCATTAGTAAATTTTCACTAAGCTTTGCATCTACTTTTCTAGCTTTTTCTGCTTCCATACTGCACTAGTTATCGTTCTAATGACAGAGAAGCCATCTTCAATGCTTTCAAAAGCTTCATGTTGCCGACCAAACTAGCTTCTCTATGTCCATATTCAATTTATCAAACTCAGCAAGTTCCACATTCCCAATTGAGTCTAGTAGTGTCTTTATTGAGCAGCAATTTCTCAAGGACTAGTGTTCAAGGGCTTAGGAGGGATCCAATCAAGTCAGGAAGCTCCATGATCCTAGCTCCTCGCAGAGAGAGCCTTAGTAGGGAAGTTAGGCGACTGATTGAAGGTTTTATAGTCAGTGAGGATTGATGGCAAGCATAGAGAATTTGTAAACTCTTCAATCCGTGACATTCGGGCATATTCTTTATTGATATCCCATCAATCAAGGCTCCATAGCAAGATGGTGGAGATCAATCTCTCTAAATTCACACGCACCTGAAATCTAGCAGCTAACAGCACCATTTCGACATGGAAAGGTCCACCTGATCTAACTTAATTGAGATCACACAGGAAATCCTTTTCAACTTTTTAAGGCAATAAGTCCATGTCAGACTTTCCCTTCCATCTTGGCAGTTTGTAGATGTATTCTCTCTTTTAAGATAGAGACCATTGATGTTGGTCCGTTAAAACCTGCATGCGAATTGAACAAAGTCAACGTCTAAGCGAGTTAGTTGACATAACTTTCCCCCAAAATCATGCACCCCGTTACTAATTAGTCGGCTGTCCACCCCGGTATCTCTTACGATACTTTTTGTTCTATGTGAAGTCCTCCGAGAGGAGGTACTAACCGAGATATACTTGTTTCCTCATTTTATTCAAAATCATTTCACTGTTCACGCTGCTCCATGTTTTATGGCAGCATCAATATTTGGACTGCCCGTCTCCAGTGATCTTACTTATGCTTATTAGACTTCTCTAGAAGAAATCTTTGAACAGAACAGCAGAAACAACGATGGTAGCAGCTGTCGCCACACGGGTCAACCTCAAGTGCGTCAATCCTTTTGAGCGCTAGTACAGGTGGTGACCTCTGTAGAAACGACAATCGTTGAGCTGCTCCTCCTCCTCCTGAGGGCCATTGGACGACGCCTGCTGGTTCGAGGGCTCTACCTGGCGTGAGCCATTGGACGACGCCTGCTGGGAGAGAGAGAGAGGCCGAATCGGAATCGGAATCGGAATCGGAATCCGAAGAGACGAGAGGAGGAGAGTCGGAGTGGGTCATCTGATCTGAGTCGGCGTCCACAGATGGAGGAAGCAAAGAGGGAGAGGGCTTTTGCTTTTTTTCGTAATTTTATTTTAAATAGTTCTTTACTTTTTTTATTATTATTATTATTATTATAGTGGTATTTCTTTCTCTCTTTTTTTTCCTCTGGTTTTATGTGGGAATTGAAGCTCGCATGGGCTTATGCGCAAGATGGACCTGCCGGGAGGATTGGGGTGGTCCGAATTTGCCTCGCTGCCTGAGTTTTGATGGATTGTGATTTTATTTCTCTGATAAATTAAAAAATATGGGAAGATGATATAAAATTGTAATTTCCATCACTGAATATCTTATTTGAGCCATAACAACTTGATATAAGCTTATTATTGTGACTAATATGCCAAAAGCTTAAACATCTTATACCAACCGGCAAAAAATTTGCTCATGACATAATTTGAACTTGCCAATTATTGTGTCATCGTGCTTGGGGTTGGATTGCAACTGCAACTTTTTCATCTTCAATTTTTTTTCCCTTTCCAAATTAAATGAATGGTGAATGAGCCCGATTAAAAAATGGAGCGATCTATAAATCTGTCTTTTGCTTGTAAAATTTGTTTTGAGTCAAATGAGGGATTGACGTGCTTATGTTGCCAATAAAGGAAGAGATTTGAAGATTGGTTTCTATAAAATTGATTAATTTACTCTTCGAAATTATTTCTCTTGAATTTCACTTATGCTTTAACTTCTACCTTTTTTTTGTGTACTAATTTTTCTGTGCTTTTATAAATATTTGACTATGAATATAAATCCATGAGAGCCACCAAACATTGCGCATACTGCAAATCGAGGTTCTTATATTATTTTGTTTGTGTGAGCTAATGGCGATTTAGAAAGAAAAACCATCCACACTCTTTTGATATTTTTAAAATGACATTTTGTGACTTTGGTTGTGTGAGGTCACAAACTCTTTTCACTTCAAATACAGCCGGCAAAAAAAGTCCAATGACCTTTGTTCTCAAAGATTATGGAATTTTTTTTTTTGGACTTTTCTTCTCAAAGATTATGGACCTTTTTTTCTTATGTAATAATCTTTTACATATATTCAATCCCGATGATTGTACAACTCATATATCAATTGAGCAATTATAAGATGATGATGGCATCATTTTATAAGATAGTGATCAATTCAATCGCATTCATACTATAAATATTTTGTAAATTTTAGATAAAACGACTAAACTCAAACTATTATAGATACATTTATCTAAAAATGAAAATAAAAAGTATTGAATCCACTTAGTACAAGTTTCAAAGAATATTCAAGAATTGATAGTTATGGCAAGCTGCGTTCTTGAACTTTCTCTCAACCTAAGAGAAGTGGGTTTCACAATTCATGATTAAGCTCAATTCACTTGTCATGCATGTTGAATCATATTCTTTTCAAGTTTGAATAATACCAACAAAAAGAAAAGTTTGAATAATTCGAGTTATTAGATTGATTCGAGCATGGAAGTAAAAATATTCAACTCAAGAAAGCTTGCGATCATAAGAGTAATCAGCATTTTTATACACCTCCACGAATATCCATAAATAGATTAGTAATATTAACTCTAATTTTCATGTATTTTTCGTAATTCTAGTTTGAACCAACTAATAGAACCAAACCGAGTCAAAGTGCTCATTTGAAAGTCATCAAAGGAAGCTCCAAAAGAGGAGAGACACAGAGAACACAAATGTCGTCCAAAAAGCAAAAGCAGGTCTCATTTTAGCAAAACTTCCTTCACTACCCTCAAGGAAACTACGAAATCACCGAGCGTGACACCGAATATGCCCGCCAACAGAACAAGTGGCCGAGGGCAAATCAGGAAAATCAATGAACTCATCGTCCCCTCCTTCCTTTCCCCCCAAGTCGCCCTGGCTTTCGAGGTTTGAATTCGAGCAATGCTGACAAAGACCCGCAATCGATCTCTCCATCTCGTAGGGCGATCGCGCCATTTGATCGCGCGTGATTGTTTTGCGTATAATGGAAAGGTAATGGAGATTGGAATTTCTTTTGTTGCGCGATGTCTTTTTTTTCTTTTTTCTCGATGGATCTGAAATGCTTGATTGCCGCGGGGAGGGGCGAGAGGTAATTGCCATCCGTGTTCATGTAATCAGTTACTGCTTTGATCCTCTGACTCAATTCGGATTGTGATAGAGTCGGTTTTGAGCTTGGACAGTGAGATTCGTATAGTGAATTTGGCGGCTTTATGTATTTCAGAGTCAGGGGGAATCGTTGACTGTGTCGTGGAGCTGCAGTGCCTGATTGAATGGGGGAAAACTATAGCCGAATGATCCCTTCAGGTGTAGATTTGAATGCTTTCCAAGCGCGTGATTGACTGTATTTGTGTTGTAATTGGTTGGTTTTGTTAAGCTCTTGGATTACCGAGCTTGGATCAATTCTACTACTAGAATATGATCGGATTGATTGAATTTCCATATATTTGTTCGATACAAATTTTATCTTGCTGTTTCTACTTTGAGGGGTAAATTTGTGGAGTATCTCATGGTGATTGACTATCAGCTATTCAGCTTTCTCCAGTTGGGTAGTGGACTGTAGCTTGTAGGATTTGGTGAAGTAGCATTATGGGAAATTGGAGCATTATGTTGTTTACTTATTCCCCTTTCGTCACATTGCATTGAATTTATAGTTCTCACAAAGAAGGACGGTAGAAATATATTGAAATGTTTTTTTGAGTTGATGTTTAAGTGTTCCTCTCACTTGAGAAACTTTTTCTTCGTTGCTCGTGATTGAATGAACTTTTGATTGCATTTTCAATATGAAATTTTCTCAACTGGTGAATGCAGAACTCAGAGTGAGATCCAAGGCTCGTAAAGCTGTTTACAATCACACTCTTGCCAAGATATTAGAGTATCCATCCGCTGTAAGTGTTCCTTATGAAGATTTTCACATTTACCTAGAGCTTGTTGTTGTTGCCCTTCAGGTTTCACCATTTCAGTACAATAACATTGTAACTAGATGCAAAGCTTTTTATTTTGCTGGTTTAGTACTTGTCAGATTTGACAGAACTTTCTAGTTGGACATGTCCTAGTTGTGATGGAAGACCAATGTAATTTGACTATTGTTGTAATATGACATTGTTGCTAAGGTCGCGTAAAGAATAGGTCCTCAGTACTAAATGGCCAATTCTTGAGATGAGATTCTATGGGCATATGCTGCCTGCTCTTATGAGGCTCTGACTGGTTATTAATGCCTTTGGATCTGCCTGCTCTTATGAGGCTCTGACTGGTTATTAATGCCTTTGGATCTAAAATTAGGGGTTCCAAGTAATTGAACTGATAGTTGACGTTCAGCACTGCTGACAAGTATATAATTTGTGTTGCAGTGGCTACCAATTTGCGATGCTTGTGATGCCTCTATGTTTGAATTTCATCTAATTTTCTGTCTTTATTTCTAATCAATTTATATATTACCTAAAGGCACATATTATGTTGGCCAGGACCTTGAAGCTGCTGTTACAGCTTTCAAAGGTACTCTAGAATATAGGTATGCATGTTAACTTTAGCAATTATTCCTCTTACATGTGACATGTGAAGTATTTGATGAAAATTTAAGCTAAGAAGAGTAGCCTCCGGTGAATGCGTACACAAAGCACATGGGTCTGCTGTCCATAAGAAGGGAAAACAGTGAAATCAACCAAGACATGAATGTTATGTGCTTGTAATTTTAGATGGAGTCATGAAGATATCGCATACTTCACTAATTTTGTTCTTGAAACAGTTGTTTTGAGCTTTTCAGTTAGTTATTACTGCTATTTATGTCTACAGCATATGAAATTGGGTTGAAGATCTCTATTGGAAACAGCTTGACATAAACTACCCCAGCATGCACGGTGCCATGGTGAGTTCTAGAGATGATAAGCCTCTTGCAACTTGTTGATACTTCTGATTGGGAACGAGTTACCTTCTTATTCTATTGTTTTTGCTTAGGTTCATTATGGATTTATTATGCTTATCATGGTATGACAATTCGATCTGGTACATTGGATGCTGTTAAAAGAGGCAAGGATTTATATGGAGACATCAATGTCATGGTGACAGGGCATTCTATGGGAGGGGCTATGACATTCTTTTGCAGACTTGATCTTGTGGTAATGTCACGCCCCGACTCTCGAGCTCGCGGCAACCCCATTACCTTGGTCAATTGAAGGCGACGTCCCAGGACCCATCGACGACCATTCATTTTATCTTTGATTATGCGCAAGCGGAAGACGAACCATCCCCAGACAAACATACAATCAAATAGGGATAGAGGGATGAACAACATGAACAACAAAGAACTACTCAATTATTCAATTTCTTGGATTAACCAATGGAGGATCGTTTTCCAAATTACAAGCCCGACAAAAAGGGCCGATCCATCCTCTAAGCCAAATCAAATAGAAACTAGGCTAATCCAATTAAATAAGAAGAACCCTCGGGTTCGGACACCATCATCACTCGGACCCATCGGACTCAATCTCCGTCGGGTCGATCACTGGAGGAGCGAGGCAAGATCCTCCATTGCGGGTACGCCATTCTAGGGGCCTGAAAATGGTTAACCACGACGGGTTGAGATAAAATCTCAGCAAGTTCTTCCCCTAAGCCCCGGTTAGTACGCCAACTCAACCCGGGGTATCTCTCCAGAACCACCCCTCACTTAACCCACAACAAACAAACAGCAACCAACATAGCATTATTCGATTCGCATGCAACCTTACCCGGTATGCCATACCCTGCACGTTCAATCTCATACAATGCAATCAAGGCACATGGCCGTTAGATGAAACAGTTCATCAATCACATGCGAATCGCGTCACAAGCAATCTTACTTGGCCATTGCCACACCCTGCACGACTGTCAACTCATGCGTGCGTCCCATAAATCATCACGATCATCACGACACTAAGAGCATGCGAATAATCAGAGCATCTCACACAACTTTCTCATGTCTCACACTCACACATGCTCGATTATTAACGCCCCTCTGGGCCAACGGCACAACCTTATGGTTGGCGGTTCCTGGCTAAACCAGCTTCGTCCTCTTTACCTCGAGGCACGGCGACGTCAGGGGTCATCCCTTCCCTCAGACGGCATTCCCGAAGGAGCACAGGACCCGCCCACTACCGATCCAAGAATCGACGGGGAACATAGGACCCGCCCACTACCGCAGTCCCGGTCACATGTCCCCGTCGGGCAACTAACAAAAGTCGGGACGACCAAACGGCCACGGCACAACCCCATGGGATTGGCGGTCTTCCCGGCAACGTCGGGTTCCTCTCTTAATGTGATCATGCAACACATCATCAAGCAAACCATTTATATCTTTGCTCGTCGTGAATGCAACATCGCGCATGCTCATGCGACATGCCATTTCAAATAACCCACGCTTGATATGTCATGCGATCTCACTCGACAATTTCCAAAATTCAATTCAACCAACACTCGATCACGCAATTCATCAATATTCACGAGTATAATTAACAATCAACACTCCAATTAATCACAACAATCAAGAGCACATCAAAATAAGAATAAATTTAGCTTCTGCATGAACAGTGCCGTGAACCGGTGAACGGTAATTGTGAAATGTCGTGAACAGTGCTCGTGAACAGTAATTATGAACAGTGATTTTTTCGAAATTCAATTAATTAAAAAATTTAATCCAGAAATTAAAAAAATATTAATTAAAACAATTGATCAATTCAAATCAAATCATGCTTAATTAATCACAAAAATCACATAACCCTCATTTAAGCAATAATTAAGCACAATTAGCAAAATTAAGCTAATCTAATCCTAACCATCTATCTAACCACCTATCTTAGGGCTAATAAACTTAATTAAACTTCCTAAACCAATCTTACCACTAATTAACCCAACCCTAAGCAAGTTTAGGCACTAAATAGGGATTAGGGGCTAAACTCACCAGATTAAGCGGGCGGCGACACGAACGCGGCGGCGGCGACGAACCCGACACCCGGGGACCTCTACCACGATGATCCAAGGCAGTCTGCGCTCAAAACAGCAGAAGCAACAAACTCGGAATCCCTCCGCAACTCGAAAAATTGGCGCACGGGAGGAAAGAAGGCGTCGGAGTTGAACGGGGCTGCCGAGCTCCGGTGAGCGGCGGACCGACCGGCGGCACTGGGGTCGAGGGGGAACCACTTGTGGTTGGTATAGGCGGAGATTTAGTCGGAAAGGAAGAAAAACAGGTGAAAAGGCGGAACAAAGCTGCGCGCAGCCAGAATAGTGACGGTCCGGCGGAGTGACTTCCGGCGGCCGTACGGATCTGCCGGAGGCTTCTTTCGACGATCGGGCCGACGCCATCCGAACGGATTTCGTTTTCTGAACGTAAGCTGCAGGTGGTACGGGCCGAGATTCCAACGGGAAGGCAATGAACAACTCGATTTTCGGTGAAAGGTCGGGCGAAAAAGCGAAGGAAGGAAGGTAAACTAGGGAGAGAAGTGGTGCGGTTTTGGAGAAGATGAAGAGGAGAGAGAGAGTGAAGTGAAGGCTGAAGGATAAACCTTATCAAGGCTAATTAATGCTTGCCCCAACTTGTCAAGAAAATGACCTCATCTTCTCTTTCTTCCTTTTGACTTTTCTTCAAAATATCCAAGGGCATTTTGGTCATTTCCACCTTGCACATTTCCCAATGTGCCCTTAGGCTGAAAATGAAGGGCAGGCCTAGGAAAAAGGCTGGAAAATTAATAGGAACGGGCTCGGGAATTTGTTGGGCTCGAATTGGCTCAAGGTTAGACAATAGGATCGGAAGGGTAAAGGGTCGGTTGGGTCCAATAGGCTCACTTGCTTGCCTCGGGCCTTCCATGGCGGCTGTCCCACCTTGGGCGTGAGGCCCACACTGTTCTTGCCCGGCCCACGTCCTCGTAGGCTCGTTTTCTTGGTCCGAAAATCCCTTTTCCAAATACTCGGCTTAACTAGCACTATCAATTGTCGTAGAAACATTGTCCAAAAGTCCGTTCTGAACGTTCCCGAAAATTCGAAGTCTAATACTGGATTCTCATGCCTTGTCAATTTCGCCCGAATGCCATTTTGGTACTACTCCGACTGACAGGCGGCTTTGAGGATTCACGCGTAACCGACTCGTGCCAATTCACGTTCAAGACACCGACACATGGACGTCCGACTACATGAAATTGCGAAGAATCGATTCTTATTTCAAAGTACACGATTATCAAGGATCGACATAGGGCCATTTGCGGATTCGATAACAATAGACGGAATCACCCGTCGTCCCATTATACTGTCTCCGCAAATCGACTTCTATTCGTCCTTGAAATCGGCGCATGACTACGAGGATCGTCCTACGCAAGTCTCACGGTCAGTCGTTTTCCTGTGTCAAGTTCTTTAGTCGCACGAGTTCTATCCTCATTACCCTTTCCCCTCAAGGTCAGTATCTCAGGAGTGATCAGTTCCGAGTGAGATCAACGAACAATGCATCGACGAAATTCACGTTCATTCCTTCCTCAAAAGGGCTCGAATTTCAGGATGTTACAACTCTTCCCCTCTTATAAATATTTCGTCCTCGAAATTTGCTGCTACTAACAAGTCCTCAAAAAAAAAAAAATGGGGTGCTGATGCTTCATTACTTCTTCACTTTCTAGTGTAGCTCCCTCTCGTTCCGTGATTTCGCAGGATCACCTTAACTAAGGCGATAGTCTTTTTTCGAAGTACTTGCTCTTTACGATCCTCTATTCGTATTGGCCTCTCCATGTACGACACCGTCGTCTATGTCCGTTCCTCAAAATTCAAAACATGTGTCGGGTCCGGTTCGTACTTTCTCAACATGGACATGTGGAAAACATCATGTTGACACCCGAAAATTTTAGTATATTTTGTTTTAAATGCTCATTTAATTTTTGCATATATAAATATATAGGAATTTATTAAAATTTTTTTTTTAAAAAATTTCGAAAATTCAAAAAAAAATAAAATCCGTGTGGGCTTGGCCCAGCCCATCCTCTACTCGTCCATCTCTTTTCCCTTCATAGACCCATCCTTTTTTTCTTTCCTCCCTCGGCCCAGCCCGTCTCCCTCTCTCTTTCTCCCTCAGCCCGGCCTATCCTCCCTCCTCCTTCCTCCTCTCCGCACGTGAACAGGAGCATGAAGAGGGGCAGCAGCAGCGAGGGATCGACGACGACGTTTTGGCCATCCTCGGAGGCGACGTCACCCGCGTGACGCCAGCAAGGGACGATTCCCTTGCTGCGCTGTCACGCGGAGAGAGGAGGGGCAGAAGAAACGGTTATGCAAGAGCAGGAGGATCAAGGAGGAGCGGGGCGCGACGATTCTGTGAGGAAAAAAAGAAGAAAAACGGAGAGAAAAAAGAAGGGACGGGGGGGACGACAGGAAAAGAGAAGAGAGGACCGACGACAGCTGTTCAGGCGAGCCCCCTCCCACGGCGGTGACGTTGGCCGCGTGACGCCAGCAAGGGAATCTTCCCTTGCTGCGCGGTCGCGCGGCGTGGGGAATGATGATTTTCGGTGAAGATTAGGGAAGAAGAAAGGGCTGGCTCGAGGAAGCTGAGCTGAAGGAGAGAAAACACAGAGAGCCCGGGTGGTTTTTCTGGGTTTCGGAGGAAGTTGTTTCGGGTTTTGGGGGAAAAGAGAGAAAGAGAGAAAAAAGGAGGAGGGGGCACGGAGGCCGTTCGGACAAGACTCCCCTCCGACAGCGGCGATTCTGGTCAGGGCACAGAGAAAAAATCCAGATCTGAACAGAGAGAGGCAGCGATCCGAGACAGATCTGAGAGGGAGAGGGTAAAAACGCAGCAGCTCGAAAAAATGCAGAGCGGCTGTTTTTGAGGTTTCGAGAGCGGATCTGAAAAGAAGGAGGCTAAAGAAGAATAACGCGAGGGAGAAGAAGCCCCGGGCTCCGAGGGAGAAAGAAGCTGAAGCAACCGAAGACCCTCGCATCCTCCCTACTTCCAGATGATCAAAGAGGCGATCATGGCGCTGAACAAGAAGGAGACCGCCAAGCCTTTGTCGAAGCCTTCGAAGAAGACGGAGGTTGCTGCCAAGAAGCCCAAGAAACCGGTCATGGCCAAGGCAGCTCCTGTTCCCCAAGCGCAAGGCCGAATCAGATCTGGGGAAAGAGCAGAGAGTGAGCTTCGAGGAAGGCAGATTTGAGAAAACCAGATCTGAGAGAGGAGAGAGGGAAGACCGACAGCGCCGCCACTCAGCAAACGACGACGAGGCCTGCTCGTGGCATGCTCCGCGCCGTCGCCGCCCTTGTCCGAAGCCGTCGTCAGCCGCGCAATGTGACCGCTGTGCCCGCTCCGCAGCCGACACCACCACCGCTCCGCCACTATCCGCTCGCATAGCCGTCGGAAGTCTCTTCCGCCAGCAAGCTGCTCTCGTCGTTGCAGTCGTTCCAACCCACGACGATCCCGCCTGGACCTCACGCTGCCCCTGCCGTTGACCGCCGTCGCCCCTGGGCTGCCCGCCGCTCCGTTGGCCCGTCTGCTGGTCTAACGATGGTCGCCGCCGGTCGCCGCGACCTCGCCGGGACACGCCCGGCCGTCCCCATCAGCGCCGCGGAGGAGATTGCCGCGATCCGGGTCAAGAACCGGGTCGGATGAGGTATAAGCGGGTAGGGTTTAGTTGTTGGGTTAGCATAAGTGGATTGGGTCGGGTTTATATTTTATTTGTTATGTGAGCTTGCTTTTATTTACGTCTTAGCTAAATTGTGGGTTGGGCTGGTTTCGACTGGGCCTAGTATGAATTAGGGCTGATTGTCTGATGTGGGCTGGAAAATAGTTGGGCCGAATTTTTAGAAATTGAAAATGGGCCATTTGTTTTTTTTTCTCTTTTGTTAGTGGGCTGCTTAATTTTTATGGGCCATTTTTAAAATGTTTTCGACCGGGCCGTTCGGCCAGCCCGGTCTCTTTAGCCCAGCCCGGACCAATAGGGCCGGGTCGGTTTAGCAGGGCCGGGTCACCCGATCCGGTCCGAATCACTTTTTTTAAAGAAAAAAATTCTAAAAATTAAAAAATTAAAAAATTAAAAAATTTCGGAAATCTTAAAAAATATAAAATTTTAATTTCGAAAATCCTTAAAAATTAAAAAAAAAATTTAATTTCAGAAAGGTTTTAAAAGTTTATTTTATTTTTATTTCATTTTTCTTTCTTTTTCAAATATTCAAAAAAATCAGAAAAATCAGAAAAAATTGCAAAAATTCAGAAAACCCTTAAAAAAGAAAAAAAGACCAAAATTGAATAAGCCTTTAGGGCTTTACAATAGGCTTTTTGAATGTGTTGCTTAAATGTCTTTAGTTAACACACGATTAAGTTAGGTGCAGAAAGGGCGTTAGTCGCATGACTAACGTAATCAAGTCTCCGACCTCTAGAGCCTCTGGTTGCGTAAAGGTGAGACACGCTCCCATGTCTCACTCGGTTCCTAGTCGACCTCAATAGACTAGTGGCGACTCCTTGTTTGAGAGTTTTTATGAATATCCCAACGTCGCGCGGGGTATGGGCAGGAGAGCGAGAGTTAATTGAGGGTGTCGGTCAGAAATTAACAATACCCCTAAACCTATTATCTATATTACCTACATTTCTAAAAATTAGGTCGCGACACATCATGTACTTGAGTAAGCTTCGGTGGCAACGCAAGACGATACGCTAAAACCTTGATCCTTTCCAAAATTTCAAAGGGTCCAACGTACCTCGGACTTAACTTTCCTTTCTTGCCAAACGGAAATTCTCATCATCGGCGATACTTTCGAAACTCATGATCACCCATCTTAAACTCCAACGGTCTACGATGCTTATCTCGCATAACTCTTCGACGACTCGGCGGTCTTTAGCCCGTCTCGATAATCGAACCGTATTCAATAAGCTGCTAAACCAATTTTGTACCGGCGATTCGCAGTTCTCGACCTCGTTCCATGGCGGAGTCCCACCAACTCGACCATATTTCGCTATATCACTTCGATAAAATCTTATCCCACAAGCACTCTCTCTTTTTGCACGGTGCGTAGTTCGGTTCATTACGCGCCCTTTCGACATCCTAGAAGCTCGCCAGAGTCGCTCCTTGCTCGAGCACTCGGCCCCGGCGACCACTCCCCGCCCTCGTCGGATCGGTCGTTACGGGCATCTTCGAACCGCACCACTACTAAAGAAAAGTCCCTTTTAGACATGCACCATCTCATAGAGGTATTATCCACTTTGGCCTATCCCATACCAAGCCTCACGGTTTTAACCTCGTCTAAGCACCTCAAAGTGTAAAACTTTCTCTAGCTCGTCAACCCATGAGCTCGTTTCCACGAGGTCACTTATCGACACTTGAAATCTGATTTATTGAACTTCCATCGAATCGCTGTCCGAATTCCACAAACTATCGATTTTTCTTTTAACATTCATTTCACATCCATTTAATAACCAAACCAATAATTCACCTCAACCACTTGAAAATTAGTGCAAACCAAATGTCATTTATTGCACCAAAAGCTTTCGGATACCTCTTCAAATCCTTTCTGATACCTCGAGAAGAAATCATCGATAATGCTATTTCACCACTCATCCATTTAGCATCAAGGGATAATTAATTCTTAATCCACCGAAAACAAAAATCCATTCCTCAAATCCCTATCTTATATATCCCCTGAAATAATCCACATTGGGTAAATTCATAGCTTAATCGAATCTAAGACTTCCGAGCAATAAATCATCCACCGTAATTCTTACCAAAGATTATCACCATTTAATAGATCATCTCTTATGATCCCATACCTACAACTCCTCAAATCATCAAGATAAAACTTATCTGACTTCAATTAAATCCAATGACCTCAATTGTCGTGACGCGTAAGCAACCAATCTTCCTTGTTGCCTTACCACGCAGTCAAATCCCTTATACGACACTTCACTGCAAATCTCATATTCTCCAATATGAGACTAAATCCTCAAAACTGATGCGGTAATCAGCTTATACTTAAGCTCTTAAAAATTTCACTTATTCGTCCATTCAAATTCTTACGTCCTTCATTAACCTTCGTATCAGAAGCATAGCTATCGTAGAGAACCTTTCTACGAATCGTCTGCACTAACCTGTCTGACTTAGAAAACTTCGAACCACTGTTACTGTCATAAGTCCTGACATATTCATAACTTCCTTGATCTTAGCGGATCCATAGAAATTCCCTTAGTCCAAAATCATATGACCAACAAAACAACGCGAGTAAACCCAAACTCGCACGTATTAAACTTGTCATACTGTTTATGCTCTCGAATGGTCTATAGCACCGTCCTCAAGTGCTATTTGCATTCCTCTAATTTCCTTGAATATTCCAATATATTACTCACGAACACAATCACAATTTGCTCCAAATGCACCTTAATCACTCAATCCATCGAATCCATAAAAGCAACTGGTGCATTAGTTAATCCAAACGGCGGTACGGTAATCTCGAAATGACCAAATCACACACGATATGTCGTCTTTAGTTTATCCTCCTTTTTAATCCTCAACTACTGATAACTCGTCCTTGGGTCTATCTTGGAACACATCGAAGCTCTTTGAAGTGGGTCAAACAAGTCATCCATCCTTGGTAACAGATACCTGCTCATGACCATCCTTTGGTTGAGCTACTGAAAAGCGATGCATAAGTGTAACGATTCATCCTTGATTCTCCAACTAACCAATTAACCCCAGTTGTCCAATAACCTTAGCAACCTTCGTCCAATAAACAAGTTACTTCCAACGACGAATTTCAAAGGGGTCGAGGGTCCTCCTCGATTTCCCACAAACTCCAAACTATCACCCACTATCTTGGGTTAGGCGAATTGTCTTTCCATGACAATCCACTTTACATTGGGTGGGATGGGATTCCTTCTCCCCATCATCGGTCTTTTTCCAAATCGACGATTGTCTCTATTAGGCACGAACTGCGAGCCAAATGCGGTCACCCTCTCGATCATATCCTTTTCGATCATCTGGGCCCTCTCGTACATCTCATCAAAACTCTTTAAACTCAAGGGCACCAGCTGGCTTTCAATTCCGACTTCAAGCCATCTCTGAACCATCTCGCCCTATCCAAGGGTCATCCACTAATCTCGGTACATACTAGGCCAACTCAGCGAACTTCGCTTTATACTGATCCACTGAAATCTGATTCTGACGAAACTGTTGGAACTCTACCATCTTTGACTGTCTCACACTGTCCAAGAAGTACTATCCAGTGAAAGCTTCACGAAAGGCAACCTAAGTCTGAGCCATGCCTTCAGGGAACACTCTTCCTTGAGTGGCTTCTCACCAAATAATAGCATTATCTTGAAACTGATAAGCCGCTAGAAGCACTCTGCCTTCCTCTGAACACCTCAACACTGTAACAGTCCTCTCGAAATCCCTTATCCAAAGGGTAGCAGCTTTAGAGTCTCCCACGCCACTGAACCTCAGAGGCTTCAGTCTCAGGAACTGCTCTACCAACCTAAGCATCGATCTCTCAAACCTCTCCTCTCACTAGGGGAACCATAAAGACCACATCAAAAGCACACAGCTTGCTGTCTTAACAAGGTCTCTAACGCCAACAGGATCCCGTCTAACCTAGGATCCGCTGCGCGCGCTACCTCTAAGACGGCACGACCAAACGCTACCCTACGCCTAGGGGCTGACTGCTCAGGATTGCTCATCACTCTGGACTATGAGCAACCCGCCACCACACAAAACCACAAAAGCAATCACAGGCACGTAATATAAAAGCCATCCCTACCTCACTATCCCAGAAATCCCACGCACCTTATCACTCCAAGTCTCGACCTCGCTCTGATACCAAAACCGACGGGGTTGTCACGCCCCGACTCTCGAGCTCGCGGCAACCCCATTACCTTGGTCAATTGAAGGCGACGTCCCGGGACCCATCGACGACCATTCATTTTATCTTTGATTATGCGCAAGCGAAGACGAACCATCCCAGAACAAACATACAATCAAATAGGGATAGAGGGATGAACAACATGAACAACAACAACTACTCAATTATTCAATTTCTTGGATTAACCAATGGAGGATCGTTTTCCAAATTACAAGCCCGACAAAAAGGGCCGATCCATCCTCTAAGCCAAATCAAATAGAAACTAGGCTAATCCAATTAAATAAGAAGAACCCTCGGGTTGACACCATCATCACTCGGACCCATCGAACTCAATCTCCGTCGGGTCGATCTTTGGAGGAGCGGCGGGATCCTCCATTGTGGGTACGCCATTCTAGGGGCTCGAAAATGGTTAACCACACGACGGGTTGAGATAAAATCTCAGCGAGTTCTTCCCCGAAGCCCCAGTTAGTACGCCAACTCAACCCGGGGTATCTCTCCAGAACCACCCCTCACTTAACCCACAACAAACAAACAGCAACCAACAACAGACAGGGCAACCAACATAGCATTATTCGATTCGCATGCAACCTTACCCGGTATGCCATACCTTGCACGTTCAATCTCATACAATGCAATCAAGGCACATGGCCGTTAGATGAAACAGTTCATCAATCACATGCGAATCGCGTCACAAGCGATCTCACCGCCCATTGCCACACCCCGCACGATGTCAACTCATGCGTGCGTACCATAAATCATCACGATTATCACGACACTAAGAGCATGCGAATAATCGAGCATCTCACACAACTTTCTCATGTCTCACACTCACACATGCTCCGATTATTAACGCCCCCTCCACGGGCCAACGGCACAACCTTATGGTTGGCGGTTCTCGGCTAAACTAGCTTCGTCCTCTTTACCTCGAGGCACGGCGACGTCGGGGTCATCCCTTCCCTCGACGGCATTCCCAGAAGGAGCACGGGACCCGCCCACTACCGCGATCCCCAAGAATCGGGAACATAGGACCCGCCCACTACCGCAGCCCCGTCACATGTCCCCGTCGGGCAACCGACAAAAGTCGGGACGACCAAACGACCACGGCACAACCCCATAAGGATTGGCGGTCTTAGGCAACGCCGGGTTCCTCTCTTAATGTGATCATGCAACACATTATCAAGCAATCCATTTATATCTTTGCTTTTGCGTCGTGAATGCAACATCGCGCATGCTCATGCGACATGCCATTTCAAATAACCCATGCAATATGTCATGCGATCTCACTCGACAATTTCCAAAATTCAATTCAACCAACACTCGATCACGCAATTCATCACTATTCACGAGTATAATTAACAATCGACACTCCAATTAATCACAACAATCAAGAGCACATCAAAATAAGACTAAATTTAGCTTACGCATGAACAAGTCCGTGAACACGCAATTGTGAACAGTGTCGCGTGAGCGATGTCGTGAACAGTAATTATGAACAGTGATTTTTCCGAAATTCAATTAATTAAAACATTTAATCCAGAAATTAAACAAAATATTAATTAAAACAATTGATCAATTCAATTAAATCAAATCATGCTTAATTAATCACAAAAATCACATAACCCTCATTTAAGCAATAATTAAGCACAATTAGCAAAATTAAGCTAATCTAATCCTAACCATCTATCTAACCACCTATCTTAGGGCTAATAAACTTAATTAAACTTTCTAAACTAATCTTACCAATAATTAACCCAACCCTAAGCAAGTTTAGGCACTAAATAGGGATTAGGGGCTAAACTCACCCGTTAAGCGGGCCGGCGACACGAACGCGGCAGCGGCGACGAACCCGACACCCGAGGACCTCTACCACGATGATCCAAGGCATTCCCGCGCTCAAAACAAAGAAGCAACAAACTCGGAATCCCCCGCAACTCAAAAACCGCGCACGGGGAGGAAAGAAGGCGTCGGAGTTGAACGGGCTGCCCGGAGCTTCGGCGAGCGGCGGACCAGCGACCGGCGGCACCTGGGGGTCGAGGGGGAACCACTTGTGGCTGGTATAGGCGGAGATTTAGTCGGAAAGGAAGAAAAACAGGTGAAAAGGCGGAACAAAGCTGCTGCAGGCGGAATAGTGACGGTCCGGCGAGCAGTGACTTCCGGCGGCCGTACGGATCGGCCGGAGGCTCCTTTCGACGATCGGCCGATGCCATCTGAACGGATTTCGTCTTCTGAACGCAACGGCAGGTGGCACGGGCCGAGATTCCAACGGGAAGGTAATGAACAACTCGATTTTCGGTGAAAGGTCGAACAAAAAAGCGAAGGAAGGAAGGTAAACTAGGGAGAGAAGTGGTGCGGTTTTGGAGAAGATGAAGAGGAGAGAGAGAGTGAAGTGAAGGCTGAAGGATAAGCCTTATCAAGGCTAATTAATGCTTGCCCCAACTTGTCAAGAAAATGACCTCATCTTTTCTTTCTTCCTTTTGACTTTTCTTCAAAATATCCAAGGGCATTTTGGTCATTTCCACCTTGCACATTTCCCAATGTGCCCTTAGGCTGAAAATGAAGGGCGGGCCTAGGAAAAAGGCCGGAAAATTAATAGGAACGGGCTCGGGAATTTGTTGGGCTTGAATTGGCTCAATGTTAGACAATAGGATCGGAAGGGTAAAGGGTCGGTTGGGTCCAATAGGCTCACTTGCTTGCCTCGGGCCTTCCATGGCGGCTGTCCCACCTTGGGCGTGAGGCCCATATGTTCTTGCCCGCCCACGTCCTCGTAGGCTCGTTTTCTTGGTCCGAAAATCCCTTTTCCAAATACTCGGCTAACTAGCCCAGCACTATCAACTGTCGTAGAAACATTGTCCAAAAGTCCGTTCTGAACGTTCCCGAAAATTCGAAGTCCAATACTGGATTCTCATGCCTTGTCAATTTCGCCCGAATGCCATTTTGGTACTACTCAGACTGACAGGCGGCTTTGAGGATTCACACGTAATCGACTCGTGCCAATTCACGTTCAAGACTTCTCAACACATGGACGTCCTTGACTACATGAAATTGCGAAGAATCGATTCTTATTTCAAAGTACACGATTATCAAGGATTGACATAGGGCCATTCGCGGGTTCGATAACAATAGACGGAATCACCCGTCGTCCCATTATACTCTGTCCGCAAATCGACTTCTATTCGTCCTTGAAATCGGCCTGCATGACTACAGGATCGTCCTTACGCAAGTCTCACGGTCGAGTCGTTTTCCCAGGTCAAGTTCTTTAGTCGCACGAGTTCTATCCTCATTAGCCTTTCCCCTCAAGGTCAGTATCTCAGGAGTGATCAGTTCCGAGTGAGATCAACGAACAATACATCGACGAAATTCACGTTCATTCCTTCCTCAAAAGGGCTCGAATTTCAGGATGTTACAGGTAAGATAGTTAAAAAATTGCTATGGTGAATCATTTCCACAGAGACAGACATGAAAGTCATGTTCTTGTAATATTAGATGGAGTAATGAGGCGTAATGTGCTGCATCAGATCACCAATCATTACATGGATCAGGATTCCTACTCCTGAGAATTCTTTCTACCTTAACAACCAAAAACAATGAAAAAAAGAAAAAAGAAAAACACAATAGCATGTCTGTGTTCACACAGGAAACGAAGAAGAAGAAGATTATCTTGTGCACTAAAGATGGGATTGGTTAGTTCGGAATTATTTGGTGTTTGCTAATAAGAATGTACAGAGATAAATGAGAGTAAAAAAGAACATAGTAGTCGGCCCCTTCAGTGAAAAATATCAAGCCTGGGCAATATTTATTTAAATTTGTAATTACCACGCGCTTGACATTCCTCTTACATGTGACATGTGAAGTATTTGATGAAAATTTAAGCTAAGAAGGGTAGCCTCCGGTGAATGCGTACACAAAGCACATGGGTCTGCTGTCCATAAGAAGGGAAAACAGTGAATCATTTCCACCAAGACACGAATGTTATGTGCTTGTAATTTTAGATGGAGTCATGAAGATATCACATACTTCACTAATTTTGTTCTTGGAAAAGTTGTTTTGAGCTTTTCAGTTAGTCATTACTGCTATTTATGTCTACAGCATATGGAATTGGGTTGAAGATCTCTATTGGAAACAGCTCGACATAAACTACCCCAGCATGCATGGTGCCATGGTGAGTTCTAGAGATGATAAGCCTCTTGCAACTTGTGGATACTTCTGATTTGGAACGAGTTACCTTCTTATT